>OX090895.1:14869230-16069230 GCA_944319695.1 Tiphia femorata | reverse complement strand
CGAACATCAAATCCTCCTTTGCGCCGCACCGTCCTCTTCGCGCAGTCCGTTCCGTAGACACACACAGGCCAACGGCCTTTCCGCGTACGTAAATTCCAGTCCGCATCAGCGACCGCATTCCAAATGATTACTAGAGATAACCGGACGAAGCTTTCCAAGTTTACTGCACCCCGTGCTACCCGGATTAGCCGTTCCTCCTTTCCCCGCCTTTCCCTTCATATTCTACTCGTATGCATCGCTAACTGCGCCCAATTAATTCAACCTCCCTACTTTTTCGTCTTTCTCTTATTTTACAATTATTTACTCAGAAGGGATGGATTTGCCCTGGATCGTTACCTACGACGCGCGACGTAGATAAATTTATGAGAGTCAGATATGATCAGGTTAGGTGAGGGTGTTTTGTCGGTAGCTCTGGTATGATAATTCGGAATATCGACCGGAGAATTTTATTTTTATTCGAAAGAAGACGCCCGATTGACCACTTTTAACGGACGTGAGTATAACACGGAAATCTTATTATCCGGTAGTCATTTGAACCTTGTACTAATAATCGCGGCTTTCGGATGTTTGCCGCGGCTGCTTCGTGAGGTAAGTATTGGAATGACTTCCATGCCGCGACGAAGCTAGCTGTAATGTTGTCGAAAAATGGGATTTCTGCACAGAACAGACGCAAACGTGGAGAACAAACCGCAGAAAGCTGAGATTATTTAAAGGAAATGTCGTTCGTTTTATAGAGAAAACTACCGATTTACCTAATTCAGTTGAAACTTTGTATCCCTATGTTTTGTATCATACTTTTATTAAGAAACCTTTTTAGTTACGTTTACTTAAACTTCTCTTCGCCCGTGGACTAGCACGATCCGCGACATTACTCCATGGTTGAAAACAGTATACCTAGTTTCCAATATTGAGCTTTGCCCAACAAGTTACGGCACTTTTGGCGTTACAGAAAAGTATATATGTATACACAATCCATCCTTTTCCCTATAGGCCACATAATAATGATATATGTGTATGCAAACTAAATCCACTTTGTAAATTTTACTTTCGAATGAATTGGAAAAGATATACCATGTTCATTGTCGATGAAGTTTCTACTATTGCTGTAATATTTTCCGTACGTTGTGGACTTTAAAAGTTTAGCGACGAAGGCATCACGCGTATTAATATTTTCGCCTTCGGTATCAATTGTGAGCATCAGCTCCGCTCAGTAACGCAATACTGGCTTTGAATAATTCTTGAGTTTCAAATTTAATACCGACTATTATAGCCCCCTTCGATTACACGCGTACGAATATGCCGTTTCCGAGTCGTTAAAGCGGGCTAATGACACGCGATAATGGAATTTTAATTATACGCACGATACTAACGTTCAGACTCACGTAACCGTTTAGAACACCCGTGCCGCGCGCCGCCACGGTTTTTCAATTAAGTCTCGAATGTCGCAGGATGACCAATCGGCATAACTCAGTGTTTCAGAAAAAAGTTTGATCCACACCTCGACTACTGTTCTGTTTGGCCATTTGTATTTCGGTGTGCAGTCAAAGACACGGCACGCGCGCGCACGTGCTTCACGGACGATTTTCCCCTTTACGTTTACGCATGTCCTCGTTACGAAATACAACGCAAACGATTGGCTCGCGATACATCGCTTTCTCTCGATTCTCCAGGACAGATGGCTTCATTTGCGGACCAGTTTCACGGAGGTGATATTGTCGTCGGTGCTTTTCACGGAAGAAAAAGTCAATGAGCTACGTTTTCTAGAAAATGTTCTCTAAACTTTTTCAGAGTTTTAAGCTGTTCTGGCCACTGTAAAGGAACGCCCATACGGAAGAGACCATTAACGAAAAAACTTGAAGATCATTTCTGCTTTGGGCACATATGTATAAAATCTAGCTTGGACATGTATGGATGTAAATTTTATAACGTTCCTCTGCTTTGCAAGTCGCGACATTACAAAAACTGATTTAGCTGCTGCACGAATCCGAACTTTATTACCAAACAATTATTGCAATATCGAAAAATGTTCATCCTTTTAAAAAGTCGATAACAAGTTTTTGAATGTTTTCGAAAGATATAGGGCCTCTAATCTTGCTAAACTTTGTATCTATTATAATAATTTGATTATAATAATATTATATTATGCTGATGTTATATGAATATTCTATAGTAAAAAATACAATATTAATATTTATACGTGCAATATAATACTTTATATTAGGTATAGTAAAATTTAACTTTTTATCATAAGATTCCGCCATAACTAAAGACTGATATCTTCTTTTATAAAACTATAAGAATTTATTCATATGAAGATTAATACTATAAAGGGCGCAAATAAATAAAAGTCTCTCTGTGCACGAAAACACAAAATTTCGCATGTGTACTTCGAGACACTAACTTTAAAAATACTAGGTTCAACCATGACGACATAAATCCAAGAATTGACGAAGTTACAGCACTTTTTGGTGAACTATTTTCGAATGTGCTACGCAATAGTCAGATGTACACGTAATTAATTTTATTTAATCCTCCGAGTACATTAAAATAAAAGTTTAATTGTTAGATAGTTAAGTAGAAAAAAAAACACTTGTCTCCTTAAACATACAGTAAGCCGCGTTAATTATACTCTTAGACTGTACGAAAGTTTTGATGTTCTTCAAAACGGATTGACTTCAAAATTCGAAATTTCGTAAACCAGAAAGGGTCGCCTGGACGTTGCTATTATAACGTACGAGCGGAAAGTGTTTCATCTTCCGTCCATTATTAGTTCCTCTACTAGTGCAACCCTTTTATCTTCATCTAACCTCTTCCCATGACGCGTATGGAACTCCTTTCCCTATGCGAATGAGTACCTACCTTGACAAAAAGATCGGTTCGACTCACGTCGACTACCGTGCACGGCAGTCGGGTACATCGCCGACCGAAAAGGATGAGACGACGAGGAGTGTTCGCAGTAGAAGAAGAGAGGGAGAGGAAAGAGAGAAGAAGGCAGTGGAGGTGGCGTGGCGTAGCGTAGGAGAAAGAGAAGAAGCAGAGTACAAAGGGTGGGGGATGAAGAAGGGGACAGTGGAAGAGACGGGCAAGGAGTAGAAGAAGGAGAGAAGAGGAGAAGTGGAGTGGGTCTTTCCTCCTAGTTGGTCCACATTAATTAACCTGCTCTCTTAATTGCGCGGCTTGTTTATTGCATGGCCAGGGCCATTTGTCGATGGCCTGCCTTGCGCCGGCTCCTGCACCGCATAGGGCTATTATCCCGATCTCTCGAGTCCTTGCCTCGGCTGCTCTTTCGTATTCGATATACATATGTATATCGATTGGAGAAGGGACCCTCCTCTGCTCACCGATCTACATACAAGAGCGCTCGAGTATCCCAAACTCGAAATCGTTTGAAACGGGGAGCAAAGAGGAAGAGAGAGAGAGAGAGAGAGAGAGAGAGAGAGAGAGAACTCGCGAAGGAAGGCTCCAGACAAGCGACTCGCCCGGTCGACGACGTCACGGTGACGAGTAAATGAGAGACGAGGTCGGGCATTTCGTCAGTTTAATCAAGGGGAATGTTGGAAGCTCGTTAATTAACACACGTCTCTCATTTCGCATTCAGGAAATTTGACATGGGCATTGGCTTGATGTCACCATAATCATGGATTCCATGTTATTCTATGCACACTGGCGAATAAGCAATTAGTAATCTTATTGCAATGGTTTTATGTGTGTTTTTTTGTCCTTCATACTAATCGTTTGAAGAATAGGATCTTGTTGTATAATTTATACTTCGTTTCTACGTACTTTGCCAGTAAAAGTCAATTTTAAATATTTCCATAATTTCAGCTAATTCAGTTGCCAAACTTTCTTAACCCGAAAACATGCTGTTAGGGTACTTTTGCTGCTCACTTTGAAACATTAAGTTGCTAAACTCAATGAACATACTTATTCTTTTGTTTCTTTTTCACAAACCATTGTATACGTAATAACTATAGTTCTAGCAGTTACTACCGGTATTACGAATAATTTCAGAAACAATAATATGATCGATTGCAACGAAAGCTATTGTTAAGCAAATTTTATTAAATGGCGAATTTGCATGCAGTGCCTTGCAATCGATGTCTTAAGCGATGTCCCCGCTAAGAGCACAATGCGGCACAGTTTGTTGCATCTCGTCACCGACATATTTTCGATGATTGTTAACAATCTATTCTGATGCTAAGAAACAATTTGTCGACACCAAAGGAAGGTACGACAGAAAGTTCGACGTCAGAAATATATCTCGTTGTTGTCTCAACGGGAACATAGTTTTATGTCGCCAGGAGGTGATCGAACCGCGACAGAACCGATACCATTTGTCGTACAGGCAAGAGAAACGTAGCTAGCTAAGCGAAGACTCGATCTAGCTCTCAGATTGATGTATACGTACGAGTATAATCTCAATATTCCACTCGATAACGCCTCCGCAACTGGACTCCATTCGCCTTCCTCGCCACCTTTTTTCTCAAATATACCTAATAGAAGCGTCACGGATCACCGGACGTAATCTCCTGATACGAGATTATCGGTAGCCCCGCGCGGCTCACCGCTAAATTATTTACGAGCGAAGAATGTAAATTGCCAGTAGGGAACGACCTTCGAGTCATATCGAGAAACGAATCGAGAGTGGAGGAGATTTCGAGCAATGGCGCCGGCAGTAAAAGGACGTGGAGAAGAAGAGTAGAGAGAAGGAGAAGGCTGAGAAGAGGAACGAGGAGGCGAGAGAGCAGAAGCAGCGCGAACGGGAGGGAAGGGGCACCTAAAGGGACGCGCACCTGCACCTGTCTAATGAAGCAATCCTCCAACAGGAAGATCCACGTACTAAGAATCCTCCTCACATCCCATTCGATTCTCCTCCCTACTACCCCCTTGGCCTTCCGCCCTCTCCATGTTTCTCTTTTCTTCACTCGAACCGCAACGCATTCGCAGAATATTGCGGAGGAAGGTCGTGAAGAAAAGGAGAGGAAGGGAGAGTGGAGTGAAGAGGAGAGGACTACTTTCTCGCCGTATTTTCTCTCCTATAAAGGGAGGAAAAGAAGGTGGTGGGGGAGGGGAAGAAGGTAAAGACGGAGGTTGGCGGAGGACGGCACTAAAGGAAGTAAGGGAAGAAAGTAGTGGTGGTGGACGAGGGTCAGGGCCCCTGATGAACCGGCGACGTGAATCGCTAATTAAGCCTCGGTGGCAATTAGTAATTACGGTAGCACTGGCCCTCCTTATTCCTCCTTTGCGCCCTTCTCGGACGTGCAGCCAGGACCGCGTCCTGCCAGGCCTGCTTCACCCTCGGATCCCCCCGAGGATTCGTCCGATCAACGCCACCGTGCGCAACTCGACCAATCAGAGGCGGAGCGGGCAGCGCCCTGTTTCGTTTCAGCCTCGAAACCTCCTGTCGGGGGCCCCACGGCGTTATCATAAGTCGAGTTTTTCATTGACGCCGGTAGCCGCGGGTCGAAACCGGTCCATGGAGATCGACCTACGAGGGACAAGAGCAACAGGAGCGCTTCACGACCACCACCACCACCACCATCATCATTACCACCACCATCATCGGGATCAGCATGCGATAGCCGAAGGAGCTGGGCTCGATGAGAGTTGTGGTGGAGGAGGAGGCCGAAGAAGGAAGGAGTGACTCGGGCTCGGTGCACGGCAAACGACGACCTCGAGGTACGAGGCTGCGCGCTTTCCTGACCGAGTCCATAAAATGCTAAATGCTCAGGGGAGAACGACACGCGATATTCCGTCCGTGGGTTTCGCCCGTCCGCCACGCCGCGGGATATATTCTTTTGCAGTCGGTGGGGTATGGGGAGCGCGCGTGTGCTGCGTGCTCCTCGATGTCCGTGGAAAGGTCCCGCGTCGATACATTCCGGGACCCTGGCCACGACGTTCAATTTGCTAGGAGCGACCGAGAGAGCGTGTACATGAATTTAGGATCCAAGGTGGGGGTGAGATCGTGGGGTCGGGGAACACGTTGCCGGGGAAAAGGTAACTGGAGCGTGCAGGCAAGCGTTTCAATTTGTCGTTGACGGCTACGTTCCTATGAGAAATCTTGGAAATTACACGTTCTTGATCGTTGACGCGTTGAAAGTGTCTCTGGCCTATTGAGGGTTCGATCTTATGGTTTATTACGTCGTTGTTCTTAACGAATCATTGGCAAAGGAAGCGAAAATTGGAACAGCTATAGCGTCTGTGAATTACATACCCGATGTTTTTGGTGTGGCATACACCAAGTGGAATACCACGGTTGTTTACGAGGGTGGAGTGGCTAATTGGATCCCTACCGCTCCACCATCCAGCCATGTAAATGTCCGCCCGAAAATACTAGGCCTTTGCTTTAAATGTAGTGCAGGATCATGCACATTTACAAATTATCGTTCAGCACTATGGATATGAAGTTTCATGTAGCTCGGGTAGTGTCTTGTGGGAAAAGTATTCACGGTCGTGTTGTACACATATACAAGTATTGTACTGAGATTTCGGAGTACGATAGCATCAAATAAAGTAACATTTCCCGTAGATCATCCAAAAGCTTGCAGTTTATCTTGCACCTTGTTAGCTACTGCGAATTCAAGAAGTTTGTGTATATTTTTCACTCACCCAAAGTTAAGCGAGTTACGGGTACGGTGAATGTGGTGGAAAATTGATTTAGCAGGCGGCATTCGTAGAATATTATACGTAAAGATGAAGAAAATAGGATTTGAACGCATCCTGTTGAAGTTTCGACGCTACTTGGACGGTCGCGCAGTATAATTCCACCCCCATCTCAACGTATGGTATAATAAAGTGGTATAATAAATTACCTTCTTTTTATCTCCCACAGTACTGTTGTTCGAGATCTCGATAAACCAAATGGCCGAAGTTCTCGTGTGTGCCCGGAGATCACTTATCTGGCGGGAGTGCGTGAGAAGTTTAATATGCACGCGTTATCTGGAAAACTACGAAGTAATGTGTCGGCTCTGTTCTACTTCGGATCGGTAGCGACATTCTGTTACGGTGTGGGATTGATTTAAGTTGTAGACGTCCGAGTGAAAAGGTCGCAACGATCGAATAACGATCGTTCAGAAATAGAGCGAATCGAAAGCGCAGCGAACTGTGTCCGAAAACAAACGGTGATAGCTTGAATTCCGTTGAAAGGCAAGATTGACGATGATGGGAGCGAAAATCGAAGAAGATAAAAAACCATATCTAGAATCTATTTCGTAGAAATCCCCGTTCGACGATCTTTTATTTCTTTCTCCCCTCCTTTCGCTTGAAATTGAGAGAATTACACAATGGTTTCGAGTCATTCGGCGAAAATTCGATAAATATTTAATCACTCTCCCCAAATATCATCAGAGATTGGTACATATTAAAAAAGTAACATAAATGCAGCGTCACAGTGTCGAAGCTTAGTCATTACGAGTTATGCGCACAAAGGAACCAATAAGCTGAGATTACGCTGAAAATCAAATATGAAAATATGTAGTGTGTTTTTAATGTTCTAATATATACAAGGCTTTGCCTTTAACGCTGGTACCTATACATATAGAATTATTTTCCATTCAAAAACACCGATAATAATTTAATGGAATCAGAGAGGCGGTGGAACACGCGCCATTCTTACGACGTGTTATTACATAAATTATTATTATATAAAATGATCTAAATTACACCTACTTGAAAACCTTAATTTGCAACTTACGAAACTTCAAAGTTGCCTTCTAATTATATACGTCATCCTTATACGTAAAAGCGATCATACCCTCCATATTATATTGTATTATATTATATTGGATAAATATTTTGTCCTCCATTGTGTACAATGTGTACAGAACGCTTATCTTCCAATGGATGTTGATAATTGACTGTAATTGTCAGTTTTTAAACTCGTTAAACACGCGTTCGGTCGTGTTAACAAGCGTTCTACGTAATCCGAAATCAGATTCTGCCGGACAACGGCACATTGAACACATGCGATTTTGTTTTAGATTCTTTGTCGTTTCGTTTGATTTTAGAGCATCGACTCTTGGGATTATTAACCTCTGAACTTTCAATAAGTGGAAACGCGCACGAATGCGTGTTAATGAGAATCGTCTTCGCAGGGTGTGGCCACCTCGGGGAAACGATAGGGCAACGATACGTTGAAAGTTAGGGGCAAATAAGAGAGACGAACTATTTTGGGGGAACGAAGTGCACGCGGGAGGACGATAGTTCCCCGAGGTCGGTGATGCATCGTGGCATATGGCGTAAATCAAGCAGCTGCGGCAACTGATTCCAGCGGTACCAACCCACGCCCGCATTATATTAAGCCGTGGCGGGCATATTTATTACCCCTGGACCTTCCTAGATTGGAACAACTGCCTTGCTTGCAGTCGGAAAGCCATCCCGTGTGTGCGCGCGTCCGAGAGCACGCCTCTGGGATACGCGAGTGAGGACCGACGTTAGCCCGAGCCAATGCAGTAAGCAGATAAATTGGCGCCTCGTTCGCCTCGTCGCGAGCGGCGCGTCCCTCCTAATCAGTCGCAACGATTGAAAACCGCTGCCGGTATCGTTCACGAGGGATATCTTTCCCGCGCATTGCCAACTTATAACGGCGCGAAACGGCGCGCGACGCTCATTCATATAACCATTTAATAGTGTTCAATGCTTTGCCTCCTTCAATCGTTCCATGTATCTAAACGCGGTGCCTTTAGTTTTCCCCCATTATTTTGCCATTCTCATATTTGACGACATTCACCTATGAACGTACCTACTCTTTTTGTCTTCCATTTTCTGAATAAAAAATGGGTATTTATAAGTGATCACGTTCAAAACCCACATACCCGAGGGGAAATTTGTTTCCATCGATTTTATTTTAATTAGATCTTTGAAAAACAGTTGTACTACGTAAAATTAAGATTAATTAACATGGTCATTACATAAGGAAGACGAATGAAGGCGCAGGGTATGCACAGGAGTTGTAAAATGGACCTTACCATAATGACGAAATTGCGGGTGATTTGGGTGAAAAATGATTACTCAAATTTATATGTAATACAATTAATCTTTCATTCAGAACGAAGAAAAAACATGAAGAAATAAAGCCGAATAGGACTGGTACAGATTAATAAACGGGAAATCAAACTTTGCTTCCTCGAAATAATCTTAATTAAACATCTTAAATTTAGGCATATATAGGCAGGCATATCAGCTTTGACTAAAATATAATCGAAAATTCGAAAAATTTCGAAGAGAATAAGGAATGGTTCAAGTGGGAACGGTTTATTTGCACCAATGATTTTCATCGCTAAAATCGAAATACGGATACTTTCGACACAATGCCATTGATAACATTCAAATTGCGACTTCGTGTTTCACTCTATTATACTCCATTTCCGACTTGTATTCTTGTTAGCTATTGACTAAAGAGAAGAAAAATCTTAATTGCCCATTAATAAAATCGACAAGCAGAAATCGTAGGTACTAGAATCGGGCGCGTTCGAAGATAGGCGAGACGTGACGTACGACGTGCGACGAAGGGTGATCGCCCTACGAAGATTCTCTCTTCGGCTTCCTCCCCTTTGGACTGGCCATCTGCCCTTCGGCGCGTAATCTACATTTTGCATGTAGCTCCCTCCTGGTTCACTTCACAATGAGATTAGAATAGAAGCGGTGGAGTGGTGACGAGCGGGGAGGTAGAACGGGGGCAAGTTGGCTGGAGTGCTTGCAGGACGACGAGAGCCAGCGTGGACGTCGGCATCGACGTCGGCGTCGTCCGGTGGCCGACCTCCTGCCTCCCTATTTCCCTTCTCTTTTCTCTTCCTCTGCTCATCCGCAGACTCTCCACGAGCTGGCGCGCTTATCCCTCCCTCCATCCTCGGGCCACATTGATAATAATGCGTGTACGGGCGTGTACGCGGGGTACTCCATGCGATAACGGCGATGCGCCCGCAGGACACGCGCATGGAGGAGGAAGTCCAGGGGATTTGTGGCGATGCCGTAGAGAGGAAGCCGGCTCTCCTCTTTCCCTCCTGCTCCCTGATTGCCGTGGCCGCGCACACTGCCACGTTCATTACCGATCACGCCATTAATCTGGGACGGTCTGATGGCTCGCAGGCCAGTAAATATCTACGCAACGATAACATCTGCGACTTAACATTCGTTCCGCGGATCGGACGACGGCGCGCGAGCGTCGGCTTTCCATTCCTACGCGACCACAATCGCAACGTACGACGTGTGCGACAATTGGCGAGGTGTGCGAGTCGAGGGAGAACGCCGACGACCGACGGGATGAAAGTTTCACGCGACAACAAGGTGAAGAGAACGAGCGCGCTCGATCGCCTCTTCGCGCGCTTTCGGATTTAAGGATTAAGACATTTTTACGCACGTCGATTGAGGGTTGGGAGTCACGGAGATTGGAAATTGTTGAAGGGTAAAAATATTAAAAGGTGGGGAGGTGAGATGAGAATGTATGTGCGTGGGATGTTGTATCTTAGTGATACGTAACACGTGGCAAGATGGTAATAGATTTGCGCATTTGACATACTTCTTTTAATATTCTAATAAAATTGATTGCATCGCGAGTCTATTAAATGCAAACTGGACGAAGTAACATTATGAATTAAGTGTATGGCCTGGGGCACACAGGCGAGAATAAATTTTCACCTAGGTGACAATGGTTTGATCATCATTTGGCTAGACGCATTTAGGATAATGAAGCAATACAACCGTTTGTTTGCTTCCCCGACTTCAACTTGCATATTAATTTCATGTGTAATATGTTCCGTTCTATAGGAAACCATTTCAGTCGACCAAATTGAACCCATTGCACTCAATCGAATAGCTTAATTGAATTAACTAGCCCTCTGTAATTTGGTGGTTTTTCACCTCATAACTCAAACATTGTGTTATTTTCTTTTTCTGCGTAGTTTATAGTTATTTGTGCACATTCGTACACTAGAACGTCTCAATTCCGCTTCAGGCATACTTCTCCAAACAGTGCGCCGTATAATATGAAGTTGCACGCATTTACCAGTAGAAAGTGAAGAACATGCACGACATAACCGAATTGTTCGAAGCGCCGCGCCGGGTTGGCGAAGAAGATAAACACGTGACAACGTTTAATGGCAAAAGATCGTAAAAGTATTACATCGAGCAGTATTAAAATGTAATCTCTATTTACCCTCCCTCGTCTCGAGTACAAAGACAACGGTGAAATCTCGTTCGCTCGACAATCGGGTGCACCGGAGAAATTCTATTCCGAAAATCGAGATCGCTTCGTTACGATCCGAAAAGCAAAGTGCAACAATTGACTGTGGAGGACGACTTAAGAGGTAGAGTGATAGTAGCGTGCAATCGAAGGAGAGACGCATAGGGAAGTACTAAGAGTCCTCATTCGCCCCGAGCCCTCCGCCTCCGTGAATGCATCCAGGCTTAGGTCGAGCCGGGTAATTAGATACCCCTGGAAATACGTCAGGTGCTGACTGGCCGGCCAAGAGATCCCTTCGTGAGTTTATACGAGAAGTGCGCGAGAAGTGTCTCTCGCGCCTCCTACGGAATAAGCGATATTGGCTTACGAGATTGGGAAAGCGATAGCCTTGCCCGGCAGTTCTACTCGCCTTCCTCGTGCGCTTGCCCGCTCGCGGTTACGTACAAACTCTTTCGCACATCGTCCATCCCGCGGAAACGCACCCTTCCTCGCGGAAAGACGGGCTACACGGCCGCTCGATTAATCGATGTAAGCGCATAAAGCACAAAGGTGCCCTACGCATGCCTGCGTTCTAGATTTGTTTTCCAATACATTCGAGGCTACTCCGTGGAAGAAGAAGAAGCTCGCAAATTCAAGGGGACTGACTCTTATCAATCTGTGAACAAAGAGGTGGAAAATTTGTTACGAAAATAATATTTTTAGGAAAACAGTAGAGAGTCTATTGTAATGCAGAGTATTAAAAGTTCTCCGCAATTTAACCGGAACGTGACAGAAGGTAGGTGCTTTTGAACGGATACGTTGCAACCCATTGTCAAATGGTCAAATGGTTTGACAAAATGGTCTGCAAATTCGCACGAAATGTTCATATCGAAATACTTTGTTTACATTCCAAAAATTTGTAACAATAAGTTCGGTGTAGATGAATCGGTCCTGTGTCACGCCTGTCAGAGCATTGGACGTTCAACGACGAATGGAACCGTTGCGATGGAACGAGTCTTTTGACCAAGAACACCGTGAACGTATGTAACGGCTCCTAGGAGTTAAAATGTGCGACGATTCGTGCAATCGAGCATGTTCGTTTTTATTATATACTGCATATGTTGTTTACGGCTTCGTACTTTAATTTTTACGTCTCGGATTTAAAATAGCATCTTTCCATGATTCGAGAGTTGACACACGGACAGAAGAAAAGTTGTCTGTGCAAATTCTTAAACAATCTCCTTTTTTGTTGGAGTGCTGAAAAACAGTTCGTCGTCGAATTGTGGAACGAATTTCTTCATGTTAAGCGCGCCATTGTGAAGAAATTAATATTTGAAACAGGATCTCTTAAACAAAAATTTACATTTTGCAAGAGCGTTCGTATGTCACGATTGAAACGATATTAGAGTTAATCCTATAATAACAATTTAACTGTCCAGGAATGTGTGACGTATGCTTTTATATCCGATAAGCATCGCTATGATAATGGTTTCCCAACGACTTGCAGCAACGAGTAACATAGCGTGAAACAACGGGACTATTAGCATATCACGCAGGCTCAGAGTAACATAATTGTAAATTGCGCATGCTAAGCAGCACCGTCGACGCACGATTAATGCGAACTGTTATTAAACTTTAATGTTATGCGAATTCACGCTGCGCAAATAATGCCTAATACGTCCGTTAGCTTCTCCTTAACGCCACGATGGTAGACATTAACATTCATTATATGATCCACCTATCGCATCTCGCCGAGTTACTCGCGAAAAGAACTCTCAAAAGCTATCTCGCGAAAGATCTTGAAAATATTGGCATCGAGCAATGCATTCTCGTAGAGAATCGTCCGAAAGAGTCAGGCAACATTTGAGCAATCCAATAGGGAAAAGTGCCTCCCTAATACTTCACTTCCACCTGGGTCGCCTAGAGTCCCACCCGCGGCTACATTTCTGATCTAAACCATTCCCGAGTCCGATCAACGTACGCTCGCTGCGGCGCGCGACGTCACGACGAGTCTCCGATGTAAGCCATATTTTTTCTTCCTTCTCCTTCTCTCTCTCTCTCTCTCGCTCTCTCCCTCCCTCTCTCTCTCTCTCTCTCTCTCTCTCTCTCGGGCTCTCAAAGGCTACACGTAAATGTATCCCATGGACAGGTACATAACACTATCGATGTACCAAACAAGAGCCCACTATATCGACGTGTAACGGATACCGGTACGACATAGGTACCGGAGCGCTCACAACCGGCCCGTCGTCGTCCTCGTCGTCGTCGTCGTCGTCCACTTTTATGCGCCACACGCATGTGGACGCGCTGTTTACGTCCCTGACTCCGTAAACGGATGGGGTATCGACGAAGGCGGCGGCGGTGGTGGCGGCAGCGGTGGACGTGCTGGTAACGAAGGCGACGGTGGAAGAGAGTCCCGGGGTGGCGCAGTATCACCGGTACGCCAGCAATTAAATCCACGGGTCAATAATTAACTCACAGCGTGGCTCCCTCCCTACCTTCTCCTTCTTTCCTTCTTCATCCATCGTAGGCGCCCGGCGCGGGTCCACGGGGAATTGGAAAGCGGGGGCTCGTCCCAACCTCCTCGATCTCTCGGTATGAACAATTACGAGCGAGCGAGTGCAAGCGTGTAAGTTCGAGGGAGTCCACGCGGCAGTGGATCCGGGCGAGAGGGACAAGCCGGTACGAGCGGACTCATGCGAGTAAGTACGAAGGGGTAGGTAAGTGGGAATAAGCACGCGGGAATAAGCTAGAGCGAGTACACGCGTGTCCGCGTGTTCGCCCGAGTGGCACACGAATATTGCAAACGATTGCCTCCTCCCGCCCTACTGCTCCTCGAGGTGGGAAGGATGAGAGGTGAGAGAGAGAGAGAGAGTGAGAGAGAGAGAGAGAGAGAGAGAGAGAGAAGGACGGACGAGAGCCTATGGCGGAATTATTGGTGAATTTGCATCTTAATGGAACTACCTACCTACCCAGGAGAACGCTCTCATACGCGGAGTCCACGTCATAACTCGTCGAGCTACTCGCTACCGTCGGCAACGGAGATGAACGAGAAGGAAAGAGAAAGCGAGAGAAAGAGCGATTTGCAGGGGAAAAAGGAGAGATAAGCGAAGCCATGCTCTGAAAATAGAAGCCACGACGAGCGTTGCGCGTCATGCCGTCATTGTGTACGCAAAATTGAAATTTTCTCGCAGCACTAGGGTATCGTGGAATGAGCGAATGCGCACCGCGCTAAGTCAGAAAAGCTCAAGCTTTTGCTTGTCTGCTCTCGTTACGAAATTTGAGAATAAGGGTAATCGGGGGAAGAGATAAAGGGAGTACATTTGGAAGAAAGGTTTTGCACGTTTCTCGTCCTTGCAGCTGAATACACTTAACCGTCGCAAGGTAATTTGAAGTGGCTACAAGACAAATACTGTTATGAATCGCATAGTCAGTGAAATATATCTTATTGCAACAGCCAGACATATTATTTGAAATGCCACATTCCTATGCAATTGATATCTGCGATTAATATTTTACTAGATATCTGTAGGAATTACAAGTAGTTAATATTTTTTACTCAAAGATGTTGACCCATAAAAAATGCAATTTTTGACTTTTTCGGGAAGTAATTGTAAATGAAATTAAAAGATTAATTTATTTATCTAAAGTGGTACATTTTGTAAAAATACTGTTTTTTTTTGTTGGCGCACTTCTGCAAAGCACTCACCTCCGATTGGGCTAAATTTTTCAGGAAATCTGCTCCCTTGCTCAGATATGAAAACCCTCAAAGGATTTTGCTGCACAACTATTGCAAAAAGTTATTGCTTTTTTATTATCTTTGGACCAAAAATTTCGTAAGCATAAAGGGGGCGATCCCTCCCGGTCCCCGATCATTTGACCGCGGGAAGGAGCAGTACGTTGAACAGACTCAGTATACCTCACACATCATACATCTTCATTTCCACGTAACGACAGAATGCAGCGTGAACGGAACTGCAAGGAAAATAGGTTTGGCGCTTAGCGTATGAAACTTATTCTTTGTCGTGTATAGACAAGGTGGCGAAACCCGAAACGTCGTCTCTTTGTTCTTGGAAAGAGGAGGCGTGTAGAGAAGAGTACCGGAGAAATATTCGAACGCTATACGTACCGAAGAAACTCTCATTTCAGAATATCCGACACGCCCGCCACCCTTCTCCTCTTCCCTCCCTCTGCTCTGCTCATACCCGGTCACCCCTGGTGCGAGAGGGGAAAATTCTGAAATAGAAGTGCAAGAGGAACGAGCCAAGGAACGAGAAACTATTTCGGGTGAGGTCAGAGGCTGAGGTCAGTCTATAAGGCCTGCTCAGCCTCCCACGAGTCCTGGAACCCTGCCAAGCTCAACGCCCACGCACGGGCAACGGAAACTTGCCGCCGCGCCGCGGCAAATCGGGCTTCGATTTGCCGACTCAAACATCCAAAGAGATCTCTCTTACTCGCGCGACCAGAATTCATCACGGGGGAAACTCCATCGAGACTCGCGTGAGCAATTTGTCCGAGCGTGTCGGCGCGATTACACCAAGATATCTTCGCGCACTCACCTTCCCCCGCTTCATCTCCGAGCCCACGGAAGGTCTAACTGTCACACGCGCATAATAATCAAATGTCTTACTGATTGTCATAGTGGTCGAATCGATGCATTAGTACATATCGCACATCCTTTCACGTGGCGCGCACTCCTACCGAGGACATGAATATGAATATACTACTTTTGGAGAACTTCCGTCGGTCTGACAAGGGAAAGTTATAACAAAAAATCGAATGGTATCTCAGTGGCTATAAAATGCATTAATAAAAATTGTTTTTTAATGCAAGATTAAAATCGGCGGGTGTAAATATTGCTACCTTAAGTTACACTAAACGTCAATTAATATCCTTTTTAATATCCCGCCGTAACTACTGAGAAGACACTGTCTAAGGAGATCGTTCCGTATGTTGTCCTCCGCAGTAGCCATGGCGCACTACTAAATAGGATATAAATTGACGTTTAGTACACCTTAAGGTAAGAACATTTATACTCGCTGAATGTGTTATCTCCGTTATTTCCTTATAAAATGCTAATGGTCCTACTCATTCTGACTAAGGTGACACCAATTTTGTATCAAAAAACGTCAGGACGATTTTTATTATTGCGGTTTGTGGCCACAGGAAAACCGTTCGTTTTCTTGTTACAACCTATCCTTGTCCGGCCGACGGAAGTCCTCCAAATGTATTGGCGACCGTTACGTTACTATTTTGTATGTACAAATAAAGTAATCAACAAATAAAGTAACAAGCATCGAATATTTTTTTAGGTATTTGTATATTGAAAACGACGATATAAATGCAGGACATATATTCATATATTCACATGGCTTACTCTAATGTGTAAATTCAGTTCCTAAAGTAGAAGCATACAATTGTGATTAATACTTGCATAGTTCACTTACCTAAGCTGTAATCGTAATTATTCAATTTCTTGTTGTATATTGTGGAATCGGCGTAATACTTGCTAAACGAGCGTTAATGCTTATTACGCAGCTTGGCGAGTCAACTTGTCGCCGAATACTGGGACGAAGTGGCCGATAAAGATTTTTTTTTTAAATGGACAAAATATAGTTTCATCTACCCCAATGGTTTTAACATAGAAATAAGATGTTATTAAAGCAGACATAAACAAACCGCTAATCAGTACAAGTCTTTAATTCGCATCTGCTTGACGAAAAATTGTATTTTTCTTAACCTTCTGACGACGGCATTATTTGACTCTACTTCCGCTAGTGGACGATATATCGGACGCTAGTCCTTAGAAAGTTAAACGATTACTGGGACATTTAGACGAAAGAACTGTCCTAGAAGACACCCATAAGACTGCGTTCGAAAATCGTTCGTTAAACTTGAGCGGCAGAATAGTTATATTTTAAGACACGGTTGATCGAGTTAATGGACAAATTTGATTTATACAATCGTTTGAGGAATAATGTTTAACGTTTACAGTAGGCCAGCTTTCTTTCTCCTTAAATTAATAAAATGTCGGTACGTCGCTGGATCGGGATGCGAGCCTTCGAAGGATTCATGTCAACTTACAGTTTTGTCTATTAACGCGATGTGGAATATAACAACCCTTGACAGTAGAACCGGACAAAATTCGCCTAGTGAACTGTATGTGGGAGGAGATGAAATTGGACGGAAGGTAACGGTTTAGGAAGAGGTACGCGTCAGAGGACGTGGCGACAAAGGCCGGCAAGAAACGACGCAGCTTGTAATTGAAACGCCCCGTACGCTCTTGCTCTCCCCAACTCGCCGTCGAGTCGCGTCGGCGTCGGTGGTGTACGTTGGAAAGAATTTACTGCTGCGTCCCGGTGAAATATGGTAATCGTCGTTACATGGCAGATATTAGCAACGATTACCAACCTTGCGCCACCGTGACTCGAGTGTATAGAAATTTCCATCTGTTCTCCTCGCCCGGCAGACGGTAACTTCTAACGAGACGTGAATAACGACGATATTTCGCCTGTTACGAAATTGCGAGGGGCTTCGATAGTACAGCCGGAATAATTCAGGGATAATGGGCGTAGAGAAATTTGTTCGGAGCTGGCTGCTGTGGATAGGAAGCCCAATGAAACGGCGCCGCTCGAAATCTCCCACGATGCGGGAATCACTTTGCGTTGTCTTGCGTTTAGCCTATGCGTCGGAGCTGCGAGCGACGGCAATATGGGCGAAGTTGCGAAACCAACTGGAAGAGCAGGCACTCGAATGTCCCGATTCGTACCCCTTTGCATCGTCGATCGATCGGAACGGGGCATCAGATAGATTAAAGTTGCAGCGGTAATACAATGGAATAATTGTGCCGGAAGTTGCTTGTTTACTCGATATTAAGAACTCGCGTGTTAACTTTCGTATGGAAAGACACGGTAGTATTTAAATGTAGGTTAAAAGAAAACCCGAATGTCGTAAGAAAGCATGTATAGGTATTATCGGCGCACGGGATGAAACACGCGTTAGCTTCTTTCTTCCATAACGTCTTCATTTATCTCCCTACTTCCTTCTTTCGACTAACGGACCACGACAACTGTGTCTTTCTACACGTAAGGACTCCCGTGTTCCTCATACTCGATTCTACTTCAATTAAGCACTTTGTAAAAGCCAGAAAGATTTACCGCTATTTGAAATATTCCAACGCAGCGCGAGGCAACCGCGTATTAAACAATTGAAACACTAACGTGGCCTGCGTATAAGTCTATTTTACACGTTCGAGGCATCGAAGGCTAATGCATTATTAGAAATTGTGTATTATTAATCTAACCGCGTGCTGCCGAAAGTTTATCAAATATGAATTAAAAGTTTCTGTATACCGATCTTTTCTGCAAACGTCTTGCAATGGACAATAATCAGGGCTCGCAAAAAGTTTCCCGTCATTGCCCCACAGTTCGGGATAAGACGAGGTTCGTAATACGAGTATATTATATTATTATTTACATTTCATTATGTATTAAAAGAATTATTAAATAATAATGAAATATCCACGAAAGCCAATTGCAATCGTAAAACATTTTGCTAACAGTGAGCCATTAATTCCTTTAATACATAATGAAATCCTCGTACATCAGCATCGTCATCCCTCGACAAATCATTTGGGCTCTTCCACAGTTAACGCTCACATCCAAAAAGGAGACTCCGCATCTTACATTCCAGATCAATTTTCATTCCCCGTTCGATATCAAAAAGCCAACGCAACGCCACCTATCCCGCCGGCAGATCTTCAATTCTGTGAAACAACTGCGACTCCCTAATCCTCGGTAAAACAAGGAGAGATGAGCGAAATGATATGTATCACAAAAGCCCTGTGATGTTATCCGAGACCGAGCGTTATTGTCGCTTGGAGCGCAACAGTAAAGGAGCAATGATCTCGCGTGCACGTCCAAAACTCCCTCGTATCTTAGGAGTATCGCACGTGGATAGTCCGAGTGGCCCGTAAAACAGATAACATCCTCGTCGAATGTGGCGCGATATCACCGTCGTGTCCCCGATCACTCATCCAAGACGCTCCTCCTCTATTCAAAGAGGAAGTGCGGCGGAAGATCGAGCGGCATTACACCCAGTTTTGGATTGCGCGGAGAAACGGTGCGGCGCGTTGGACGCGCGCCAACGCTGCGCGTCGACGCGCGACGGGGAAGGACGCAGGATGGTGGCGTGGGTGAGGACGATGTGCTCTCCGGCCGCGCGAGCAAAAGCTCAAGCTGACCCGAACTCCGACGCTTGCGACTCGACCTCCTCTCGCGGCCCGCTTCTCGACCACCCCTTTACCTCCTCCTTCTCCTTCTCCTTCTTCCCACCGCGCGCCGTATCGCCATACGGCTCCTCGACGCGACGTCCTCCTCCACCTCCACGACTGTTTCTTCTCTGAAAATAGCCAGAGGCTGCCTCGCTTGACGTCACCGGTCGATCCAAATGGACCACCCCTCTCCGTGTCGACCGGCATCCTCTCCATTCTCTCATCCACCTCTCTCTCTTTCTTCTTTTATCGCAAGCGTTTCAACCCATTCTTCATCGTTTACCTAGAACTTTATATTATTTATGTTTAATGTTAATTTTCGTCTTGCGTCGCTGGTCCTCGATGTAGCTAAATTTGCCGACATTCCTACATTTATTTGGTTGTTTTTAAGGAACTAAGTTCTACGATAGAAACAAGCTACGATTCTTTTCTCACTCGATTTCTCTCTTTCTCGCTCGGTTCGGACCGTATCGCTCTTTCATCTCCATGCGACCGTCCTCCTTCTGCTCTACCCGCGATCCTCGTCTCTCCGAGGTTTAGAAGCTCCTTTGAGCTTTACGACTGTACGGAAGCTTAATTAGCCACGTGCGTTCTCCACGGCATCGGTGATTCTCTCCAATTGACGAGCGATGGCGGGAGAGACTGGCCGCGACGAGAGTCTTCCGCGTGCGTTAAAACGACACGATAGTGGGCGATAAATGTGAATTGTTATAATTTGCGGGAGAGAAAATGTCGCCTGCCATGCCTGCAACGGTCTCGTAACCGTGTCCCATCTCTATGTCGCGTCCACCCCGTTGGACTTCTCTCTGGTTTGCGGTGAAATATTAATAGGGGCGCTAGCTGGAGATTCGAACACCGTCTCACGAGGGATCGGCGAGTGTTTTATTGGGTACTTTCGTCTGCTTTCCGCGTACGCTAAGTTGCGTTTTCAAAGAGAAGCACAGAGCCTCGTAGTGCGTGGGTGGAACGTGTTCGGGATAGGTGACGGAGAGGAGTGGGTTTAATGTGTCAGTCGAATGGCGAGAGCTAAAATGTGGAAAGCAATGTCGAAGGCAACGCGGAGGTGCGCCGTGGGAGAGCAATCGGGACCGACGAGTGTCTTTAATAAGAAGAGCTGCTCGGATGACCGCTGAACCATGCCGCGAAATTAAACTCGCCGTAAACCCTACCTTCGTCGCTTCTACGAGAGCAAAGTGGCAGAGACTCGGGAAATGACGAATACGAATGGCGAGACATCGATCGAAAATTGCAACAGAAGCTATTTGTAGTAAGGATATTTCTATTGGCACGATCTTCAGTTTTCATTTTCCATTCTGCCTTGTTGGCATTTGCAGTGCCGAATTACCAATATTCGCGAATGTATCAATTAATTAAAGGATTCGCGAACGATCCGTAATTTTGTAAAAGCCACTCTTCGCGCAGCTATTCTGCACCGAGTCATCGTTTACATACAAATCGCTGCGCATTTAGCAAAGCAGATTCACGGTGTGGAAACCGAACCGTGGCAGTCGAATGCGTTTACGATTGGTTGGCGTGGGTCGACGCTTCGACGAAGAATTGAAGACATGCCGTGTGTGCATACGTGTATGTGAGAGACAGTGGAGAACGGTCGTCAGGAGGATCGATATCGCGGATGGCTCAAACGGATAGGGCAATTTCAGCTTAATGTTCCGACACGGCCGCGATCACGATCGATGACGATTTCCTCTGCGAAGAGACGGTGCGATATGCGTGAGACTGATCTATCGCGATAGGAGAGAGGAAAAGAAAGAAGGAAAAGGTAAGACAGCGTGGAATCCCCATGCGTACACAATTTACGAATAAATGAGAATTCCTTTATTTGTCTGGGCCAAATGCTCCTAAAGTTTCCGTTATGCATACTACGTATATACTGCTCTATTGCCAACCAGCACGCGTTACTTACGTTGCACAACTTCTTCCCGCGCGGATGTGTCTAAAAATCTCAACTCTAGATTTATAAAAATGTTCCGTAAAATCTAGTCAATCAATAATAATCGTTAATCAATCATCATAGCTAATGGTAATTTAATGAGTAATGCACAGGATGCTTGAATACCGGACGCCATGACTGTTCAGACACTGACGATAGTGCGCGGAATAATACCTACTTGAAGTAAAGAATTGTCCATTATGAAGAAAATATAAAAGTAAAATTTGCGGAAGTGCTCGTAGGGAAATGAGTACATTCTGTGCATATGAAAAAGTCGAACTGTACCTAAATTTCGCATAAATATTCTTTAAATATTCGATAACCGTCAACAATTCGAACCCTCACTACGTAAAGAAAATTTATTTTTCACATGTTTCCCTGAAAAATGAAAATACGTAGCTTTAAATTTGTATAATAAATCATATGTAATTAGTCACGTATAAAAGAGCGCGTCATTGCTGATCGACCGACTATATTAAATCGCAACGGTGATATCGTTGACGCACATACACGAGGGAAAGTGAGGACGAACAACGTGGAGAAAATGAAAAGAGGGAGAAAAGAGAGTGGTCTACGGAGAGGGTTGGAAGCGTACAGAAGGAAGACAGAAGCAGAGCGGTTTCCGATCGCCAAGACCGGATGCGTATCGGTGATTGGCGGTAACTCACGGAGGCGAGCCAAAGTGGCCCCGGTCGAGCGTTAATGGCCCGAGAGAAATAAATAGCCCCCCGTTAGCGGAAAGACCGCAAAAAGAGCGATGCCACTGGAAGGATGGAGACATAGAAAGTCGAGCGGCAGTTGTATGTGCGTAAGCGCGCTCTTTCTCTTTCCTCGGCGCGGCGCACCGACTCGTCCGCCAAAGGCAAAGGCACACTACGGTGGCCCGAGCTTTATAGGGCGCAGTCTCTTCAGCACGATGGGAAGGAGAAGGGCGAATGGACAGACGGACAAACGAGAAGGGAAGAGAAAGGAGAGGATTCGCCCGTCCCGTACGCTTACAGTTTCTATGAAGCTGTGAGACTGGTGGCACGAAGGGGAGGCATAAATGTATGGTTAGTTAAGTGCTTATAGAAAGGGCCGCTGTAGACGCCAATAAATAATTGCTCGACTAGCGCGCACCGATGCGCGGATGGCGCCCGAGTTCCGGCCGGTTAATTAACGCAACAGTCCCGCGACGTACATCGCGAACGTCACTAAAATGCGCCCTCATTATCGCCCACTGGCGTATCCATTCACAATCCGATCACGGGGAT
Source organism: Tiphia femorata (assembly GCA_944319695.1). Lineage (NCBI taxonomy): Eukaryota > Metazoa > Arthropoda > Insecta > Hymenoptera > Tiphiidae > Tiphia > Tiphia femorata. The sequence goes on along the minus strand of OX090895.1, from coordinate 16,046,596 downwards.
CTTTTCATATGTCCGCTAGTTTCCCGGATAATCTCGACAAATCTTAGACGACAAGTAATCGGCAAATTCCTCCACCGCTTCCTCATCGTAATAAAAACTATTACATTATCGATTATTTTCAAGAGTGTACACGTCGAGCTTCCTCAGAGAGTCGACCAGAGTGATTAAAAGAAGAGGACAAATCGACGAATACAGGGACATCTTCGCGTCACAAAGAAAAAAAGCAAAAAAAACCCAAAAGACTCGTGATCCCGAGGAATTAAAAAGAAACGGAGAAACGTGAAGTCATCCTAAAGCTACGAGGGAAACCGATAGAGACGGAATGGAAGTCGTCGCGATAAATCGCGAAATCCCACGAGGGCGGCCTACGGCCGACCAGGGCGCGCGTGACAAATCACCGCGGGATAAGGAGAATTACGCTCGGCCCGAATTAACATACTCAACCTAAAGAATGTCTCGAGTGCGCTATATCGGTTGTGCGATTATCTGCTACCGCATATTATACTCGATCGCTGTGATCTCGTGTCTCCATTCGCTAGCGTCAACACGCGAGTGCTTTACCGTCGCATTAAAGCGGACTCCTTTCTCTCCTCCCCCGCTCTTACTCTTCGCCTCCCTCCCTCACTCTCTCTCTCTCTCTCTCTCTCTCTTCGTCTCTTCTCTCTTCTCTCCTCCATAGCTCATTCCGTCCTTCCCCAGCTCACGCGATCACGCTCCGATAATCATACGAATTGCACGGGAGATTAATTCGCTCGTGCGCGTAGCCCGCTGCACGGGTTTTAAGGCTGACGTCGCCCGCCGAGTAACGGTGGCGGTGGCTTAAAGAAACGTAAACAACAGGGCCGTCCTGACGTCTTGCGCTCACAAGCAGCCCGTATACCGAGACCAGCTCGCGATCGATCTCGCAAACGGTAGAAGCTGCTCGCGATATATAAATCGGAGCAGGGTATTGTATCGACAGTACTAATTACAATAGCAATTTCCTTATCAATTTTTTTCGATCTAGCTGGAACCGCGGCGTGGTATCGGCGGCGCTACTCGTTCGTACAAATCGCGAGCATAGGAGCGGTTACCAGGCTGGTCGATGTAAATTTCCTACGTGAAACTCGAGCGGGCCCGCGTTAACCGCCAACCACCGCGGCGAGATTAATTGCCGCGATCTATACGATTGCGGGCGTACATGAAATCGGTATCGCGTGAATCCGTTCCCGTCACCGAGTGCCTATCCGACTGTGCGCGGTACACTCGCAAGCGCGCGCATGCGCACCTAACGCTCACCTTACCGCGCGCCATCAATGGCCCGTGTCAGATTAATTCGCAGAGAATTACCGCGTACTCGCAAAATTTTAGCCGATGATTCTTGCATTTCTTTCGTGGATTCTACCGCCTCGCCCTTCGTTCGTCTTGTAACTTTTAATTCTTGACATTATCAGAATCGGTTCAAAGGCAACTCCCGCAAGTCGGAGCGATCGATCGTTTTAATAATCATCGCCGACAGCCGATCGATAAGGAGAAACGAACTTTACCACATTGCGACGATTGGTTTGAATATTCTCTAAGGCTGCGCACGTTTTGCTTTTTTCCACTTAAAGCTCTTCCAGTGAGAAAAAATAAAACCGAATAACAGCATTTCTTATCAAAGGCTCTCAAAAGTACCATCTTATCGAATTAAAGATCAGCCGTTCTGTGAGAAGTGTCCTTTAATTTACCCAAAAGATTAAGGAGTGCGTCGAAGCTCTCAACTTTGAAACTTGGCCTTTACAGGTATCTTCGACGTAATAGGGAGCCATCGCTCCTTTGGCACCGTCGATGGGAATAAGGAAAAGTAAAAGAACCGGAATTTCAATTAGATATGTTTTCAGGCTCAACCGTAACCTAAGCACGTGGTAACGTTTAAATATGGCGAAGGAGGAACCGACAAGAGAATTTTAGGAATATGCCAGGGACGTTTGCGAGGTTAGCTCAGACCATTAATGCCGCTCACCGTACTTAGGTACGTACGTGGTACCTGCCGCGTAGCGAGCGGGCGACCAAGCATATTTATGCAGCTTTTCAACGGTAACGCGTAAGCGGCTGCGTGACACGCTCACCGATCCGAACAATGCAGACATTCGTTTATCTTCGACGCGGGCGCTGATTTACCGGTAGCCCCGATAAATCGGTACAACGTGCTCCACGATGCTCTCACTATCCGAGAGCGGTGAGTTTCTTCGCGAGGTTCGCACCGCTTGCTGACACAATCGCCCGAGTTACGCTCGCGTTTGCGTATTGAAAAAGTGAGTTGCACAAACCATCGACAGAGAGAGAGAGAGAGAGAGAGAGAGAGAGAGAGAGGGAGGGAAGGAAGGAGAGAGAACGAGAGAGAGAGGGAGAGAGAGAGAGACAGATAGACGGACAGAACAGGTGTTCGCAATATCTGGTGGCCCAGGCAACGGGTTTTGCGCTGCTTAAATCATTTAACGAGTGCCTCGGGTGATGTAACGCCCGGAGAAAAGGAAAACGGTACAAAAGATTCCTGGAGATATCCATAAACGTTTGCAAAAATAGTCGTGAAGTAAAATCCAACAGAGGTCGGCGATGCAATTTTCACGATAATGTCCTATGCCGATGGCGTAAGGCGAGCCACGAGTACCACGTACTGCACGTACAGTTTCTTTTGTGCGACTATTATCGAGATCGTGGAAAGTTCCTGGACTCCAATGGAATGGGAAGGAGTTTGTAAGATTTTGCATTCGGCAACTCCTTTTAAGGCACGGAAGGGGTAGATTACTTTTTATGATGACGTTCTCCGTAAAATAATGACAATTCTGATGCAGGGGGTGTTTTTCGCTTTTCCTTTATTCAATCGATGTTGGTAAAACTCAAAGTTATTCTTATTTGGTTAAGGTGAAAAAAGGTTTGTACAAGTTTTGTATTCTGACTAACTTACTTTTTTAAAAATGGGCCAACTATCTTGAAGATATCATGAAACGCTTGCAAACCTCGACTGTCTCAAAAGCGCAATAACTACTAATAATAATTTAATCGTGGTAAGAGTTAAAAGTGGGGGGGGGGGGAGAGGACCGACGCTAGTTGGCACACTTTTTATAATACAACGTTAATAAAGTTTTTCAACCACTTTAGAAAATAATGGAAAACAACGTCAGACTGTTTGATTAATTAACTATAGTTTTTGTTCGGAGTAACTTCTGTTATTATTATAAGGATGATTTGAACCCTTCAAATAGGTAGCATGAGACTGTCAAGCGCGTGCTAAGTTGTATGTATCGGCGGGTGGACGTAACAGTCTCGCAACGCGCAACTCTTGATTGGAGACATGACCGGCATTTAAATTACCATCAATAGGGTAGGGCTTTGGCAGTTTAAATACCAGATTAAAGGGTTAATAATGCCTTCAATTCTCTAACTGGAGCGTGATGAGCACTGTAAACGTATATTATAGCAGTACCTTTTATTCCCAGTTTGAAAAATTAGAACCAATGCACGCGTGCCAACCTACCCCGAGCCCGAGCTAGGAAAGTACAAGTAGTTGGCTCATGTAACATTACGTGCAAAAGAAAAGAAAACATGTTTCTCGTAATTTATTTAATAAACATTGCAAAGCAATGCAGTTTGTTTATTCAGAAACATCAGAATCGCAATTGTATCATTCGCAACTGCAATCTCAGAATGGTCATTATCATAGTCAGTACAAGTAGCCAACCTTCAAGATATTTAATGTCTTCGAGAATTTAGGCATTTCCAGTAAGGCGTTACAGCTGATCGGATTTACGAGTACCCGAACTTGAGTAATCGAATACCCACGTAAATAAGATTGGAGTATCCGAATACACGCGGGTACTCTTATTATCCGGATATCCGGAAACTCGCAATCTCAATTGAAATGTATCTGCATATAGGAAAAGCTCCCTGTCAAAGTCAAGTTCGGATACGCAACTACTCGTACCCATATCCGGTTCTCGAACCGGAATTCGGGTTATAATGAGTACTCTGCATACTCGGATACATGAGCACTAACATCTCTAATTTCCAAATAGGTAGTTGCGCGTGGACCCTCCAACCCTGTGTGGAATAGACTAAACGCTTTTTACGAATTGTATTTTTCTCTCTTTGCTATTTTACTATACTTGAAGAAACACCAGCATCGAACGTTATAAAGGACTCAGAAAAAGAAGCCCTTTCGAGGAAAAATTCATAAGTTCGCGCTCTAGTTAGTGTGTACGCCAATGGGAGGGCGCATGATGTCCGGTCGTGTCCCTCCCATGGTAGCCGTGGGCGTGGGGCCCGAGGTATCTGCCGATCCACATAATCCTAACTAAGAACGGGGCCGGCTCTAGAAACGTCGTAAGAAAGGAGGTTAAGCGGTGGGTTTCTTCCTCTTTTGCCAGCCGAATACCGGGAACAATCTGTCGTTATCCCTCGGCCCCCGCAGCAATTCGAGAGACTCTACGATCCTCCCGTAGAATTTGCTAATTGACCGCGAAGGGTCGGCCAACCGATAGAAATCGCTTCGCGTTCCTTCGTTGGACTGTGAAAGGGGAACGTTAGAAGGAACGTTAACCAAACATAAACAGAAGCAGGATTCGTCGATTGATTTGAACGACATTTACTTCGGCGCGACGATCGGCGTTTACAAAGTTTCTAATCAAAGTTTATAATGTCCAATTAGAAAGGATGTTCTAGAATATAGCTTTTATAACGCCTAGTCTACACGTTCGTACAAGTACAACTGGAAGTTTTCAAGTGAATGGAAGTTTTTAAAAATACGAAGACAAGTGCAAAAATAATGTGCAAGTTGGAGAATGATAACGACCATAATAGGAAGGAAATGAGTAGATACATTGTAAAAACCTTCCATGCAAATTATTACGACGCATGTAGTAGATCGATAGTTAAAGACTTAACACGGGGTTTGCAGAAGTCCGACAATTTGAGGGGTTTGAAAAGGAAGTCGTGTTTATAAAAAAGGTTTGGTAGACCTAGTGTTATGAAGAAAGTATACTTTAAAAAAGGGGGCATGCCCGGGGGTTTAAGGACGCTGACTCTGAACGACAAGAACCGAAAATAACAACTGCGAATCGGAATCACGAGTCTTGGCAGTTGGCTACCATTGCCTCCGCCCTATACAGTCACGAGACAATCAAACTGCCTGTGATAGGACCACCCCCTCTCTCTGTCTCTGTCAGCGGAGCAAATAAATTAGCACCTACTGTACGGCTCGGCATACCTGCCAGGCCAGCCCCCTTGGCTCAAGTACCACTCCATCAATTTGGCTCGGAGTCGCCGTCACGTGAGCGTTTGCAAACTTTTACTAATAACTTTTTTGAAGTTAAATTATTTTTTTTTTAAAGTTCGGATTAATAATTAATTCCAAATGTAAGACAAAGCTGCGCTTGGACTTGGAATTTAAAATTGAATAATTTTCTGTAAAATGGTCTATTCTTCACTCTAAATGTTTAAATGTTTATAGTATCTTTTTGTATCGCATGCCTTTACGTTCGGTATTAATACAAATGTTCATTTTGATCTTGACTTGAAGAGAGAACAATGAAAAATTATTTGCCCGAAAACTTTTGCACCCCACTGTCCGTATGCGATTGATAGCCCTTGTCACGCATAAGACGCGGTAATTAGTTCGGAGTCAGAAATAATATTGTTATATACACGACAGAGGAAAAACTGTGATAAAATAGGTGAACAAATAGTAAATTACTAACGTCTTTATACTTCAAGTAGAATCGCTTTATATGGAAATGACGTTAATCGGGCTATGGCGTTAACCAGGATCTTACCGCGATCGAATAATGAAAATTCAATACTACATATTATTTAAATACTGGCCGAGCCTGGCGAGACGTTAATCGCAGGGTGCGAGATTGCGACAGTTTACGAATTATAGGAAATCGCGATTCTGACACGGGCACCACAACTTCGCGTACACGCGCGAAAATGCGTGCACTTAAAAAGCTCGATCCTTGCCATTCAGCACAGATAGTTTTCCCACGTTTCAAAATACTTTTCGTACTCGCCGAATTGTCTACATAACCGGAACTCTCAACAGGTTACGTAGTAAAACAAATTTCCGCTGTTCCGCGGACGTACTTTTGTCGAAAGGACATGTAGAATCAGCAGGTGGACATTGCGATTAAGCACCTTTCGAACCTTTTCGAATAATCTTCGAAGTCCACGAATTACTCTCTCCCTCTCCCTCTCTCTCTCTTTCTATCCCTCTCACTCTCTTGAAATCCTCTTTTATTCATTTACAGATGAACTGTCTACCTCTCACGGACAGCGTAAGGGCGCGCGTGCGCGCGCGTGGGCAGGCGTGAAATACTGCGGCACGACGAACGTTTTATAGGTGGAAGCGCGGCACGAACGGTGGGGCGAGGTCGGGGTCCCGGCAGGCCGATTAAAAGTACGAACACGGGGCCCACGGGTGATAATTAATTCACGGCACTGTGCACGCCAGACGGTTTATCCGTGCGATCCGGGCGACGCGACGGGTAAGAGGCGAAGGGTGGGTCGCCCGGTAGGAGAGGATAGAAGAAGGGAGCGAACGGAGAGGTGAGACTATCTTTTGCTCGTCCACCGTCCTTCTCTGGTTCGCGAGCGAGAGCCCGCTGATCTATCTACGCCTTCTCCCTTTTTCCTTCCGGACAGGCGAACGGAGAAAGGGAGAAAAGCATGGCGAAGGTGAGAGAAAGAAGGAGCAGCGTAGAGTTCACCGAGTAGTCCAGGATGGCTCTCTTTTTAATTGCACAGCCCGTCGATCTTGATTATAGTCGCGCAAGAAGAATGTCGCTGGCAAGGTCGACGCACACGGATACACACAATTGCTCGTCCATCAGGAGATATCCTTCCAAAGACTCTTGGTTACCCATGTAAAATTCAACGGAGTCTACTCCAAGCTACAGGAAAGAGAAAGGGAAACACGAGATGAGGATAGAAGGACAGAAGTACTAACTTTGCAATATATTTACAACGAATATTCTTCGAGCCGCACAAAGTTCGACAGACTTTTGCACGTAATTGCAGTGTACACTTGCATTCGCTAGTGACAAAATGTAAATGAAATGACTATTTAAATATTATAAATCGTTTCGTCATTTTGTGATGTTGTCAAGACTTTGTACTCGACCTAAGTATTGAACACTGAAAAGAGTAGAAGTGTAGGGTGCACATATTGCATACGATACACGATAAACACAATGCATCTCGCGAGTTTCCACCCCACTTACGACGTTCTTAATCGTATTATCGAGATGCACATAGGTACAAATGTATGCATATGCCTACGCTTTTACCTAGGCACACGTAGAAGCGCGCATCGATGAGATTATTCCATGCTCTAATGGCGTGCGGTATTACGATACCATTCCATGCCAATTTCTTTCGCGCGAGTATAGAGAGTAGAGCAAGCGGCTTCACGGAGATCGATCGTGTCCTGCTGATTTAGTTTATCCATCTTTTTTCCATCCTCCTCCTTCTCGTCGAGTTTGCCCGCCTACTACCGCCTGCGCATTCTATTTCTTCGGCGACTCTATCACCGCTTCATCTCGTTCGCCTCCTCTTTCTCTCTCTCCCAATCGAATAAGGGGGCGCGCAGGTCCGAGAGAGCCATCGATGTCGCGGTAGAGCGGATGCAACGAGAATCCGTCTTGTTTTCGAGCGACTGGCTACTTTCACGATGCGCTACGCTTTTCGCTAATGAAGGAATCGTCGCACTGGGTCTTTGCAATTAACGCGTGGACAGATACACGGAGACTATGTCAAGGAAACTCTCGTTACAGATATAGTACGTGCTCCTTTCGGTCCCCCGTGGATCCTCCCGCGTATTCCTCATCGCTCCTACCTCTGGTGGCTCGCTTTCTCTCCTTCTCTCATTCCGCCTATCTCCACCCCCCCCCCTACCTCCCTCCTTCCTCCATCGCCACCACCTCTTCCTCCAACCTTTTTATCCGCTCCTCTTCGGAGCCCAGAGATCGTGGCTCTCGGCGCGGCCACGTCGCAGAAAGTAATTACAATAATGAATGTTTATTTTCGCAATCAGCTCAACCGCGGTAGGTAGACGTATACCATTCCGCGAGGTAACTTCTCTCGGGGCTCTCTCTCTTCCTCTCCTGTCTCTCTTTCTCTCTCTCTCTCTTCTCTCCTCTCCTCTCTATCTTTCTCTCTCCTCTATCTCTTTCTGTGTCTCCTCCTCCCACCGCCCTCGCTCGCTCTCCTTCTTTCTGTCTCTGCAGCCCCACGGCAAGGTGGTCCCTCCTCTCTCGGTCGGTGGCGCATCGACGAGCCTTCGCCGATCGGCCTGTACGCGCGTTTCTCTCCTCGTTGCCCCGAAGCATTCCTTTTGCTCTCGCCCCTTTTACTTGGACCCACGGAGAAGCGCGTTGACGGACGAGCGGAACTTTCGCGGTAGCGACCACTCATATGCCCATCTGCTCGTCTTTAAAGAAATCGAGCGCCAATGAGTTTCGCCGTAACATCTGGGAACCATCGAAGTACTTACAGTTAGAAGAATCCACGGAAAATTGGGAATTGGCCACACGTCGCAAAGTGCTCCTGATTGCGATAGATCGAATAGTTAATAAAAATGGATAAAAATAAAAGTGTAACGTGGGACGGAGATATTACATGGCCACGAAAGAGATGAGATCCCGCGGGACTTAGGACACGCAAAAGTATTATAATAGGTAAATGAAGGACCTTTCGTTAGTTTCGGTAATGCAACGAAGTTATTGCACTTCGAGTAATGTGAACTATGAAGGATGCTTCGTCCAAAGCTCACTATTTTAATTAAGACTTTACCACACTTGTTTCGCTTTGTGTTAATATCACAGTTCAATTGGTATAATGGTATTAATGTGAAGAATAATATTGACAATAAATATTCGTAGCAGAAGTTAATCTATTCTCTATCGGGTACAAGTAGCAATATAAATGTGGGAGGAATTTTCAAATGGCAGGATGCTGGGTCAAAGAAAATCGGGATACTCCCTACGCCACAGGTTACCAGTGATTCAATGTTTCAGGTTAAGGGGCTTCATTCACCAAAGACCGTTGTTCGACTGCCTGCCGCTTGTCTCGTGTCACGGAGCGAGTATCTTTGCTAATGCCTGTAAAAGAGTGCTATTAGCACGAGGAATTAGGCACGCTATTTTACTCGAATCCGCATTCATCGCTGATGCTGCTGACGATTTGATTTTAATATATCTATGTTGTGCTGTATACTACAGAGGAGAAAAGCTCAAAAACGTATTTTTGCATGTTCCGCATACAATATGTTAACTAAAAGTCACCGAGAGGATGATAATTACGGAGTTTTCCAAAGACCATTGAGATAATTGCGATCCCGAGACATGTATCGTGAAATCAATTTCTGAGTGGTGGATTGCCAAATCGGATCGATGTGAGCATCCGTTGGCCACATTCTCTTCCTCGTGTACCCGATTCTCAACCCTCAACGAAGATTTACGCGATTACTTATCTCGGGGCTGTACCTCGTCCGTCCGTAGGGCGTAGAGAACGACTTCTGGCCATTTATCCCAAGCGACCGCGCCGACGTATGTAAATTTACGCAGCCGTTAATTGCGGCGAACTTTTTTCGGACCATCCGAAGCAAAAAAACCACCGACGCCGACGCCACGATCGCTCGAAGGCATGCGCCGGCACTTGCGCTGCCTTCACCGTACTATCCTCGTTCGCCACACGCGTCTCCATATACGCATTATTAATGGTCGATCAGCTGTTCTATTGTATTAACTCGTTCGCTACCAGGCCCCGAGAAAATCCGTATAAACTGTCACGCATATGTGACAGCTGGTAGCGAATGGGTTAAGGGGACTAGACCCTCTTTTCGGAAATCAACCCAGCAGCCAATAGAAATCGCGGAAATGAGAGACTTTTCCTTCCACGCTTCGCGTGTTAATATACATTATTTCCTAACCATGGTGATATGTATCGAAAGCTTGAAGTTTATTACATATCGCAGCACTCTTATATCGAGAGATAAAATAGCGTTAAATGAACGATTATAATCAGAAGGACCATCGGTCTCCGTAGCTGTCAAGGACAATCCAACATGACTGTTCCAAAGCACTTGCGCGCATTTGCCACTGCTGTTGATTAGTCGCTATTCAGTCCTTGGTGAGAAATCATCTTCCATGATGCGTCAGTTAATCATTTCCCATCTGTCAATATTTTAAGGAACCAACGATTAATTGATCATGCGAACCTAGTTCGTTGTGAACATTAAATCGTCAAAATACTCTATACTCTTTCGATAAAACTAAAATAATTTTTAGAATAAGTTCTCAATTCGGCTCGAATTTGATTAAATTACCTTTTAAATAGCCATTCTCCAGTAAGTGGATATCACCTTATATTTTTTTTTAATCGCAATAACAGAACAGGGACCCAATTTATTTCTGTGAAATCGATTTTCTTGACAGTAACGGAAAATTGCAAATGCGCCCTTAGCCTTATTCTTGCAAAGTATCTCGCACTTAAACAGGACTGACAGGAAACGAATCTTCATTTCAGCCAATGTATCATTTAGCGAACAAACTTAACGGTTAGAAAACTATTCGTGTCGGCCCCATGAACTTTTCGATATAATCTTGTGGAGAAAAATTGTTCGTATAGTGCAAAAAAATGATCTTTCTCAAGACCGAGATGTCGCCATCCAAGAATACGATGCTTAATTCTAAAGATGGCAATGAAGAGGTAGCGAGGGCACAGGAAGAACGTAAGAGGAAGGAGGAAGAGGGGAGTGCAAGTACTCGATTCCGATTTTATCGTCTGCATCAATGGTGGGCCGCATGTGCCGGCGCTGAGCTTCCATTACGGGTCCAGTGGTCCTTTTAGCCTTCGCTTTGCACACAGCAACTATTGGGAGGGAGGAAGGGATAGAGAGAGGGATGGGGAGAGGGGTGCAATAGTATCGATAAAACAAAAGCGGCTTATCGCGACGCGGCGGTAGCGTACCATTAATGGGAGAGCCCCTGGCACCCTTTCTCGCTTCTGTTATACCGATAATACGCGCGATCGCGGTGGCCGTCCTTTTGTATCCATTAGCGAAAGAGACGGAGAACGGTGGAGGACAGTGGTGAGGGGAAAAGAAAGGTAGCGAGGGGCGAGTAAACTAAGAAATTGTAGCGACGCCGACGGCCGCAATCAGAAAAGTACGATATGCTCTAAGAGGCGGGTGCAACTTCCCTCTTTACCTCCCCCTTCTTTCCTAGTGTACGAGCGGTAAAGAGAAAATTTATGCTAAGCAAAGACAAAGCCCTTTGTTCGGAAGTCGTGCGGAACGCAAGAGGCTCGCATCAACCACGATTCCCTCTCCTTATCCCTCCTTCTCTCCCCTCTCATTCTCTCCCTCGCAACGTTTACGTTACGAAGAATGTAAATGCAAGGTGAATTTTGCTCGTAGAGGATGGGACCGATGAGAATAAGAGAATTTTCCTCCATTTTCCTCGTTATCTTTCATTCCTCGTTATGCACCTACGGTCGAAATGATTTCGTCTATTAAGGGTGCCGGAAAGTTTTGTATTTAGTGGAATATTTTAAGAACCTTTTGATCCAAGAAAATTTTCGACATTCGCAAAATTGAGCTTAGGAGAGCCAAAAATGTGAGGATGGGAAATCATTAATCGACGCATTGTCGGAGATGATTCCTCACCAAAGACTGAACAGCCACTAAACGACAGCAGCGGCGATGGAACGCACAGTTGTCATTGAGAATTCGACCATAGGAAAATCGCAAGTGCGTGCCTAACCTAACTCGCTTTTATCCGTGATAGTCACGGTTCTTAGAATATAGAAACGGTTGCATCTTTCGCATCTCATTGAAAACTGTGTGTTCTATTTATACGACTATATAATCGTCCGATTGAAAAGGACACGTGCGCGCCCAACCTTACATCGATAAAAACAAAAATGCCCTTTTTATTATTTATATTATTCTGTTATGGAAGTTCTAACAAGGAGCTTTTTGTTAGAATCTCTCTAGTTTTGTCGACGCAGAAATTAAAAAAATATTACCATTTGGAAGAAACAAAGTCTTGCACAAATCACTAAAGGAACATGAAAATTTAACCCAGTAATCCAATAGGATATTAAACAATTAATAGGTTCTTGCCAATATTCCACAGACTGTCTATAGCCGAAGGCGTTAAATTCGATAATTCTTATCCACCCCAGGCGCTATCTATTAAGGAGAATAAATTTTGGACGTGCATAGTGCCGCGCTAAGAACTCCTAAAAGGCCGTCGCATAGTGTTGGCTATTCCCTTGGCGGGCACCTATCGTTACAGATCGTTTCTTGCTTACGAGCATGCCAGATCTCCGATAACGGTGGGTCACTCTCTCCGTTTGCTGCCCACTACCCCTTCCCTCGATCGCATTTGCGCAAGTCTATCTCCTCTTCGTATCTCCCGTTTCCCAGCATCGAAATTAAAAATGATTTTCCCCGGTAGCAAGACCTTTACGCGCCAACACCTCCATACGTTTCCCCTCTCGCATACTTCAAATATCGACACACTTAGGCCACGTGCACTAAACTGGTACCCGCCGTGCCGTGGCGAGTACCCTCGTAGGCCACGGACAATTTCCGATAAAATCCAGAGCGTTTCTCGTCCCGCTCATTCCTACCTTCTACCCTCCCCTCGCTCCCACCGAGCCAATATTTCATCGGCTGTCAGTCGGCCGTTTTCTCTAGGCGAAAAACCGCCCGCGCACGGCGAATACCGGCGCGTAGTATTCGCGAGGCAGTAAATGTCAAAATGCTGGGAGCAGCCTTGCCGAGACGAAGTCCGGTGCCGTGCATGTCGCTGCGGGCTCCATTAAACGGGAGTATGAGAAGGAGTGAGAGAGAAAGAGAGAGATAGAGAGAGAGGTGGAGAGAGAGGAAGACAGAGAGAGATAAAGAGAGAAGCGGATAGGGGAGGAAGAGGAAGAGGGCGAGTGGAAGGGAGTGCTACCAGTAGTGCACCTCTGCACTAGGCAATATGCATTCGAACCAGTTGCACCGGGCTGTCGAGGTCGGGGTGAACGGCCAACGCCTTTAAAGAGAGCACACCGTTGCGATACGATGCGCCTCGCCCTGCCGGCCCCTGCCTTCTTGCTGCCTTCTGGCCTTCGGCATAAGGGTGCGTTTGCAACGGATAGGAAAACCTCCGTGATAGTCGCCCGCTTCTGTAATGCATCCTTCCTCGCTAGGTGTTCCCGTCTACCGTCATTACAATTGTAAAGTACAAGGAAACATTACCGTCGAAATTGCACTAGCTACGCCAAGATCACCTAATCGCGATGTGATCGATGAAAAATTGTCATATTTCTATTTTCGCTTACTAATTTTGGTCAAATCATGCAAGCGTATGGATTCTTTGAACATTCGGATCTTAAGTAGGTTTATACGTTAAGCGCGAATGTATCGTGTTAAAAATAGTTTTTCGAAAACCGAAGGAAGGAATATAGATATTATCAAGTGTAGGATATTTAAGATTTATGTGGTTCTTCAAGTCTGTATTTTAAGATCAATTTGCCTCAAATAAACTGATTGGTTTCGAAACGTGATATGACATATTAAAAGAAAGCAAAGAGACGGCTCATTGATCGTACTACAGTAGTCTTAGATCGTGCCATGAAGCAACTCCGACAAATTGAAATCCCCGATACCAGATCCGAGATTTCGCAGAGCAGGAAAGCGACCGTCTCTGAAAAACAAACTCCGAGTGTCTACCGGCGACGACATCCCATCGCGAAGAATAAAATTACACGTGACGTATAGTCGAATGGAAACGTCTAGCGAGGACGCAGTTAGAGTCAACCGTATAATTTTCCGCATCTATCCTCGACGCGAGCTTAATCGGATTATCTTGGCAGAAAGCGCACGAGGTGGAATACCAACACGAAAAGAGATCAAAAAAGATGATGAAAGAGGGATAGGGAGAGAGAGGGATGGAGAGAAGGGGACATAGGGCGGAAGAAGCAAGGTAGACTCGTCGAAAAGACGTTCATATGCAGATGAGATAAGGATTAATGATAATAAATAAAGTATGCAAACAAAAGCATCGCAAATACATGCACGCGGGAGCCTTATCTTAAAATAAATTATGACGTGAACCTGAGATAATTGTAATCGCAATTAAATCGGCGATCGATCGACTGATGGACCTTTGTAACAAGATGGATTCCTTTATAACAAGCCAAAAATTTCAACCCAAAATTGAATATTACTTAATATTCAAGCAAAGTAAATTTTCCCCAACGGTTAATCCGAAAGGCCTTCGTGCTGCCTGCGGCTCTTCAATGATTCATGCTCTTAATGAAAAAGACAATCCCATCGATGAAGGAACGTACAAGTATATAACGCATCGAGGTAGACATTTCTTATTTAGTCTTAAATGTGAACAACACCGAAGTCGGCGCGCACGACCCCCTGTTACCGATAATACCCTAACCCTAATCCTGATGCTAACAAACTTAGAGAATTTCGCTTTCCATTCTCAAGGAAAACTGTACCGCGTTCCCAGAAGCAGGTTGCAGTCCAGTGATTATAGCGTGAATTTCTATTGGCTAATATAGAAAGAAGGATTTAAGAGAGGTCGGTCGAGCCAGGCGTATGATTAAGTGTCGAACTTTTATACCAATGAAAGGCACGGTAATGTACAAAATTCGGTGGCATAGGGAACACCGAGTATCCGTAAGTGTAGAAAAATGTTTAAAGTTCTGACGTACCGGTGACCGCGTTGAGATACGGTAACTTGAAAATCCCATAGAATCTAAGGTCGCTCGACTTCAATCGGTGGGAATGCGGCCTAACGCGAGCATCGTCGTTGCATCCACTCGCTCTTCCTTGGCGAGTCCTTCTCTTCGAAGGAGGCCTCCAAAGACACGCGTCTCGCGTACCCCGAGGGCCAGAATGCAAGACCCGCGATACGCGCTCGCTCGATCTCGAGATTAATGGAAGATATCGGCGACGAGCCGACAGCACCTTCATCAACGAAATTGGTAAGTACATAACGTACGCGGGATCCGTGAGTCGATCGATGGACGGATGAACAGACGGACACCGAGGAAGGAAAAGAGAAAAGGAAACGGCTAATAATGAATGAATGAGAGGGAGTTGGCAAATGCATATTTAAAATGTGCTCGTGAAGGAGCGTTAGAAAGAGAGAGGGGGGGGGGAGAGAGAGATTCCGCAGACAATCGTACGTAATTGAATAAAGTTTACAACAGAATCTCACATTGAAGAAGAAGTTCAACCTTTTAAAACCGTCTTGCTATGAAATGATATCCGGATTCAGCTTTTACCAATTTCATTGAAACTTACCAGTAGAATAGGGTACATGCATATGCAGCGTTGTCGATTTCCAGAAAATTAGAAGTCCAGTAGTTTGGAAATATGATGGTACTTGGTACGAAATAAGACCAGAGAATAAGACCAAATGTGAAAACGTTTAAACAATGTAACGGCGAGCTTTCACGAAGTATGGAGTATGGCTCGGTTTGGATATACCGAATTAGTTTGATTCATTACTCGTGAATATTCAACCAAGATGTAATGAAGGACTTTGTAGCGAAAGCTGTTTTGACGGGTTTTTAATAGTTCCGCATAATAGTTATACAGAAATTCTGACATCCTGTGTTAAATGTCAGGTTTACATCTCATAAAAGAAATCAGAAATCTCCCTAAAAATTCAAATAATGATATATCAACGCAATAATGACTAATTATTGCGCGAAAATATGTGTTTCTTTAATTGTTCCTTTTCTGTAATGTTGACTCGAAGCAATAATTTCATAAGCAGAAATCTTTAATTTCTTCAAGTGTTATAAGAAGTTGAGCTGCTCACCCCTCTCCTCACCCGCTGCAACTTTTCAATTGTCCATCCCAATATGTACGTTCCTTGATGATCGTGCGTCGTGAAAAGGACTCGGAAACCAATGGAACCGCGGAACGGCTTTTGCCCGGTTCAGACCGACTCGATCAGCGCCTTTGCCTATCATAGACAGACCATGATAGATACAGTTGTCGGAGTCCAATGAACCGCGAACGCTTAAATCAAGAGCGGGTCCATTAAAACGGTAGATCATTATAAAGGGGAGGAGAGAGTGCGTCGCGAATTGTGGATAGAGAAAAGATCACTCACCGCAGACGTTCTCGTTACCATATCGCAAGGCTGATAAAAACATGTTTCACGATAGAGAAGCGAGTATAGTCGATTGGCGTGGTGACAGCAAACGTTAATTGAACTCGGCACAAAGCACAAAGGCACCCTAGGACACACGACATCGAAGCGAGCTTTGCTCTCGAGCGTGGCTTTCGTTTCTCTGCCTGTCGTTCCTTTCGTCCGAAATCATTACTCACGCAAAACTTGAAGATTGAAAATAAAGCTAACTGTAAAGATAAGGAGGTAGATTTCTGGTAGGAGTTTGCTTGTATGCTCCGGTCCGTTGAAGTCCATCGCGCACCATATACAGTCTACCCTGTACCATCCATTCTTGTAACTGATTGCATTACACAATGGAATGCTTGCATTCATGCTGTAATAGTTGCAAGAATAATGTGGAATTATCCAGAACACGATTCGCACAAATACATCCTTCTAAGTTAATCTTTAATCTGTGGTTCTTCGATCGTTAGTTTTAAATGTATTTTAACTATTTCTCGCGGTAAACGAATACACAACTCGACGACGAGCTCAAAAATTTGCCCTTAGAGAGGATAAAAATTTCTGCTATTTCGTAGCAATGAAAAATCAGTGAAGATATCAGTGGATAGGAAATCGAAGGCGAATACGCGATGAATCGGGTCCACCTAGTTTGAAGCATGGAGCAACGACGTGCGTGTGTTCGGAGAAAGACAGGGTGGACTTTACGGACAGCAAGGCAGGATGTTGAAATCGGCAGAAGCAAAAAGCAGACGGGTCCCGAGCTATTTTCTTAAACACGTCTTAAATTCCAGCTAATAATTGAGCAGCTGAACGCCTGGGCGGGGATACTGGAATTATGCAAATCGCGTCAGATCGGGATCGTGTCCTGAGGGCGCGACGTCCAAGAAGGAGAGGAAGACCGAGCGGCTCGGGAGACGGAGGCGGCCACATCGGAGGGTGAAGGGAAAAAAGAAGAAACGCACGAAGTAAGTAAGAGCGGAGGACGAAGAAAATGCGGAGAGACGAACAAGAGCCGATGAGGGTAAAGGAGGAAAGGGAAGAAGGTGTGGCGACGCGGCGGGAGAACCGACGAAACAAGCGAGGCGGATGAGCGAGCTGGACGAAGGGCGGAAAAGAAGAAGAAGAAGCGCAAGAGGACGAAGAAATACTAGCAGAAGTAGTAGTGGCAACTCGGGCGATACCAGCGGCTAGTAGTCCTCGAAGAGAGGAAGAAGAGGAAGAAGGCGAAGAAGAGGAGAAAGATGAATAGCGTGGAAGCGAGGAATAGTGGCGTGTGGGCCGGGAGGGTAGGAAGGAGAAGGGAAGGGGGAAGATAGAGGGAGAGAGAGTCAAGGGAGACTCGCCCCATTGTGATTGCCATTCCCACCGGCAGAATCTTTCTGCGTTCTACCGTGTCGTGTCGTGCCGTGCGGTGGCCGACCGACCTCAAGGAGACTCATCTTGCCGTCCGCAAAGCAAACCATTTCAACGAAATCATTTTCTGCGTTTCTTACAAAATGTTCGAGAAAAAATTTGCTCGTTTCACAGAAGGTACCACGGTGTCGCGATACGTCGAGGTACATACAATTTACGAGTTCTGCAAATGGAAAGCCGAGAAAGCGAACTCTACGAAATGCGAGGCAAATATGAAAACAGGATGTGCCCAATTCCAGGCAGATATAATTGCGAACACGATTACACGTATAGACTGTGCTGTGTCCTGTAATTAAAGTAAAGTGTAAGAGCTATGAAGGGACGAGGGCCGAGATGCTTCTGCATCGCCTTTTACTTCGTCAAAATGTTGGTCGACGTTTTGCTTTTAAATTATTAACGAAAAACATTGACCACCTTATATTTATATGTAATAGATTCACTTGTTTCGAATATCCTGCGTTCCGCTTCTACGAAAGAAGACGACGCGAAAGAGTTCTGCTAGAAAACACGCGATCGTACACGTCGCGATAAGAGCAGTCGTGGGCACCAGCCTCCTAACGTGTATTATGTAATTCATTACACAATATAATACCCTTTAAACCACCTTAACAGCTTTTTGTCATTACGTATAAATGAAAAATGCAGAACAAATTTTCCCAAACACGCCATTAAATGCACGAGTGAAACATTGGGCGGATACCTGTTTAACACTAAAATTACCAAAAGCGGGTCAAATGACTGATTAACAAGGGAAATCTTCATATGGAAAAAATCTTCGATAGATTCAGCGTAAAATTAGTATTCTGCGAGTTTTATTTTATTCCGTATTTTGTAAAAAAAAACCTCTTTACCAAACATTTTCTTGTAGTTATCCCTTCGTATTTCAAAAGTTCGGTTTCTTTTTAAGCAATATGTGTATATTTGAAAGTATTAAACGAAAAACAGATGTCTTTCATAATCGCACTTCACGAGACGATGGTGTTAGGGACGTAAGCTACTTCACTGACAATCAACGACTAATTATAGTTTCTGAGATTGTTATTTTGATACGTCGCGTTGTCAGCGGCTACGTGCCATCGACAAATAAAATGTGATTGATCGCCAAATTATTCATCGAGGCACGAAAAATACACCTTTAAGAAAAGTGTCTGTTTCAGAAAAGGAATTGAACAGCGTTTGCGTAAAATTCGGACGATATAATGACTGTCAGTGAAGGGATATTATATTCGTCTTTCACTTATTTCTTTTGCATGCAGGGTGGTAGATACGTTCTGAAACATAGTAGAATTATTAATGAGTGCTGTAAATGAACGCGGATGAAAAGAAGCACTCTACATGACAGCGCGCCTTTTTCTTTTCTCGCTTGGCCGTACATTTCTTTGCTCTTGGGCACGTACATTTCTCGTCCGAAGCAACGAAGCAACAGGTTGCACAACCTTTCCACCTGCCTCTTGTTTGCCGTCCATCCGGCCTACCACGTACACACACGCGTGCCACGGTCCTTTTGTAAGGACCAGAGAAGGGCAAAGGACGGAGAGAGAGAGAGAGAGAGAGAGGGAGAGAAAGAGAACCGATGGATTTCTACCGATATAAGTGCCAACCACGGGTAGCACGGTGTATCAAAAGTACTCACCAGGGCGACAAGGGGAGCAATTCACCTTCGCCTCTATCTGCCAATTAGAAGTAATAATGGTGGCCATTTAACCTTTTCACTAGAAAATATGTTCATAATATACCCGTTTGTTACGACAGCCCAGTAATTCAACATTACCGATGGATATATTAGTGTATCTGTACAAAAGACTAGGACATCTTACTTAGAAAGAAAATAAAAGATTATCGTTTGCAATAATCAGGTATTTCTTGAATTTAGTATTTTTATTTTAAATAATAAATAGAAACAAAAGTTACTTTTTTGTAGGAAATTCAAATAAATCGTTTTTGATTGGAGTTAATAACATTATTGAATTTAATTTTATAACCATCTTGACGAATAGTATGACATGCGATATTACGGACAGATTACTTACTATCGTATTTTAATAAGGGTACTTTTATTTGATCGCGTTACCTTTTAATAATACGTCTCTAGGATTGTGACACACGACTGCCGTTAATTTTAAAAGATGATGAAATTTCGGTGGGATGTTTTGCATTCGTGGTCCAGGCGCAGCCCCACGCCGATAATGCTCGTCAGTTAAATACTTTTGAATAGGAGCGATTTCGTGGAGATGTCTTGCCGGCTGACAGTCTGACCATCAATCGCTGTGCCCAAAAACGTCCCAGAACCATCGGCGTACTGTTCGATATACATATAGTAACAGCTACCTAAACAGTACTCATTGCTAATAAGGATTGCAATATTGGTGTTGGTACCCTTCAAGAGTGAAATAATCACCTAATCGGTAGAGAAGTGAATTCTCAAAACTCAAATTGATTATTTGTATAATACCTAATTTTGGTATTTATACATATACATAGATATACCCAAACAACTTTCACGTTCTTCATTTAAAGAATGGTGTAGTTCTTACGTACACCCATAGAGAACAGTTGTTTTGGTAGAAAAGAAGTTCTTCGCGGGTATGGAAAATATAATCGCTGATCTCTCCCTTTCATTTACTCTATTCGACCGATGGCGGTGGAACGCGTTCTGTAGATATGAGCACGGAGTAGGTAATCCTTATCCGTGGACAAGTTGATAAAACACCGTTTGAAAACCAATAAAAGAAAAGAATCTTTTTTTCGATTTCCTCTAAATAAATGACACTGTAGGTCGCTGGTACTGGTCAATTAAACGGTTCGTCGCATTAATATTTGGACATGTTGAAATTTACATCATCCCGAGGAGGTACGCTCGCATCAAGCATTCATATTTCCATTTTAAAGGAAAAACGGGAAACTCGATTACCTTGCGCACTCTCCCTACGTATTCCGCCCCAACCTTTCCCTGACGGGAAAATCAGATGAGTTATCGCCGCTCCTCCAGTCGCTCGACTGACGACCAGCCTCCCGGCTCGTACGTCATCGCTTGGCTGCACTTCCCGGAAGGCTCGATAAGCTCCTTTTTCGCGCGTGTGTCTATCGTCGTAACGACGCGCTGGTATAAGTAACGGCCGATAATGTAGCGCCTGGCTCGCGGTAGCAGCATGGCATCACACTTTTCCGCGAGGGAAAGGGGGCTGAAGACCGCGAACGCAATAGGATGGACGGGCAATTCAAGGAAGCGCTGAAGCTCCCTTTGTGTGCGTGTGTGCGTGTATGCGTTGAGAGAGGGAGAGAGAGAGAGAGAGAGAGAGAGAGAAGGAGACAGAGAGAGAAGGGGAGAAAGAGAGAGAGAAGGAGAGACAGAGAAAGAAGAAGAGAGGGAGGGAGACAGAGAGAAGGAGAGAGAGAGAGGAAGAAGGAGAGAGGGAGGGAGAGAGAGCGAAGGAGAAGAGCATAGAACCAAACCAGCTACTATTGTGACCACATCGAATGCACACACGCTACCCCAACGTAATAGCGCGTCGCGGTACCCGAAGATTTATAAACCCGTTATTACGCTATCGACGTGTTAAAATCAGAAAATAACCTTGTCGCGTAGTAAGCCTATGATCATCCACTGTCAAGGGTATACGACGTAGCATGGGACCATCGAGGATTCGCGGTAGAATTTACTTATCCGCAAGAAGTGAACCGTGCGATGTGTCATAATGGGGAGAGAAGGGGGTGAAAGGAGAGACGAGCTAGCGAGAAGGGTGAGCAGGGAGGAGCAGGCTAGGAGAAATCGGCCTGCCTCGGGTAAGAAGTGCATTTTCTGCGCGTTTACGACGTTCCGGCCGAGCGCGAACGATTTTTCCTGGCCATCGATGCGCGACGCTTGGAACGTCGACGGTGACGGAAGTTCGTTGCAAAAATGAAAGAGGGTTGGGAACAGGAAAAAGAGGGCGAGGACGATCCTTCTCCTCTCGGCGAGATTCCAACGTACAGAAACGTGGCCGATCGAGAAACCCAGTCTTGCAAAATGTCAAGGATGACGGAAGTAAATGGTCGGTGGGATTAGTGCGAAAGCGAAAAATCGGAGAATGAAGTTGATAATCATTCGAATGGAGCTTATGGTTCGCAAAAATGCCATTGATCGCTAGACCTGATCGAGAAGAACGTCAACGATGGCGTCGATCGACGAGCGAACGAAGACGAGGAGCGACTCTTCGCGCTCAATGGTAATGAATTCTCCTCATGTTCCGTTCGATAGATTCTCCTCGCATCGTACTTTAGTTTCGGTTTTTCGGTAGAGCAGCTCTTGAGATACCTCGCAAACTTCGATTTTTCACTTGAAACGTTCCAAAAAGATTTGCTCTTATTGTTCAGTATTATGCTTACTTTTATAGTCGCGTCTATACGAAACCGTTATGCTATGGTAGGCCTCGCGTGTAATTTACTACGGTTTTCGCAAAGTCAATGCTGCCAGGACTGCGTCACGTTTTTACCGGATCGGATGAGAAGCGTGAACGAAAAAATTGTTCGCTGCTCGTTCGAAGTGGGGTATTCCGTTTGCGTCGTGGGTCGTTGTGGCGATACGTGCACGAACGTGCGAGCGAGGAACTCGAAGGAAAGAAAATCGACGCGTACCGGGGTACATCGCGAAGGCGTGGTCAGTCGCAGCGGTGGACAAGATCGCATCTTTGTGGAAAGAGGAGAGACGGACGCGCGGTGCTAATGAGACATAGGTGGTGGGTGAGGAGGGAGGATCGAGATGTTCCAGAGCGAGATAGGGAGGAAGAGAGAAGGGTGAAAAGTTTACTAGAAAGGGAAGAAGAGAGGGAAGAGATCGAAGAGAAAAAGATTCCTACCTCCTTCTCCCGCGTAAAAGAGGAGGAAGAGTCCGCGGAAGGTGGTGGCCGAGAGGAGGTCGAGGAGAAAGGGACGGTGTAATATTGAAGAAAAGGACGATCGAGTAAGGTTGCGAATAGAAAAGCGGTCCGACAAAACTGGAACGCCGAGAAATGGCTGGGGCGTCGGGGTGCCCGTCGAACGGCTGCCATTGCGATGTAGACATTATAGAGGCAGGGCATCGTCGTGCATTCGAGGACGCCGCGGACGTTCCGTGGCGGTGAGCTCGCGCGCACCAAGCCAGAGACAGAGAGAGAAGCGCGCAAAACGCTTATGCGGCTCGGTGTAGCGGACGCGCGGTATCAGCCGTGTGCGGCTCACGGTGCAGAGGTCAGCGATAAAAGGCCCAGATAAGGAGACACTCGGACGCAGGTGAACTAAGTGTAAGCGAGTCCGATAACCGGCGAGCTATCTTATCTCCTCGCTTCGGCTTCGATACACCGTGCCACGGAACGATGGAGCATCCAGGTTCGAATTTTACCTCGGGCTCCGGATCTCCATGCGGCTCGAGCGTCCTCGCCGTTCAGGACTGCGGGCAGGACCTCGCGCGCCGTAACGACTCTCGTAGAAAAGCTAACGACCCTCGTTGTCCCCCTTCTACCTTTTTCTTCTCCGCCTCCGCTCGCGCCTGCCCGCCGTGCCGCAGGAACGCTTCCTTCGGCTCTACGGACGAGAACGCGGCGGAGAAGCGGGACGAGCGGAAAGGCGAGGATGAAGAGGAGGATGACCGTGAAGGCGACGACGACGACGATCCAGCGAAGAATGAAGACAAGGACGAAAAGGAATACGACCTGTGAGGTACCAACGATGAAGAGGAGGACGAGAAAGGTTGCAAGCCGCGGCGAGGACGAGAAGGAAGAGGCCGAGAACGACGAGACGACGAGACAACTCGTTAAGGAAGAAGGTATCGTGGTGGGTGCAGAAGCGCGCGATCGTTTACGATCGATCGCCGATTATGAGAGCGAGAGAGCGCGCCCGCCCGTCTCATGTCACCGCGACGCGCTCGATAACGAACGATTGCCCTCTCCCGATCGGCTCCGATTGCCTTTGTCCGCGCCGATTGTATTTGTAAGATCGTTCCCGCAGATTGCCAAGGAGATTCAGAGAAAGGAAGAGCAACGGAGACAAAGGGGACAGAGGGATATTTGTTTCTTAAAGCGCGAGTAAAACCGGCGCGGCATCGTGATCGAGTATAGGTATCCGATGCGGCGAAGCAAAAGTAATCGGAGAAGAGTAAGTCACCTAGATTGTAGAATAATTAAAGAAGACGAGCGATAGCGCGGTTTAACCTCCCGTCGAGAAAAGACGATAATTGGAAGAGACGAATGAGGGTAGTCCACGGAGAAAATTTTGTAGGACACCCAGGCGTGGATGATATGACGTAATATTCCGCGGTAGTCAACGGGAAGAATGGTGCTGGAGGAATGCCGAGAACTACGAAATAAGATCACGATTCGTAGTTTTGCTTGTCGTCATCTGGTCACGTAGGTCGCATATTTCACGCCGGAAATTCTACGAAACACCAGACAACGCCCAACGACATTCCATTGCTCCAAATTTATCACGATATCTACGAAAGTAGGAGCGAGCCAGAAGAGAAACACGTCGATACTCGATATCTCACAGGTTACTTTTAAGCGATTCGTACATAAAAAGATCAAACAACCTGCTTATTTCCTACGGCGAGCTTATTTCTTCTTCTTCTACCTCTGCTTCTTGTTGGATAACAATTTTAATCACGAGCATGGAGCTTAATTTGAAATGATACTCGCCCTAATAGCTGAAATCATTTTAAAATTCCCGACAGGTAGCAAAGAAAATTACGGATTATATGGATAGACTTGGCCTCGTCATCCGGACATGCCCACGAGTTCTACGAAGTCGAAGCACATTCGATAACATGGGGTCGCTCCCAATTTGTCACAGGGAACGAAAAAAGGGAACGAGGCTCTATTGTCCGACGATTGTGAGATGACTTTCGGTCATCACTTTCAATCTGTCACTCACATTAACATTACAGAGCTCATAATTATAAAGTGTCAAGGTGTGCGGAAAAGAACGTTCTGCGAATCAATTTACAATGCTAATTACAATAATAGGGGACGTCGGTGAATTAAAGAGAAGTAAAAGGAGGGAGAAGGATGGAACGGAGATTATTTGAGTGGTGGAATCGGATCGTCTCGACAGGACGATCTATAAAAAGAAAGGCGAAACAACCTGTTTCGATGAGCGAGCGAATGAGCCCGTTGAGAGCACCGACCGTCTTTCTCCCGCGTATATTTAGACCGACTATATATTTCCCTCTCGTGATACTTTTTGCTCGGAATGTACCGCCGGAGAGCCATGCGCCTACATATCCACCTCGAGTTCCGCTATCAGCGGTCTGTACTTCCGCCGACTCTTGCCTCTATCTCCCCAAGCTTACGGCACACGTTATATAAAATATCCGCATGCGGTTCGGAGACCGCGTGGTTCTAGATCCTCTACCCGATCCGCGTCCGGCTCTCCTTGCTTTTATTGCCGTACCGAGGGTCTTGGTTTACAGTCAACCGCCATCGTGGGACACCTAGGTTGAACGAATACACGAAAATCTTGGAGAAAATTATTCGTCAATCCAAATTCGGACGTACACCACACGGCCTCTTAAAGGGGTCGTTCCATTGAGAAGCAATAACGAAATTACTTCCGACGTTTAACGTTAAGATATTTAAGCTTTGGTATCCCGATTGATTCGAAGTCGTTCCAGTAAGCGGTGACGCAATCGTGACACGTTTCCACAACGTACCACGGATGCACGTCTATTACACGGCCCTGGCATCCCACCGGTAAAATACTGTTTTCGTTGGACACGAACGGACTTACCCAGTTTTCAACAGTAGCTTCAAAATTCTCGAAGCCTGTTGTCACGCCTTCCGCGTGTCGTCTTTTTCGCGCGTTACAGCACGTGCCAGCGAGGTGTCTCTTCGCTTTTCCCACGCGACGAACTTCCCGCGCTGAAACGCGATCTCGCTCTCTGAACTTAACGCTCGAGGTGACGATAGCGTGTTCGTAGACGCATTTTAGAAATACACGAGACGACGATGATCGCGAGGAGATACCTAAA
Organism: Tiphia femorata; assembly: GCA_944319695.1. Taxonomy (NCBI): domain Eukaryota; kingdom Metazoa; phylum Arthropoda; class Insecta; order Hymenoptera; family Tiphiidae; genus Tiphia; species Tiphia femorata. The sequence continues at coordinate 16,021,024 of OX090895.1, read as the reverse complement.
CTGCTAGAGCTCACCCGCTCCAAAACGATCATCGTCGCGTCGCCTCGACCGACCTGCTGTGCTTCCCTGACTTTTCTCGCATTTTTTTCAAAAAGAGAAAGTGGAAGGTGATAGGCACGCAGGTGAAGCACGATAGATCGATGGAAATGGACAAGCGAAAAAGAAGGTAGGAGATGTCGCGTGTTAAATCGATATCTCAAGAAATCTCGGTGAAAAGATTCTTGGAGAAAACCATGAGGGCTCGACAGGAACATTCGCCGCAAAGTTGTCCACCTTATAGGATTAATACGATTAAAAGAAAGACGAACTTTGATTTTCTTTAGACGGGATAATGAAGTCGAACAAGCTAAAGAAGTAATCGTCGTCTCTCGTGCTCACCAGATCGATGCCGAGGCTCTCGGAGGCGGCCGTTCCGATATCCTTAATATCCACGAGGTGGCTCGCACATTATCATCCGTTTTCCTTTCTCCGTCGTCCCTGACGTCACTTCCGTGCTCGGGGACTAGCGACACCGGGCGCGCGTTCGATTAAGAAGTATGCACGAAAGAGGAAGGAGACAGCAACGACCGTGCCTTCGTCCCGCGGCGAGAAGAGCGTCGAGCACGTGAGCTCGCGAGGGAAGTTGGTTGCGCGCGCAAAGGCACCATGCGGGGGCTACGGACCACCGCGCGACGGACGGACAGATGCGGAGGAGCGCGCACGTGACGAGGAGCGAATCGGCAGGAGGGCTTGCGGAAATCCAATGGGGGGAGAGAGATGCTGGTTGTGCCAGTTGCACGCGGAGACGAAAGGAGAGCGAGGAGGGAGAATCCTCTCGAAGAATGATGAACCGCGCGTTTTGGAACTCCTCCCTTCGCGTACCCGTGCACCGCCCGTCGAAGCCCGCGAGAACAAGAGGACGAAGAGAACAGTCTTGGCGCGTCCCTCGGCTGTCTCGCTACGCGATTACTCACTCCTCGGTGGCCTCCACGGTGCACTTTCGATCGTCACCGAGCGTCACCGAGCGTCACCGATCGGATGGGACGGTAGCCCGCATACGAGAGTATCACCAGCACCGGGAGAGGATCTTCGCGAGGAGCCGCTAGCGCGGTCGTTTCGCTCTACGGGACGCCCGCCGTCGACGTTCGCGTGGCGAGGAGGCGATTGTCGCGGTGCCGCGCACCAAATCGTACTGGCTTGGCCGCGTGTACGGCGAGCGGGCCTTCGAGGCTGGTAAACTCGCCGGCGAATCGCCACCGATTTCGAGGAAGGTGGTGCGCGCGGCGTCGGGATAACGACGAGCACGAAGATGACGACGACGGCGACGGCCCACCGGCGCCGGCGCCGGGGCGTCGCGCGTCCACGCCTGCGCGGACAACCCGACGTATCCACGACGTCATCGCGAGACGCCGACGACGTCGCTAAGGCGCGCCTCTTTTCGATCGACGCGTAGAGCTAATCCGTCCGCGCGCCGAGTAAACAAAGCGCTCGATCCCTCGCGAGCCTTGACGATTAAAACGAGCACGAGGGGCGCTGGTTAACACTTGGCATGCGGGCAACGTACTCTTACGTTTTTCGCAGTCTGTCACTAGAGTCACGTAAAAATACGTATTTAGTAGATTTGTCCTAAAGATATTGCGGGTACTGTATAAATACGATGCGAATTGTATGTATGGTGTTTGTGTTACTATGCAACGCTTTGCATTGTTTCTTTCCAGAAGTTTGTTTCTCGAGTTACTCCGTCCTTCGAATCGAAGTAGTTTTCGATTCATTGCGATTTTACTGAATGACCAAAACGTTGCACGCGTGAGTCCGCGGCGAAGTATACCCGCATGCAAAGTGTTAACTCTTACAGGCACCGCAAATTTCCTTATCTTTTGACCCGCGCGATATGTAACTCGCTAAGCACAATCAGTTATATTCTAAAGAAATGGTACGTTTTTAAGCACTCGTGCAGCATTGGAGAGATATGTTTTAGGTGGCACTATTGGAGTGCCACCGTGCCGAATGAAACACAACATAGGTGGTACTTGACTTGTATCATCAAGCTTGTAAGAGTTAAACTACGCGAGTACCCGTGGTCGACACTACTCGGGATACGTCTAGTAAGTGCGCTTGCTGTCGAGATTCGATTATACCGAAGAAGTTCTAATTTGTTTTCGAAAAGTAGGAACCCGACGAACCGTACGGTGGCACATCCAAACCAGAACTGTAGAAATTTCGGCCTCCTTCCTATCTACGAACTATATATCGTGCGGTGAAACACCGCGTCGACGAGACCAACGCACGACACGATACTTCTTCGATCGAGACTTCGTGTCGGCTTCCGTGAACGTCGAAAAAAAGAGAAAATAGGTGATGATCGAACACTTTGCGACGCGGCGAACATAGAGAACGTGACGTCACCCGCATGGTAGAAAAGATAGCGAGTGTAGAGTCTCATCGGCCGCTAAGACATCGAGTCGCGACTACTTACGGCGCAGAGTCTCGTTTAATAAACAACAAGAGAAACGCGGACTATATGAAACCGAGCAGTAATCCCATTACGGAACAGTCGCCTTATTCGACCGCGGAGGAAAAATCGTGGAAATTGACTTTCACAACTACTGTTTGTTCGTTCGATACCTTTCTGCCTAAGTCGAATTGCGCCAGAGATCGCTGAAAAAGTAGAAATTCTACGGAGCGAAGGAAAATATTCCCGTTCCTTAAATGTCCGAACGCAATAATACGAACGTGCGCGCTTACGGATTTACGGACGGGCGTCCGCGCGTCTAAATTACCGGCCGTTAGCCGAGATCTGAATTACCGGTTAACACCGATTGTCGTGTCAGGAACGCGGCGCACGTTGGATAAAAAGCTCGGGGCTCTCGCCTCACCTCGCTCTCGCCAGTATCGTGGGGCAGGTAGGCAAGGAGGCAGGCCGTGCCACGAGTACCAAGATGGTTAAAGCCTCGAAGACGGCAGAAGCAGAGGCAGAGGCGACGGTAGCGTTAGGGCGGTCTTGCGCCGGTGGTGGTCGTGCCACGTCGTCGTCGTCGTCGTGGACGTCCTCGTCGTCGGTACCAAGTGGATAAACTGTAGTGGTAGGGACGGTAATAGTGGTGGTGGCATAGCTATGGGCAGCCGTGCGGAATGGTGGCAGAAACGACTTCCAGGTTTTCGAGTACCCCGCACCCGATGGTAGCCAATAGATCGAATCGTAAGGTGGCAACCATTGTGTTCCTTCGCAAGAGCAAGACGTCCCTCCCGCCCGCTCTCCTTTGCTCACCGTCCGCAATCTATGCTCTCGAGGTATTACACGGGAAAGGAAGGGGAGAGAAGGAGAGAGACAGAGAGAGAGAGAGAATGAGAGAGACAGAGAAAGGAAAAGGGGGTCGGAGAGTGAAAGGGGAAGATAGACCAAGCGAGAGAGAGGGGGTGAGAGATAGAACGGGAGGTGGTTTTAATCGGGTAGCCGTGCGGGCGCGCGATTTGTTAAACGTTCACCGCCCTCGGCCCTCGACTCCGGACGTGAGTCTATTCGTAATATCGTAATGTCGATCTTCTTGCCGTAACCTGGACAACTGGCATGGTCAAACGATCGGTCATTTTAACGATCGGACTGAATCGATCGCTTCCAGCGATTCACTCGGTTGCCTTATTCGCAGCCTCGACACGAAGAATCGTCCAAGATTTGATATTTTTGAGAGATTTCTGTCCTATGTGATGAGCATTTCAACAGTCGCTATGCAAAACAGTTAATATTTTTCAATATTTCACGAATCAGGCATCTGCTTCTATAGTGACTGACAGAATGTTTGTCTCGCGAGACAGAAATCCGTTAAAAATATCTCATCGTGGATTCGCACCTTAAACAGCGTCTGCAATAGTGCCTCCCGATTGAGAAAATGCGCGAGCTACCAAATTTAAAGAACGAACGAACGATGCTTCGGTCAAAATGAGCTTGACCAGCTTTAAAGCGGGACAAAGTACATATTCCAGATAAAGTCGAAACTTCTTCAAGGGGGGATAGAATGAAGTAATTAAAGACGAGTAAATGTTTCGCACTGGAATCGGTAAGCAGGTAGTGGAGCGAAAAGGTACTGTATCATCCGATCGAAAGTGCTCTAAAACTAAAACATACTCGTCGCTGTCACAGTTTGGAGAAATGGAAGCTCCGACGTCTGCGCGCCGCAACGTCACGGTAGGTATGCAGGCCCATTTACGACAGGGAGCGCAGCTCGACGAATAATCGCAAGGCTGAAAATCTCGCGTTCGAGCGAACACTCGAGAAACATGCGAGGTGTTGTCCCTGATGCGCGATATGCGAAAAAGCTGTCGTTCGCGCCTCGTAAAATGAACACGATCGGCACGCAACCCGAGCAGTCGGAAGTCGAAAGAGGGAGACCTTTAGAATGCGCGAATATCGTTATCGACTTCTAACGGTCCCGGGATGGAGCAAGAGCAGTGGCTTTAGGCCGACTCTAGCGATCGAGTTCTAAGGAGCAAACCTAGCGAGAGAATCGCGACCGCACGCGCGTATTCATTTTCCCTCCTCTTCTCACGCGGAGAACAAATAGAACGTGCAAGTGGTCCCCGTGCGGGCGCTCTCTTTGCATACGTGTACAGGCATGCATATCTCTGTACAAGTCCTTCTAAGTCTGTGTAAATCGCGAGCGGAACGTCGAGCGGATGTTCGCGAAAAGCCAGGGGCATACCGTGTACCCCGCAAGGACGATAAGATCGCCGCGACAATGGCACGGAGGGAATGGCTACATCAAGGCTCTATGTTAATTTCGAATGAGAGGCATTAACTCACCCGTCTCGAAATCCTCGGGGCGTCTTCGATTATACGGGTGGTGCCGCGGGTTTGAATTTACCCGCGCCCGCAATCGCGCGCTCCTGCGTTTATTGCGCTCGAGAGCGCGGAGAGGCGAGCGACTTTTCATTCTCCTTCCTTTCCTCTCTCTCTCTCTCTTCCTCTCTCTCTCTTCCTCTCTCTCTTTCTCTCTCTCTCTCTCTCTCTCTCTCTCTTTCGCCATCCGTTTCCATCTCCCTCCTGTAATAAGGCCCCGAGTGGACGGCATGGGCGTGTACGGGCGCATCGCGAGTGCATCTCATCCCATCCGTGGCCGAGAGCTTTCCTAGACGACCACGACACGGGTAAGGGTCCTTGCTCGTCGTCAAACGGGTTTTGGCGTTGCCCTGGTTGGATGCATAAATAAATAAATAAATAAATGTCAACGCTCGCGGTGCTCACCAGGACGCGGAGATGGGCACGGATATAGAGACTTATCTCGTGGCGTTACACTTCTTTCGAGGCGTCTTGCTCCGATTACGTTCATTAGGCGCATGAACATCCGATAGGCGTGGGAGGTTCTCAAGAAGAATGCGAGATTAGACGCTCAACGATCTCGTTCGCTCGTTTAAGGGAAATCAATTTATCCCAGTTTTCAACTTTATCCGTTTAGTCCTTTCACGTTTCGACACAAAGAAATGCCGTTTTCAACGGTCGATTCAAAGTTCATCGAGCCTACGAAATTGTAACAGTTTCGTGAAAAGGAAGCAATATCTGTGTTTTCTTTTTTTGCAAGCTTTACTTTGGTTTGGTGGAAGCTCAATTACACCTTTTGAGACAATTAAGAGTCGAAGTCTGCGAAGAATAACATGCAATCGTAAGAGATAGATTTACGAATAATAAATCGAGTCGTGACTGCTTCGTATCGGTATTAGAGCAGCAGAGATCATAACTAAAAACCTAAAAGGATAAATCGATGTATGAGCATGCATGCTTCTTCCTTCTAATACTAAGGTTTTGATCAAAACTCGCATACCTGTAAAACTTCTTAAAAGTTTTCTTCGTCGCAAAGGGATATCGGAGCCGTTCGTTCGCCTTTAAAAGTGAAGATAAACTTTATTCGAAAAGTTCAATGTCCTATGATCACCTCGCCCTTGGAGCGACCTCGAGGAGAAACATCAGGTTGTCCCCTAACGCAATTGCACCTAATCGACCGTTAAACGAAAACTTTCCACGAAGCTCCGATCGCAGCGTGGAATTTCGAAGTGATCGGCGTGCCGAGTCGGGGCAGAAAACTTTGTTTACTCTCATAATTTACGCACACCACATCTCCGTAGACTTTTTACGCTCCGCCCATTTTTACAAGTCCGTGAAATAAACCTAGACCATTCCCGATCTTCTCGAAGGCTCTCATCGGACCGTGACCAGTCTCGACCGCATAAAAGCCGGCCGCGATAAAAATTTTGCGCGGGTCTCGATGAATAAACAGGTATGTAGGATGGCGCGCGCTCTCGCTCGCGTCTTCCCCGTTCCGCGCCGGTTGCCGGTCGTTGCTGCTCTCCTAATTAAGTTCAGCCTGGTCGAAACGTTATTAGTACGTCTGAGCAATGCATCGGGAGCCGAGGGCGCTCGTCCCCCGGTCGTACCGGTGGATGGAAAAAAGAAGGAAACGGAGAGCGAAATGGCGAGATGGGGCGGACGCGATGAAAAAAAGGAAAGGATGAGCGGAAATGCGAAGGGAATCGAAACTGAGAGCTCGAGGGAGAGATTTGGAGAGATAAAAAGCCGAGGAAGGAGAAAGAGAGAGAGAGAGAGAGAGAGACGCGGCGGGCGTCATTAAACTCGACGCGTTGCTCGCTCCGTTCCGTGGAAAATATCGCGCGATGTCGCATAAATATCGCGAGCGGTAAGAGCCAATAATAAAATCGTAAAAGTGGCTCGCACCGCGCCGAAGTTCAAAAGGGAGGCTCAGGCGCAGGCGCAGGCGCAAGCGCTGGCGGTGCGGCTCGTTCCGCGAGGAGGGGGCTCACCCGCGGCACACCGCGCGCACTTCCTCTCTCTCTCTTTCAGCCCCGTTCCCGCAGTTGAACGCTCGCGCTATTTAAGCCCAGCTCCACCGCGTCCGCTCGCTTCCTCGCTCGCTCACCCGCTAATGGCAGAGCGGCGATTTTAGCGCGAGCGACTCCATCGTTAAGCGTTCCTTCTCGTCTCTTCGCTCTCGTCCGCGCCCCTGTACTCGTTCGAGCTCGCTCGCACGCACGCACGCTCCCTCTCGCGTCCGTGTGTAGAAGCCTCGGGGAAGAGCAAATGAAAGCGATGCGAACGACGCGCATACGCATACTCGCTTAGGCTACGTGTAAGCGCGACCTCGACCGCTCCAATTCGCCGTTAATTGGGCGACATTTTCGCGGTGCGCCTTTTTATACGCTCCTGGCCTATCTCAACGATGCCTATATCCCGCGGAGCACCGGGCATAAATTACGGCGATTATCCGGCCACAAGGGGAGTCCCTCCTCTCTCTCTCTCTCTCTCTCTCTTCGCTTCTCCCTCTTATCCCTCCCCTCCTCTCCTCGAGAGGGAGCGCCCGATTCGGCTCGCTAATTATCGGCTCCGTATAAATTTCCATCTTTCTTTCGCTACCTTCCTCGTTTCTCCGTGGCCTGTCTCTTCTTTTCCTTTCGATCCTCCTCCTCCCTATCTCTCTCTATCTCTTCCTCCCTCCCCCCTCCCGCTTCTCCTCCTCTCTTCCATTCGCAGTCAACATGCGAATCCCAGAGCTCTCGTCCAACGGATGCCGCCGATAGAGAAATAAATGCCCCGCCGTTATATGGCCACCGCTGTTAATACGCTCCTGGTGAGACTGGCTTCACCCTGGGGCGACGGAGTCACCGGGAGTTGAAGGAGGTAACGAAGGACGACGGGGTGGATGCGCGCTTCTTAAAAGCGATCGGGCTACCGGTATAAAGTTAGTATCGATATATGAGATAATATTCTTTTCTACCTTCCGTACTTCTCCTTTCCTCGTCCCCGTCTCACTCTCCCTTCCCTTTTTATGTCTTCTTCGCGTATCCTTCCAAGCGGCTGCCTCCCCTCTCTTCCTTTCACGCTTCTTTCCTCGCTCTTTACAGCCGATCGTCACGGTGCTAAGCGACGTCATCCTTTATCTTTCCCGTATTCACCGTATTACGTTCATCTTTACTAATCGTTATTTCTACCAATGCTATTGCGGATTTTACCTACGACTCTGTACCACGAACGACGTGTACCGTTAACGCGGATCTTTTATAACATTTCATCGAAATGCCGCGCTAAATTCACATTCTTTCCTGGCTACGTATATCTTTCTGTATATTATTTTATGCATCCTTCCGAGGAGGCCAACAAAGGCAATGAAATGGATCGAAAAGGTTTTATAGCTCAAAGCAAGGTAAAATGCGAACGATGAGTAGGGACAAATAAATAATCATGCAGAAACTTCCTCTTTTCCGTGTATTTAATGGATCTTCCACCAACAAAGATAATTTGGAAGTTCCAAAACTATTAACAATGACGAGAGATAATTATATCTTAAATTTATATTTTTGCCGCCATTCCGCGGGAATGGGGTGGACTTTTCTTACGTTCTTCTTGGCGTGATCCTCTTTTACAGATTGAACCAAAAGTTTGCTAAGGAAAAAACATGAAAATTACAACAACAGCGGTCAAGAAATGAAATACTTAAGAAAGATGTTATCTGTTTTCAGCACGACAGTAAGAAATTAATTGTTCTCCGCAGTCGGAGGAACACTTTATGCAGTACATCTTTATCTTCAGTGAAAACAAGAAAAAAAATCAAGTCTATATTCCTGCTGTTCTTGAGTTATAGCCAGAAAACTAATGGAACCTGATATTTTACGAAAAACACGTTTATACGGTCTCAAGTTTATCCAACACTAAAATATTCTTAAAACAAGGCGCTAGATAGGACTTGAAAGAGGTGAGGTACCTATTCGCATCGTTCGCCTTCCCAGGTCGCACCAATCGCCAGACTCATTGCAATTTATACACACCTCGCATAGTATTCTTTCCGTCATAAAACATTGTAATCGTCGGATTTCGCATACCTTCCACTTCTCTTCATCCGCCCAACAGAGCCACCGTAGACGCGTATAGCGCGTAACTTGCTAAAGCGCGCGAGAAAATATGCAACAGGTGCGCGTTGTGATAACTGGCAAGAACGGTAGAATGACCATAGAAATTCAATTATGGCGGAGGAAGCTCTCCGTTCCTTGCTTGTGCCCGCGTAGGGAGCTTTTGGAGGGAGAAGGCTGGTGAAGAGGCGCGTGCTGGCGCACGAGCACAGCGAACGTGCTACGATTCGCGCAAGGTCCAATGAACCGGCCTAAGAAAGTAAGGGTTTTATACTGTCGTGGAAGCCGTGAGTCTCTCATTCTTATCGCGTAACGAAGTTAAGAATTTACGGGTTTTATCGGTTCCCGCGCAATACTCTACACGGCAGCTCATACGCTCGAGAGAGGGGTGGAGAATTAAGAGGCGACTAGCACCTGTGTATATTCGCGTTCGGATCGAGTTCATAGGCCTCGAGGTAGGACAAGCGGGTAGGCCGCGAGCAAGAACGACGAATCTCCGGGATACCGCGTGCAAAAAGAAGCAATGAAGAACCGTATGGCGGTTGTACCTTCCTACCAGGAGCCTAAATACCAAACGGGGCGGACGCGCACGAGCCTTTTAATGCATTAAATTCATTAGGATAATACGAAACGCGGGGCGACGGACTCCGATTTGTTCCGCCTTCGATCGTCACGCAACGAATCGAACGATACGATTAGATGGTTAGATCCATTGGTTTTTCAATATACGTAGATTATGCACATTATTATTTGACGTATGCATCTCATCTATATACTCGACGCGAACTTAGACGTAGGATTAACTGATTATTCTGCGCGGGTTCAAGAAAATCTTACCAGTGATACCGATACGATGCAGCAGGATTTAGAGTATACTATAATCTGATATACGCATCTGCGCTAAAGCTATTAAAAAAATGACGGTAGAAGAATCGGAAATGTACTTGTATAAATGACACGACCAAGCCGACGACTCGCCGAATAACACGATATACTTTAGTTAGCCGATATTTCTAGAGAGAGGATAGTTCCTTGTGTTCCTCAGTTGTAGGAAACGCTTGACGCGATCTATTTTCATAATCCATTAACCAGTTTGTCAGATTAAAAACTTTTTATTAGTCCTTCGGCTATCCTCGAAGTCGCGTGCAAGTATATCATTGCATATATTCGAAGCATCTCAAGCGAAGCTATCCTCCGTACCGATCGAAATTACACATCGCGGCGTCATCCGCAAAACCGAATCCAACTTCCTGCCGATATATGTGGAACTTATCTCTAATCGCGAAGAAGCAACGAGTCTCGGCCTCTCTTTCTTCCTTACCGAGGTGCTGGTGGTGGTGGTGCTACTACGCATTACTACGGTCTGTCCGGGAAAGTGCAAAAACTCTGGCGACACGCACCTACCGCTGATAGCCACGGGGCAAGTAAGAAGAAGAGTATGTTTTACGCTCGTGTGTGCTCGGAATGTAGGGAGGGTAGTGTCTAACGGAGCGCACTCAACTCTATCCCCTCCGCCCATTCTTTCCCTATCCCCGGCCTCTTTTTTCACCCTTCTCCTTTCCCTGCTCGTCCTCAATAAAAAGAGAATACTCGCCTCCCGGCATATACATATATCTTCCCCGACACATAAATTTATCGCAAGGCTGATCAGCACTAATAAGACCGCGGCTGGCACGCGCTGCCGTGTAAACCGTTGAGTTGAACGCGGGGCGCTCGCGATGTCCGCTCGCTTCTGCACCCGTCCGTCCAGTGACTTCCCCGCGACCAGTTTCGACGATACGACTAGCATTTTTCACTGGCCGTGCAAAGAGTGATTCTTCTCATTCCGAAGAGCAGAAGCGAATGCGACGGTGTCCGACGACGCGCCACCTCTCCGAGAGGAGAACGGTAGCGACATCTTTGGCAAGCCCGCCACGGCGAATAAATACGACCGCGACGCCGACCGACGCTTCTTCTTTACGTTCTTCGTGACAAATCAAATTGGCCGCGCTTCTTCCGCAAACTACATTGTTCAAACCGATTGACATTACTACTCAAAGAATTGGATTGAAATTTTGGACTTATTCAGAATACGTTGCTTTATAATCCCTACCGAAATTATTAGCACGTAGCAGATTGTGCTGAAAAAGAATGAAGAATTTTCTTACACTCGTTATGTTTACGTGCGTGTACCTAGTGCATTTTGATACAGATTGAAGCGACGCAACAGTCAAATGTGATATTCTGCAGTCTGTTCAGTTTATGATCTACAATTGTTCTATTATACCCTATTCCCTTCACAGAAAGTTGCATTAGGCTTGTCAAGCCTGTACAGAAAAGATTGCTTAACATTGTGTTCCTATATATATGTTTATGGCTTTGATGACGAAGATAAGTAACAATTGTACATTTCCCTAAGGTGGCACTGGAATCCACTTTTAATAAAGCCGACATTTCAATTTCAAGGAGGAATTTTGCTTGTATTCCGCCTCGAAAAAGAATTTATGAGAGAGACTAGAGTTTTATGTAAAAAACAAAGATGGAAAATTGCAATCAAATCCACCGAGATATTTTCAACGTATTTTGGTTATGAATTTGATTAATCTGATTTCGAGCATTACACGTTACAACTTTTGCATTATATCATATCGTTACCTAGTAATGAACCATTAATGCGCTACATTTCTATCGATTTTGCTCGGATTATTTTTACATTTTCAGAAAATGTTCTTTTAAAGCTTGAACTTTAAAAAAATTGTAAAGAAAGCAAAATTATCAAATTTCAAGGAAGGTGTAGTACTGCCACCTCGAACGAAAAGAAACACTAATGGCAAAAATGAACGGTATGTCGATTGGCCACACATTATTCCGCGATATTACCGCATTATTGCAGTAGGTAATAATACGCTATAGCAACGATTAACTGTAAGACGAAAATCGATTATCTATCCACAAAAAAGAGATGACATTTTCTTTAAGTTACCCAATCAGATTGAAAAACCCGAGGGAACGAGGAAAGCAGGAAGGTTTGAAATAACAATTATGCGTATATCGATTTGCGCATATACACGTATAATGATTTATTCCTATGCACATACGAAGACACGCATTACTGACTCGAGTAAACAGGGATGAAACATGCATAAGCATAAAAAGAGCGTATACTAAGGTATACGAGGACGTAAGAGCGCGTTCAGAGGAATGCCACCCTATGGCGATTCTTCGGTGTACTATGAACTCACTCTTCGTTCCTTAAGAGTAAAGGCAGAGGTACCCTTTCTCCTTCCCACCGATCGCGACCACGCTTCTCTTCCGCAGGGCAGCAAGCCCCCGGAGAAGGCGAGAACAGAGCAGCAATTTGCGTAATTGCGATACCTCTTCTCTCCTCTTCTCTCCCCTTCTCTCCTCGCCACTTGGAGGGCCTTCTTGGACGAAGAGGAGAGACCTCTCGACTCCTCTCCTTGCCGGCTTCCGAGATAGACGGGGAGGAGAATTCGTCGTCATCCCTATGGCCCTCCTGGGTCCCGCGGAGGCATTCTCGCTCGTATACATACATATATTTACAAGCGTTATAGATGGAAATTTTGCACCGAATGTGCGTCCCTCCGCCTCTCTCGCCACCTTTACCCGAGGCATCGAATCGCGCGGTACGCCGTAGGTCAGGTTAGCTCGTGCTACGGTCAATTAACTGCGTTCGCGCCTACAACTCTCCCTCTCTTCGAGCGCTCGGGGGTGAGATCGGCCAGCCGATTCCGCGTAATCGCGAGACACCCTCGGTGGGTATAGGCCGATCGCGGAACCACGTGAGATACTTTATTCGACCGTTTTACCAGCGCCCCGACATTCTCGGACACTCTGCATAATGATAGCCCGGTGAGCCGAGTAATTGTTGCCTCTTGCCTCGTCGACTAAGAACCTGCGCTCGTCTTTAACGATAAAACCTCCCTACGGCCAACTGGGAATGCTCGATCGAGATTCCACAGAAGTCGGGAATTGAAAGACGACTTTAAGGGTGCCGGAGCTGTTTCAGTTTAGCGTCGTTTCCAACGGATTAACACCGTAGCTACCGCAACCGGTCAAATGACCGGTCAACGAGAGGAATTTCAGTGTGGAAAAAATCTTTGGTGGTTTCAGCGTTAAATAACAATTTTAGCACTAAAATTAGTGTTGTAAAGATATTCGGGGACATCGGTGTGCATGTATGTGCCTTTCTAACTGACGCGACGCTTCCGAAATCGTAGTACAACCGCAAAGGATATGATTGCACGTGTAAATAATATTATCAACATATCAATAATAATTGAGTTTCAATATTTCTTATGGGTGCAGACAACTTTGTGGCTACAAAGAAAATGCATTCGTATATAGATATTTCGAGCGAACTATTAATGACGTTAAAGCCAGTTCTCTTTTTATCTTATTTATTGTAATTTGTATGTAAGGGAGAATCTTTTCATTTAAAAATATGCACGGTGAACCACTTTCCTGCGCCCGTGAAAAATCGCGGAACACGGCTTCCTTAGGCAGGACGTATGGAACTAAGTAGATCATGACTAGTCAAGCGCAGACGTAGATAACGAATTATTAAACTCGAGTACTGCGAAACAAAGAGTCGTATAATAGAAATATACCCTTCCCTCTTGAATTATTTTCATATTAGCGCTTATCTGCTTTATGCTTCTATCGCGATATAAAAAATGCCCATTATAATTTTGATGATGCAATCTTCGATTTTTAACGTATATACTTACATGAGAACCTACGCATAATGCGAAGAGTGTATTAGAAATCGTCGATAACCAGTTAAAAAGCTATTGCTCGATAGCTATGTAACGGAAAATTTTGTTCTACGGGATACAAATCAAATAACAGTACTGCTTTCACGTACCTCTGATACTTTATTAGAGTCGGTAAATCTGTTAAGATACATTCTCGAAGCAACTGAATAATAGGTAATTCAATGGAGCACAGCTCAGGCAGAAGAAACCTTTTTAAAATAAGCGCTCCCTGGCGAATTCCTCCTTACGTTTCCAGCACCCCATCCAGAATACTCGCATCTCTGTTGATTCATCGAACCTATCGACAGAGTGGAAATAAATGGCAAGAGGACGACTTCTCGCATTCCATGCAAACCAGCAGACGGTAGGAGAGAAGGAGAGGCTCCCGCAATGCGACACGCAAAGCTGCATTTAAACTCCCATCGTCCGCGTCCGCCGTACGTCCGATTCACGCGTTGTTCGACGTTCTCGCGTATTTCGCCATCAATGACCCACGAGGAACATGAATTTTCAAAGGCGAGATAAGTGCTGGCCACGAAATGGCGTGGATCGCGCGTGCACGCGCGCAACACCGCGAACGAACGTGATCAACCAAACGGCCGAATACAGAGAATTCCTCCTTTCCAGCGATAAATCTCCTCGCGCGTCACTTCTGCGTGGCGAGAGAGGCCCACAGGCGAACCAGAAAGATTTAACGAGGGCGAGGGACTGACAGTAGGTATTCGTCCCTTTTGCGAATACCCGATCGCCTTTAAATCCTCGTAGATCGCTCTTGACTGTTTAGATTTATTTTCCTTAGCGATGGAATCTTCAATTGCGAGAAAAGCGTTTCACTCATTGCTCTTCATTCGCAAATCAAACGTCGCAGAAAAGCTTCGAGAGCACGTCGAGCAAGTAGTAAAATCCTTTTGAAACTCTATAAAAATACTTTGAAGCAACGCATTTATCTATCAGGATTAGATTGAGATTCGTGAACATCGAACGTATTTCTTTCCACGTGCGCCGACGACGCGTAACCCCCTATGGAAGGCTAAAGTCGTGCACGCTGGTACGCGGGCCGGTAGCATTAAAGGGTGCGCGTTACGACGTGGGCGTTTATTCCGATGTAAAATCGAAAAGTATATACTCTATGAAGAATTATAAAAGTGGCGAGTACCAGGTGCAGGACAGGCAGGAAACAATGGTTTTTCCTCCTTTTAACCCATCGTAACTTTTATGCAGCGACGATTTCTCTTTTTATAAACTTTTGAACCCGTTTACGTCTTTTGTTTTCGAATAACGTTCGTCATCTCAGATTTCACTTATAACAGATACAATCGATTATAGTGCGTGACTTTACTTTGAAGCAAAAGGAGACCGAAATTAGATTAAAATGCTATCCCTGTAAGCATGTGCCCGCTCGAGATATCGAAAGGCATTTGCGAAAACTTGGATCGACGAGCTCCTTGCGCGATCGTTCGTCGTCAGCGGGAGGCGCGGTGCATCCCTGCATGTCTGTGCGCACTCGCGCGACGTGAGATCAGCAAATCTAAGATCGTGCAACTGGTGTCCAGTGGCGTGTCCGCGGCATACGTTGCCCACGTTCGCCATTGAGAGGAAGAGAAAGGGAGAGAGAGAGAGAGAGAGAGAGAGAGAGAGAGAGAGAAGAGGGGATTGGTTAGGGATGTAGAAGGAAGGGGAAGTACGATGGGATGAGAAAAAGCAGAGAAAGAGAAACACGAAGGAGGACACCGGGTGGTTGCGAACGAAGAGTGAAGGATGAAGGGGGGTCGAAGTAGCGCTGGAAGAGAAGGATGAGAAGGGAGGAGGGTCGCTGCAAGGAGGAGAGGCAAGAGGAGAGGAGAGGAAGCGAAAGGGGGAGGGTGGTGGAATGTGCGGTTCTGGAAGGAGGAGCTGTCGGCGGTGAAAAATCACGCACCCCGCCGCCACTGCCACGGCCAGCATCTGCTCTACATACCCTGGCTCTCAACCTGCACCGTGATATCGCAAGCTCGAAATTGCCAACGATGCCTCCTCCACGCACGTCGTGGGACTTGCACCTCGAAAATGTGACTCGCGAAAGCACGCGATATTTTCATTGCTTTTAAGGAAAATTCTGGATTACAGCGCGTTTCGATCCAACGGAAGAACCCCGAGTCTTTATACGACGAAGAAATATTAGAATTTTAATTTATTAGTCCGCGTGGAAGGGGCTAAATCGAAGCATTTTTTGCACGATTGTACTTGAAATTGTCTAGAATATCACTTTTAGGAAGGTAATTTTAAAGATAGGCAAGCGTGGTAAGAAAAAGAATTCATCGAATTACGAGAGCAAGCTCCGTCAATTGGGCCCTGGTAAAATCGTCATGCAACGGAAAGTACAGAAATATCTTTCTAGTACATTACCATTAATAGCTCATTTTCGCCTACCTCCCGACGTTACCCGTGGCCATCGTCATTCTTTTTACTTTCCGACGAAAATAATATTGTAGAATTCTTCGAGGTTCCTCAACCCTTTCTGTTCAAATGGTTTCGTGACGTACCACGTGGTTCGGATAAAGCAACTCGAACTATGTAATTTTACAGTTCAGGTCGAAGGCGTTAAAAGATTTCCCTAAAGTCTAGAATATCGCTAAAAGATTACTAAATACTTAATTTAATACTTATTTTGACGCGGTGCCGAGAGCTGTTTTGCGAGAAATTTTGCGTTCGACGTTGAAAGAGTTCGAAAGGACGGTGAAAGAAGGATAGGGCTTTGCCGGTTCTCCAGAATTTCGTGCACGTACGCATTCGCGAAGGCCCGATGAATTTATCAGTGAGAACCTCGATGAATCGGAGTGCGGTGCAGCGGAGCAAGATATACGTGTGCTGGCTGGGCTACCGGTCGGTCGGGTCGGGTCGCTGTTCTCCTGTGTTTCATCTCTTTCCCTTTTACTCTGTTTTGCCCTTTCCTCTCTCACCCCTCGCGGCTTACCTCCCGAGGCCTTTCCCGCCTGGCTGGCTCACCCTCTCTCCTCCTCCTGCTCCTCCACGCTCCCTCTCTAACTGCCCCAGCCACCGTTCATTCCCGTGAGTTGTTGTTCGACTGTTTTATTGCTTTTATAAATGCCGCCGCCGTTGCCGCTGCCGCTGCTGACACCAACGCCACCCCGACCGTCCCAACCGCCCCGACCGTTCCGCGACCGCCGGCGTTTCCTTTGTTGCGGTAGCAAAGGCCCATTGTTGAACCTCCGGAAAGATGTGAATTTTAATTTGACGTTGTCTAATATTATTTATGTATGCGCAGACACTAGAGACGTACCTGGCCCCGGTACCCACCTACCCGCCAGCCGCCTTTCTCACTCGACCCGCGCTCTCCAGACTTCCTCCTTTCCACTTGAACCAAACGCGCAAACATGATGCATCCGATACACCGCAGTGCCTCCCATTCTCTTCTCCCAGCCCCTGCCCATCTTGTGCTCCATTGAATCCTGCCCACTGTCAAGTCTTCCTGGGGCTTCCGATCGTCTTCCCGAGCTTGTACTCTTTTCATTTCCTTCTACTTCAATTCGCAATAATGCCGATGAAGACGCGAACGGTGAATATTGGGAATTACCGGAATGATATGACCATCGCGATCGAGAAGCACGGGAATGATCGAATTCCTCGACGGTGCGAATCAACGATGAGCCTCGTTAATTTTGCTTCCGACGTTCCACTTTAAACCTGTCACCCCTCTTTCGCATGCTTATCTTTATGGCAATCGACGTAATATAAAAATACATTTCAAAGCACAAAGTATGGAGTTTAAAAATACCTGCCACCCGTAACGATCGTGTCTCTCGGTATTGACAAAGGTGGGCAGAGGTGTTTTCCACGCTCCGGAAGTTGTCTGTGTACGGTCAACCAAACCCCTCGTCTAACTGATCAACATCGAGCTTTCAATTTTCCGTTCGATCGGCGATCGCTTTCTCGCTGACAAACCATTAAAAAAAAAAAAAAGGAACTAGGTTGCTTCGATCGATGCAAATATGTTCCCGTTAGCATGCACGCCGACGACATACACGACATTAATGGCTTAGAGAGTAATTTCACACGTATCTATTGAATATTTATAAACTTCGTACTCTTCAGTCATGCCTTAACGAATCACAGTTTGAACTTGGAAGTTAACTTTTGGAATTCTCAGAAACGCAATGCATCCTCGATTGCAATTTTAACCGTGCGCGAAAGAATAAATACCATTGAAATTATGAAAGGCCGAGTTATATCTACTGAGCGATGAGTTGAAATAAGGGGACATGAGAATAGACTCGACCAGTAAGTATCAATTACTTAAAAAAAAAGAGCATCCGCATTTGAATTTGGCATTAATTTACTTTGTTGTGTGTACTGCTGCGTCTCTACCGAAACACCACAGTGTTTAACAATTTCGACAAAATCAAACTTGAGCGTTTCGCTTTAAAAGATTGCGTACAATTTGTGTAGAGTTATTTTAAAAGCAAATGTTCATTAAGAACTACATTGACCAGATTACGCGAAATTTTGGACGAAAGGAAGTGGTCTCGGAATCAACAGCATGTGGTAAAAAAAATGTGTGAGCACCGGTTCCATTCCAAATCAACTCATGCTTGTGCCCCGCATAACTGCTCGGTCGAATGAAAACATTGTCGCCGTAAGTCAAAGATTGGAACGAAATTCAAAACTGTCGGTACGCCGTTGTCCCAGCAGTTGTACACTTTCTACAACACAATGCATCAAATTGTCACCTCTCGCTTGCATTTTTATCCCGACAAGATTCATTAACACGAGGGGACTCAGCAGTTGTTAAAGAGAACACGCGCGCCACCAATCCACAAACAACAGAGCAGCTGAAAGACAACATTCGACAAGTTATTGGTGGCATTCAACTCGCTGTGCTCGAAAATATGGTAAACAGTTCTTTGTAAAGGAGACAAGTTTGTCAGCGAATCAAAGGCGGTCATTTACAAGATATTATATACCATAATTCATTTTTCGAATTTGCCTAGGGTACTGACTGGAAAAATTGAATTAAACTTTATACCTTCATGTGAATTTGTAATTATGTGAAGTAATTAATAAAAATTTACATTTGTATACCTACAGAAAACCAACCTTTTCACTCCTGCTGGATCATCCTGTATAAAGGATCCCTTGAATTTGTCTTCTTGTCGGGCATAGTCTCGTATTCTATACATATAATAATACAAATAGGATTACATTAATCCCATCCACTGTGCGTGCATGCGATTAATCAATATCCTGCGTCATTGTACACGTATAATTTCCCATCTGCCGTTGCTAAACTGCTACATGAGAATAATTAAAAATCAACTTTCCTCTATCATCAATCAATGTTTCAACACCTTGTTAACAGGTCTAATATTCTGTGCATTCTCGTATTCCCAATTTCACACTGGGTGCAATATTAACTCTCATCGTTGTCGCATTGAAATAAATATAACTAAAACCATTCCAATAGCAATTCTTAAGAATATCCTGGGACAGAAAAAGCGGATTTATCCTCCAGAGTGAATTTGAAAAAATTTCGCTTGCCGCGCGTTGCACCGAAAATTAATTGTCCGGGGGGTAGGCTGTAGAGATTTTTCTATTATTACAGATGTTTGAAAGAATGTTGTTCTAATGGATGGATGTTTGTTCGCATGTAAAGTGTTCTAGATATAACTTTTCTCCGCTCTATTTCCGCGTCGCGTGACACAGAAACGTATCCTCCAGGCTGACCGCAATAAAGTGACCGATACCCCGTAAACAAAACCTAATTACCCACGTGTGTACCTTTCATCTGGCCGCTTTGATCCACCCAACGAGTCGGCCGACGTGCCGCCGCGTCGCTACCTCCACCACTCGCGGGACTTGCGCGTTCGCACTTGGAGCAGTCTACCTGCAAAATCAATATCGCTACTACGGCGACGTCCAGGTTCTCTAGTGGGCCCTGTGCCGCAGCCACAACAGAATGCGCAACAGTTGCGTTCTAGCGACTGCCGAAAGAAGGAAAACATGTCGGATTCCTCTCAGTGAGCAACGAATCCGTTCGGGGTGCGTGCCTAAGGACGACGCCAGACGCTGACTACTTTCCATTTTCGAGGCCCTCGCCATACGTCCTACTGCGTCTCGCAAGGATTACGTGACCTGAACGGAGGACACGAGTTCGGTCTCTCGCAGTTGAAGGAGCAGAAGAAAGCCTGGGATACTCATTACCAGGTATATTCGGACGCAATGGCAATTCTTCGAAAGAAATACCCTGGGGTGGATGATTCGCAAACTAATAAAGGAGTTCCTTGAGTTTCTCCCGGAGAACGAGGAGAAATACGAATAACGCGAAAGGAAGAGGGTGGTCGAGACCGAGGGCAAGACGTGGAAGAGTCGAAAGAATTCGTCAAGATGATAGACAAGCAGCGCTTGTCCCTCGGCATCAACTTGAGCATCCTCGTGATCCTTATGATATTCTGCATCCTTCTATCTCTGCCGCTTCGGTTATTATTGGACACCAATTATGATTCCGGGGATCGCGAGGAGGATTTGAACGACACCGAACGATCGACGATCGGCGACAAGCAAGGCAATGAGGCACGCGTATCGATAGACTTTCGAAAGTTACAGAAGTGTCCTTTCATGGATTACGAGGAGCGCTTGTTGTCGGTGTTTCGTTCCGACTACGATCGGAATTGCACGTACACGGATGATCCGGACGACGATGACGACGACGATGACGATAACGATGACGATGGTAATAGCAACGACGACGACGACGACGATAACGACGACGACGATGACGATGACGACGACGACGACGAGGAGGACGAAGGCGAGCACGATGAGAAGGAGAATTGTGCCAAGGATAAGGAGAAGAGGAAGAGATTGACGACTCGGGACCGAAGCGACGTAGAGGGCATACGAAGAAGGAGGAAAAGGAGGAGGTGGAGGATCGAGGGCGAACGCTGTGACGGTGTAAATTACAGAAGAGAATTGGGGGTGGCTGAAAATGATGATGATGATGAGGAGACGGAAGAGACTGAGGAAACGGCGGATAATGCCGCGAAGGCGCGGCGGATGAAATCCATTCCGTTAGCGGGTCACATCCTCGTCACGATGCTACTGGTCTCGGCTGTAGCCGCACTGATCGAAGTCCTGCGCGTGCGTTTCGCTCGGGATAAGGTATCTATTTTACCGCGAAGTAGATCGCTCGAGATGCGCGAGGCATCTCGCAAGCATCGGGGCGTATTGAGACTTTAAGCGACTACTACTTGTTTAACATATCGGCTTGTTATCACTTTTCAATCTGTTTGTCTCTCTCTCTCTTTCTTTCCTTCTCTTTCTCTGTCTCTCTCTCACACTCGCTCTCTCTCTCTATCTATCTATCTCTATCTCTCTCTCGCTCGCTCGCTCTCTCTCTTAAATTCGTATATCATGTTCGGTGAAGCACAATGATTCGTCCGGAACCGCAGGCACCGTACTACCGCCACGACAGAACTCCACGGCAGATTTGACAGTTCGAAGAAGTTTCGTACCTAGGGAGCCGATGAAGAGCCAACGTTCCTTCGAGTTGCAAGGGATGCACAGATCGGCATTGCGTCTCCTAGGTACCGCAACCACAGAAACAAACTACGTCGACGTCGCTATGTAGTCGCCTCTGTAGTCGGTGTAGTCGCACGAGTAGATTGCTCCGTTGTAGATTTTTTCGTGACGACGCGTCGGGAGCGTTATTTACAGGAAGATTTCAAACGATTTAGGAGCAAGACCGCCACCGCTTATACGGCGTTCTTCCTTCCCCACGCAACCGGCTAACAATAAGCAGGGTCCCACCTCCGTGGGCGGCACGCCGATTCGCATGTCGCGACGTCAATCGGCCGAATCCGAGGAGGAGATCGGTGTTCTTATGTCTGCCCTACATCATCGCACCCGTCTCATACGGCGCCATTAAGGTAATCCTTATTCCCTTCTCGATATTCTTCCTCTAGATTCGTAATCTCTGTTAAACTCAATTTCAATGAACGAGCAATCCAAAATGTGGATCACCGCTGGATGAAGTTTCGCGAGGGTCTTCGAAGTATGTGACGCTCCTCTTATTAGTTCTGAACATCTTTTCACATACGATAGAAATACTTTCTCTAGATTCGCTTTATCCTTATATTCAGTTTCTTATTTTATACGTGTCCTCCCGCTTTCCTCTTCTTTCAATTCTGTGACATTGCGCAATCCGTAGTATCCTCTGCTATTCTGTCTACGTTTCTTTCCTTAGAGAGGATTTTTTATTCCAACCTTTCGTTACTCTTCCTTTTTAGCGATTCGTCTTACACGCAGCGGCATCCCATATTATAGGCACAACGTCAGAGATTTTTATTCTCTCTATTTTTTATCTCCTTCGCCCCCCTCCCATCTACAAACACGTCTACTACGACCAGTATATGTAATTATTTCATACATACTTCTGTGATCAATGTACCGCTAACTTCTCGCGTCATTATTAAACACAATAACTTTCCTCTCGCTTATTGTTCGCTGCTTTTACTCGCTTCGCCATTGAACAACTTACACCTTCATTGACTAATCGATAACATGCTAACGGTTTAAACCATTTTTCAGTAAGTTCGGTCGCACAACTCATTCGAAGGATTACAGTAACAAAATTCGTACGAAGAATTCTACAGTCACAAAATGTGACAGGGAACGCAATTTCGAGTAGATGCTACGTAGCTTTTCGATGCTCCCCAGGATGCAACTCGACCGGGCAAACGAGAACCCATGACGCAATCGCCGTGGAAGAATGGAATTTTTTGCAAATCGATCATCTCCAATTGCACAACGATCACGTCCACCACGTTACTTCGACTATGTAGGGACTTTCCTCCACGAGGCCACGATCGCCTGAAGCTCGTTGCCTCTTTTCAGCTCCATCCTTCCAGCTTTAGCAAACTTTTGCAGAACATCGATCGCTACGTTTATTAAGTGTATCTGTCCTCGATACTAAAAAAGATATGTGATCTTAGACTTGCTCAAGAAAAGGATTTCTCGCTTTATGCAATATTAAATACTTTTCACATTCGACATTGCTGCACGTACTGCTTCCAGATAACACAAGGTAAATTGGATATCGCTCTTCAGCAGGTCTCTTCAAATTAAAACTATAGACAGCATTCGAAAGTCACTAATGTTTAGTTTGGAACAGTAGATTGCCACGGAACGCGTGGTACGAGCACGCATGCAGCGATTCTGTATGGACAAATATGTAATAAGAACGGATTTTTACGTTTAAGGCTCGGTTTTCGGGACAGTCAAGTTTGACATTTGTTGAAATGCACGTATACTTAGCCCAGTAACACTATACGAAAAAAGATGCTCACCTCGAGAAAATTCGCAGCAAGTAAGGTTTTTATATGCACCTTCCTTTTGATATTAGGTGATGTTGCAATTTAATTTATTCGAAATTAGTAGCGAAATTATGAAAGTGCCAGGCCATTTAATATTGGACCTGTTTTTAACAGGTTGACTGCCATGTCGCCCAAATTTGAGTGACCGTTTCGGTGCTTGATTATAAATAATCAAAATAGGTATTTGTAAGTATAATTAACGCTTTAGATACTTAACTGAACAGTCACCAAAATTCAAGACGACATGGCAGTCAACGGGTAAATGTTGTCTATTAACATTACCTATTCATATTGTTTGTGCATTGGTTCATGGTACTCGCGAACAACAATTGAACGCGTTTTGGCATGCGTTATCCGAGTATACGTGTATTTGAAATAATTTTATTCGTTTCTTTTTGTTTTACTTTCTTTTGCTATTATTCCATGCCTATGTATACTACCCATTCTGTGACGTTCTACACATGAAACACATGCCGATGCTGTCTTCAAATTTCTACGTCTTTAAAAATACCCGCTCCTAATTTTAAATAAATCAGAACATTTTTGAAATTCCTAAAACCTTGCAATGCTCAATTAAGATATTTTCCTTGGTAAAATGGAAGGGATTAAAGGTTCCGGAAAGTGAAATTGTTATATTATAAAGCAAAACGCGGCAATGCTTCGTAATGTATATAATTATATCAGGTTGTAGTTGTTGTTAATTATAGTCAATTACCCGTTTCATTACGACGATGCAGCGCGTCGTGTGTATAAATGCGTCGCCTAACTGGGAGGCAACATTCTGATTTCTTTACGCTTCCTTCATTCACACACGTCTGAAGTGTTGTCATGTTACAGGGCAACAGAAACGGCCGGTCCGTTTTATCACAAGGCGAAACGGAATGACAAAGTGTTTTATAAAAGAAGAGTGTCACGCTGAAAGCAGGAAGACATGGAATTATTTATATGGTTATATCGCTTTAACGAATGAAGAGGAACGAAAAAGATAGCTCAGAACATATTTTCAAAGAATAATGAATAATTGAATAAATTAGTGACCACATATTTTCGTAATGACAGATCGCAATTATATTGATATGTAAAAGAACTTGGTCAGCTTTATTCCGATTACCTTCGTCGTCTTTCATGTGGTGCATAAAACTGTTAATTGTAATGTCCGAAATACATATGCGTATAAATAGGTGTTCTGTGTAATTTTCTATTCTTGCGCATTCCTCCCCTTACCGGTAGCTTGCACTTACAACTGAAATACCCACGCGCAGCTGCCACTAAAACAATATGCAAATACAGTTGTGGAAGTAACTAGAATTTTTATTGGCAAAATCGTATAAAAAGCAAAAAATAGATGGACCAACGGGCAGTGAGGTTTTTCGAAGGGTTTCTGGCTTAATGTAAAAAATGTCACTTTTGGGTTTCTCCGCTTATTGTTAGTGATATCTGTCATTTTAGAGTACCTTAAATTATCGACATTTGGACTTAATACTTTGCATTGTCATTGTGGAATTTCACAATCAAAAATAGATACATATGTCTACTTTATGAAACAATTAAATTTTGATCGGCATTATGTTCAATTGCATTATGTTCAATTAATTGAGTCAACTGATGTTTTAAACTAGACCTAAACTTTCAACTACATAGATTGTAATATCACTTTTGTTCCATTATGTAACGATATATGTCCTCTGTAGAAATTCCTCGGATTTGACGAGCGAGTCATATGCCATTAAGTGTGGGCAAAATAATATTACACGGACGCCTCGGCACATAAATATAAACTTTTAGCGTCAACATAATACACTAAACATTTCTAGGAAGGCAACGAACAAAGATCTTTTACATACGATATTGCTCACGCCATGCCCTGTTATAACGGCATTCTGTCCTTTGCTGTATAAATCAATATTTAATTACTGCAAGGACGTGATTCAGCTTTTAGCAACTGATGGACTGAACAATAAAAGTAGTGATGAATACGAAGAGAGTGAGCAACCGAGAAAAGTGTGACATAATGGCATATTCTACATGGACAATACGAACATATCCACACGGACTTATATGCATAAAAGTTAGTTATTTTAACGTTTAAAAATTCAATACAAATTGAGAGTTTCATTCAATATCATTTTTATTATGAACTGATATTGCTTAAACTGATATTATAAAAAAAAGCTTAGAAATAATGATAAACACGCTGTTGGTAAAAAAATATTGCAAACAAGCCGTTCGCACTATGGTACAACCTATGCACCTTGAATTTTTAGTATGTCAATGTACGTGTCGGAGAAGTATCTTATTCTAATCAGTTAACTTAAACGGTATGTTTAAAAATATTAATTTCTGTATTAACGTTACCTAATAACTGAAAAGGGCTGACAAGGAGTATTAATATAGATCTAGATCGTTTTGAAGAATAGAAATTCCAAAAGATCAAGGACGGGTCGCTGGCGCCACCTTGTGCTTATGTTAATAATTACATAGCAAACCGACACATTTATGTAAGCTAATGCCCATAATTGTTACAACGTTATTCCATGAAAATTATGTACAGACCAGAAGTCATTCGAAGTAAAAAATTTCTATTTATTATCATAAAGGTGAGTCCCAAAGAAGAGACTACCTAAATTTCTCCGTTCAAAATTGTACTGCTTAAAGAAAATTATTGCAAATACGCTGATATATCGAAACAGCTTATTTAGTGTTGTTTTCAATGCTATCTCAAGGTCCTCGTTGTTTTTTCAAATGGCATCATGTAGTTTTAATTTCATGCCATTATTGCCACTGTCAAGACGAGTTTGGCGAACACATATGAGAAGACCTTGAAATTCCCTTGGCTTCAGAAATCTAGGTTCGATTAATGAATGTATCAATTAAAAACTATTTTACTTCTATTAAATTAAATATTCTAAATGATAACGGCAATAATCGTACGAAGTGAAAGTTACAAGATGCTGTTTCAAAAAACAACAATGATCTTGAGATAACCTTGAAGACAACAATAAACAAGATGTTTAGCTATATCGACGTATTTGGACGATTGAATAATACCTTTTTTATATTGGACGCAATCTTGTATCTTCAATTCCAGCAAAGATGTTTACATGTTCCGTTTCTCGTGACTCACCGTGCATTAACGTTGCAGATCCTTTTTTATTACAGGGAATATGATACATATAATTATAATATGCTTTATTAAACAATAATAGTATAAACCTTCCGCATATGTATCACTCATCTGCCTGTTTTCCCGAGATATGACAGTGCGCTGTGCATCCATTTTTTCAGTCCAGTGCATACTTAATACAATCAATGACTAATCGAAGATCGCAACTAGATAATCAGAAATCAACGCCGACATTCATATACTGCAGAGGTCGATCGTGAACAAAAATTCGAGCAGATAAGTAGAATTACAGGAAGTACGATAAGTCTGCGATATATGTATACGTGTATATCCATTTTGGTCACTATTATCAGTAGCCATATAGAATATGCTTTGTCAAGTCTCGAGAAGTTTCCGCTTTTAAGGATTTCAAAAATGTTGAAACGCTAAAATTATCGGGATGTAATTTTCTCTTAAATGGTAAAGTAACGTTATTATAAACAAATAAAGTATACAATAAATTAAGAAGAATTAAACATATAATTAACAAATATTAATGAATAATTATGAAATAAACAAGCAAAGAAGACTTTATTCATTCATCGGGTTTATTAAAAGGAAATAACCACTTGTAGATTATTGTATTCCCTTTACGTTATATTACGCAGGTCAAGAAACACAAGTTTTTGCATCGTCCCCAGAAAATTAGACCTACCCTTGACTAAAGTGAGGGTATTCATTCCAAAAATAGTTCGTATTTTTCTTACAGCTGTAGTTTTCAAGCGAGCCTTAATTTTGCTTAATAAGGTTACTTAAACATATTGTATCATTTTCACTGTTTATTTCTTTGTTTTGCTTTTATCGTTTCCTAGTATTATTAGAAATAACATTATTAGGTCGTCCATATTATAGCAACTGGGCAATTGGGCATGCTTGATTTCGAACTTCGTAACGTACAGCGGTAACAATTGCGTAGTGGTCGTATTATCTCTGTAAGTCTATAGCGTAAATGGGATTTCCATATACCGTCTTTGTGCAGAATCAAGGATTTCTAACATAAAATAAAATATATTTACTTACAATATGTTCTATATCTCAAAAGCTACATTTAATGGAATCAATGACCCCAGAATACTCAAAGACATGTCTAACATGTCTACATTAGTTCCTGTATGGGAATGTGTTATCTAAAAACGCGATGGACTATTGTTGCTCGATTGGAGTATTTGAGATACAATTTCTTTAAATCAAGATCAGTGTGCGGATCAAAATCAGATTTGTGTCAATAAGAAGTAGAATTCCAACGATACCTACAAATTAGATCTCAGCATCTATAAGGGATCCACAGCAACGGCGCCGGCATGCAAGGTAACAGGGGCCTCCCCTTTACACTGACGCAATCGAGTTTCACATTATGTTTTTGATATGATATGACGTGGATAAAATTCACCGATTACGAATAACATGGAGTATGTTAAGAGTGAATATATGTCTAGCTCCTTTACATGTAATGCATATGCGAATAAATTTACTCCACTCTAAGTCTACACTAATTGTAAACTTGACACTCATAGAGTACATTTAACTTTGTCGGCTATTTAAAGTTTCATGTTGTGCAATAAATATTCATCATAACGGATCAATCTGTGTGTTTCGTATCTGCGAGATGTAAGATAAAATTCGGCAGACTTTAATATTGAACACGTAGGAAAGTTTCCTTAATCTTTTTGGATGATATCGCGCAATAAAATTCTTCGATGCGTCCAATCTGAAGATAAGGCTCTCCTTCTCGTTTTCTATTGTACTGATCCGACGCGGACATGTTTTCCTCGCAGCGGATTAAAAAGAATTGAGAATTTTCAAAACGGCAATGATGCACAGTCAATCCAATTTAATTAATTTCATTTAGACAATTCTTAATGGATTAGACACGTTTCTTACTATGAAAATGCGACAGAAAAAATGAAATAACAATTCTCAGGGTCCATCCGTCAATCGCGACATCTTCCAACTGTTCCCGGCAGTGTTCTTCAAGCACACGCTTTCGTGAAATCGACGACACGAACTCTTTTTATCCTTTACTTGTGTTTACATGAGAGTTGAAGCAAAATTGACTCTAGCCATAAATGTGATATCCCCAAAAAAGTGCACCCGAAATTTCCTGATTATTCACAGAAGATTCCGAGCTCTGGATAACGATAAATTTCCTTGTATGTGTTCGCACAAACATAAAAACACATTAGCTGTATGGAACCCTAAAAGTGATTGATCGATGTTTGATCACTCTCATTGTGTATACCGCAATGAAAAAATGTCTTCGGGTGTCCTAGAGGAACCCATCAGAGGCGCGAAGAAAGGCAAAGGACTGTTGACCCTTTTTCATCGAAGAATGAATGAAATTTAGTAGGAGGTGACTTAACAAACATTTGCTTGGAAATGACCGATGCGATAATGACCTTGCTTCGTTGTCCGATAAGACGGTTTATAAAAGTCGTGCCGCGTACTGCTCCATCAGTTATCCAGAGATTTTAACGGAGGGCTCATTGGTAGGATCAATTTTCTCTACGATGAAAGGTAAGTTATTAAATCGTATTTCGCAGTTCTTCGTAATGTCAGGAAAAGTGAGGACAAGAAGGAAAATTTCTCAAGTGTGTCACAATTTTCTTCCGTTTGTTCTTGATGATAAAATGAGGATGAGAAGCTTACTTATATTAGAGTGATTTCAAACTTTCGCAACTTTATAGATAGTGAGTATCCCGATAATCCGAATATCGGGATACTGATTTTGCTATAAACTGAATCATAGATAAATAGATTTTCAGAATAAAAGAAATCGATTGCTCTTCTCGCAAGATAAGAACATTGTGATATACGGGATAACCAAATGATTGAAGACTTACCTGTTTATAAAGTTGATCTACACATTACTGGTCAAAAATAAAAGCTAGAAAGTTGAAGTCAGTTGAAGTCCTCCTGTAGCATACGATTCATTGTAATTACGAAGTGCAGTTTCTGCTAAATATTTCAAACGGCATTATTGTCGGAATTATCAAAATCACCCGATTTTCACTCTGAGTACTTATCGAGGATTAATCAATATGATCAAGGAAGTGTCGCTATATAGCTGAAATTATAATGTCATAAATTTTATCGCACACTGACAATCGTGATAAGAAAACGCGAGAATGTATATCGCACATATAAAACAGAAGCTCAAGTTGCAGCAATAATTGCATATTCTCCGATGAAAAATGACATAACTTGTATATCCAAATGAGAGAATTCGCGACGCCACTCTTTCCGCTTTCCGGGTTGCCACTCGAGTCTGAAAAATAGTTGTTCACCCCCATAACTTTTATCGACCCCCCACGACACAATGGAAAATCATTCAGATATCTCAATGCCCTTTTAGGAAAATACTCGCTGCTGGTCATAGTGCTGGCCACTGTAGCTTTAGTGGCGGCAGACTATAGTGACGACGACGACATCGAAATTCCCACGAAATGCCCGAGGGAGAATCCGATGAACTACACGGTGCATCTCGCTCACGAATGGGACTGTACGAAATTCTACATGTGCAATTGGGGCCAGAAGATCCTGCGGGAATGCGCCTACAGAGACCACAATGGACGTCGTCTTCACTTCAATCCAAGATTGCAGGTGTGCGACTGGCCCTGGCATGCCCGTTGTACAAGCGGCGAGTGCCCCCCTGAAGGCTCCAAAGAAACAGTTCAACTGCCTCATGAGACCGATTGCAACCGATATTATCTGTGCGTCAAAGGCAAAAAGGAGCTTAAAAGTTGCCCCCACGGTCAACTTTTTGACCACGATTATAGAAAATGCGTAGACGACGACGACGCCGAGTGCTACGATTGGGCAACACCAGAGCCACCTACGACGCCGAAGCCGACCCCAACTCCGACACCGACTCCGACGCCGAAGCCGACACCGACACCGACGCCGAAGCCGACACCGACTCCGACGCCAAAGCCGACACCGACTCCGACGCCAAAGCCGACACCGACGCCCACGCCAACCCCAAAACCAACGCCGACGCCAACGCCGACGCCAACACCGACACCGACACCGAAACCGACGCCAACACCGACGCCAACACCGACGCCGACGCCGACACCGAAACCAACGCCAACACCGACGCCGACGCCGACACCGACGCCGACACCGAAACCAACGCCAAAGCCACCGGTTTGTCCTGATGACAGTGACGAAGATATTCTTTTCCCTCACGAGTGCCACTGTGACAAGTACTACAAGTGCAAACACGGGGAACTAGTACTCCAGTACTGTCCCAAGTGTCAGCACTTCGACCCGAAATCTGGTGAATGCGACTGTCCCGGCAAAGTTGGTTGTGATTTAGAGGGATTCGGTGGAGATGGTTGTAGGCGTAATTCACATTCCCATTAGGACAAGTACAATTGAATATCTCGATGAGGACACATAAGATCATTGAAACGTTTCATTAAATTAATAAATAATTAATTGTCTGCACTTCAACCGAATTTACAAGTTTGCAATTAATCGGATAATATTGGATGCAGCTGCAAGCTCGTATCACGCACAGATCAACCGAGAGGATCCTGCTATGCTCCTGGATGTACAAGAATAGTCGACGTTTTTTCATCTTGTGGTATCACTTCGGTCCTCGCCAATACGATTAATGTTGTAGCGTTTATATTTATGGCTCGAGTTGAACATTGCATAGTAAGCAGCGACGATGATGGGGTGTTCCTTATATGCCCGAAGATGCTACATTTCCCTATTCTTACTAAACAAATTTAACAAGGAATATGAGTATTAAGCAGAATATATCCTTGTGTATTAATATAACTAAAGCCATTATTTTCTGACTGAGATACATTCGTATGCGTCTCTCTGTTTTGTTTTGGAAATTGATATAATTTGTATGTTATCAAGGAATTATACATGATAACTGTTACTTAGCGACCGATAACATTAACAAATTTGTAATAAAAAGAAATTAATAAAAAAACATATCTAATAGTTTAAAAGTGGTACTGTAGCATGCGGTCATATCTAACTACATAAGCTTTTCATTAAAATTAATTATAATTATTTACCTGTTTTGCAAGAATTGTCTAAGTGAGAGGTAGATCTCCAAGTTACATCCGCTCGTTTCACTCATCTGTATTTGATGGGTTACCAAGTTATAGCAGACAGAAATGGTTAATCAATTCTGTCACAATGTGGTACGGAATAACGAAGTGTTTTGTAACAGACACTTTTATTAAGAAAGCAGCGAGATTTGTTATTATTTTTACGATGATACCGCTTTATCAAACGCGGAAGAATGAAAAGAAATGGCTGCGAATATAATTTCAAAGAATAATGAATAATTGAATGAATTACAGACCACACGTTTTGTAATGCTAGAATTTGGTCAACTCTATTTCTATAACCTTCAATATCTTTCGTGTGATGTATAAAACCATATTTGTAAACCCCGCGCGTGCCAGAATTCAACTTTAAAGCCAACGTTGGCAATAAATGTCAATTGCACCGATGGCGAAGTGCGTAGAGCCATGCGGTATAGGTAGTGCTTTGGCTGCATCGTTTAATTTTGACACACACGACTACATTCGTATAAAATGTACATTTAATGTAATCTTCTATTGTAATACTTTTCCCTTGCAATGAACTACCAGTACGGTAACATGCAAGTACAATTGTCGAAGTAAGAATTATGAGTTACATAATAACATAAAAACCAAAGAACAAAAGATATACGCATGCACTACACTTTTTGTGTCTACCCAATATACAGCGTGTCCCATTTCAATTTTCCCGAACTAGTATTTCCAAAACTACGAAAGATAAAGTTCCAATCAGAAGTTATGGGTTTTGAGGGGGCGGGGGGGGGGGGGGGTATTATGCTGTTCTTTATTTGTCTTTGTGTGATATTGAAATCTGTGACAGGGACCACCTTCCAATTTTTTTTTTCAAATTGGAATCAACATTTTTGAGTACATCGAGAGCCGTATGCTTGGGGCTTACGAAAATTGGCAAATGAAATTTTGAATAGGAACATACCCTAATATAACAAAAACAAAATTCAGAGTATAATTCTCTTTTTGTTTTGCAAAAGCTACGTATGACACTACTATTTGGTTAACGTACTTTCGTTCGTCATCCATTGGCTGACTTCGCTATCAATTGCAGTGTCCGATTATACTAGCCAACCAATTTTCACTTTTTTTCTGCCCATGAAATCACTTTTGCTAATTTAGAAATAGTACCTATAAACGTGTATTTCAAGACTAATCCCAACTTCGGGTTAGAACGAGGTTCTTATGGATTTTAATAACAATATGTAACTGTATTTTCTTCGTTGAGAAGCAACCCCACGGTAAAAATCTTGTTTTTCAATATTTTATCGTTTTATTCCTATAACTGAACAAAAAATAATAAAATCCCATTTGTAGCCTGGGGGAACCCCAAGCACCATTTAATTTTACGTATAGCGAGTATTTACTAGCGCATCGATACATTAAAAAAAATAACATTTTGTCAATTTTTGAGATTTTACCTTCACGTTGAGTTTTATATTTTCTTGGATCCTGCGAATGTAACAAACGCTATACTACACGCCAATAGACGACTCGGGCGTTGACACTACGACTGAAGTAGGTATAACTCCTCGACGTATTGAATGCTTCGTGCGATGCAATGAATGTTCATCGATGCACATCGATTTGTATGTTTCGTATCTGCGAGATATAAGATAAAATTCAGCAGATGTTAATATTCAACGCGTAGCAAAGCTTTGTTAATCTTTTTGGGCGATACCGCGCAGTTGAATTCTTCGATGCAACCAATCTAAAGATAAAGCTCTTCTTCTCGTTTTCTCTGTACTGATCCAACTCTGACGACTCCGACGATGGGAAGCTTTCCTGGCAACCGATCAAAAAGGATCGAGAATTTTGAAAACGACAATGAAGCGCAGTCAACCTTGTTTAATTAATTTCTTTTATGCAATTCTTAATGGATTATGGATATGTTTCTTAGTATGCGATCATAACTGGAAGAATGAAATGTCAATTCTCAAGATTCATCCGTTAATCGTAACATCTTGTAACTATTCCTGGAACTATTCGATTCGAATCGAGCATGCGATTTGATCAAATCGATGACATAAACTCTTATTACCTTTTATTTGTGTTTACATGCTACTAGAAGCGAACTCGACTCTGCCCGTAAACGTGATATCTCTAGAAAAGTGTACCCGAACTTTCCCGATCATACGCAAGAAATTCCTAACCTTTGATAATGATAAACGTCGTTGTATTGTGCTCACATAAACATAAAAAAGCACAACCCGAATGGACCCCCAAAAAATGATCGATCGATGCATCTATAATTATCGATGATCTACAATTATCAGGAGATGAATCACTCCTGTTGTACTCGTTGGGGCGTCAGGAGGAAGACTCCTCGGAGGAGAAAGGAGGGGCCAGAGATGGCCGAGCCTTATTGATCGAAAAAAGCGGAAATGTGGCAGAAAATGACTTAAGGCAGATTTAAGGAAACGTCAGATGCGATAATGATATTTGATAAGACGCTGTATAAAAGTTGTGCGACGTACTGCTCCATCACATAACCAGAGATTTTAACAGAGTATTGACTGACGGCTACAACGTCGAAAGGATCAATTTTCGTCATAATGAGAGGTGAGTGATTCAATGTTGTCGTATAGTGGTTCATAGTGCCAGGAAAAGTGACGAGAAGAAAAACCATCTAAGACTTTTATCATTTTCTTCCATTTATTCGAGAGTATCCGCCTGACATTCCATTTGTTCACCGTCTTAACGTTTATTAACCCCTTCCGCTACGCGAGAGTAATGCAGCGCTTGGATCCAAACGAACAACACAATCGTTCGCAATTCAAGTTCAAGCTATCAGCGCGTTCGGTCATGAAATTTACCGCTTCGATATGTAACGAGCACGGAAGGATAGGCGGCCTAGTAATATGTATCACAAATGAAACACATTGTTCCTATAAATAGCCTAAAATTTTTACGACAAGATAGACTCGTCGTATTCACGTATGCCACATAATAGATAGGACGATTCAGACTCGTCCTAATAGTGGAAAGGGTTAATCGAGCACCCCCACACACGCGCACAATGGAATGTAATTCGAATTTTTCAATTTCTCTTTAGGAAAGTACTCGGTGCTGGTCACAGTGCTGGCCACGGTAGCTTTAGTGGCGGCAGACTACAACGACGACTACGACGACCCTGAAATTCCAACGAAATGTCCGAGGGAGAATCCGATGAACTACACGGTGCATCTCGCTCACGAATGGGACTGTACGAAATTCTACATGTGCAATTGGGGCCAGAAGATCCTGCGGGAATGCGCCTACAGAGACCACAATGAACGTCGTCTTCACTTCAATCGAAGATTGCAAGTGTGTGACTGGCCTTGGAATGCCAAATGCACGGGCGATTGTCCTCCCAAAGATACCAACGAAACAGTCCTACTGCCTCATGAGACCGATTGCAACCGATATTATCTGTGCGTCAAAGGCAAAAAGGAGCTTAAAAGTTGCCCCCACGGTCAACTTTTCGACCACGATTATAGGAAATGCGTGAACGACGACGACGCCGAGTGCCACGATTGGGCAACAACAGGAACGACGAGAACAACAACGTCATCAACGACGCCAATATCTACAACTCCCAAAGATACAGATGGTTGTGATGAAGGTAGTCTTTACCCTCACGAGTGTCACTGTGACAAGTACTACAAGTGCAAAAACGGGAAACTGGTACTGCAGTACTGTTCCAAATGTCTTCACTTCGACCCGAAGTCCGGTGAATGCGATTGTCCCGACAAAGTTGGTTGTGAATTGGAAGGGTACGGTGGATGTGGGCTTAGACCACATTCGCATTAGGACAAGTACAATTAAATACCACAACAGGGACACCATCAAAGCCGTTGGACCGTTTCAGTAGATGAGAAACAATGAAGTGTTTACACATCCACCCAACTTGTCAACGTTGCAATTAATCGGAGAATATTGGATGCGCATAATATTATAAGCCGAAGCCAGGATCAATCGAGGGATCTCTGTCGTGCTACTGGAATTATAATAATAGACCAGATTTTGCCATCTAAGAGGCGTCGAAGGAAACGAGGTTTTTTCTATGTGTCCGAAGATGTACCACTTCCCTATTCTTACTGCAAAACATTCGCGAATAGCACGGGCTATACTTCAACGGTACTATTAAAAAGATAACAAAAAATTATTATTTATTGACTGCAGCCCGATCGTGCATATCGCTCAAAGTGCCTTAAAAATAAATATATAATTTATATGTTGCCAAGGAATTATGCACGATAACTGGTATTTACTCGGTGATACCATTGAAATAATCTATAATCTACTTTTACATTACATTACAAATGGTAGTAAATAAAGATTCATTGTAAATATAGCTAATAAACAAGTTATTCGTATACATATATTGTTTTATTACTATACGTATTCGGATAGCAATAATAATAATAATAGTATATTTAATATGGAGTTTTTCAGATCTGTGCACTCGTGCAATTTGCACATTCGACTTTCGTATGCGTAACACTAGTTTGTTGTACATACATGCATAAATTTTGAATTCGATGGCGCGCGTGAATGCACAGTGCAATAGTTGGTAAGAGGCGTAAGCGATATTCACCCCGGTATGAAGGGGATAAAATTGGCGGTTTCGCGGCGAGAGGAGTCGATTAGTTTGATACAAGTCACACGAGCGGCGCTGAAAACCAAGGTACGCCATTTTACATTATGCTCTTATCTGCTCTTGCGGAACCTTCCACTCTATCCAATCCAATCCAATCCTGTTTGGTGCGAAGCGCGTGACGTGCTTCTCAGATGGCGCTATCATCAAAGCCCTTGTACGCGCTCGCAGAGAAAACGCGCAGAAAAACGGAATGATGAATTAAAGGTGCATCGTTGATACTCGCAGTCTGCGTATTGTGTAAAGTATCGTGAATGGGAGAACCACGAGTGATATTGTATAGGTAGAGTCCGATTGTTAAGGGGAGAAAGAATATTTCACTGGAAAAGTGTTTCGCTTGTTGCATAGTTGCCAAGGCGACTAAGGTACCCCGTAGATGCGTTAGTGTGCGCGCACGCGCGTGCGTATGCGTGTGCGTATGCGTGCACCAACAGTGTGCTATGAAAAGAGAAGAGGCTGATCGTCGAGACGCCGATTGTCCAGCCAACCTCGCAAGGATAACGGTTCGATGCCAGAAAGACGAGCGGCGTGAATACTGAAATATTATGGACTATCCGGTTTTAGGCCACTACGATCCATCCGTAGAGGCCGCGGCCGGTAGCGCTGGCGACGAGCAAGAGCTGATATGTGAGTTCTTTCAAAGTTTTGACAGAGCCTCTTCTGCTGTGCCTTATAAAACGCGCGAAAATTCTCTACTCCTTTTCGGACCGAGTTCTGGCATAATATGATACGTCGCGTCGCGGCACCCCGCTTCGCCTCGCCTCGCGTCCGAGTGAAACGAGGTAGCGTGAAAATTTCCGACTAGGCAGTAAAATCCGTTGCGTAAATTGAGGAAAGGAGCGCGTGCTTTGGTGTTCGATGTTCGATATTCGATTAACCGTTACGCCGCGCGTAGACGTTATCGCTTTTATTCTCATGTGATTGAAACACAGCTGAGAGCTCTATCAGCGATTTATCTCTATCCAGTTTGTTTACATCTCATCTAATTCTATGCGAGGTGAGAGGTTTATCGTGAAATTTTTCTAAAGCTTCAAAAAGTGTGTAGACATTTATACCAGAAAAATAAGAAACAATACAGAACCAGCAGATTATTTGTAACATATGTTTATAAATCAACTAAATTGACACGAAGTAATATCATATAATAGTGATCTATTATTGTTAGTTATATGTACTCTTATGATAAATCACAGTAAATATTCTACTTTATACGAAGATTACATGTTGTATTAATTTTAACGTCCATCCGTTATAGGGGAAGAATCAAATTATGTATTGCATGGCGATGAATTTGTACCTGCGTCAGAACAGTTTGGAGAAGATTTTGCTGGAGCTGAATTTCATGAAACAAGAACATTGCTCGCAGATGGGGGAGATAGGTTTGGAGTGTCCACTGCGACCTTCGATACCATCGAAGAACTTATGTGGATGGGAAATCAAGGGGTATTATCAAATTATAAGTTTTTGCCCTGCTATTACAATGTCGATTAGATTTATTGCAAAAAAGTTGCGTAGGAAACTCCTGCTACTATGTAAATGTATGTTTCCCTATGGCTTTTATACTAAACAATCGTTATTAAATATGTATGAGTTGTATATATCGAATTGCTGTCATATTATTCTTGTAGTCAGTTCCATGTGATACATAATTAATAAGAAATGGTAAATTTTGAAACTGTACTCCAAAAATTAAAAAGTAACTAATATCTTATTATAGGGTCACGTAACATCCTATTATGGTCCCACTCTACAGAAATATACTTCGTTTCAAGTACACGCTACGCAGGAAGTACGGCATATTCATCCTGTGGATGAGGGTATCTTAGTATTAACACAGAGTATTTTACGATGTCAACTACGACGCGGCATACCGATATTTACTCATATGTATGTTAATATTAAACGTATCGATAGGACACTTAATCACATTTTTATTTATATAACCACTTTTTGTAGGTCTCCAAATATGATTGACATGCAATGTATGTTACAAATCTCACCAACTAGGCTATTAATGGCAGGTCACCAAGAGAAAATAATTGATTTTGATCTCTCGAGAGGAAAAGAGACTGGACTAGTAAGTTTTATAAATCGTATAACATGTAAAATAATAACATATCATTTTCAAATTTGTTCAAAACAAGATACAATTTTAGGTTCATGTAGGCGAAAATGGTTGCGCAATATTAAGGCAACATAATAGACTCGTGTGTGCTGGTAACCCTGCCGGAAGAATTGATCTCAGGGATCCAAATACATTATCCATAGAGCATACTTTTGATACTCATAGCGGTTCTCTCAGTGACTTTGACGTCCAAGGAAATTATCTTGTTACTTGTGGTTTCAGTAATAGGTAGAGAATAATTATTACTAAATTACTACTTGAGTTAAAAGTCATTAATTAACAGGAGTCTCTTTAGTCGCCAAGGCCTTTCAGTAGATCGATTTCTGATGGCATACGATCTGAGGCAGATGCGAGCGTTAAGTCCAGTTACAACTTTAGTATATCCTCTTTTACTGAAGTTCCTACCTAGTTATTCCAGTCGTCTTGCAGTTGTATCTCCATTGGGACAGATGCAGTTACTTGATACCATATATGCTAATGTACAACCACCTATGACATGTTTGTACCAGGTACTTTTAACATTTATCACATATATCGTAACAATAGCATTTAAAGAACATTAACGACGAAGTTGTAATGCAGGTGGCCACTGGTGGTGCAATGGTATTATCTTTTGATGTATCCTCTACATCCCAATGTCTTTGTTTCGGTGATTCTGCTGGATCCATACATCTGATGTCCACAAATACTCCAGAACTTCAATTCAATACGTTCTCTAGGTTGGTTGATTTAGTACATTATAAGAAACTATAACAAATCATGTACAGAAAAGTTAGACATTAAAATTACATAAATAATGCGTTAAATTAGACCCACAGAATTTGCTGATCCAGTTGAATCCTTGCAACCAATTACCTTTGATGATGATGTTACTCCATTAAGTACGATACCTGTCGTTTACACTGGGCATCCTTTATTGAGTGATTGGCCGGAAGAATATTTAAAGAAAGTTTACCGGTATGTAGATATTCATGCATTATTAACATGTGTGATTAATGTTAAATAGATTTCTTCTACACTCGTTCTTGGATACATTGCATGTTAACATATTATAATAACTGAATTCCTGTTAAGCAATTTTGCACTGCTACTTGAGTGACATTGAATAGTATAATTATAATAGCTGATTAGAACAACTGATTTTGTAAAAGTTATTCACAATTACATATTTACTATGTATATATGTGTATGAATGTAGTACCACAGTATGAATCATAGAATAAATAGTCAATAATTTTACAGGAAAACTCCTCCAATTGATCCTGAAGTACTGCGCACAATGAAGATGCAAGGCACTATAGGTTATGCTCCAAACCCTCAGGCTTTCCGCAGAAATCAAGTGAGGAAACAATATTCTCCCACTCTTTTACAATACTCTCCTCCATCTCTCCTTAAACTCCCTTAAAATGTTATGTTGCATTTTACATATATTTTTCAAAGGCGTTAATTTTGTTTAATTTTTACCTGATGTGAAAGAAAGAACTACGAAAAATTGTATTTCATGTGATAACATCAGCTCCCTTTATTCTATACATATAAGTTACAGGAATGTAACATATTGTCAGTCAAAAATCTGTGAATATTTTAAGTCTTTATAAGATCCATTGTATAAATAGGAGGATACAATTTACATTGAACACCCATCAATATTATTGTTGAAAAATTCATGGGTAAAAGATAGAATTAAAACGTGCAATGTAGCACGCCACATCTTACATAATACACATTAACATGTGTAATACTATTGATCGGATCTGTTAAGAAGACAATATCTTCAACTGTGTACCTAAAAGGTATACGCTACTATTAGCATTATGATAGCTTTGATAAAATTAGTATCGTGATAAATTAAATTCAAGCAATACGTTAATAAAGATTAAAGCTCAATCTGATTGAAGCATTTAATTTTTGTAGAGAAAAAATCTGATCTAATATCGTTAAGACTGATAATCTTTCGTGATAATTATTGTAGTCCATAATAAACTCTGGAAAAACGTGATATTGTATTTTCATAAGCTAGTCCATTGTACTTTACACATTTGGTTGGAATAATATGCTGAAAATAATTGAGAAACTGCAAGTATGAAGAATCATATTGATTGTTAATTGCATTATTTGACACAGTAATTGAATCTCGTGGCAAATATGAAATGTGATAATGAAATTTTAATAAGTTGTAACTTCACTCCATTCTGAAGATGAAATGCCATTTCTCCATAAAAATGATGATAATTAAAATGTGTATCATACACAAGAAAAATATCAGAAAGTGTCCTATTAATACCCGAGACAGTATTTTAACTACAACTAATGTTTATAATTATTAAATTAAATAACTAAAAACGATATTGCACGTGTAAGATATATAATTACATTACTGCTGCAATCAACTTCTGTAAACATTGGATGTTAATTGATCTTAATAACACATGTTAGTTTAACAATATATTACTACACATACAAGTAACAAATTTTAAAAGTTCCGCAAATTGAGTTTTGGGTGTGCCAATTTCTACTAGATAAAAATATATTATCCAATTAAATTACTGTAATAGATATAATGATATGCTGCAAAAAGCTGTCATATATTTTTATCTATGAAGCTATAAAGTTTATATGATACTACAAAATAATAAATTTTGTTGTGTTATACAAAGTAAAATCAATGTACATAAAGTATATGTGCAATTCAATTTTTCCGTATTTATGCTGCCCCGACAAAACTTCATTAATGAATCCTTGATTTAAAAGTAATACATTGTATACAATATTTGGCTATGTCAGAAATGCTGGTAAAATTGCAGGGTCATAACAAACATCGTATGTCGATTTCCACAATCCAGATGGTAGAATTAATATACTATGGGCCGTACTCTCGCCTGTACTTTAGCAGCGCTCGGGCTTTAGTGCGTTTAATAGACATGTGTGGACATGAACATGCATACGTATCCACATGTATAGAGCCCATATAAAATCCGAGCGCTGCTAAAGTACGGACGAGAGTACGGCCCTATATGTATATCTCTAAGCACTACTTTGCCGAATAATAGAATACAATAATGTTTGCAACAAAAACTGTTCAACACTATACTATAAATTATGTGGGAAAAAATATATTCTGTACACCAGATATAAATTCTAGCTTTATAGAAAAATGAAAGAAGATGTATCTAAAATCATTTTTAGGGGTCTGTTACGGAAGATGAATTGTTAAAACATGCAATGAGATGGGCTAATACGTGGATTCATGTAAATTTATGGTTTATCCCAAAATCAAATAAATTACCTAGAAAATTATTATTAAAAAAAAACACTATTCTTATAATGTTTTCTTACAAAGAAATAATTGAACTCTGTTATAAAAATTGCATTTTACACGGCCCTAGAATTTCATCAATTATGGTAAAACTAAATTATTGTCAATTATGAGTTGCATAAATTGTTTGTAATTAATAAACTAGATGCCTTCTGATTTAGGGTTTCCTGTCCAATACAGGATAATAGCCTAATATACCTACACATAGATTATATTGCTGGTAAAATGTATAATCAAAGTTGTATTTGAGTGAAATAAAGGTTGTACATCATACTTGCAAAGCCTATCTTTAATAACGCACTACTTATTGGCTCAATCCCATATGCTCTGTATAGGTATTATTTATTTTTTTCATATTCAACTTATCTTTCATTACACATTGCATCGTACAACTTTGACTGTGTGAAAAATTTACTTATTTTACTTTACTATTATATGAAACTTAATAAGCCATGTGACTATATTGTGGCACAGAAATAAGTAATACCTCTTTTACAGATACCGTACAATTTGGAAAAGCGACGTGGTATAGTTACAAAACTTTTCTCGGGGGAATCACGCGCTAAAAGAGATGAAGGCACCTTTGTGGCCATCCCAAAACGTTACCGTAAGATTGAGGTCAAGTATTCACGGCTTGGTTACGATGAATTTGACTTTGATCAATACAATCGTACAAGCTTTTGCGGTTTAGAAGCCACTCTTCCCAATAGTTATTGCAACGCAATGCTGCAAGTAAGTATAATTATAGTATATTATTTCTAATGGTATTTTATTACACTGAAATGTATACTTATACATTGCAGTTACTTTATTACTGTGATCCTATACGAATAGCATTATTATCTCACTCATGCCAACGGGAATTCTGCCTGTCTTGTGAGTTGGGATTCTTGTTTCACATGTTGGATACTTCACGTGGCTTACCATGTCAAGCTGCAAATTTTCTCAGAGCCTTTCGAACTGTTCCTGAAGCTGCAGCCTTGGGACTTATACTCAGTGACTTACATCCAGAGGCTAAAAGAAAAACAAGTTTAATTAGATTGATACAAGTATGTCATGCTTAAGAAATTTGTTATATAAATTTAGTGCGACTATTAGCGATTTTAATATTTCTATTGTATCAAATTCTTCATCAGAGTTGGCACAGATTTATTCTGCATCAAATGCATTATGAAATATTGGAAACCAGAAAGCGACAACAAGAAGAAGAAGAAGCAGCTCGTCTTAAGTCAGGGCCTAAGTATGCCCCATTTGTCTATAATGAACAAGACTTCCCCAGTATTTTGCAAGACCTGGGGTCTCGATACAGAAGTCACGATGAAGAAAGGAAACGCAGAAGGAAGCAAGAGGAGGATGGTAAATATATGTGGATCACATCGAAAGGTAAACACAATTTATGTGTATCCGTTGCATTGGGCACTTTTTGTGTTTATTTTTCAACCTGGATGTGATTGACTCTGTATTTGATTGAAGACAAAAGCGAATATATCCAAAGAGGAGCAAAAAGTATGAGCAAGGATTATGCTGTTCTACCGCAAGCACTTTTTATTTCTGATGTACAATTAGATTTCCCTTTAGAACATTATAATTTTAAATGTTTTTCAATTCAAGAGTATCTGCTTGTACATTGTATTCTTAGGATGTTGAAACTAAAGATCTATCACAAAGAACATTGAAAGGCATAATTCTGTTAGTAGTTCTATGCCGATAATGCAGAACATGAGAGATGCATCAATGCTTTGAAATATGCTCATTTAGAATGCTTGACATTACATTATAAACATTTTAATTTATTGAGTAGGTTCGCTTTGAGAAATGCACGTATTTGGCTTATGCATAAAATTATACATTAATTATATGTAAAAGCAATATATTGCACTACATTTTATCAACTAATCAGATATTTAAATTTAAAGGAACATTGGTTCCAACTTTGCAGAGATTTGCAAGTGTCATGTTTGATGATTGTCTCGCGTGTTTATACATATATGCCATTTTCAGTTCTTTAATCTTAACAAAACTATTTATGTACATTTATATATTATTTATATATTTCTGAACGCCGTATATATTATGCATCCCTAATTGTATACTGAAATGATTATTTTTATTCATATGGCTCTTTTGAGAACTTTAAAGAAGCTAAACAAAATCTTTATAAACTGTCTTATGTAAATTTATGTTTTTAAAGTATATCTTATTTTTAACCCTTTGAGTGGTGTGTACTCCCAGTTGAAGCTGTCTCTATAGACAACGTGACTTTAGCCAACTTGTTGAAGACTTGCTAGAGTGAATTCTGTTGATTGAATACCTAGGCAAGGCACAATTAAGTTATAATTGAAATTCTTTTATGCCATATTAAATAATGACAGAAGGTTACTTTTAAGCATTAATTAATTTATTAGAAAAATTAAAATTGTCTAAGTTGGTAACTTCTACCAAATGCATATACGACGTGGTCCTAGTTCACATTGACAGCTTTTGCGGAGTGATACAACACTTGAAGCGTTAACAATTATCTAATAGAGTAAATTACAACAGCTAAATTCCATTGATTCAGTTTATTTGCAATGTATACTTCTTATGAATAGATAAAAATACAAAAAAGCAGACAGAAGAAAATGAGGTCCGTGATGAGGAAACGGAAATTAGTCGCCTATTTGGATCAGAACAAATGCATATACATCGCTGTTACAAATGTGGTCAAGAAGCTACAAAGCATTCTATAATGCTACTGTGTAACTTGGTGTATCCAGAAATAATAAGTTGTAAGATACTGTTATTTTTATAATCTCTCACAATCTAACAGTAAGAATTATAATTAATTAAAACACTCTTTTGCACATTACAGCAGAAGAAATTCCATTTACAAACATCCTTGCTCGCAGTTTAAGTCCTGAGAAAGTTACACCTGCATGGTGTGACAATTGCCAAAAATTTACCCCCACTCTTCAATCTAGACAATTAACTAAATTACCTCAAATATTGGCTCTCAATTGTGGTTTAGACACTCATCAGGTACAATATAAATGAAATAATATAAAATTCTTGACAAATAAGTTAAGGTTTAAACGAAATTATGTTACTCCAGGACAAAGCATTTTGGCAAAATCAAATAGAAATTGTAGTTCAAAAAGTACTAAGTGGGAAAGAAGCTAGTCCATCCTCAAGTCCTATTCCAGTGACTGTAAAGCCTTGTCGATATGGTAACAACTGCACTCGCACAGGGTGTAGATTTCGTCATATTGGCCGAGATTCAGGTATAAAAGTCAATATTTTATAGATCAATACATTTCCATTTCCTTATAAAGGAAAAGTTATCAGTTCATTATGAATTAATGAAAATTATCATGTTGC
The DNA here is from genome assembly GCA_944319695.1 of Tiphia femorata. NCBI lineage: Eukaryota > Metazoa > Arthropoda > Insecta > Hymenoptera > Tiphiidae > Tiphia > Tiphia femorata. Next base: position 15,976,329 of record OX090895.1, on the reverse strand, counting down.
TAGAGAATACTTCATCACCAGCCACTTCTCCTGCATCTGCAGCTGCACCAGCTCCAACACCACCTAGTCATCTCTATTACTCACATTCTTGGATACCGCATAATATTGAAATTTCACTGAACAAATGCGGTACACTTTCTGTTGAAAAAATAAATTCCATTCAAAACAACCCTGATGAAAATAGTATGACTTCGCAAACTACTGTTGTAGAGAACGGGCAAAGTAACAGCAAAGTACAGAAAGGTGTAGAAATATCTGATGAAGATTACGAAGAAACAGCTAAGAGTAATTTGAGAACAAATATGACTAATGCTAGCAGTGGTGCAACAGAAGATTCTAATTTAGAAGATACAGCAAAAATTCATAAAATTCGTTATAGTCTTAGTGCTGTTGTTTGCCATGTTGATGATAAAAATAATGAAGACCGTAGAAATATTGTAGCTTTGTTACGTGTTGGACCAAACTATCATGAAAGGTCAACTGGCAGTGCTGTATCGCAGTGGTATATACTCAATGATTTCTGGTAAGCAATAACCGTAGTATAGAACTTTAATATATTTTTTAAATCATTTGCCATAAGGAATCAATTAAAATTATCACGTACACAGTATATCTGCAGTAACACCACAGGAAGCTGTTTGGTTTAATCTTGATTGGAAAGTTCCATGTGTCTTACATTACACAGCAATGCCAGCACCTGAACCTGCCCAAGTCGTCAGTCCTCTTACATATGATGTATTTGGTGAAGATAAATGTATTGCACGTAGTGGAGGTACAAGGGGGATCACTTTTACCCCTTTGACTTCAGATGAAATGCCAAAAAAAGGTCCAGTATATTTTCGACCTATTTTTTTTTTAATGACATAAGTACTGTTGCTTTAATACAAATTATACCACAACAGGAGAACTAGTAGGTATTGATGCAGAGTTTGTTACTTTGAATCAAGAAGAATCGGAATTACGTAGTGATGGAAAGATGTCTACCATTAAACCCAGCCACATGTCAGTTGCTCGCATTACATGTATACGAGGGTATGTGTAAATATTCCAAATCAAATTACTTTCACAAAACTTCAAATTTGTTCTTACATTATTAATCATTTACACTAACAGCCAAGGGCCTCTAGAGGGTACTCCATTTATAGATGATTATATAAGCACTCAGGAACAAGTGGTGGATTACCTTACAAAATTTAGCGGAATTCAACCTGGTGATTTAGATGCCAATTTCAGTAGTAAACATTTGACCACTCTCAAATCAACTTATCAAAAATTGAGATTCTTAGTTGACAATGGAATAATCTTTGTTGGCCATGGACTCAAAAATGATTTCAGGTACACAATTCGACTTATTAAAAGCTTTTTCACTGTAAACTATAAGGAATTATATAATATCTATCTTCGTCAGTACATAACTTTTGTTCAGACTGTCAAATAACATTAGTGTGTTACTACTAGCTATAAAATTTTGCACACATTTTTTCAGAGTAATCAATTTGGTGGTTCCACCAGAACAGATAGTTGACACTGTTTTATTGTTTCACTTGCCACACCATCGTATGGTATCACTGCGTTTCTTGACATGGCATTTCTTAGGAAAGAAGATTCAGTCGGAAACTCATGATTCAACAGAAGATGCACGCGCTGCTCTTGAACTGTACTGCAAATACAAAGAATTAGATAATTCGGGCAAATTGGCAGAAACTCTCAAAGAATTGTACAGTGTTGGTACTCAGTTACAGTGGAAGGTGAGGCTATAATGCACCTAATAAAACATTGTACGAAATGGCATATCACTCGAGAATTTTTTATGTACAGGTACCAGATAGCTGATACAAAATGTGTAAGAAAGTAAGCAATAAAGTTAAAGCCTGCAATGATAATGAAGTTTAGACAACAATGCATAAGCCTTTAATGGAAAATCATCACAGTTTAAACATCAACTTTAACTGGATGACATTGAAACATACACATATTAGTGGTGTAACAGTCTAATTTCCGCAGTAAGTCCGTGCACTTGGCATCTGTGGAACAAGATTAAATTTTACATGCATACAAGTGGCTTATTGTTAGATAAAATTTTTGCAGGAATGTACATCACTACAAATTTAAGATTACGGGTACAATATTTTTAACATTGATTCAGTTTCAATTTCACAATGGAATCTACCAGGTCATTTATAGCCTTCGCCTTATTTTTTGCATAATACACTAAGATAGATTTTACACATTGAAATTAATGGCCCCATCAATTTTATGGCACATTGCCTGTTATGATTCACATGTGCTATTGCATAAATTGATTCAAACTATTTTCGTTCATAATGATTTTAGAATCAATTTAGATGTAAGATAATTGATATACAATAATTTTGTACATATTGTCCAATAGCACATTAGCGTTTTAGAGAGCAGTCAGATTTACACTGCCGTGTATATGTTTACTACTTATTTTACTATTTCAATAACGTGCATCACATACCAACATATGAGATGACAATCCATCCTAATCCACAACAGAAGAACTAAAACTGTACATAACTAGTATCTACCATAATAGCAATAATTGGATAGTGAATATATGCAAGAGTATTGCATTGTTTTTTTTGTATAAATGTTTTTTCTATTGCATGAACTTTATAATCTTATAAAAGGACGATACTACTTTTTAAATATTTTATTTCATGCCAATGGATTTTCGTTATCTTAACCTCGCTGGCCTATTTATTATATTGCTCTTAACGGAAAATCATTGATACGATGTCAGTCCAGATACATGGTGTATAAAGCTCTCGAAACGCAAAAATATTCATCAGATGCTAGTATATTTTACAAAATAACAATTGTACTCCTTATAGATTATTTTTATATACATTTTACCAATAAAAATAAAAAGTACTGTGAAAATTTATTAAAGGCAGAGATTAAGAAAACATATATTTTTTTATATTTGGATGAATTTTCTTATGGTTTATGCACTACATAACTCACTCAAAAGGAGAATAACGCAATATGTACGAAGTGTAGTGAAGATGCCGGCACATGATGTTAATAGTAATATATTTTATTCGTGTCCATTACTGTTACGTCATTGTGGTTTTTAAATAAATAATTGTATTTCAAGTATGTTTACCTCGTTAGTATCCTGTAAATTAGAAATTAATTAAGTTTTCAATAATTCACATATTGCCATGACAATGTAACGTCCTGCCTGTAGCGGTGTATTGAAAACACTTCCAAGGCGTACAGTTACATACTGTCCATTACTACTTCCTTGTTTGGTTAGACGGAATAATGTTTATCCTAGTTAACAAGTTATTTGATGTAGTCTTATTTCCCGGTAATGATATTGTCAAAAATGTGCGTACTCTAACTTTAGGACAGGTTTAGAGGCAGTCCGGTAGTGCTGCCCATCCTCTATTCTGTCTCATTCTCATAAATGGCGTAGGTTCATGTATACAAGAAATTAAAATCCTTGTATTGAAATACAGGTTCCGAAGTTTGATTGATATAAAGCGGGTAAAAAGTTATTAGTATTTTCGTATATCTTTACATACTCTGGACATCTCCATGTACAAGCGTTAAATTCTCTCTATCAAATTTAATTTCTTGATTGCATCTATTACAATTCATAGTGCCCGGAATTACTTTTCGGGTAACTAAGATGTCATTTAATTTATCATAATCATTTGATATATGAAAATATTCATGTAACTTCATTCTTATATGTCCAAAAACTAATCTCTGAAATCGTTAATTCTTGACCGTATATTCTCACTTCGGAATAATTTTACATAGGAGAGGAGCTCCTCCTTCTCTTATGCGTTAAAGTTTTAAATAAATTTTTCATTTGGTAATGATCAAATAACGCGGTATACATATATCCAGTTTATTACAAACTGAATCGTCTTTTGTCTTCCGTATATTTCATAACTTTATAAACAGTAATAAATGACGGGTAAAACCTTTTGAAGGTTACTGAGAAGAGTATCCTTGACAACACACGAAGGTCAAGATCATCCGAACTACGTCCCCTAGTACAATTTTTATCACAATAATCTAAAGAAACAGACGGCAAACTGTCTTGTTTAGAATATTCTCCCTGTCTGAATACACATTTTCAAATGTTCATTTTTAAAAGATTCCCATAGCAAGCAGCTTTTTCAATTTTCTTTAAATGGGTGCATGGGAATAAAAATAAATTAAATTAAATATAGGCGAAGCAAAAAGGAAGCAGCACTCAAGCGAAAAGCATCGGTCGTAGTAATTCCAGAATGCGTTCAAATTTATTAATTATAATTACAATATTTTATTTATACTTTCACTGAATCGTGACACTATGTAAATCGTAATAATTGACAAAACAGTTTTAGTTTGCTACGTTTTTCCACAAAGTGTACTGGATACCATTCCTACCTGCTAGTTTTATCAAAAGCAATTCAACCGTAGTTCTCCAAAACGTGGGCTAATAAAAAATGCCTATATACTACAGCATATATGTTCTGAATTTGAGAACACGTAAGAACGAGCTATTCCCAGATAGGAAAAATGTTTGACGTTCCGAAGTGTAGTTAGGGTAAATGAAATAATTCTAAGCCTCGTATTAATATCATTACTCTTTTTTTTTTTTTTAATATTATGTCTTAATTCTGTATGTACAAGTCAGTTCTACTTTCCCGTTTACAGGAAACCCTCTTCACTGTTCTGTTATTGCGTTAGCTTTACTCATCTTGTATAGGTAGTTTTTAGTAATAGAATTAATAATTTACAGATTGTACACACATACAACTAGGGCAGATCACAGCCCTCTTCACCTTCTCGCTCATGTTACGACCTAGCATACGTTATGCATTATAATAGAAATTTAATAAATAATAAGAATGCTTCGCGCTCTCGAACCGGCTTCTGCGCCTTGTGACATAAACGACGCGTCGGCGACTAAAACGTCAACGAATGAGATCTGTTGAACGACGAGATGTCATCGTTTAGAAGACATTCGAGCCGGTTAAAGCAGCACGAACAAATATTTAACATCTTCTTTCCACCGTGGGAGAGGGAGAAAGAAAGAAAGAAAGAGAGAAAGAAACGTGGAAACTACTAGAGACGCATTTACATGCTGCGACGTCTGTACGATACAAAAAAATATGTGTATTTACATTACAGAACATTGCGTAAACATTGAACTTCGTTCGCAACGTTATCCAATGGAAGATGACGTCGAAGTCGTTCGTCTTAAGTAAGTTACCCAGGTAAAAGAAAAACATCTCCTGACTAGAAACTTGCGTGACCGAGCTGCAGGAGCTGGAAGGAGTATTCGATGGCAGTATAGAATGTATAAACCAATAGAACTATAAATAGAGTCACTTTAGTATAACATTATAGCCCGAACTAGTAGAATCGACCAAAAGGCACTCGTTTCTGTTCAACGTAAGAATGATTTTCCTTCGTAAAATGCACGTTGAAACTCGCCGATCGAATCTACGATCAGGCAAGACAATCTACTCTTTGTGCAATCTCCGATCTCTTTCACGAGATTCAAGGCACTAGCTTCGTGTTTCGTTCGAAAAAATTGTCGTTCGTTCATGGTTTCGATTTTTGTCAGAGCCACATTAAAAAAACCAAAGAATAACTAAGAGGCTCGAAGGTTCCTCGAAAAAGCCAACATCTCTTCACATGTGGTCGTCTCCGTGCTGGAAGTGGCCGTTCCTGTTCAGTGGTTGCCTCTCCGGAGCGTCAGACGGCCTGTTTCTCTTGAAGAAGCCGCACTGTAAATACAATACATTCATCGTTCCATTTCTTACCATCAAATGCGAGTTAGCTTACCATATCTCGTATCGCAAAGTATTGACCATTTATAACAATTTTTCGATTTTACTTGATAATCTCAATACAAATGCAAAGAATTTCTTCTAATCGGCAAGTTATGAGAGCTTTGGTTTACTATTTATATGTATATTTCTAGACGGTCCCACTAATTGGATATTTCAAGAAGAAAATACCTAACAAAGACTGGCATGTATACATATATTTAATAACTGAATCAGTGCACATCAAATGGCGTAAGTGCTTCTCTGTTTTTAAAATGATTTATATTTTTTGAGGGCGCATCGCTATGATTTAGTATGGCAAAAGCAGCAACTTTCTACAATATCCCTATTTATTATAGGACATATTGTAGATTTAATCGCGCTCCTTCAGTGGACATAAGAATGGGTAAATTTTCCTGCGACTGCTTCCCGAATTTAGTGCCGCTCCAAAAATTGAGTAGAGGCGAAAATGTCTTATATTATAACGGTTATTACTCTACGTTCTTGAGCTTAACGGTAAAGGAAACGTTTACTAGGTGCAGACAATCATTGTAACTCACCTTATAGAGCAAGAAGATTAAGAGTAGGAGTATGATGGTTCCTGCGCAGGCGGAGAGCACTACTATCCAGAGCGGAACGATATCTGGCGCCGATGGCGGTGCGCTTGGTTCGACGTTCGTGTAGGTTTCGTAGCTCTTGATCACCTGTTCGACAGGTGTTCCAATGAATGGTTGCCTGGTAACGCGCGCGACCAGTTGCGTGGAAACTTTGACCTTTTCATTGAAGGCAACCTTCTTCAACGTACGAGCGTTCACGCGATATCGACCAGCGATCCAAACCTCCTGATCCTTCTTCAGCGGACCGAAGGTACAACGCAAAGTAACGCACTTGGCTGCCTCACATGGTGGAATTTGCCTCTTCGTTTTCGTCTCCGTGTCGTAGTCGTTGCTCTCGTCGTCGAAGGCATCTCCACTGTCGCCATCGTTTAACGAATAATTTTCTTCAATGTCCCTTCGATGCCTGCGACGCCTTTCGAATTTCTTGAACTCGTCCACGTCGATGGCGTCGCTTTCACGTCGAATTCTCGAGCCCACGTGATTAGGATCCATTCTGGAAGTAGCCACCGTGCCATCCCCGAATTGATTACGGTCGTAATCCCTGCCGTACATTCTGCTGTTACTCTTCCTCTCTTCCGTCCGTCTCTCGTCGTACGTATGCGTACTATACCTACTCTCGTATTCTCCTTCCGAATCGACGCCCGTGTCGCGACTAGATGATTCCTGGTTCCACGACTGATCTTCGCGTGTTCTCTCCTCAGTGGTACCCGCTCTAACGCCACTACCCAGATTGTAAGTTCGTTCCTCGGTGTAGGTATACGAACCCTGAAGAGGGAATCTTCTGCCATCTCTCAGTACGATATAACCCTTTCCATCCTGACTGATCATTAACTGACCTTCGATGCTCAGATATCTAGTGTCGCGTGACTCGGTCATCTCCGACGCGTAACTCTGCCTTCCCAAATGATCTTGAAGAGGGAACATGGATCCATCTTGGAACTCTATGTACTCCTTCCTATCGTTCGACGTTCTAAACCTGGCCATGAATTGCACGTACTTACGGCCCTGTCTATTGTAACTCTCGTAAACTATGCCCTCTTTCGAGAGAGTTCCGAATAATCTATTAAGTTCTTCCGTAGACGTGAGGTTCTTCAAGCGGAAAGCAAGATCACCTACGGTTTCCTCTCGATCACCCGCAATAAAGCTGCCTTCTCTTCCGTACGTCCTCGCGGTGAATCCTCGAGCTCTCTCCTCTTCGTAAGTTTCTTCCTGTCTTCTACGTTGTACTTCCTCCTCCTTCTCCTCCTCGTTCTTCTTTTGCTGCCGTCGTCGCTCTAAAGCTGCCCGACGTTCCTCTTCCTCCCGCGCACGGTGCATCTCGATACTCCTCTGCCTCTCTTCCTCGATTCTTCTCGCCCGAGCCTCTTCCTGCTGACGCCTTCGTTGTTCCTCCTGAAGTCGGAGGACCTCCTGATATCTTCGATCGGTCTCCACGTAGGAAGTCGAGATTGTCCCGCCGCCAGCGGAGGACGTCTCGCCCCAACGATTTTCGAATCTCGAGCCAGAAGAACTTCCACCCCCTTCGAATCCTTCGCCGATCGTGGTCGTGCCGTCGTGAGAAGTTGTGGGGTTTGCGTGAACAATTACTCTTCTACTACCGCCAGAAAGATCGTCATTAGAGTTGAAATTGTCCTTGCCGCTACTACTGCTATCAGAAATATTTTGCGAGTGCCCGGAAACAAACACAGATCTGTGCTCATTGATAAGTTGCCTTCCTTTATCGTCGTTCGATACTGTATTGGTAGACGAGGTGGACTGATGTCGATATTTTTGAACGTTAGAACTGTCACCGCTGCTGGTATCGATCTCGTCCTTTTGATTGAGCTTGTTTCTTTCGGCTTGTGAGATCTCAAATCCTCTTTGAACGCTGATCGACTTACCGTCCTCGAAGCCACTTATAAGCGAGTCACGGTAATTGTAGTACCCTCTTCTGCGCTGTTCGAGCTGAAATTAAATTTTACGTTGAATCGCGCGCAAATTTGTACGATAAATAAAGCGTTTCTGTCGTAAGTGGCGCAAGTACGATTTTCTTATTCTCCAGTATTTAAAGAAGAGCGTGTCGATCGATTCGTTCGAAGGTATTAACGAAAAAGAATACCTTCGTAGCATAGTTTTATGATCTTAAGCGAATATAACCCTAATGTATGCTTATTTTAAAGATGAGCTTAAAAAAATAGCATTGCATTGTTTTCTAGAAGTCATTAGAAAGCTATTTGAAATACTCTAGTTATCCATTATATTTATAATAAACTATCATTTTGTCAACCTGGATATTCAAAGATAAATTTATAAAGCTATCGCTTAGACCTCACTTCTGAATTTGTTTAAATAGTTAAATCATTACTATGAATAGGCGAATTCTTAGCTTATCCCTTTACAAGATCGGCCTTCCTTCCCGTATCTTCAAGGCGCATTTACGATCGAATGGGATCTTACCTTGAGACTGAGATAATTCGCATTAGCTACGTCGCAAATCATTCCGGAAGTCTCCGGTTGCTCCATGAGATAGACGAGCTCATCACCGGCTAGAGTCTGCGCGGGCCAAACGAGGAAGGCCTCGGCTTCCAGAACCTCCGATGGTCCTTGATTGCGAATCGTATAGTTATGTATCATAGCAGGTCCAAATTCATACTCCATCGTGATGTTATCACTAGTATAATTGTCAGGATTATAATAGAGATCCTTGGGTTTGCTCTCTCCGAGAACAAGTAACTCAGTTTCGATCCAAATTGGCAAAGATAAATGATGACTGTTATCTCCCGTAGTACTTTGATCCTCGGGATTGGTCGTGTTCACCTCCATGTCAAATTCGTAAGACGGCTTCATTCCATGAGAGGTAACCGGTTGAAGGAGCACGTTGAAGTGGACCAATTGCGATTGTGGCAAGGGGTTGCCGATATCGCAGCGCAGGGTATTGTTATTAGATTGCTTGGGCGCGGAACACTGAACAGGCACTTCGGTTTTGTCGATTCGTTCGATCTTAATGTAATCTATTCCAGGTGGTAGTTTCAGGTTGTAAGTCGCCTCGAAAGCATCTTCGCCGTCATTCTGCACGATGATTTCAAGTTCGAGCTTTTTACCCGAGCCTAGCAGGTATCTACCGACGTTCGGTAAGACAGACATCTGTAAATTCGGTATACAGATATTGTCCGGCCCACAGTTCTTCCTGATCGACAGGGAGTCTTTTCTCGATGTGGTCGTGCCTAACACCGGGCGCAAAGGTACCCTGGGGTCTCGTGGACGTGAATCAGGTAAACGTTCCTCAGCGAGACTCATACGCATCTCAGCATCCAGTGACGTCAATTTGTCACGAATATTTTGCGTTATGTATACCTTCAAGCGAGTAACACATTTTCAGTTAGCAATTAACACTTTCTGTATTATAGATAGTAATTGTATCAGGAACGTACAAGACGCAACATTTTACTTCAATATTGTTAATTGCGCAAGGCAGATGAGAACTTGATTTAGCAAGTGGAATTTTTATTTGTCCAGATTTGTCAAGGTCTTCTAGGGCATGTACGTACATGTGTTCTTATTATACCTTTCGCAATTTTACTTCCTATTCCTTTCACCTAGAAATAGACGGTTCCTGTTCGCCCCAGAAATAGGAACTAAATTGAAATTCCACTTGCTAAACAAAAGTTTTTACTTATGATACTAAAGTTAATGGGTGGCCGAATATAATGCAAGAATTTGATAAATTTTGTCAATTATTGCAAAAGCTCCTCGATTAATGGAAAAACGAAGATGAATAAGTAAAGTGAAAAAGCCTGTTATTCGATCATTCGTTACTTCCAAGAGAATTACCTGCACGGTCCTGCAGAACTGTTGATCGTGCTCCACCGTGATGGTGTGATTCATGGTATTCCTACCCTCGAGTTCGAGGAAGAACAATCGTGGGTTCTTGGTTTTCTTCACGTCCAGTACGTATTGTATGTTGAAGTTGTGCCTCGGCAGCACACCCTGCCCAGAATACATGAAACAAGCCTTCAATGGAATGCACGTGGCCCTCGTACCGTCCGAGAGGGTACAGTTCCTATTCTCTAGGGATATCAGTTTGGATTCCGAGTCAAAGGTCACATAAGAGTCCATCTTGATGACCGGACGTGAACGGAAGACCATCGCCATGGCAGACTCGTACGAGCCCACAACCATATCGGGGTAACTGTTGCCATCGAGGTCAAGGCCACCTGCTACGGAAAATCCAAAGGTCGACACCTTACGTGAGATCTTCGGTACGTCGACATCTTCCGCGTAAATCGCTTGGGAGTACTTTTCAAGAACCCCATTCCTGGACCCATAGTAGATATAGACAACTCCACGACCATTAGGCCCACCGTAAGGTGCGCCCACGACAAAGTCTCCGTAACCATCTAGATCGATATCCCCAAGTGATGCTACCGACAAGCCAAAACGTCCGCGGTTGCTTTCTCCATCCCTTAACAAAGATAAAATCGATGGTAATTAGAATTTATCGTATGATCTTCGAAACATTTTAAGATGGGCATAATTTGTAAGGTCAGAATGGATTTCAATCTGTTATTACGATTGTCACGATCTCGACAGATTGTAACGAAGGAATTTGGCTTTGCGGATTGTCCTGAATATTAGTGTCCTTTCGATCGTTTCGCGTAGAGAATTCCTCTTTCTTTCTTTCTTTCCTTTCTCAACAAAGTTAGCAACCACATCTGATTGTAAATGAACTTTGATAAAACATTAGAAACGAATCTTCAATCGTAACACATGCTATTATATGTAGAGTCCTATTATAGGATTACAAGCTATTATACGGTTAATGTGTCACGCGTTGTATGAGTTCGCGTTATAGGAAATCGTACTGTACGAGATACTTCTCGCATAACGTTCGTATGATTATTACTGTGGCAACGTTTGTTTTCTGTATTTTATCAAATGGGACAGTATTTTAAAAATAAGTGGCATACATGTATAGACTATTGGTTAAGAAAAAAAAGGTATTGTTATTAGCGCGTTGTACGAGGAATCGCGTTCTATGAAAACAGTGGTCGCGAGATCTTTAACGCGTGCTACGAATTCGCATCATAGGAACTCGCGTTATCCGGGAGTCTACTGTGTTTCCAAAGTTACCTGCTGTCGTTCTTGCGGAACCTTCCCAGCTCAGAGTTCTGGTAGTATACATAGACCTTTCCGGTTTCAATTGTCATTTCCGGGTTGTCTGGTATAGTGTACATTGGAGCGCCGATTATAAGATCCTCCAAGCCGTCTCCGTCGATGTCACCGGAAGCAACGGAATAGCCGAAGTAAGCGCCCATTTGGATACCAGTAATGTTCTGGTGGTTCGTCATGTTAGACGTGAAGAGGAGAATCTGTAATATTTTGTTAAATAAACAATATTTGCCTAGCAATATGCGTAGGAAAAGAAAAAATGTTTTCTCATTGTAAGTAATTAAGTATTGATTGCCAAGGAAACAAGCTAATCTCCTACTTTGTAAAATAATAGTCTTTTCTAAGTCTCCTATAAACTAAAACTTGTTTTGCGTAACGTCCAAATAAGTTAAAAAAGAAAGCAGACGTTAGACATTATCGTAAAGATTTAGAAGGCAACGTTGTATAAATTAAACACCGTGCACGTAATCCGTAGGAAGGACGCATTATGAATATTGGATAAGACACGTGCTATACGTCGAGGAGTACACTCGGTACGTTAGGAAGGGACGTACCTTGCCACGAAGACCCGCGCCACGCGGTACGCCGACGGCGGTTCCGCTGTCTCCGTTACCAGCAAAGTCTCCCGTAGTCACGGAGTAGCCCATGTAGCTGTCATCCTCGCTCGCCGGTCCCTCCTTCGTGAACATTACTCTGGCCCGACTGTTCACCGGCTGCGAGAACACTTGGCCTGTAAAACCAATTCGCATGGCGTTACTGCAAAAAGGTTCACCAGACAGAGGTGATTCGATTGCCAAAAGGACACTCTTCGTGACACTCTTCGTGACCGCGACTCCTCTTCAACTTTTTCTTTCCCTTGTTGTTATCCCTATTATTCGAAATTCTATCACGGCGGAAGATCTTTTGTTTTATAATCATAAGAAAGATAGATAAACCTTTCATCGTGACCAAAAAAGATACATACATATTTCTACCTATGTTCTTTAAAACTCAAATCGAAACAACTAGTGAAAGTTCTTGTCACTCCGTTTAATGTGCGTGAAATGTATTGGTCAGAAAAATTTTCCCCAGCAGAATGATCATTTTTCTTAAGAAATCGCAGTCACGAACAATCGGGACGGTGTTACACAAAAACGATTATCAAAAGCTCTACAAAATGACATTAGCTGCTACAAAAGCGCGCAAGTTCCTCGAGTAACGAGCAACGACTGGTAGCAGCGTTTTCGGACAGTAGACAATTGTTTGCCAAATCGAACGTTTAATGCAACCGTCACAGGTGTCGCAACGCATACTCGTATTACTTTAGTACATAGCTAGGGGTTTTCAGCTGGCTCTTCGTTTTACTGCGACTCTGGCCGGGACGTGAAAGCTACAAGAAGCGGGCCCGCACCTGTTAGACATGCCCGCCCTCGACTCACCTGGCAGTAATTAACGATTACGAGCTCGACGAGACGCATTCGCTCCTGACAATCGGCTAATTACGAGCGCGATGTAATTACGAGCGCAACACACGATCGTACCTCGATATCATTTAGAGGCCGTTACTTATTTTTAAACAGGAAGATCTCTCTGTCTGTCTCTCTCTCTCTCTCTCTCTCTCTCTCTCTCTCTCTCTCTCTCTCTCTCTCTCTCTCTCTCTCTCTCTCTGTCTCTCTGTCTCTCTTTCGCTCTCTCTCTCTCTCTCTCTCTCTCTCTCTCTCTCTCTCTCTCTGTCTGTCTCTCTTTCTCGCGCTCCCTCTCCCACCCTCTCTCACTCGACGACCTTTTTTACTTCAATTACTAATGCTTTGTTATTCGTAACAGGCATCTTTGGTTAATCGGTTGTAAATCGTTATGAGTCAAAAGCCAAATAACCGTCGTAATTATTGGAAAATTAGAGAGGACTGATTAGAGTTCACTGCCAAGCAAGTGTAAGGGGGGTTGGTTTAAATATCTCTCCGTGTTACTCGATACGTCCATCCCGATGATGTCTTTTCCTTTTACGAACAACGAGAGATGTTTCTCTTTATGTTTATACGTCTTTGTAGTGTGAGAAAAATATGCAACGAATAGATTTGGAGAGATCATCATCCAAGACGAACATTCTTGTTATCAAGCTACACGTGTTAATGTGGCACATTACGAGTCGACAATGAGAAAATGGTAGCTGATTAGACGGGAATCTTAGGGGCTGGGCTACGGCATAATTGTTTAAGTGATTAGGGGATCGCCTGCGATTGCCTGCGGTACCTGCTGCATCTGCTTCTGAGGCGAACAACGTTGTCGATACAAACTGGAACCTCATATCGGTGCTGATCGAGTATAGTTGACCTGCAATAGTTTTTAAGCATATTCTCCTCTAATTACGTGACCATCGACTGTTTGATCGTTCTTTCCTCCTTTCGGGATTAGTCGCCCGCCCGGTAAAATCGATTATTTTATGTACAGAATATATACAAAACGAATTACATATGGACCGTTTATTTTCAAAATGGTGTAAGTCCATTTTTTAAAAAAAATGAGATATCAAATAATTTGTGATTAGTTTAGTGTAAACTGTTTAGTTATAACTAGTTATTTTTTTTTTAATGGACTTACACCACTTTCAAACTGAACGGTTCATATGTAAGTGTCGTATTCACATTATAACTGGAATTAAAGAGCACGACTAATTTTCAACGATTATGGATTATAAGGAAAATGAATATCGCGTAGATTTACCACGAGAATAGACAAAACGGGAAGAAGTCCTTTTCGATTGAGAAGATTTAAAGCTTCTTAACACTAGAACCACCGGGGCATAATGTACGCTTCTTTTTATTGAAGAATTTAGAATAATACAATAGGTTCTACAAAAAACACAGGATTACAAGCGAAGGCAATACTTATTTGCTTTTCTCTTAGGTTTGTCGGCTGTCGTTTTAGGATACGCACAGTTTTGCCAATAAGAAAATAAATAAACAGTTGCACACGAATCATTACGACCACTTCGATAGTTCTAGTGTTAATTGGCTAGAGTTCACAAAAATCGAGTAGAATATCTTCGAATGAGAATAAAGTAAGGCAAATAAATTATTTTCAGTTGTCGAGTTTTCCGTTAGCCTAGTAGGTAAGTTTCCTTTAGGAAGGATAATCGCAATGCAACGCGATTAACAAATATGTCGTGGTGCAGGTACCGGCGTGCACCCGCATTGTGCGCACGGATCATAGGTTGATTAAAAAAGTATCTCACCTTGCCAGTACCAACTACCAGGTGCTCCAATGAAGAGTCTTTCGCCATTCTGAAATCGAGAGAAAGGCACATAATTAGAGACAATCATTCGGATAAACGCATTTTTAAGTACACCCGTAAAAGGAGTGCCTTACGCGCTCGCCATCGCGAAAAGTGTTCGCGCGTGTGCCCGTGTATGTGTCGCGTGTGTCCGTGTGTATCCACAATTTCGGAAAAACGGCTGAAACGATCGGGACCAATTGTGGCACAGAAATCAAGCATAGCATTGTGAGTGGGCATTAACATTTGATGTGTGAAAACTTACTCAACGTTTATATGCAAGCATGTACGGCTCTACAATAACAACATGGTACAATTCATGAGAACGCGAGGGGCGCTCAGGGAGGAAACGGACGCACCCACGAAAGTTGAATTTTTCCATAATTCCGCAAGATAATTCCGCGAGATAATACCAGGAGAGATAACGTGCTCGAGCGCAACTCGCACGCGTGCAGGAGACACATACGCGCAACGGCATAAATCAAGCGCTGACGAGTAGAGGCGTGTACGCGCATTTGCAAATGCGAGCGTTTACGCATTCCGCATTTTGATGCTCCTGAACGATGGAATAACCTTCACCGAAGAAGCTTCTGCTTAAATGCGACGTTATGCGCGCGACATTGAAATATACGTAACAACAAATCATACATTGTTTTAACGAACAGAATTAAGTGAACAATATGAAGTAAGGTATTTTAATATGAAACTGTTACAATTGTTTATGTGGCGACAGTCTTTAGCGCCCATTGGGTGATATAACGAGTGAATAAAGTACTGACCGACACAACCTTCGATATACCAATATACATAGAAATAGCTAATTTAAAAGTAAAATTATGGTTTATGAATGATGAATTTTCCTCCTTCATCATTCTCCATACTGTCCAATATTTTCATAAATATCACTGTATAATACGAGATTGCATTACACGATTTCACGATACAGAAGTATTATCTGATGAATCTCTTTAAGTGGTAAACAAAATTGAGAAAAGACACAACACCACAATGAAACATCGAGAGAACGGAACGCTCTCGAGTTAAGCTCTTGCGTTGACTCCATCGGTGCTCGACCTCTGCACTTAATCGCCACGTGAGAAGAACTCTCGAGTGCCACTCGAAATCGTCGACGTACCCTACCTATCTACATAGACCCTTTGAACGTGTCGGGTTCCCATGCTGCTGCGCTCCCGAGCACCCGCGCATAAGAATTTATCGCACGATAAATTGAGCGTAGCCTGTTGCGTCGGTAGCTTTATTTAACGATAGAGGACATACTTATTCTGCAAGGTGGATTGATATAAAGTGCGGCATGTAGTCAAATCTTTTTTGCTTATTCAATCACTCGTTGCATTTCTCGTAATATTTGTGTTTATCCACAGAATTTAATTTGGAAAAGTAGGTATCTGATAAAATAGACATTATAAATTTTGCACGCAACTAGTTTTCAGTAAACCCTTAAATAGTTAGAGTAGAGTGTCTCTTATCGAAACTAGTAGGGAAACATGAATGTTACAGGTAACGGAATTATTGTTTTTCCCATGTTAAGTTTTATTTATTCAAATGGAAGATAAGAAAATTTATATTATTCACCTTAGCTGTACATGTCACGCAAGCTTTCTTTCAAGACGTTGTATTCACAAATTCGGTTTTAACCAATATTGTATTAATAATAGGGTTAAAGTTCAGGATATGAAATCTTCTACTCCAAATATTTTCCTCCAGGAAAAAGCTTTAAATGATAGGCATGTAACATCTGTTATACGTACATCCGTTCGGTGAAGTGTACCAAAGTAACAGACACAATAGAAAACCTACTGACAATAACCTTTTCGATTCGCTTTTTTCTGTATTTCTTAACGCGTCCACGAACGTGTTGACTAATTTGCAGTAATTGCATTCCCCTATCTCTTAGCGTTTTCTAAATTCGGGAATTTCTGATTTTGTGATTAATTTACTTCTTGAGACTTGAGACTCTCCTGTGGAAGTCCTCGAACATCTCGAGATTGTGAAAAGAATTTTGTAATTACAAAAAGACTTGCTTTAACAAGTCACGCGCTACATTGGTAACAATACTGGATACGGGGATAGCTTGAGTATCTTTAATCCCTCTCGTTCTCAATGCCCATGTATCCAAGAACGTGACTGTGCTTACTCACGTCGATGCGTGAATGCATTTGCGTTTCACACGTCGTAACGGTTAACTCCTACGCGTACAAGTTAACGGCATTCGGATTGTCTTGCATACATATTAATCAAATCGTAGTAAGGCCATACGAGAAAATCCATGTGGGAAAGATTTGAAAAATGGAGAAGGTACGTGACTTGGCTCACACTCATCTCGTCACTGCAACAAGGTTCGCGTATTCTTCATTTAGTAAAACTGAATGCTAATGAATAATCTTTTGCAGAAGTAAACCTAGAAGCGCCGTTTATTACAGAAATACACCCAGCTTTCTTTTTACGTGATCAACTTTTACACGCTTAATTTTCACACGTTTTATTTACCTTCACGCAGGTTTTCGTGCGGGTTGTTCATTTACGTGGTGTTTTATGCGCGTTTTCTTCATTTTACACAGTCTGTTTTGCACTGTACATTTTCACCACATAAAAAAAAAACACAGATGCACCGATCATAGTGTCAATACACACGATAGTGTGAATGTTTGGGTAGGTGTTACGAGAAGGAAAGGATATTTCGCTTATTACACGCTAATGAGTTCTCCATAAGAAATAAGATCTTTGATGATACTACTTCTCTGTATGACCAAGTGTCCGAAATACAATTGAAAACTTAAACGGTAGGAAACATGCGTAGGTTTGAATTTTTAAGTTTCAGGTTTTTTTTTAATATTTTTGAACGGCGGAACTTCACAAATGCACTTATATATAATTTTTTCTAAACTAAATTAAAAAGCAGTCAAAATAACCTCTACGCCAGAATCTTCTAACGTCATCTACTTATGCGGAGAGCCAAATATACTCCAACGTTAAATTATTATCTCGTTGTCGGATTAGGAGTGTCAATAGGGCCAATTTTTGATCTCTTCGTGCTGTTCTCCGCAGGGGTCAACGAAAGAGAGGACTCCCTCTCGTAGGCATCACTTAAGTATCATCGGGATTAAAGTGCTAATCGGACTACAATGGCGATCCATGCGTTCGCTATGCACTTAGAATACACCCACGCGCGCGATCCAGAAGAATCAAGCGCTCGGCCACATTGAATGACGAAAAAACGCAAAGTGCAGTTTCCATAGGATGAACAAAGGGAGAGACCGAACGACATGAAACGTAAAAGCACGATGCAGGGGAAGATTGGTGGGATACAAAGGTATCGCGGAAGATGGTTTCGTTTGTTGTGTACCCTGGAATGCCATTTACCTCGGACAATCGGCCAAGAGTACGTATATAAGGACGCCATAGGGTGTTGCGAAATAACTGATGTTCCGATTCAATTGGAAAATACGAATACGTTGTTGGCATTAATGCGCCGGAATAGAACACTGCGAACGGTCACATCTCGGAATTTATACTATTTTGTATGTTGATTAGTTGTTCGTACCTACTTGCATCGACGTAGTTATAAGGAATTAAAAGATGTGTCGCGATAATTCCCGAAAATTTCAGCTGAAGATACGTCTCGAGTCTTTATACTTGATGGAAACTAACGTCGACTTGAAATTATGCGAATGTTGAAAAGACTGATCCCTCCATCGTGAAAGTAGTAGAGCGAAAGTGGAAAGACGGTAAGCAAAGGCCATAAATCATATACATAATATATTGTTGGCCATACGTAGTAGACCGTGTCCAGAGGAAATCTTTTCGTATCCAGAAATATGCTTTGCGCATGGTGTATTGGTTAGAGTGAGATAAATATATTTTTTATTTAACACATGTGCAAAGCATATTTCTTGATACGAAAAGGCAAAGGAGTCCCGAAAAGTGCGCTTTTCCGTCTAACTCATCCGGTCCCTTACTACTCGGTAGAAACTATAGTCATTGTCCAGGCCATATACATAAGGTCTATGGCAAAGGCAAACTATAGAGGAGATAGTGGAGCGACGCAACGCGATGCGGGCAAATGGAATCGCGAACCGGGGTTTACACGCCACCGAAAGGGAGAAAGGTAGGTGGAGAGAGGGAGGAGTGTGTCTAGCGGTCCTTTTACTCTGCTTATCTTGAGAAATGGCGGCCGTTTATAAAACAATGCTGAACCGCGGCGAGGCTGGAAGGAGGACCACCGGCGTGTAGGTGGCCCCCTTGGTCTGGCCGACGGTGAACACGGAACACGGTGACAGAACGAAATGTCCGAACCTTAAATGGCCACCTGAAACTCTCCTGCTGTTCCTCTTGCTGCTGCCGTACCTTCTCTTCTTCGTCCTTTAATCCCCCCCACCCACTCACTCTTTCTTTCTTGCTCTTAATGTCTGATGAAGTGAGCATATCATTCCTAACATCCACGACCTAGCTTGATAGAAAGTTGGAAAAAATAAATGATTTCTAATCGGTAGCGATCTTTCTTCCATTTCAATCATAACTCACTTCTGTATGTACACACATGGCAGATTTCTGACTCACTACTAATTTTAAGAAACCTCCGATTAAATTGTCGCGGACTGAAAAGTAGGATAGTCTAAGTTTTCCCAATAGGAGTGGACTTTTAAAGCTGACCGTCCATTAGGTCAGTCAGGGAGCGCGGCGCGGGCGCGGCGCGGAGTAGTGCCGTGTTTGAAAAAATACATGTAAATGAATATACGTATACGGGTGAAGTATCCTCAAAGGACCGGAAACATACGAATGCGGCGCCATACAGCGATATTTCACCCGTATACGTATATTCATTTGCACGTATTTTTTCAAACCCGACACTGCTCCGCGCCGCGCCGCGCTCCCTGTCTGACCTAATGAACAGCCAGCTTAATAGGTAGGACCTTACTTGTAAGCTTAATACATAATACTCAAATAGAGCGCTTTACTTTTATCGATCACATACTAATTTTCAACACAGCGGATTTCTTTTCCACCGCAGACGGAAACGTTTCGGTTGACAGACATTCCGATTACCGGATAATAACATTTTCCTATGCTGAACCTGCTGTCACCGAAGGCAAATCAGTGCACATTGAAATGACGCCAATGCGCCGTGGACTTCAGGACGTTTCACCCTTTGTTTATGATCGTAGAAAAAACATTATTATTCGTGAGCTGGTTGCGCGAGCAGTACTGGCTGCGGCGATTCGCACGCTTCGCGAAACAATGGGTCCACCTTCACGACGCGCCTAACAATGTCAAACGTGCGAGCGAGTCACGTGTACGCCCAATGCCATCCGATGGACTCTATGCGGCCAACGAGGCGCAACAATTTTTACTCTCTCTGGCAGTGGCGCGTTATACTATGGGCAAAAACATACTACGGCCCCAGACTGATCTATTATAAACTCACTATTGTAGTAAGAATATCGCAATTTTAATTTTCCACCATATCTACCCACGGGACTCAAGATTGCCGATGTGGTGCAGGTGCTAGGCAAACTGTAAAATATAAACACCATAGTGGCGTGCGCACTACCGCAGTATAGGACTATTTTAACCTGCGAGGTCTTTCGTGGTCCACGCCAACTTTCAATGCCGTCTTATCCAGTAGAGACAGTAGGCTCTGTACCTCGGGCACACAAACCTACTGGGGTCTACGAAAATTTAAAAATAAAATTTTAAATAGGAATATGCACCAATATTACAAAAACAAAATCGAAAATATAATCGTCTTTTCATTTCATTTCTATTTTTAAATGTTTGTTTACATTTTTACTTTTCAGAAATCAATTCAAATAGTTATCCCTACTTGCATTTATTAAACATTTGAGGATAGTCCTTAAGAAAATCATGCAAAATGGCCCTCAAATATTTAGCTACTGGGATGCACAAGCTACATATTTTACAGGCTCGGTTATTTTAAAAATCTTAATTATTTATGAAAAATAATGGGTATTAATGTGCGACAGTTCACAAATAATGTAAATACATTAACAAATGAATAACGTGGATACTAAATTGAAAGGGCTTACAAATACAGCTGTTATGCAAAAGTGGTTATGTCGCATGGGCACTCTTGAATTCAAGAGGATATAGTGGGAATTTGCGGCCAAAAATTTCTTTGAAGAAAAATGTCTGACTCAAGAACTATATATGGAGTCCTCAAATCCAAATTTACCTGGGGCCCTATGAAGCTATAAGGCGCCATTGCTCTGTGTGTGATTCTCTCCGCTGACTGTATATGCTCCGGCGCCAGGCATGCTCACCCTTCCTCCTCGTCTGTTTCTTTTTTCGTCTTTTCTCTCAGTTTCTCTATCTTTTGTCCTGTCTTCGGTTCTTCATCTTGCCATTGCCTTTCTTTACAACGATCAATTCTCGTTGCCCCCCCCCCCCCTCTCCTCTCTCGCTCACTCCCTTTTCCTTGTCTCTTCGTATTTGGCCGTACTTTTCCTTCTCCATTCTCATCGTGCAACGCAATGACCAAAGGCGACTGTTGCATTTCGTTTAGCTTGTTCGTCATAAAAAAGCGCCAACACTTAGCGTTCGTCGAGCTGGAAATGTGATATTCGGATATCGCACGGTACTCACTGAAGCGCTCTTTAAAGCTGACCGTCCATTAAAGCGTGGTGTGGAATCGTCGTAGGTGGACCCGAAACATATGAAGGCGGTGCGATACAGCGATATTTCATCTGTATGCATATATTCATTTACATGTATTTTTTAGACGCGGCACGGCTCCGCGCCGCGCTGCGAAACTGATCTAATGGAGATGAGCTTTACTCTGCGTCGAAAGCTGCATATGCTTCGAGAATTGCGATGGTGTAAGAATGAAGGAAATTGATTCGATAGATGCTGTGCCAAGTAATTTAATTAAAATCCTTACGATTGTCGCAGATATTAAAAATAAACGCGTGTCGGTAGCAATATTTACTCGTAGAAAAATCGTCATTATTTGGCAAGTGAGTGCAACTAAGTGGGTCGGAAAAAAAATAAATCTGCTAAAGCAGAGATTTTGAGCTTATCAGTGATCACTAATATGTTAATAATATCATATGAAGCAAAAATGGACCTTACTAAAATTTGTGAGAGTCATATTTTTCGGCACGGAAAAACGTAGAATTACGTTTATGCATCTTATATTTTCAGACACAGACTCCCAAATCTTAAGATACGTTTAATTAGAATTAAACGCAAATTCCTTTATTATTAGATGTTTAAAGAAAGTATATGCTATGCGAGTATGCAAATACAATCATACGTTAATTAAGGGAGCACGCGAATTGATCGATGATAATCAATAAAAGATGTATCTAGTTATTTATTTTCCCCATAGAAACGGTGCGAAGATATAAGAACAAATCTGAATTTTTGAAATGTAAAGCAAAACGACAATTTGTAGCGCTAAGAGATTTGATTAAGAGAGAGAGGGAGTAGGAATTGTTGTATCGTAACACGAAAGGACCACGAAATTGGCGAAGAGAAGAGACGATAATTAAATTAGAAATGGCATGGAAAAGAGAAGTAGAAGTGGGCATGCGACATGGATCGCGAATAACACAGCAGAAAATCTTTCCCCCCGAGTACTTTCACGGCAAAAGGTCCTGCGCGAGAGAGATTAGCAGAGGGCAGCGGTAAGCAAATCCGTACATTTGTCGTTCGCAGTCGTGAGCAAACCAAATGGAGACCGTCGTCCACGTTGGTGGAGAGAAATTCGTTCAGCGGAGAGACGGTTCGAGGAGAGGGAGGAGGGTGCTCCGACGACACGATGAACCCCCTACAGAGTGGCGTCGGGTCCCATGCTTATACACGGAAAAAATTTGCAACCGGAGACAATGGTTACTCGGATCCCGTTCTATCTCTATACGAAACACGACTGACACGAATTGTGTTCTGGCGCCGAACTCGGTGGAGGTCGACGAGGATGGACCAGGAGGGAGAAAAGGGAAACGCGGGAGAATGGAAGGGGCGGAGAACTCGACGAGGAGGTGGACCGAGCTCCGTGATTGAAATATAACAGTACGACCCAATATGTATGCGGGCATGGTGAAATTTATGCCGACCGACATCTACATATGCCCTAACTTATCATGCGACTAACAATAAGCGCCCACCCGTTTTAAACACATCCCGAATCCGCGCACCGTTGCGCCCGGGAACATTCGAAATAAATGCGTCCCAACTACCTTCGAATTCTCTGATCAAAAATAATAATTACAAGAAGTAGAACGGTAAGTGTTAAATGGAGAAATGCATGACGGCTTCTCTCAAATCAGTAGGTCAATATTGCAAACGATATCTTATAACGCAGTCTACTCTGTAAGTCAGAAACAGTCTTATAGTTTTATATTGTATATTAAAACACGCCACGGTGAAATTGAGTAGGCCCGAGTAAAGGCGTTAAGTTAAGCTCACACGCGATGTCAAGCAAGACGCTATCATTATTTTTCTTCTCGCTCCTTCAGTTACTTAGATAACATAAAAAACTGCTGCGAATACACGGAGCACAGAAAAATATATACCTATATACAATATATGTACATGTGTATTGCATATTGGTGGCCTTAACGTTTCGATTTCATGAGCGCGATCCTTACCAAAGCCAATACAAGGAAATAAGAAAACATGAGACATTAGACATATAGACTGTTGTTTATGCGACCGAATTATCGAGGGAAATGAAATACCTTATTTCAAAAAGTGGAAAACAAAAATTAATTTCTGCAGTATGGTCTATGTTAGCCATCGGATTCACGTATATTGTTCCTGGGTTCACTTTAAATTAATTGCTAGGTAAGACCGGTGTCAGAATACGCTTGTTCGAGCTGTAAAGGAACAAAGTCATATGAAATGGAGGACAAGCGTTAATAACCGTCACGCAACCAAACAGGGGAGTAATCGTTATATTATTTAAAGGTTGCACAGAAAAATGATTGCACATGCAAAACCAAATGCAATGTAATGCGAGGTGGCAGACAACTCCAAGCAATTTGACCATACACATGGCAGGTACGTCAATATTCTTTAAGTTTTACGCAATCACTCGAATTCGCATATATTTTGTTTACTCCTATTGAAGTGTTTTCACGACACCAGTCAGCTTTACAATTACCTTGCTAACACTTCTACAATAAACTTGCTGATATCAAGATAAATGTTCAGGGTAAGGTTTAATGAACCTAGACCTTATCTCGTACTCTTCTCTTCTCATCGACAACATGAAAAAACTTCATTCGAAGAACGCATTGCCTAATAAGGTCTTATTCGTAGAAGGAAATTGATTATTGACCATTGACATTATTCTTCGATTGGAGTAAGATTTGCCCACCGCTGCATATCAATTAGGCTCGCGCACCTCCGTTCAGATATCGATTTTAAAACGAGGGGTCCATTGAATCGCATTGTATCGGACAAAAAAAACTTCAAAATACGAACGAACGAGAGAACGGCGATAACATGAAACAGCAAGCACGCTCATCCTCAACACCCGTTCTTTGGCCCTGCTCTCTTTGCTTCGCCAATTCCTACCTCTCCAAAAAGCAGAACCTCCACCCTCTCGTCGACTGACAAAGCCTGGCATAAGTGCCCGTTCCGATTATATCTTTCTCCTTCCTCTCTTCCTTCCCAGCGAACGACACGATCGGGAACATTCGCGGAACGCGCGCAAGGGGACACAAGCGGGCCCCGTATCGATCGATATCGATCGCCTATCGATCGATCTCGTGTTCGATCCTACGGCCGATATCGGAGGACAGCGCGACGTGGACGTCGATGGGCGGAGGGGAAGGGTGATCAAAGAAGAAGACGAGGGGAGATGGTAACGCGAGAGCAATGGAGAAGGCCGTTTTATAGAGATCACGAAGATCGATGCTCGATCGAATGGGGAATGGCGTGGAGAGGATCCCCTAAATCACGGACCGGCGAGATTTAGTACGCTCTGAAACGTTTCACCGTACCGTATTTGTGTTCCGGGGGGACAATGGCATTTATCTTTCGAGAGGAGAGACAAAGAGAGAGGGTGGAGGGAGAAGAGGTTGTGAATAACATGCACATGGAGGACCATGTGGCGGGGCCTAAGCAGGAATCGGATTTGCCTAAAATCATGGCATGTGCGCCAATAGGTGAGTGGAAAAAGGAAAGGCGATCGTGGTGGTGAAATTGGTTTATGGACGGAAGATAGAGAAGGAAGAAGAGGTAGAGGAGAAACGGTGAGTCCGCACGGTGGGTAAAACCGCGATCGGGGAACAGGCGCGGGCGTAGTATTAACATTGAATGCCGAATGCGGAGTTTAGTGGTCGACGTTACGACGGAGGAGGCATGCATTAAACATCTACCATATAGCTGGACAATTCTGAATTATACATCCCCGGTGAAGAGGGCAGACAGAGGAGGGAAGGTCCATGGGGTGGACGCGAAATTGTCCCACTATTTCTTTACCGAGCAATCGAACCTGTTCCTATCGCTCTCCGATAAAGCTCTCTTCAACAGAATTCTCTCTCGCTCTCTCCCTCTCTCTTTTTTTTGCTTTGGTTCTCTATTAAGCTACACTAGCGAGCAATAAAGTGGGCCTTTCTCATTGCAACTGCATGTTTTACAGGAGTCGAATATCTGATCAAGAAATACAATATAAGCTTGCAAAGATTATTCGTCCATCTTCGAAATGTGGTTATAGATTCCCACATTGCAAGTGGATCGCTTGATTGCCGAAATGGACCTGTTTACGTCACATGTGCTTACTTACACCAGTCACCAGTTTACATAAGTAAAATGCATATTCGTGAAAACGCTTTTGTTGATAATTATTGCTAAACTAGAGTCAAACAGCAAAGACCATTCGACCGAATAAACTGATTGTGCCTGACATTTGAAATAGTCTCCGTATAAAATGGCTGCATTGACATTGGCTTAATGAACATATCATTTCGAATTGTCATATCTAATTCGGCACAGCAACGAAATTCTCTCACCCAAATGTTGCCTCGTATAATCGTACACACCTTACTCTCGAAACTAAAGTGAATGAAAAAGAGTTTCCTTGGGAAGAAAATGGATTAAAATTGACTGACTCGCAGGAGCCAGTTTCGGGTTTGTGATACCTTCGAAGGTGCGTGCGGTGTGGCTATGATGTCGACACCTTGAAGAAGGTATCACCGAGAAATCGCGCAGGTGTAACGAATGTCGTGCGCCCCCGCCCGGTCGTGAAGAACGGTGAAGACGGCGGAGACGTTGGTGGCGGAGGTGGAGGTAGAAAATCGACCAAAAAGGCGGCGACGCCTACGGAGACTCTCGGTGGGTCCGATCGGCGCGGGCTTTTCCTCAAGATCTACCGACGAGTAAGAACATCGTGGGGCATTCGACAAGACAATCGTATACGAGGGGCCCGTGCGTCGTCGTAGCCGATTGGTCTCGCAAGAATACGAATGCTTGTCCTTCTTCTTCTCCTCTACTTCCTCCCCCCTCCTCCTTTCGTGTCCACGGTGGTGCGTACGATAGGAATTCGCATTCCTCGCCATATTGGGTACTATACCTTTCTCTCCCCCCCCCCCCCCCCTCACTGCGTCTTTCTATTCCTCTTTCATTCAGCCGAGATCCGATTTACGAAACTTTTGGAGGCGCAAAGGAAGAGTATATGTTCGATCTTATGACATTTGTACTAGTAGATGAGTATTGTTAGAAGAAAAATGTATATCGTGGGCGATTTGATTATGAAAAGTAATATTTCTGAGTTGTCTTGCACTTATACAGGGTGTCCCGCAATAGGTGTAATCCCCGCGAAAGGGTTGTAGCTGAAATAATTCTAAACAACATTTTCCTTTGCGAAAAAGTTGGACGAGGCTTAATTTTTGAATTAGTAAGGAAAAACATAGGCGAATGAGCGCGCCCGTAAAGCCCACGCTCAGGGCCGTCATGCTCGCCACTCACCGCGGTTGTAGACGGGCGCATCGCAGTGGTAAGGCACGAAGCGTTGGACAGAAATTATGTCGAATAACAAATTAAAATTCCAGAATAACTTCAGATGGCGAACCCCAGAAGGCGACGGGATGCCTAATGCATTTCCCGATGCAAAAAAAAATTAGGATTAGGATTAGGATTAAGATTAGGATTAGGTTAGGATTAGGTTAGATTAGGTAGATTAGGTAGATTAGGTAGATTAGGTTAGGTTAGGTTAGATTAGGTAGATTAGGAACCCTAATCTAACCTAATCCTAACCTAATCCTAACCTAACCCTGACCTAATCCTAATCCTAATCCTAATTTTTTTTGCATCGGGAAATGCATTAGGCATCCCCTCGCCTTCTGGGGTTCGCCATCTAAAGTTATTCTGGAATTTTAATTTGTTATTCGACATAATTTCTGTCCAACGCTTCGTGCCGTTCCACTGCGATGCGCCCGTCCACAACCGCGGTGAGTGGCGAAAATGACGGCCCTGAGCGCGGGCTTTACGGGCGCGCTCATTCGCCTATGTTTTTCCTTAATAATTCAAAAATTAAGCCTCGTCCAACTTTTTCGCAAAGGAAAATGTTGTTTAGAATTATTTCAGCTACAACCCTTTCGCGGGGATTACACCTATTGCGGGACACCCTGTATAGATCATATTTTGATACTTTGACTGCCACGCTGATTTTCCATGGATTGCCCATGACGCCACACTTTGCCCATGACGAACCCCAGAAGGCGACGGGATGCCTAATGCATTTCCCGATGCAAAAAAAAATTAGGATTAGGATTAGGATTAGGATTAGGTTAGATTAGGTAGATTAGGCTAGATTAGGTTAGATTAGGTAGATTAGGTAGATTAGGTACCCTAATCCTAACCTAATCCACCTAATCCTACCCTAATCCTACCTAATCTAACCTAATCCTAACCTAATCTAACCTAATCCTAACCTAATCCTAATCCTAACCCTAATCCTAACCCTGACCTAATCCTAATCCTAATCCTAATTTTTTTTGCATCGGGAAATGCATTAGGCATCCCCTCGCCTTCTAGGGTTCGCCATCTAAAGTTATTCTGGAATTTTAATTTGTTATTCGACATAATTTCTGTCCAACGCTTCGTGCCGTTCCACTGCGATGCGCCCGTCCACAACCGCGGTGAGTGGCGAAAATGACGGCCCTGAGCGCGGGCTTTACGGGCGCGCTCATTCGCCTATGTTTTTCCTTAATAATTCAAAAATTAAGCCTCGTCCAACTTTTTCGCAAAGGAAAATGTTGTTTAGAATTATTTCAGCTACAACCCTTTCGCGGGGATTACACCTATTGCGGGACACCCTGTATATAGTGTTATTGAGTTCCACGATGTTTCTTCTTTTTTTTTAAGTGAACAGTAGCGCGTTTATTGTGTTTCTATCTTAAATATTTTACTTTACGTTATCGTATACGTAAATATGAAGTTACCGTTAAATGTAATGAAAATAATGATTATGTCCATTAACACTAAACCTACCGAAGGTTTTTTCCATATGGAAATTTTCCTTGTTGACCAGTCAGTTTTTAGCTGGTTGTGGTAGGTTTAGTGTTAAACGATTGAACTAAACTTGAGTAGGTTCCTTGTAAAATATTGATTCCGACTTACCTTTGACATAGAAGCTCCCAATCCAGCTTGACACGTACCCTGTCTGTGGTAACCCCAGTACCCTGAAACGGAAATGTGCAATTATAGAGTAACATTGTTTTTCGGTACTCTGTCATCAAGTTACTAATTTGTAGTACCACTATAAATTGTTGTAGTACTCTGCAACAAAAAGTACAAAAGGTACAAAATACGTATATGCCCATCATTTCTCCCTACATTTTGTCCAGATCCCATCAGAAGATTTTCCGAAATACTGCACATAAATTTGCAAATGGCCACCATTTTAGATTCGAAGAATCGAAAAATTTGAAATTGGATAGTATTCTGTCTAATGTATATGTTGGATTGTCCCATAAGTTTCTTCCTTGTTTTTGATGCGAAATCAATAGACGGCGCGGAAAAAAACTTATGGGCCAATCCAATATACTTGTACTACACCGCGTTTTGCTTAGGCCAGATAAGAAAACTATTGAAAGTACGAATTTTTGAAGATTTGTATTTGCCATTTCAAAACGATTCAACTTGGTTGTCTGCAAAGTTTGGTGTTATCGAATTGTGACCTACTTGATTTTTGTGCAAATTTTCATTCCAATCAATGCAATTGGATTTTCCGAATTTAGGATAAAGATGAACACACATCCATACATAGCAACAGTTTCGGCGGAAGTGCCGGTGGCTTCATAAGTCACTGTCTTCGCGGTCATCCCTAAAAGCTAGTGCGTACACTAGCTAGTGCGTAAAGCTAGATGCTCTTTCTACAATAGATGGCATAGCATAAAACAGAGATGTAATTCCAAATATGAGGAACTTTGAACGATCTCTCCGAAATGTCAATCTAGTAGAATGAGACGTGATAATTCTTTCTTCGTTCTTGAGTGGCCGGCCGGCAAAAAAGAAAACGAGAATGCGGACAATCAGCCGATGAAGAACAATTCAACTTCTATTGGAACGGGTCGGTGTCAGGCGCGCGCATATTCGCAGAACTGTCTGCAGGGAATCACGAAGAGGTCGTTCTGGAGTATCGAGTTATCGACTAGGAAGTTGGGTGGCATCATTTGAAAGGCGCCGGGACGTGAACGGACGCGCGATGCGTGCATGCGTCATTAAACTCTCAAGCGAATGAATCTTCCATCTAACGTCTTCCATTTTCGATGCTGAACGTTCGAATTATCGCATCTGCTCTCAAAATATCAACGGAGGGCGACTTCTGGAAATCTTACGATTCATCCAAGAAGCTCGAAAAATTCGTATCTTTGGAGTTATTTATTGGATCCCAGTAAAATTTGACACATACATATACACATATACAGTGACAAATACTGGAAAGTTTTAAATTTTTTGATTGGCCGAATCAAGAATGGCGGCTAATTCAAATCTTTAGTCCAGTATTCTGGCAAAACGACTGAACGCATCCGAACAAAATTTGACACGTACATCGAGTATATAGCCATTTGGTGCCACGAAACTTTGTGTATCGTCATCTCAAACTGTTACAAAATGGCGGCAAATTCAAATTTTTAGACCCTATCGTAAGGAGTGTGACTGATTAGTCCACTATTCTAGCAAAACGGCTTTATAGATTCGGACAAACTGTGGCATGTACTTCGAGTATATATCCACTTGGTGCCACGAAACATCTATCACAGAAATGCTGTACTTCATGGGTGAGGGCGGAGCGCGATCTTGGGGGGTCCGGCGCCTGAGCGAAGTGAAAGCGCAGAGGACTCTGCCCCATAGTTTAATATTTCAATAATTGAATTTTCCACAATTTCGAAACAGTTTGAAATGGGCGAGCGCGAAGCGCGAGTTACGCAGTCGTGCTTATTGCAGAAAGCGAAGCTTTTCTGCACCCGGTAAGGCGAGCGCGAAGCGCGAGCACCTGACCATCTGGAGGAGGTTGGTGCTTGAGCGAAGTAAAAGCGCACGGGGCTCTGTCCCCTAGTTACTAATTATTTGAGTAACAATCGGCCTTACAATAAAAATGGAATTGATTCTATAGCTTGCCCGCGCAGTTGGAGCTTAACGTTCATTTTAAATTTCATCTCTGTTCCGAAAGAATCTTACGGAGCGGAATCTAAAACTCGCGCTATTTCTGCGTTCGTATATCGAAAGATTCGTTTCACCCTTCTCCCTGGAATTAAATTCTAATGTAAGCGCAACTTCGAGGAATTCGTTTCACGAAAAGACGAGAAATGTTTAATAGTAGAACGGTTATTGTAAAAATAAACCAAACGTCTTCTCCAAGATATTTCATAGCCGCTTTGAAATCATTTGAAACGCGCACGGCGCGTGTCTACGGATGCGTGTATAACATCGGAATACAACCAATTGTGATTCCAGGAAAGTAGAAATAACACATGTGTAATTGCCTTTAAAAGGATTTCTTGGAAAGATCTTAGGAATATGAAAAAAGCAAAGCGCATAAGTATGCAATCGAATGCAAAGAAACATGCACATACATTTTATCCCAGTGTTAGAGGTGTAGAGCGCGAATCCACAGTGTTATCCCCGTTTCTTGATTTTTTTCGCGATCACGTTCCGCGTGTGGATATACTCTTTCGCAAAGGAGTATAAGCACATCCGCGTTTCTCAAATGCCTCGCGATCGTGATGATATTTCAGTAGAATGCCCGTAATCCGTACGCGGAGTTCCCCTCAACGAAGAGGAAGCTACGCAAGTTCTCTGACCTGTGCTTGCGTAGGGAAAAGGGTATTTGTACTTCAAGATTATATGAATATATAGTTTAGTTGTGAATCTCACGTGCAATATTCCGGGATTTCTCTGCTACGAAAAAGCTGTAGTTATCAGGTTTACCATACATTTAGGTGGTTGACTAGCCTACGTTGAAGTTTTCAAAGAATTTGCCATTTTCTGGACAGGGGCAAGAAGAATTTTAAATTTTCCTTATTTTAAAACTTTAACGTGACTAAGGGAAATTGTGAGCGATAAAAGAAGCCGATTGTGGGCACATTTTTGTAGAGGGCAACTTTTGAGCCGATAGCGAAGGGGAAAGCACGAAG
The DNA here is from genome assembly GCA_944319695.1 of Tiphia femorata. NCBI lineage: Eukaryota > Metazoa > Arthropoda > Insecta > Hymenoptera > Tiphiidae > Tiphia > Tiphia femorata. The sequence goes on along the minus strand of OX090895.1, from coordinate 15,944,882 downwards.
GAAAACGAGAGTGGTAATTGTGGAGGACGGAACTAGAGAGTTTATCGCAGGATCCTCGAGAGAGTATCTTTTGGAGTGTAGCATATAAATTCCGGTGAATGGACATACTTATGTGCGAGCTTATCGGCGGGGGACAAGAGCGTGAAGGAAAAAACGAGAGAAATGGATAAGAAAGTGCACGCCCGAAATAGAGTATCTCAAAATACATGCAACGTAAATTTTCCTCCATTTACTTGTCCTGCGTTCGAGTCCACCATGCGTTCGAGATGGGAAAAAAGATTCTAATACAGAGAGAAAGAGTGACGCTGGCCCCTTGCCGAGTTGAGCTCGTCATTGGTAATATGTAGGAATTATAAAATGAAACATGTTTCTTCATAATTAAATCGTACTGGAAAGGGTTCATTTATAAGTAAACTATACTTGTTACTGACGACTGGCATCATAGTAGAATTTACTGACTTCTAACGTTACCACTTTAAATGTTTATATTTCGAATCAAAATAATTTCAGTCGAGTTTATTCCTGTCAAGCTTAGTTATGTTTTAGTCAGGTTTATAAAAATAGGTGCTACCTAGATTTGGGTTTAATATGTACAACATAGCAGTTTCTGATATTGAAACGTAAAGGAAAGTTATCTAGATACGAATGAAAAAGATCCAAAGTGGTCAGATCGCAATGGTCGCGCATCACATTAATAGTAAATACTTTTTTACAATATCAAATATATGTAGAATTTCCTCGCGTTTATGGATGCATTTATCAAGGACAAAAATGCCTTGCAAAAAATGTGTAGTAACAGCGATTATATGGTACCTATTGCTTAGTTCATGATATTAGATTGTAATGTCGTGAAGTTTTTCTGATAGAGCATAACGTGGTAACGCCGATCCTAATAATAATAAACCTATGTTCAAATAAAAGAAAGAAGGACAGAAATACTATGTATTTTATGTGCTTTCCTGACGATTGATAAATCTGTGATAAGGATTCATTGGGATATTAAAGAGCCATGTGCGATTATCGCTCTAATAATTAACCATTGACCATAAAGAGCGTTATCAAGGGTGTCGTTCGTAGATGGAAAGGGATCGGCATACCGTCTAGACACACAAGGTCAATGCCAACTGGACTCATTTTTAAGTTATCGAGAGGCAGCCTCCTTGATTGTGTACTCGAATGCGTCGTAATTGGGAAGTTCGGATTTATAGATCAGCTGCGTGAAAACCTTTTTAACCGACTTCAAAAAAAGAGGTTATCAGTTGGATGCATAGGCAACATTCTCCAAATGGCTCAGCATCGTGTCGAAATTCATATACATATATTATTTCTCCGAACCTACTGCCCATTTTTGGATTATATCTGTATACGTTTTTGCAGCTTCAAGTCTCTACGAAATTACCATACCAATTTTCATGAGACTTGTAACATTTGTGTATCTTTCTTCGACTTAGGTCACGAAAAATCTTTGTCTTTCGAGAATCCATCACCTAAATTCGATTTATTCAAATTATGATCATCATAATACCGCAACCTTGGAGTTGCATGGAAAAACTGACCTACGCTTGTTATCATTTCCCAGTCGTACTCTGTTATTGAAACCCATACAGTTTTGAAAATTCCGTACATATCGTTCTACGTAAACATTTGTAGATATCGTTTCCGTGCCAAAATGTATACTTTTCAAGTGAAGATGCTTATTTATGCGCTCACATGTAATAGTCTGTTCAATTCATAAACAGCGTGCATTATCAATGTTGAAAAATAAACCCCACACGTAAGGATAGACAGTATTTTCCCGAACAAATTGAAGATAATTCCAAATACCGCTTTGCTCCACGAACAAAGTGAGAAAGTTTTGACCTTTTAACGATCTGTTTTGCGATAAATGCTGAAAAACTTTAAGATTCTATAAAAAAAGGAAAAGGAAAACACCGTCTCTCTCAAGTGCTGAATTTAGTGCTATGAGTAGTATCCCGTGCTATTCGATTATCTACAACATCGTAGAGCGTCATCCAAGGAGAAATAAAGGGCCGTACTCTCACCTGTACTTTAGCAGCACTTGGACTTTAGATGCGTTTTATAGACATCTGTGGACAGGAACATGCATACGTATGCAGAAGTATAGAGCCCATCTAAAGTCCGAGCGCTGCTAAAGTACGGATGAGAGTACGGCCCAAAGGGTTTAGAGACTGTACGAAAATCAGTAGAAAGAGAAGCTCCAGCGTAGAGAGGAAAATAAACTTACGGGCGGAAGTGTGAAAGTTGTGAGGGAGAGGAAACAAACAGCCCATTCTAATTTCCCCAGCTAGAAGCGTGAAAACGAAGAAAAAGTGAAAATAGTCGTTGCGTATAATCTATTTGGGAATTCGCGGGAGAACGTGGCTTGTCTGACAGGAAGGAATCGACGCCGAAGGCTCGGAGCGGCGCAGGCGACAGGGTCACTGCCATTCCGACAGGCCGAGCCCCGGTACGTCCGTCCATCCATTCGTGCGGCAAGGAGGGTCGTGCGCTTTCGAAGCGGCACGCATGCGCGGTTGCTCGAGTGCGTGCGCGCGCGATCCGCCACGTGTACGCGACGTTAAAGAAAGCGCGTGCGCGCGTACACCCCAACGAATGGACGTCTACCGAACCGACGCGCGACGGATGGAGGAACGGACGTACGACGAACGTACGAACGGGCGGGCGGGAGAATATCCGGCGCGCCGTGGCCGGTTGCACTCTTCCTTTCTCCGTGTGTGCCTCCTGTCTGTATGCGCGCGCTACGTGCGCGTACATACGTTATGAACGCGTGACGGAGAGTGCGGAGGACCCTCGATTGGTCACTTCAAACGAGCTGTCAGTCGCGCAATTACATCGGTCGCCTGTCGTATCCTGGCATGGTTGCGCTCGGTCAATCCGAGAAAACTGCTGCTTGGTCGAAATGGAGTAGGGTTCGTGGTAACGAGCATGTAGTAAATCAATAGGCCATGAATCGTTCCGTCGTAGACAGGACACGTATTTGTATGGTATACCGATTCGAATGATGCCCCGAGTCTTTCAAACACGATAATTAATGAAATAATAAACAAGGTTATTGCCCCATCCACGATGTTTTAAGAAACTAAAATTGAGGTTTGGATAAACACGTTATTTATACGTATGTGCCCTCATTGGAAGTAATCAATAAAAATTGTTTGTGCGAAACAATGTGTAACAACGATCTTCACAAAGAATAATAGCGAAGCTAATGTTCCACCAAGTAGTTCTATCCAATTGGAATTAGTAGACTTGCAAGGAAAGATTATTAGTCGAATGACAATAGGCGTATTTTAAAGGGAATAAACGATCCCTGGTAAACCCTCTCTCATTTGTGTACTCGATTCAGATATTATTTACGAAATGTTAAAAACTTTCTTCTGGATGAAAGATGAACGCATGAGATATCGAAGAATCGTCTGGTGTGGTGAAAGATCAGGGTCCGGTAAAATGGAGTCCTTGTACGGTAGATTATGTAGCTCGCGGTCGACGGTAGGCTCGATATCCTAATTCCTTGACCGTGAGTTGACTGAGTCGAGATGATTATGGAAGCTGGGGAGGCGCCGCGTCATGGGACGGTTCGCACATTCACATTCAATCGACGGTAGTTTGAATTTCTAATGTAGCCACTTCGATCCGGTAAGCTTCACGATTATTCCATTAACCTGCACGTGTTAAATCGACTATGGCTCACTAGTCGCAGTTTTACGAACAGAATTTGGTTTACAAGCTCGAGTAGGTTGAGAAACCCTGTGTTAAACGTTAAGTGATATCTCTATGCCGCAGATACCGCCTGCCACCACGAGGGCTCTGTCGTAGAGGCGACAACGAACTTGACTCGCACTCACGAAGGAGCAATTGCCTGATGAAGCAATGCCAGTTCACCATACTAGGAGCTTTTTACTCGCCAATAAATATTACAGCTGTGCTAGAAAATTGTTAAACGAACCGCATGCATACGAATAGTTATCGCGACCCAACTGTCGGAACTCGTCTCTTATTTCCCTGCATTAAGATTATGGTAAAAGTATTAACATTACTTGTGTATAATAGAAAGGATTTAAACCCCTTTGACACGCGTAGAAGTGTTATTAGTATACAAGTATCATCGATAAATAGTCCAATTAATTCGTTTATTGTTTCTCGAAACTGATTTGTGCGACCACATGAATAGAAGCAATAGGGTCGATAGGTGTAATAAAGAAAGTAAAGCTTTTGAAGGAGGGAGCCCAAGCGGTGCGTTCAAAACAGTTTAATTAGATCGCGTTACGCGGAAGAGCATAATACATGAAATAACAAAAGGCGTACCCGATTATGCCATTATGTCTCGTTTCAAGCTATTTATATATGAAGCGTCGTCTGCGTGCGCCTCCGAGGGTGCTATTCTTGTCGACGACAGACCACACTCATCGTGCGAATTTCAGCTGGGCACTCGTCGACCAGCGAAAGACACGAATCTACCTATGAGAAATTCGACGTCGACGAAGAATTCGCGGTAATATTAACGCGTTCGTTACTGCCAAGTACTTATGTGTCATCCTTCATTTGTCATCATTGTAGGGTATTGCAAATGAGAGGACCGAAGGATGTTAAAGTTGAACAACTTTGAAAACGTCCTTCTTCTTTTTCTAAGGAAATATAGCGCGTGGATTTTTCGTGTAATCCGAACTTATGGACTCGCTGTTCTTTTGTGCTCTGAAAAGCTAACGCAAAAAAGCGTGAACTTTTGGTATAAAAAATACTCATGACCTTGAAATCTTCTGAAACGTGTCGACATTATGCGTCCACCATGCCATTGTGAAATAGTTCTACTTAATCTTGAGAAGCTTACCGTAGTCAGTACGGCAAACACAAGTGATATCCATTTATTTGAGATACCACGAATAACTAATGTGTTAATTCAATTAATTCCATTAATTCAACCGTTTATAATGCTTACTTTATATTCTTTAAACCAGGAATACATACTTTCATTTTGATTTTGCTTGACTCGAATCTTACTTTATTTGCCTATCAAGCAAACGTTCCGCAGGAACGTACAATTAGGACTAACAATAAGCTCCGAATGCAACGAAATATTTCTCTGTGTGAAATAACGATCGTATCGGTTTAATGGAATTTTTCTCCTTTCTATCTTTGATCACGGCGATGCGTTTGCTAATGGAGAAGTTAACACGCTCTTGGCGCAAGGACAGAGGAACCGAGCGAATTGCATGCGCGAAAATCTCGTCGAGGATGAGAAGAGGAGGTCGCGCAATCGTGTTACGCGAGTATGAATGGACCTACTGTAGTGTCTTCGATAGCTCCTGAATGCGCTTGGCGCGCGTGTGCACGACGCCATGCGCATGCTCGATCCCCGCGCTCGCTTTATACTTATTATCGAGATCCGTCATCCTTTCTTCGCGAGGCGGTAAGGACGCGGATCGTGGTTCGGTCAAATAAAAAAGTAAAGCCATGCGGTTCAGTAACACTTTCGATACGGTTCGCAAACGCTGGTGCTCACAAGAAGACACGTTGAGCGGGTCGTCTACAATTTCTACATAATCGTAGATTATGGAAAGAAGTTACGTTACCTCTGCAGAGAATTTGGTCGCGTTCGTGAATGATATAAAGAAATCCTGGTACAAAAGAAGTACCCGCAGTGGTTACTTTTATTTCGCGTTTAGCCGACGATAATGTTAAAAGCGAAATATTTATTCTAAGTGTTTCATCATGAGGAGTCTTATATCGTCATATTAATAGTACACGATCAAGTTTAGTCAATGGTCCTAATTATCATGAAGGAAATCACCGAGAAGAAGACTCATTGTATGAAATAATATAATGTCGCCTACTGTTCCTTAATGTGAACGGGTCTCGTTTTGTAGATATTATTTACCGAGATTGTGAGTCATTCCTTGTGAAGATGATCAGGAGTCTTTAATCTTTGCCAAACATTTGGCTTAAAGATAAATGCAAGACGGTACATCCATTTCTTTGATTCGGATTAACCAAAAGAACCACCTCCGGATAGAAATTTATGGTAGTAATTTTTACATTTACGTGGACAATCAGCGCCGTATGAGAGCAACGAATCAAGAAAGTGCAGATTTGAATCAACTGACGTAGGATCGATAGGAATTAAACCGTAAACGGTGCTTTCAATTAGAATGACCTAATGGTGCGTGAATGGGAGTAATCGGCCCGTAATCCGTAACTCCTCGTTACGCGTTCTTGCGCCTGTCACGCAATGCATAATGGAGAAATGCGTAATCTTCACGACACCTTTGCTATTCTCTTGGTCGGTCATTGTACTAACGATCTCGATTGAGATTTAGTTCGATGAATCGACGAGATCCGCGAGGAAAAGAGAATCAATAAATAAACACGGTTGTTTCGTTCGTAATTTAAGGACGGAACGGCGGCGTAGGCGGGAGAGGGTTAGTTCAAGTGCTAATTGGCCTCGTTAGATACGAACGGTTGTGAGTAGGGTGCCGCGAGTCATTGCAGTGGCGCCTTCTAATTAAATTTCTTTTTTTTTATTCTCATTTTTCAACGTTCCCGCGAAGCTCGAGCGAACGAGCGTCCGACGCGACGCGGCGCGGCAGTTGCCTTTCATCATGGAATTCATTCGCATCTCGCGCGCCAATGCTTTCTCCCCACCGAGAGAAGAGAAAATATTTTCCACTTACGCACGTGTCTCGGTTTTCCTATTCTTGATTGCCTGATGCTTTCGCGGATTCCGACGATGTCACGACGCGTGCAGGTGCGACGATCATTATTACGTAAAGTAGCATTGCCATTAACGCAAAACACGGAAGTCTCGCGATGAAATTGACGCTCTTACGTCTCTTTGCTTTTCAGAAAAACTAAATTTACGAGAATGTGAGAAAAATTGTGGATCGACGGATTTAAGATCGAATCTGAAAGGAGAAATATCGCGTTAGAAAATCAATCGACGAAGAGAGAAAACATATTCGTCGGCTCTTTGATTTTCTGTGGCCTGACGGACATTTCAGTTATATCTACAATTCTATAAGGGACATGACGAGAAGGATTAATGAAAATTACGGCAGCATCAGGGAAATCGTAGGTGGTCTATTCAACGAACAGCTAAATTATTATTCATCTTCCGCGTAATCGAAGTCCAAGAAAGGCGAGTGATCCGCGAGACGTGCCCGGTCTTCTTTTGGCGATGCTATCGTTGCGCTTAATTTCTTCGAAGGTGACAAATCGTAGACTTGGAGGCGCGCCTCACTTGGTCACACATAGCCACGTCATGCGCGCAAGGGAGACGTGTCTAACGCGACGTGAGATAAAAACGAAATAACTACACCTACTGATAAGGACGCGTACAGCTGAATCGCTCCCATGTCGTAAATTCGATGCCACTCCGTGCAAAAGCCTTGAAAAAAATAATTCCGCGCTTCGTATATAATAATTCGTGGAAAATTATTTTTTTGCGATAATACATTGATTTTTATGCATACGGTACGTAACATTCAAATTGATATAGGGTAAGTTTCTCATACAGATTGTTCCACATTACAACTGGATAATTGGTGTTTCTTGGTAGAACTTTCTCAGTATGTCCTATGGATTTAACTAAGGAAAAAGTGTTAGGGAACATAATTCATTTAAAACTTTAGTAAAGAGCTATAACAAAAATACGAAATATGAAAGCCTATAGACATATGATACATATAAGAAAAGAAATTAATAGAAAAAGGTTTTTATGTACTCACTGCACGTGAACGAAATAAAAATAAATTTCGTAGAGTAATCAATTTGACTCGCAACAGCTGCCGGTACTGTGTTGTGAAAACCGCACATTTTTAGATGAAGTACAAGTTTATTTGCGGAATTTCAAAGAGTACACAAAGAGTACTGTGATACAGATTAGCCGCAAATGCAAATAAATTCTTACGTTGCAACGCACTAAATGCACGCTCTTGCTGTCGCTTTATATCTTATATTCTTTTTGTAATCTCTTAAGAAACTTTTAAACGACACGTGCTTTTCTTTTCTAATTTACACCCACAGAATAGAGTGACAAATTTGGCATTAAAGTCGGGGACACTCTGTACACCTCGAGATTCGATATGTCTTCTACGCTCCATTTATTTACTTCATCCCTTTGCACTCGAAGTGATTTTTTATTAACACTTCGTTGAAAAATAATAATGGTTCCGTAGAGATCGAAGGCAATTGGTAAATGGCTCCGCTCCGGAGATATGGAAGTGCATTTAGAATAACTTTAATAAACCATTCCTTTTAAAAATACCTGTCGAAATCAAAAATTTATGAACGGATCCGTGACAGAAGAGTAATTGGAACGCAAGGATACATATTCGTGTTATAGCTTCAGTGTAAATTGTCGACGGAAGCGAAATCAAAACGAACCGTGTGCAAGAAACTTTTGGAAGAAATGTTTCGCGCGGAATTGAGTCACACGGAACATACGACCGTTGAGGAGAGATCTCAGCATTTCCCAGCTTACCAGAAAAGGCGATGACAATGAGCGGCGGCACGGAACCGCACGCGGCTCGGCAAAGCGCAATAAAGCAAAACGCCAAGCGGCGCGATAAACCGCAAACACTCTAAACATCCCGCTAAAAAGCCTCTACGATTCCCAAGAAGAGCCGACGAAGGACCGTTCGTTCACTCGTTGCTCCTACAAATTGTTTAATTGCTCCACCACTCCGGAATTTCTGGACGATGAGCTCATGGCGATGGAGCGGGTGAGTTTCCGCGATTGCATTCTGCTTAGATGTTGAGAAGGGAAGAATTCGAATCCGTAAAAAAGTTCGATCAGATCGAAAGGTATTCCGTTTAATTCTAACGAATCCGATGGAAGAGAATCGTTGAAAGCCGCATAGTTGAAAATCCAATTTTGCATGCCTCATAGTGGAAGATATGGAGAATGGCGAGTGTATACATATAGAGAATTTTATGAAGCAGCACGAACGGAAACGCCTGGTTGGCAAAGTAGCGATACTTGTAATCCTACGCTGAACGGACGTCACATTAACACCAGTTTCATCCTGAATCCGTACATGTACGCAAGATATTCTGGCATTATCGATCTCACACGCGCAATGAAACTAGAACATTGAAAAGGGAAAAATAACATCTCATTAGGGGTGCAGGAAAAAGAAATGCATTATTGTAGGTACGCATAAGGTTCTAATACAAAATAATGGGCTTCTTTCCGGTACCCCTAATATGTATCGACCGCTACACTGTTCCCTTCCTCAAAACAAAGTGAATCGAACGAACTTCAGACTCTAATAGTAATGAACCAAAAAGCATGGACATTCTTATCTTAATGTCGACGACAATAATGATGCATCTTCGATAATCTAAAAAATTCTATCAGCCTGGCATTCCTTCAAACCTGACGATGATTACAAAGAAAGTTTTCCAAATTGATGCGTTGATTATAAACAGTTTACAGATTTACACAAAAATCATGAATCTAACAAAAATACGGCCGAACGGATTTTTTATTTAATACTAAAACTACCAAAACCGGTCAAATGACCGATCACCGACAAGAAGATTTTCATATGAAAAAAATCTTCGATAATTTTGGTGTTGAAAAAGTATTACCAGTGCGTCATGTTTTCATAAAACCATAACAAGTACGCAGAACACTAGTTTTTCTTGGGACATTGATTACAAAGGATTGCTTTAGAGTATTAAAAAAAAGACGAACGGTAGATTTAACAAGAGGAAATCAAAAGGCTAATGTTTCGACTAGTCGACGCCTTCGTGTGAGATAATAAAAAGGCGGAAAGAAGGCGTTTCCCCTGCCTCGGCTTATGACCTGAAAGGAGAGCAAGGAGAAGACAGGATGCGGAAACGTTCGAGCCCACCATTTAAATAGCATGCCGATAGCTTGACTAGATGCCGACAACCGATAGATAATCGTGGAAATGCATTACTCTCCGAGGAGCGTCATCAAGTGGCAACAGTGGACCATTATCGCGAGGAATGCAGGAAAGTGCACTTCACGCGTGACTGATTAAGCCACAGGGTGATAAGAGAGATCTTCCTTTAGGAAATTCCACACGCGAATAGGGTTAGACGAATTCCTTTTAGGCTAAAACAAAAAATCAGAATTTATTTGAATTGAGAAGTTGACAAAGATAGGTCGAAATGCACTGTAGCCTATATTATCTAAAGAGGTTCATTATTTTTATACGAATTATTGATAATAGAAATTGCACTTTTATAATTTCGGCTCATGATTTGCACCTCATGTTAGACAGAAAACTTACATAGTCACCTTATATAACCACATACGTACGTAAACGAAGCTGATAAATATACACAACCATCTAGAATATCGATTAACGATGCGCCCTCCTGTTACGGGATTTCCAGTCTACTCTTCGACAGTTCACTCCATAGAGTTTTAAACGGCATATGGCAAACTATGCTACGTTTTGTTGAAGAGGTGTTGATACTATATAATATTTTGTGCAAATATAAAAAGATCACGTGTTTATATTCAAGACTTAGGATTTCGACGCCTGATATTTGACCGATGTACAATGTGCCAATCTTATGTTCAGAATTGCTAAATACGCCAACTGGAATCTAAATGCTTTTGGGACACCCTAAAAGCAGATACCAGATGAGCATGTAGATGTCGGAAGTTAATCCTTCCGTTTGCTCGCATACCCCTTAGACTTCCCTAATTGGATTCCGTTATTCGGTAAATCATAACGAGGAGACACCAACGCAACGGGGAGAAAGCGGCATTACCGCCAAATGTCAGGCGATGGTCCCTTTGGTCATTGAAACTTGCATGCCAGACCTACGCCCCGGTTGGCAGGAAGTATCCTGTTACGAAACGTATTTACGGCCGGTGTACCTCGAGGACTGGGCCATATGTCGCACGAGATCCTCCGTGCTCTTTTCCTTGCTACCTCCCGTCGTGGGATCCTCGAGAAAGAGGATTTACTTCTTCGGGGAGCAAAGAGAGGAGTGGACAGAGAAGAGGAGCATACGCTGTGATCTCCAGGGACGGCAGAAACTGTTTACAACTGTTTATACCAGTCTTTTGGCTCCGAACACGCACGGCTCAGCCAACGAAAATCTTCTCGAGCTCTTCTTTTCAGTTACGGCTTTAGTCAAGCGGACTAAAAGCGGAGGCGGCGCGCGACGGGCTCACTATAAATCGTATCACCCTCGCGTTCGATCAGAGGGCCAAAACAACGGAAGCGCCTTCCGAGGGTGGGAGCTAAACGTTTCAAAGTGGTTTCTTAATGGGGGCGTTTGTAAAGATCGAGCTGTGATGCACGGCGCAAACCAATATTTCCTACATCTCGTACATCTAAGGTTTCGGGGCTAAAAGTATTCGTCTCTAGAATGTTAAACTGAATATTCTCTACACCCCGAAAAAACAAAATTTAAGAGCTTAATTTAAGTATATCGCCTTGAAAGATATCCGAAAGTAAGATTCAACATCCTTATTATATGATTATTTTATTATGCAGGAAACTTCCCTTTTGCACATCTCTATAATCGTCTCTTAATAAAGAAAGTCAGCTTCGGAACTTCCAAAAATTCGTATAATCGGAAATATTTATATATATTTGAAATCAAGCGCACATTGCTCACTTTTTGGTGCTATTGAAATTCTCAACCCCAGTATTCTTAATGTCTACTTTTAGAGCAAGCTCCCAGATGTTAATTTGAAAAATTCATGTTAGTCAGGACGAGCACTCACTTGTTCTACAAGGGGAGAACTCTTGGGGGTCCGTGAAATTGTATGTGACGACCCAGCAGGTACCCACGGGCTCTCTCCTATTCCCCACGGTGGATTCCTTGCTCCGCCTACGTTCGTCCTGGTCCTGTCTTGCCTGAGACACGGAGAACCAGATGTATCTCGGTGCGCATGCCTGCGAACATAAAAGCAGAAACGATGTTACTTTTAACCCGATTATGTTTTCCACTTTTCCACCTAAGTACTCTCCCTCCTTCCTTCTCACTTGCTTGAATAAAAGCATGCGAACAAATGAAGCTGTTGCATTGTTAACGACGTTTCGTTCGCAAGTAGACCTAACGCTCGGTGGTGTAGTGAACAACGGAAATTGCTCATTCGACATATTACAATTTTAGGAGAGGTTACGGACCTTTTCTTTCTCACGACACCCTGGGGAATCACGTCCGTCCCCAATCTTTTAAATCTACCAACTGTCGTGGTGCTACAACTTTAATTCTCATGTTTAATTGGCTTTTGTCTAACACCGAAGTTTTGGAATTAAAATGATTGTACGCCGTTCGACTTTTATACTCGTGGAAGCTAAATTGTCTAAGGAAATGTAGTTTGCCCAATCGCTTGAAGATTCCAAGAACACCTTAGAGAAATTGTTTTGCTCGAATCTTTGCCAAAAATTTAGATTCATATCTCATCTTACAATTAGTTCCAGTACCGTTAATTGTTAAAGTGTTTCAGTTATCGGTTGACCTTTCGGAGGAATCCTTCTTATCCAAGATACGGTAATTCGAATAATCATAGCCTGTGAATTGTTTGCATGAAAAATTGTACATCACGAGGTATAACTGTGTGTAACGATAGTTGTTTTTCCCAACAGACGAGTAATATGTTAGAAGAAAAGGTTTGACAGGAAGCGATCACGATTTTAGAGAGACTGTTTTCATTTTGTCATCAGTCATTGCTTTGAATAGTGGCGCAGCACAAAAAGCAGTAGCATAGAAGAAGCTACAAAAATAAAGTAGAGGCCCGAACAAAAGTGAATGAATTTAAACTCGTTCGTAAATTGAAGAAGTGTTTACCGCATTAAGGCTATATGTATATGTACGTACTATGATGCAAGACACTTTAGGACAGTACAAAGTATGTAGTTCCGTGCGAGGCGGACAAACACGGCACAGTTTATGAAATGCGTAGGTATACTGGAAGGTCTCCGTCGTGCGACGAAATCCTGCTGTGTTGCTAGTCCGATCATTTGTCGTTCACACATCTGTGTCGTGCCCCCGCGCGAACGAGGCTTCTCTTTTTAGTCGGAATATGCCGCAAAACTGCACGTAAAAAACTCAGACTCGCTTGCAAATTTTCGCGCGTAAACAAAAGCACATTACTATCTGCGTGCACTTATGTGATCAGTATACACTGGACTAGGACCTACATATGTTGTAAAAATCTGTGCTGTGCTGTGTCGCCTGTGTCGGATGCGTCACAGTATACGCCTAGTCTAAGAGGCGTTTAGTAAGCAAGAAGGCCGTTACACAATCGTCCACGCCGATCATAGCTGTATTTAGAAGTCACTGTTCTTTATGCGGCAGATTTAGAGCCGCTCTCGAGTTACCACGACGAGGCTGCACTTCGATAACTCATGCGGCCTCGACGAGTCGTTAAGGCCAGAGCGGCGGGTTCGGTTTGTCTTCCGTCCAAGTCTATTCACGCGGAACGTTAATTGTAGTTTTCAACGGACTTTTTCTCTATTTTTTCTCTCCTTCTCTCCCTGTCCCGCCCTCCGTCCCTCTTTCTATACCTTATGGTTTTACTTATAACTTTTCCCTTGAAATAAAAGAAGTATTTTAACGCGCAATAAGTTATTATAATACTACAATACATAGACCATTGTGTTCGGCTTGAAACGTTCTATCTGAATATAAATAAAGCACCGTATCGTTCCATTAAAAAAAGACAGGGTTGACCTTCATATCTCCTCCAGACCTCCGTCTACATAAAATTGTGTCCCCCTCGTAACCAAGTAGATCTGAACTGACGCATTTTTTTCTACCATCGAAAACAAACGAGATATTCGGGTGGCCTGTGGTAAGTGCCCCACCCTGTATTATAATTTCTTACCACCTCTCTCGTACCACCGATGATTTCTTGATACGGTAGGTCGCAAGAAAGTGGCGAATTTCTTCGTGTTAGACGCGCGTGCGTAGATGGGACGCTTCGTCGCAAACGTTTTAATAGCCTCTCTCAAAGTCACTCGCCGTGTAAACGAGCCTTAACGAGGGCCTACGATCATTCGGCATGCACGCTCAGCGGTACCCACTCGTGTACGGAGCGCGAGCGTGACTACTAGCGGACGAAGAATTACAAGCGAACGACCCATTATTAATCGCAAGCCAATTAAGGCACGATACAACGTTACGTGCTTACACGGCAAGCCGGTAAACGAAGGGGATATTCACTAGGGACAATCGAAAATTATCAGCTAATTCCTTGATTAGGTTGTCGCAAATGAAATTGCAATTAAGAAGGAGAGGAAGTGGATATTTCAATGGAACTATATAAAGGTGGATTATGTATTGCGAGACATGTGTATTCAATTGGAAAGTTAAAGGTGAAATATTTGCAAGCGATTCTTGAGAATAACTGATAATCAAGGTATCCAATTATGGGTCCAAACGCTTTGATTGAAATAAAATTTGGACCGATTGAAAAAAAGATCAAAAATTGTTGAAGGCACATGGGGTCGTTGAGTATGTTTGCTGAAAATACTCTATTCGATTCGGTAACCCTTATGCCCTAAATTGCCTTCTTTATAAAAAAAGTAGAAGCTGTCACACCCTGGGCAACAACATATCAAACAATCCAGGGTCAGTGTAGGCAGAAGTTGTGCCACAAGATGTTGAAAAAGCATATTTTTATTCACTCTGGCATTTGCTAGTGCCTGGTTAATTATTCCGCAATTTACAATTTATACTTATGCAACAAAATTCCTGCCTGTAAATATGAGGGCGTATAACGAGTGATTGATTCCCTTGTACGTGATAATGTATGTGCAAATGAGAACTAGGCTTACAGAAAATATAATAAGAAATTAAGTATTTTCCCACATACCAATAATTCATATTGATTATTTAAAATAAAAAGGAAATATCATTCTCAATCATGAATTTTTTATTGAAGTTCTACTTTTCGCCGAAGCCATAACATCTCACAACGCTACTCGTGTGCCGTACTCCCCCTTTGCATTGATCCCCGAATTCAATTTCATTTTATTTTAAAAATCTTTCTTTTTTTGGACATCAAGAAAACATATAAATAACGCTTTCTTAACGAGTGAAAGAGGGCGTACCGTTACAATGTGCAAATAAAGGCGAAGTATCGTAAAACAGCTCGCGGTCAATTTGTGTGCATTCACAATTATCTCATAATTGCCGTCTGCTCAAGCATGGGCGTCACGCGTCGGTTCCGCTCGTGACCCCGCGCTTGATTCCAGAACGATAAATTAATTTCTCATCCGGAAGAACGACGCGACGCGCGGAATGCATAGAATTGCATCGGGCGCCCGTAACGCGCGTTAACGGGCATTCCAAGAGACGTTAAAGATTTGCTTATCGCGCATACGCGCACTTAAAAGAGATACGAGCGAAGAGAGAAGGAGCTGAAGAGTGGAAAGGAGTGGAAAAAGAAGGCAAAAAGTGTTACTTTACACTCGTTCACCGTAGCAGCGCTTTAACCGTCAACGGGTGATTGCCCTGAGGTTCCAAACAAGTTTCTTTGTTAAAGGGACGAAATCAAAAAGAAAATTTAACTCATCGATTGAAAAGTCAATTGCTCGTGTTCTCCTATTTTAAAACTATAAAAGATATGACGGATTACCGATTCCGCAAACTGTTAAGCTTGTAGTCGTGCCCGTGACTGTACGAAGGCACATATTACTTCTGCTTAACTCGCAACTCTGGCATTTGACGTCGTGATAAAAAGCAATTACCGTGCAATCCAATCTTTCTCAATCAGAGTCGTTAAAAAACACGCGACGAACAAGAAATTGTGTATACGAAGGATACTCTTTTAAAACTGTCACTGGGCTGTATTTAACCGTTCGTAAAAGAAATGAAGTAACCTTTCACGGATAAATTGCTTAAAGAGTGGCAATCGTAAGGGAAGCAAGATTCCTCAATTGAGTTTCTTGGTAGGAAAATAAAAATGAAACTGTTGAAAACGACAAATTGGAAAGATAGCAGACGTTTGCAATAACGTGAAGTGAAAGTGTGAAGGAGATGTGGGCTAATTGAACATAAGAGGCATGTGATGTCGGCCCACCAGACGTCCTCTTGTCCATCGGTCACTCGATCGTCGATCGACTCGAGGGAGGAGAGGAGCTGCCGAGGAAACGTTCACAATCAGTCAGTCAGGAGAAAAGTCGAAGGGGAGCGAGTGAAGAAGAGAGAAGAAGAAGACGATGCACCAAAGTGCCGCAATTTATCCATTGCGCCAGTTTAGCTCAATCGTTCAAGGATTACCGCAGCGATGACATGAAAGGAGCTACGTTACGAGGGTCGTCCGTCGTGTCGGTAGTAGACGTTGTTACGCGTCGTCGCGGTCAAGAGAACCGTTAAGTCCCAGCTTGAAGGTATCCCGAGTTCGAGATATCGAGACTTCGGACATTTGTGAATTCAATGTCTTTCACAGCATCCCAAGTGGCAGTCACTTTCTTGACGATCACTTGGCCGAATGACAATTCTAATATAATTCATTCTAAGGAGACGTTTCCATTGGCACTTGATCCGATCCTTTCACGAAGTTCCATACAGGGTAGGAAAAAATACCAATCACAAACTTACCAATTTCGATCAATTCGTATAGTAGTAGGATAAAGTTGTAATTTACACAGAATCATAGACTCCCCTTTTACTTCACAATGTGTTACAAAGTGAACAAACGAAACAGAAAAGTGAAATGCTTGTCTTTAAATGCCATGTAAAAGAAAGTAATCTTTTTTAACGCGGCGGTGCCAGTTTGACGGTCCCCACGGTTCTTGACTAAACTGCAAAGGCGCTAAAACTGCGAATAGAGGACTTAAATAGCACTAAATTCTTATCTTATTTTTTTTCTGGTTTGCTTTTGTACCGCTGTTTGCTTAACCGAGGTATCGAATAAGGAGCCAGTGATCCGTGAGCTTCCCTCCTCTCTTCGATGCGAGACCGACTGTGATCTAGAATCGCGATCTACCGTTTCGTACGAATCGTACACTCGTGCGAGTCACGAAACATAATTACCTTCCATTAGGATTGTACGCTGCTTTGATGAATTAATCAGGGATGATAAAAGGCCAATTATTTTCGTCCTCTCGTGATTACAATACGGCGGCACGTAATAATTTCGACGATCCCGCGACACGATCGCGAGTCATGCTGCGCCTGCGTTTAGCGGGTAATGCCATCTACTCTGCTCCTATTCTGGTTTCATTACCACAAATCATTAAAACTGTTCGAATGAAGAAATCGTTGGGATGACTCAATAAAAAAATAGAACCAAAATTGTCGATTAGCGGGGCTCCACGACTTTATTTTCTCTCGTGAATTACTCTTATAAAGAGAAAATTGTCTCTCCTTTTCTTGAAGCTTCCAACGATCAAACTATTTTGAAAGTACAATTTAAACTTTCTTAGTTTAAACTTTCAGGAGAAAAGTATGTCATTCGCTATTTTCAAGCAACGAATCAAACGATCCATGTCTCATCATCTTTGCATTTAAGAAAAGCTTCATTTTCGTACGGGATCTTTAAAGGAATGTTTCACCTGAAATCCTCTGAGCACTTCAACACCACTTTGACATTTACGCTCCACTAGCCCGATTCTCCTCTCACTTTATCGTCGATTCATCGACGATTGTCGAGCTGCAGGGCGCAAAGATGCTCGTCATGCTCGAGTGAAGATAACTCTCGCCTCATTAAATTTAGCACCGAGTACGACTTTAAAGACAACTAATGACACGTCCTTTAGCCATTGGGTCCGCAGAGTTACACTCGGTCAGCCCCTGAGGTTGATTGCTGGTCTCACGGGAGGCGGGAGTGACATTAAGGGCCGTTGCACACTGTCGATCAAGTCGCTGGAGACCAGGTCGTCGGTGACCAATGGGTATATGAAAAGATATGAGATTGCACGCACCTGGTCGCGGCGACCAACAATGATTTTTGGTCTTCCGTCAACCAAGTCGCCAGCGACTGGTCGACAGTGCGTAACGGGTCTAAGAGAGCCAAAGAACGGCGAGAGGGAAGAAAAGGAGAGGGAGTGAGAGAAGAAGAGGGGCAAAGAATAATAATAACTCCTTGGTAGTTTTTGAGTGCCCCCTCCCCCCTCCGCGGCTGCTATTCTTTCCTTCACAATCACACGAGCGCTCGAGCGCCCTGATCCACGGTGTTCGCTCTTCATTAAAAGAACCACTTGAGAGAGTGAAGGGGTGGCAGATAGAGAGGGAAGAGAAAAAGAAAGGAGAGCAGTGGAGAGGAGCTTAAAGCCTCACTAATGGCGCGGTACCTTTAATGTCTTCACCCAGCCACTTCTTGGACCTTTCGACGCACGAGAAGAGCAGTATTACAAGAGAAGAGAAAGAGAGGGGGGGGGGCAGTGAGAGGAAGTAAAAGCGTGGTGGAATCTCTTTGCACCGCATTGGATCCTTTTCACCACTGGCACTCGCAGTACTTCATATTGCCGTTTATCACTTCAAGTTCCGAAGAACTTGACAGTTCGGCATGTTCTGACTGTAAGTTCCTTTATTACGTCAAGCGTAATAACCCAAAGCGTCATAAATCAGCTATAAGGATAGGTCAATTGTTTTATTAGAATAAGTGGTGATCAATTACTTTAACAGCATGGATAAACGGCTATAATAGCAATATCCTATTTATCCCTTTGCGATCTGAGTGTTTCTGGTGCTTATAGTTTATTTGCCAGTATTATTGCCAACAGTGACGATTGGGGCACAAAGGGTTACGTTAGTCATATGACACTTGTTGACCTTAAATTGATTAACATAAGAGTATTGAATAACGAATGAAGACGTCTATTTGATAGTATAGTACTGAAAATTTCTTGTGCATGTAATACTGCCCAGTGTTAAACACTGAAATTAGTAATTTGTTGTGAAAATATGTAAAGAAATAAATTTATTAGTATCATACAATCCATGATGTATAATATAGGAATAATACGATTTAATGATAAAATCTTAATTTATTCTACGATTCGTACCAGCATAATGCATTGGTTTACGAGCAGCGCAGTGCCTTTATTGTTCAAGCATCTGTGTAAGGAAATTCGCATGTTTGGTATTAATGTAATAGCCTCTGCTTTAAAAAATGTGTTATATAATACATTTCCATATTAAACTGTTAATTGTCATTTATACTAAAGATAACGCTTTCTTTTATCAATATTTATTTCATAATGTTCAATATCCCTTACGCCATTGTTCACTCACTCAGTTGTACTAGTATCATGAAAATACATTGACGTTTATATAGGAAACTGTGGTGTTCTTATAGAAATTGCAGAGCGTCAAATACTAGAACTATGTCCTAAAGCCAACCGGTGAGTTTTCATGATTTTGTAGATTTTTGTAGAATTAGCAACTATACTGTTTAAAATGATTTCTTTATAAAGAAATTACGGTTCACAAAAATTAGTATCTCTTCTTATTAATTTTAATTCTTTAATAAATAAATTATCTTCAAACTAACGTTCAAATTTTAGTTCTAGCAGAGAAATGCAGGATGTGAACACTGCTCGTTGAAAACATAAATGTATAAAACCTGTTTCGTATATTTTTGTCCGATTGCTATTTGACTTAGGCGATAGTATCGGCAGGAGACGTTTCAACTTTTGCAAAATCATAAGTAAAAAAAAAAATAGCTATCTTTAGCGTGAGAGGCATCCGCGCCCGCCGATACCGCCATGGGAGTTTCTTTGGGGGCTTTTTACGATTTCAAGTCAAATTTTACGACCCAACGACCGGGCGCACGCAGTCTTTGCACTCGCCTCGTCATAAACTCTTTCCCGACTTGACTTGACCTTTACCAGAGTGAAACGTGGGTTCCACGTGTGCAGGTTCCGTGGAAATTCCCGCGACCTGCACCCGGAGGGTCAGTTTAACGAACGCCTCAGGAAGCATAACGAAAGAATAACAAAAGTGCGCATTTGCCGACCGGAACACCAGCACACAAGGCAATCGAGGCGAGTGGAAAAATTTCTTCGAGCTTCGGAGAAAGTCGAAGGGAGTACCATACAATAGACGAAATAGAGATCCCTCACCATGATATATCCAAGTAATTCATTGTAAGCATATCGTGAAAATGGATGCAGTCTTGACGAAGCAAGTTTATTCGAAACAATTTTAAACTAGAATCACTAATGGAAGGCAAAAAATAACGAAGTACAAATTGTACATGTTTCACAGCATACGAAATTATACAATTACCTATTCCAAATTCATTCTTTGACAAATCAAAGCCATGAAATTGTTCATTATTACAGTTTTGTTGGGCGTATTTCGACATATACCGATGTAAGGATTAGAATAATTTGCTTCACTGGACAAAACACGTCCCTCATTCTGAGCCCGATAAATCCCCGCTGGAAGTACCGACAAACAGCGTAAACTGTATCTTCGTTCTTCTGTTTTACGTTTACTTTGGGTCAACTACCACCCGTGCAGGTTTCATCCAACGACAAGATGCTATCTGACGAAAAGAAGGAAAAGTAGGATCGATTAACGAACGGATATTGTAATTGGACACGAAGGACTTCCGACGTCGAAGTCGAGCCCATGGCGGAGTCGCGGCATTATCTACGAGAGATCGATATGTTCGATGGAAAGAAGGAAGGTCGAGACGTTGCCCCGAAGGAAGGGAGGGAACACCAAAGGAAGCGAAAGCTATTTTCGGGCGTGAACGAGGTCATCGTGGGTCGGCTGCACCCAGCTAAACCGCAGCAACTGCTTCGCCGGGTCGCTCCAATTGACGAAGCTTTGCGGGCACGCAGCTCCTTGTAAGAAAGCCGTTCCCCCTGTCATTTTCCCATTTCTTCAGGTGGGGCAACTTATTCTCTTAAAGGTAGATGGAATCTCTCTTTCCAATCTCCCCGATGAGTTAAATTAATCTTACAGTAAAAATAGCGATAGGCAATCAAGAGATTTATTGTCATAGATGTGCACAGTTAACAGTACATTTACGGAACTGCGTTCATAAACACAATTTTCCATTTAAACCAGTCAACATGACAGATTGCCGTAAACCGAGTGTTAATAAAATTACGTCGACGAAGAATTTTAGAAAAGCACTTATTTTCGTTAACGCAAACAGCAAATCCAAATGTCTCTCGGCAGAACTTCTTGACAAAAACTTTACCGGTTTAAGAAACGGACGAACTCCAATGTCCCTAAAATAAATAGTATCGTGCGGACAATCGATAGACTCAAGGTAGAGAGAGAATTTTCACGATTCAATTTATTGCATTTCATCGTGTTTCATTGGGCTTTACTGCGAACATCGTGCGCAACGAGTAACCTTCTGCCTGCGGTCGTAAAGAATAGTAAGGGCGTCGTACAACGAGCACCTCCCAGGACCCGGAACTCAATCGTGGGACGTTAAAGCGCCAAGAAAGTGGCACGTACGCGAAAAGAACGCAAGAATGACTTGGCGGGGACGTGGACGAAAATGCGTCGACCTGGACGATGCGAGTCGATTTTGCCGAAGCGGAATGGCCTGGTAATGGCCGCTCGTAAAACGTCACACGCTCGTCCGCCATAAAGAACTCCCGGACATTTTATTTATCCTGAATTAAATTAATGACGCTATGTACTGTGATCACTTGGTAGGTGGGATGCGGATGGAGTCGGTGAAGGGCATGATCACAGTCGGTCGCCTTTCGACAAGTCATTCCTGAAATTAACTCTGGGTACATGGAACAATTTCGGAGATATATCTTGATGTCATTTCTGTCATACTCTTGCACCCGCGGTCGTCGTAAGTTGTATTCAAGTGGTGATTATTGTCCGTGAAATTGTGTAAAACATTGAACTGCGCGTGCTTTAGTTGGCGATCGTAGAATATTAGGTAGCACAATTGCTTTTAGTGGTGAAAAGACTATTTGAAAAAGAACCTGTAATTTTATTCTGACAATTGTGAGTGTGTGCGCACGATACTGTTGATTCCGCGATACCTGCAAGTTTGAATATACTTGCATTCGTAATGCAACAAAATTTCGTTAAAATACTACTAAAACGTATCAATTCGAACTATTTGACAACTAAATTAGAACGAAGGACAGACATTTGTAATATTCATTTTTTCCTATCTTGGCCACGTTTTCGGGGTATTGGAACACTGTGCAGCGGGCGTGGTAATTGTCACACCGTGAGATCGCACCTCACCGCATGCACAAGACGTGCTGTATACTGTCTCGTAATTTTAAACGCCACCTGGAAGGAAACGTCAACTCTGGAGGAAGTCCAGCTAAAACGAAATACGATAGCGCTCTACATGCATACATGGAATTGCATAGGGTTGTTCGCATAATCCCACCGACTTTCGTTACGCGAGTTTCTTCGACTTTCGGATCGCAAAGTGATCTCTGACCATGCGGTCGAGTGAGCGAGCGGGTGGTATATTTGCGTCACCAAAGGTGGAGTTTCCTCGCGTAAGACGAAGAGCAGCGAGCTCACTCTTACGTGTGTTTCGGATTCGCGCGTTGACTCACTCCCTTCGCGCGACTACTGAGTCATCGCATTATTTATACATTGTATGGGCAGTACAGGCATAATCCAGCGTTGAATACACGAGATTGGGAGGTTGCGTGCGGATATTGTTGGTACTACTGACAGCGTCCGTGAAGACGAAGAGAAAGAGAAGGAGAACTTGAATGAGCACGAGGATTTGTCAGGGAGGAACGGAGTCCAGGCAAAATCCCCAAGGGCGTCATATTTTACGAATGTCCGTCCGAGTAGGTGGCTGGGTATACCTCATGCAGGGTCCCTCCGAAGGAAACGAGTGACGGAAGAAAAAAGGGCTACAGTTGTCCCGACGCTTTATTTCAGGGTGATTAAAAATGTAGCAGTTATAGGAAGAAAGACATCCCGCAATATTGGCACCAGTTTTGGCGATGTGGACACCGAATGGAAGATTCGAGCTCTTTTTGGTTCATTGGCCTAGTTGGAAGTTATATATGCGAATAGGACAAGAACAATGCCACGTTGGTTCGACGGGGTTTCGTTGAGTCTGATAAACTTGGAGCCCGTTCAAGTCGGATATGGGTCAAGTTGAAATTAGATTCCAGAACTACGTGCGAGAGGGATCGCCACGTTGAGTTTCGTACTCCGTTGAAAGTTTCCGGAGATTGGTCCAACCTAAGCTTGAAGTAAATATGGCGCTGGTGCATTTTGAAATCGTAACCGACTGGACGTATCTCTAATCAATGAAATCACGTGCCCTATCAGCATGTGTGACTTGGTTCGGTTGGTATGTAATGGTTTTTTAATATCATATTACGAATTCTATATTATAATTAGATACTATGATACTACTGTTCAAACAGACAATTTTCAGAAATGTCGAAGAAATTGATCAAAAACATTGTCCTCTAAATTTATTACAAGTCGCCCCCACATTCTTTTAAATATTCTCTATCGAACCCAATTTCAAGAATGAGAATCTCACGGGGAGCGTGTGCTCTCGCGGACTGCGGTTTTCTAAATGTTTAACTATATTACCAGTAGTTAGGCAGCCTTGTGGGACGTATCCCCAGAGTATAATAAGAACGGCGTTTTCTTTCTTCTTTTGTTTCCTTGGGCTTCACAAAGAATTACTAATCGCGACAAAATTGATTCCGTTCCGCCTGACAAAGCAAAGGGATCGGGCGCTCCCACGAGGGTTTTGCCTTCTCGTACGTCTCGTAAGGCGTCTCGTCGCGTTGGGTCGTCGTCGTCTTCGTTGTCTTCGTCGTTGTCGTTGTCTTCGTCGCTGAGGAGGATTCCAGGGGCCTCGCCGCGAATTGGCTGGGCCCCCGGTCCGCGCGAAGGTCCACGAGGGGGACCCTAAGGGCAGAAAGGGTCCCGTCGCGAGCAAAAACCGATCGTTTAACGGGCGACGCAATTTGTCGCGTCGCAAAACACACGAATGGAATGCGTATTGTCCGTCCGTACGGATTATCGTCCCGTTTCGACTATCCACCTTGGTTCTCGTGCTCCGTTGCACATCCACCGCGCATACACAGCCACATGCAACTCGTTCTTTTTACCTCTTCTTCGTTTTCTGTATTTTTCCTTCGTGAGACATACCGTGGGCGCGTCTCGAATTTAAGCGTAGAAGGCAACGTGAATTTATTTCTAACGAGAGGGCGTCTGCCCGAAATGTACTCGTGCTTTGCTCCTCGATGCCCGGTGTGAATCGTGGAGAGTTCCCTCGCCTATTGAAATTAATTGCAAGAGTCTCCTTGCAATGTGTAATGGCAGATAACGCGTGCGAGAATGCCGGCCGGGATATCCACCGACTTTCACGATGCCGCCTTTGAGAAGAGGGCAACGGAGGTTCATATCCCGTATGTTGACTATTTCAACTGCAAAAGAGCACAATAAGGGTGAACAGGGCACAGCCGAAATAGCTACTCGACATGAAATTTCCACGCGACCGAATTTAATAAATTGATTTTCGACAATCGTTTTCGATAACGATCGTACATCGGCCTATATTTAGTCCCGATTGCACGGGTCGAACTTAAAAATACCTACAACTGAAGGAGACGACTCGTGTAACGGAATTTCAACTTTAAGTGAGACTTAATTTTTAAGCTGAACTCGTGCAACCAGGCCTTAGTCCTTTTCTCATTCTACGTTCCTTTCGAAGCAGCCGCGCGTTTCCGAAACATTGTCCTGTCCGGAGGATGCTCCTTGCGACAATGGCATTTCCATTCTCGCGTCGTCGGTGTCGGCGGTCGGCCGGCAACAAACGAGGATCTCCCGAGTCTATCGATCGCGCGCGGCTCCCTCGACGCGCGGCGGATCCTTCTCGCGAGAATTCCCAAAAAGGGCGATCCTCACTGGACCGCTCCGCTCGCGAAGCCCAACCGCAAAAGGTGCTGGGAGGAGGGTGGCGGAGCGAAAGGAGTGGCATGCGAGAAGAGAGGCGGAAGAGGGAAAAAGAGAGGTTGAAAGAGAAACGACACGCTCGACGCGGGGAACGGAGGGAGGAGGATTTCGTACAAGGCTCTGCTTTCACGCTGGGTCGTCGAGGTCGCGATTGTCCCTCGGCTTGATAGCGCCCGTTCGCCTCACCACGGCTGACTTTAACTTTTAATCGATGCGTTTTTGCCGCGTACCATTCGCCACCGTCGCCCCCCGTGGTCGTGCGGTGTCGCGATCACCACCACAATGACCATCCTTCCTTCCTTCGTCTCTGCGACGCGACGCCACGGTGGACACCGTCGCGGCACAGCGCGGCGCGTCGTGGATTTATCCTACGCACGGCGCAATATTTTATCGCTCGCGATTGTTCCCGCATCGTCCGTCCTGCGCGGCTCCCGCGCTACAACACCCCACGCCACCAGCGCATCGGTGAAAGGATTTTTTGCCACGGTCCCCGCTCACTTCCTTTAGACTTTTTTCTCCGCCGCGCGCGGTTCATACACCGCGACGTCCAAAGGGATGGGACAACGCGCTCCTCTTACGATTGCAATACTTTCGGATGATACGCCATAGTAGACGTAGGCCAATAAAAAACCAATAGCTCGGCAATACTTTATTATTCGGAGTGTGCTTAACACCGTGTGACATTTAACCACGGCCGTGCACTACTCAGCTACTTCCACTTGCTTCGTACGGCTCATTTCTATTCTCGTTTACCTTTTCTATATTTTTAAATATGCCATCTTGCTGCATTGTATCAAATTGTGCAATTTTCGATCTTCGTGGTTCGTAAACGTAGCTTCGTCGATGAAAAAAAATCAATGAAAAAAATCTTTCATTCGTTTGTATCTTTTGCAGGGCCTATAATCTTCCTAATTGTCTTTAGAGATATGAGAATTATGAACTGTTAGTTATTCACAATCTACGATATAGTCTGACAGTTCTAAAAGAGAAGAAGGAAGCTTTGATCTGTTTTCATCCGTTCGATGATTCTGCTGCATCGATAGATTAGATTTCTCGACATTTCGCGCTTGAACGTCGGTATCGCGTCGCGGTGTAAAGAAACTCCGTTAATGTTATGGCAAAGCACTTTTTCGCGCAGGTGTCGAAATGGACGTTACACGCGAGCTTTTCTTCTTTCTATTGGATTAATAGGGGGATAATCGTAGCAGTGGTGGCATCGACCTTACTAAATGGACTGTGCTACACGCACCTCGTTCCGCGGTAGCGCAACAACTCAATGCTCGCCACTTGGAGATTGAAATGAGGCATTGCGAATGGGGCGAGGCCGACAAAGGAATTCAATCGTCATAGAAGTTCCAGTAACTTCATGCGTGGAATCGCTGTGCGCTTTGGCCGCGCCGCAGGAAGCGCGTCTACGAAGAGAACAAAGCGAACGCTTCTGGAAGATTTTTCATTTCATTTAAGACATTCTCACCGTGGCATGCCCTGACAATGACGAATGTTCATCGTGCTTCACCATTTAATTGTACGAATGGTCTTTCATAGAGCAAGTCTTTCAGAGAACGTATTGATATAAGTGGAATAATTCCACTAATGTCGACACAAATAAACGGAATTAAGTTTAACGTATATTCACGAAATTGTATCTATTATTTTATTAGAATGATATAACGCCTCGGTGCCAAAGCGTCCGTTTATCTTTCGCTGATCAGTAAATAATGCCTTTCTTCCTCCAAGTGCTCATAAATTTACAACGATCCTATTACACTTCGATCCTAGTTATAGTGCATTGATCCCATCCGTAAGTATCCTTATGGCACGCGATCGAAAATGATAGCATCGCGTGTTAGTCAGACAGGAAAGAGAAACCATCTTCACTCCGTCCGATTGTATGAGAAAACCTTTGATATGGTCGCACGCTTCGTTATGCCAATTTTCGCCGACAAGGTTCCTGTTGGATTCCCGTTGGGAATTATATCAAAAAAATTCACGAGCCGACAGAAACAGGCAGGCAAGAAAAATTCTTATCCGACTACCTCTGACGATAGTAAAGATCGAATATAGTTTGAAAGCCTCATGAAGAAGTTGGGCTTAGACGTCACGGAATGTGCACCGAGAATAACAATGAAAAGAGGCAAACGTACTGTTGAGAGGCAAGTTCCGCGGAGCGCAGCTCGATATGATTTGGCAAACGCCTCACGTAGCCACCTCCGGTCATAAAGGAAGAGACGGGATGAGTTTCGTTGGCTTCGCCGAGCTACGTAATTCATTATTCGAAGGGCGAACGATACTCGACTTTGCACTATCGTCCATTACAATGACCGCTGACACATATATCAACATGCCGACTCCTAAACCATTTTTGTGTATTATGAAAAGTCTGACTGTAAAATTGTCATTATGAGCAATTATTTTTATAAGCGTAGTAATAATAATGACAATAATATTAGTAATAATAATAAAATAATAATAGCAGTAATAATAATCACGTTAGTGCTGTCAAGCAAATATGGTATATTTGGTAACAGTCTGTCCCCGTGAGCAATGCCCGGGAAACGTCTTGGATACTTTTTTGCAAACTTTAGAAACGATATGCTCGCATCGATTAAAATACTAATGACATGTGTATAATTAATATTAAAGCTTCGGAAAACAAATACGGTTTCAGCCGAAATGTAATATCGTGGATTGTTCTATCGGAGAAATGGTTTCCTTCAGGATACCCTTACGATCCATAAAGGAATAATACAAAAGATCAATTTCGAGGTCAGCATGGTTCCCACAGCTGTGTTGCAGACCAGTAGTTTCACGTATTGCGAGGTTTACCGTGTAACACGTGACATAGACCAATACTGACACAACTGTTTTTCCACCCACAATGCTAGTCCATGAGTCCTTTAGAAATCCGCAGACAACCCATAAAATGACGATTTACATTCTTCGCATTGTAGAAAGTACCGCGAAATTAAAAATGCAGGAAACCAATCTTGATAACACTTTACCCGATTGAGTATCTTCGTTGGAAAAGAAAGCAAAGTTTCGACACGGCATTAGAAATTCAAAAACGACACATAAAAGTGCAAACAATCTCCCATGGCAGTAGACGACTTCGAATACTGACCATTTGCTACCGCCATCTCAGTGAAAAGAAATCAATTTTGATCACACGTTAAACCTTTTTCGCAAAAACAGTAAGAAAGTACGAGCAAGAAGGCGTGATAGGCAACGTGAGGCGCACATTCAAACTCTAAATGATTTCCTCATTGTCATTTCGATAAAAAGCGTTCTCAATGCTCACGCTGCGAGCCCACCAGGATCGTCAGCATTAGCATAGAAAAGGGTCACGCGAAGTAGAGATGTGTCTCGTTCGCAGTGAACGTATTCCTGTACCAATGGAAGAGTCCTTACTACGCCGACGAATGCTCGGGATTCGGACAATGTTGCCGACACGAAACAAGCTTGAGACAAAGAGGACAAGTGAATTACATCGAGCTACAAGCTCCAAAAAATGTTTTTCAAAATTTACAATAATCTAAGCACTATACATATTACTGACTGAATTAAGTGAGTCGACAGCGACAAGTTAGTCTGGTTATTCAACTTTGGCAAAGGCCTCCTAGGTGTTTTGTATGATACAAGATAAATATCGCATGTTGCTCAAGTGCGCATGTGACAAGTGCGAGAAATGCTTCACAGATGCTTTGCGGTATAGTCAATCAAGTCAATACTAACGACGATCTGCCTCCAAAAAGCACGCAAGAAATATCGAGAGCAAGCATGCACAAAAGACCGCAAGCAATTTATGTCGTAAGGTACGTTCTTCCGTCGCATCGGCGTACGACGTTTCCGACGACATCTGCGTGTTTATAATTCTTTTATGTTTTTATGCATATATCCGCCGTGTTTACATTATGTAGCACGTTGCATGTTACATGTTTGATGTTTCGTTGGTGCACGACTGGCCTACATACTCCTCTGCTTTACACCCTCTGTCCCAACACAATGTTGAAAACTGATCGTGTTCGATGGCGGTAGTGCGTTTCGTGCGCTTGCGTCTTGCGCGGACCGATAATTTCCTCGCTTACGACACGTCATAATTACTTATCGTTAATTTGCGAGGGGTGAGGAAGGGTGGAGCGGGGTGAAGAAACAGACAAAGTGGCGACAGGAGAAAGCGAGAAAAGAGTAATGGAGAGAAAAAGCCACGTGAGGCATTTAATGGTGGAACGCCGCGCTGCCACTCGCATTCTGGAGTAAGTAGATAATTCCAACGAAATGTCCCGGACACCAAGCGGGAAGACAGGAGGAGGAAAAGCAGCGAGAGGAGCAGAAGGAGCAGAAGGAACGAAAGAATGTCGTCGACGGGGTAGCAAAAGCGCGACGTTTCGCTATGCGCAAATTACGCTAGCAAGACGAGAATGATAATCGTCGGTAATACGTCAGTCACATACGAAAGCTGAACGAGCTGAAGGGAGGTGGATCTTATTTATAGGTCCTCGATCGGTTACCTCGACTCGACCTCACGTACGATCGCTACTGTAGGAGATCGGCCCGGTTTTCGCGGAACGAGTCGTGCCAACAATGTTCCTTCGGCTTCTCGCGATCACCTTTCAATAAGCCGGGGGAATTCAGCGAACGTTCGATAGTTCAATTTTAATTAAATGCAATTAAAGAGAGAGAGAGAGAGAGAGAGAGAGAGAGAGAGAGAGAGAGAGAAAGCAGTTGCTGGCGATGTTCGAGTTTATCACGGGAGTGCCGAAGTCCAGACGGATGTTAATCCAATTGAGGGCGTGTAAAGTGGTACTTAATGTGCATCGATAACGAGTCGGATGAGTTAGAACAAAGGGAGAAACGAACGATTCACGAACGAGACGTCGGTTGGTTGGCTTTCGCGAACTCTAAGAAATGAATTATTCTGAAATATCGGGCACTACGATCGACGTGCCATTAATTCCGTTCTCGCGATGCCTCGCGTTTCCTGCATTCTGCAATTTTTACTCTCGTCCGATAGAGATGCCAGCGTAGCGCCCACGTCCGCATTTCTCTCAACTCCCCTTCTTACTGATTTGAAAGAAGAAAGAAACTGTCAATGAGAGTGGACAAAAGTTGTGAACCTTACTGCATATTTATACGGCCATCTTTCATTTCCCCCACTCTTACTCTCTAATCTCCGCCATTAAACAATCCTTCTACCACGATCGTCTTTTCCGATTACACTCAGGAAAGTTGTTGGAAGCTATCTTAGAGAAGACTAGAGTCATCGAGAAATCGAATAAGCATGGTCATAGGAGAAAGAAGGGTATCTTCGTTATACGAATTCGTAACATAAATGAACTATATTAACGCTCGCAGCACCCCTACTATACTCACAATAAGGGCTTACTATCATCCGTACTTTAGCAGCGCTCGATAAGTATGCGTGTAGAGCAGATCTAAAGTTGTGCCTAAAATAAATTTTAGTTATTGCCTTATTTTATACATCAGATTGTTTCTTTTTTCGAAGGGTAGTTTCAACAATTATCGAATGTATTTCGCCAATCGTAGTTTGGACGACGAGGAACGAGACAAAAGTCCATTCACTATGAGAATTCTACCTCTGCGTGAGAACAACACAGGCTTAAAAGGAAGCCTCGGTAAAGGACAGAAAGAAAGCGATTTTACTTGAATACGCAACATCATTTCTAGATCTACGTTTTCGCTGCCATTAAAGCTCTGTTATTGCAAACAGAACTGTTTCTGGTGGTAGGTACAGT
This sequence comes from Tiphia femorata, assembly GCA_944319695.1. Taxonomy (NCBI): domain Eukaryota; kingdom Metazoa; phylum Arthropoda; class Insecta; order Hymenoptera; family Tiphiidae; genus Tiphia; species Tiphia femorata. The sequence goes on along the minus strand of OX090895.1, from coordinate 15,914,271 downwards.
CGCGCAAAGAGTGGGATATAAATTACCAATCCCACGTGGGTCTGGAACTCTCCCGACCACGAGGGGTCCCACGACGAAAGTCTCGGCAAGAGCACGCTGGGCTTTACGAATTATCTGCTTTTTTTCCCTCCAACTCTTCTTTCCGCACTGTAGTTTGATCTTCCTTGCGTCGAAAGATCCACCGCAGCCGTGCGTGATGAAATGGTACGCACGTGCGTGTGAGCAGACGAGTTTACGCGGTTGAGTAAGGGCAGCGGGGCATCGTAGAGACCGGCACAACGACGCAAGCGCAGAAGGACGAAGGGTGAAGAGCCAAAGAACGAGAAAGCAGACGAAGACCGAAACGATGAGAGAAGAAGAGTATCAGTGGTTAGCTTCATGTTTAAGTGCATGCGGCTGATTAATAAAATATTTTCTAGTAAATATTACCAATGCGCTTTGCGAAAGAGCCGAATGGCGGATTCATATTTCGTCAAATCGGTATGAAGGATTGCAAGATGGTATGCCCCACCCTTCTTTTAATTCACCATGAAAAATGCCGACACGATGGCAACCTTTTTATAAAGTATAAAGAGCGAAATACGAGGTGTAGTACTCTAATAGTTCTGTAGCAATTTCCACAAGGGGGTCCGTGTTCGCACTAGATCGACGGCGGTCAAAGGAAGGAAATGACGAGAAATGAAGAGTATCATCAGTGGCAACCGGTGGGATATTTGAGCCTGATTGGAGGCGGAGGGAGAAGAGAGAGAGAGAGAGAGAGAGAGAGAGAGAGAGAGAGAGAGAGAGAGAGAGCAGACGAAGAGCGAGAAAAGAAGCGGAGAAGGTCAGTAATAAGGAATGGGATGCGCACCTCATGGGCTGCTTGCTACAGCATACACGGTGTTATGAGCTACGGAATTCTAACGCAAAACCATTCCAAGAGGATGTGTTCATCGGTTAAGGGAGAAAAAGAAGCAGGTTCGCACGTAAAATAAACAAGCGGCGGTGAAGATTGAAACTGTTCTTCCTTTATAATTTCTTAAGATGGCTGGTTCGTTGTTTGTGGGACTAGGGATAATGCGTACATATACATATACCTCGATTGATATCACATGGTGTAATTACAGGTGGACACTTCTTTGCCTACATGTGTGCAATGCATACTCACACTTACGCAATGGGATATAATTGTATTATTATAGTGTCTGGTTGTCAATGTTTTTGCAAGTAACTCGAGTGCATAAATTTAAAAGTATAAATGTACTCATTCTGATATTACCGTTGAAGGAGTAGGAACTATCTCGTTTCGTGTCACTCGGTAATTACCTAGCTTGAACATCATAACCTGTTAGTACGGCAGAACAAATACGCTACAATGAATACTTTTTACAGAATCTGCTTAACCAAAGCAGGCTCCTAAGGTCGATCAAAAATAGAACTTTTACCATAGAAAATAAATACTTATCAAAGTAATAGGTACGACTCTATAAAAGAAAAGGGAACGGAACAGAAGAAGAAAATAATTAAACCGCTAGATCGACTATTAATAATTACAGTGTACGTATCGTTACGCAACGGAGGATCTTGAAAATTCAATATCGGTCTATAAAACGAACGCGTGGTGTAGATAATTATCACGAAAAAACAACTACCCTCCACGAGAACGACAGATATATCCACGCATAGTGCCCGACAAGTTGTTTGTTATATTGCAAAAATTCTTAATAACCTGTCCGATAGTGAAGTCGGTGAAGGGTGGAAACATAAAACAAACTTGGTCGATTGGCGAAGAGCCCTAAGCAAATTTATAGGAGGGTATTTTCTCACGATCGGCGCATCTGTATACGGTACTGCTGTAAAGGAAGCTAGGCTTCAAAGGACGTAATCGGGATTTGTATCAGGGATAGATGCGGACGCGCGGCGTCCAATCGGAATGCAGCCTTCGCGCAGGGCTATGCCAAGAGCTCAGAACTGCGAGATGAGATCTCTACCGTACCATCCGGAGATCTCTCCTTCGGCACGGTATATTGCAGCACCCGATATCGAGAGTTTCAACTTCCAAATGGATCTTATCTTTGCGAAATATTCCATTAGAAGCCCCTACCATTAACGAAGTATCCTCGTATCGATCGATATCTGTCGCTCGAACGCTGTACCAGTAAATCGATTATTGATCGTAATAGGATAGACTCGTGGAAGCCTGTGTACTTACTCGCCCGGATACGATCCACGCCTCGTCGTCTTGCGTCGTCCTGCTCCGCAGCATATTGTTTCGTAACAATTTTATTATTATCGATCCTGGAAGGATACACTTGTACTATTTGGCAAGAGACACGCGCAATTGTAGTACACATCTGGAGTATTCTCTTTACACATTATCTCAGAGAACTCTCAATCGGCTCATTACAGTTTCTGTTGACTCACTTCGAAACAAAACAAGATCGAGTAAGATTTTACCTTCTGTTTGCGTCCTCTCTTATCTCTCTTATCGCTATTGCGGGTCTCCAAATTGTTTTAAAACGGAGGACTTATATGGCTTCATACGATTGTGTATGCTCACGAAGACGAACGGTGTTGCATCACTAACAATGAGCAATAAGGCCATTCCTTTAGACAAGTTGACGCGTTGCACGATCCTACCTTGCATCTTATCTTACAAGGCATATCGAACTCATGTACGCCTATTTAGAATTGATACTGGACGGCATTACAGGCCAAATACAAACGATCCATTATGTAATGGTTCATGCTGTTGTTACATTACCTCTGTACTATCCTTTCTGGTATTTGAAAGTATAATTGTTAATAACAAATAACAACACCAAAACTCGAAACATTGTATGAGTTTGTTGCAGCTGTTACAGAACAAGTTTAACATAACAGGTATGTTAGGAAGAAGCAAGAATTGCGCATCTAATGGTTATTGTCAAACGAATTGTCAAAAGAAAAGGAATTCAAAAACACGTTCTCTACTTTGATCCATAGTTTACGTTTTGTAATTTCACGCGAGAATAAAAACCAGAGAAATCGCAAAAAAATTAAAATGGTTAATTTACTATTTACACAAATGACTTTTCCTTATAAATTGTTCGTGTAATTGAAGTTGTTACAAAGTCAGACAATCTCGAAAAAATGTCTTCCTACATCCAGTAGTTTCAGAGATATCCTCAAAAATACAGTTTCACCCCTTAACTTCGAGGGCTGATTTCATCCCCTTAACATGGACATTGGCCGACAAAAAAATACCTGTCGAATATTTTTCTGAGAACTATCTTTCATATAAGTTTCATCTAAATTGGCGTCTGCGAGTTAAAAATGGCATAAAGCACGCACGTTATTATATCGTAGCAACTCGAAAGATTCCTCGATGAACGCGCGCTAGCATTCTATTGTGTTTACTTGAAACGATTAGAGTATTGTGTGAACATCGTCGTGTAGTTTTATATTTATTGTACATATGTATGTACGTTCGTCGTGTCGATTCGTCAGTTTATTGTACATGAGTATTTGGAGAACGCGCTATGTATAACGCAGAAATCTGCAAGTTGAAAAATGAACGGATTAGATGACAATGGAAATCGGTGCCTCATCGTGGAGTCTAATGTTCATCGATCACAGATGAATACAGTGTATCGAGGGAGAATAATGGTGCTCGCAGTATCGTCTTTCGTTCCGCGTATTATTGTATTATCGCTTTTAATGCTATGAATCGCGTATTGTGATTTACTTATCGCAGGGAGGTAGATGAAATGTAATGAATGCGATGGATTCAATGAAATCAATCAATGTATTGTTGCGATACTATGTACCGTTTCGTTCTTATCATTTGAAATGCTGTAGCAATTCTGTAGGCTGTACATAGGGTAGAAGTTCAAGCTATTCTGTTTCAATGCAAGAGTATCACTAATTTAATTCAACTTGCAATTGCATTGCGCTCGTTGCCAAACTAACTTATTGAAAAAAAAAAAAAAAACCCTTTTCAATCATTTGCTCATCGAGAGCTTAAAGGACAAATACATACTTACATACTGAATACTAGCAAATGGTAGCATGATTACTTGGGATTATATTAGTTTATGTTTAGTTGAAGGATTTTTCATGCTTCCAGAAGAACTTTCGATGGAGGAAGAAAGAAGGAGGAACTTTCGAAGAGAAAAGGAAATATAATTGTAATGCGACTGATTTTTGGTAAGAATACGAGTTAGTTTTGTAGAACAAATTTGGGTTATTCACTTTAGGAACCCACGTGTGTACAAGAGCACAAAACGACGCTGATTTAACACAATTCGTTAGAATTCTGTACAAATTTTAACCCCCTGGTTTCTGAGCGACCGACGTATCTACAAGCTACACGACTGACTATCCAGTCAGGCCGGGAGTTGGTTTGTTTTCGAATCCTGAAATAGAAGGCGTGGCCGCGGAGCACGCGCCTGTAATTCCCAAGATGTACGTTCGTCGATTGGGTAGTTCGGTCATGCGATATTCGTAGTCACGAGAATGAAAAATTACTATATTAAAAACATGACCTTCGAGGGGGAAAGTAAAAGTTTAATACGTCCTGCCGAAAAGAAAATGTTGAAACCTCTCTTTAGTATTTTAACCTCTCTTTAGGTTTATTGAACTTTAATGAAAGGCATCGTCAAAGAGACTTCAGTGATGTAAACGGCTTTCGTTTCGGGAAAAGCTTCACAAGACGTAGGTACGAGCATAACTTATTTTTGCTTGTCTGAATTTCTTGAAATTTCTTCTCCAGGAGATTAACACATCACTCGGAACATACGTATACGAATTTAGAGTGAGTGTTATACAGAGTTCGGTTGAATAACGTGTACAAACAAGCATAGAGTGATTCTTTAGCACTTGTTCTGGTTGTAAAATATTTCAAAAGTAATTCATTATTATCTGTTACAATACTGTTCAAATCGATGTTCATTCCTGTTCGAGACTCCTAAGGCATTGATCATATTAACGTACTCTATTCGTGTAATTCATCGCCTTGATAATTGAACAGAAACTAATTGTTCAGGTAAAAAATACAGTAGAAGTCGTACTGCATTGTTTACAGTCACTACAAGTATTATACCTTTCCGGAGAAACATATCTTGACGGAAATTAAACGATTTCTTATTGTTTACTTCTGGACAAAATATTCAAGACCCGTAATATAACATGGCAACGCAGTAAATAGAAATGTAATGTATAAGGTAATACATATATCAAAGAAAACTCACCACAATCGGTCCTCCATCTTTGGTCGACGCAGATACGGTAGCCCCAAACCATTGCCGGGTTTTATTGTCTATTTGACTGAGGCCTCCCGGGATTGATGGATTTCTAACGTGATTGTTTCCTGCAAGTCAGAAGAACCGTTTGTGTTAATCGTCACGCACCGTATGGGTGAATGTTAGGATATGATATAGGCCTTACATTTAATAAATGGTATATTAATCTAACATTTGTTTCACGATGTATCATTTAATCTTATAAGGAACTGCAATTATGGCGCATTTAACTGCTACGAGATCTAAACTCCTCCAGAAAGGCAGAAAGTATTTAGCAAAGACTGGATTGACGTTTGAGCTGGCAGCCTAACTAGTTATTTAGCTTCGCGTGCGTAACCTAATATGTCACTCAACGGAACGGAACGGAACGGAACGGAATGGAAACTGAAGGAACCAGTTTCAGTGTCGTTTGCACCTGGGTAATCCGAGGGTGAGGTTAATTCAGGTCGTAGACAAGCTACTTACCCTTACACAATTACACACCACAATGGTAAGAATTAATGAATAGATATAGAAATTGGAAGCAATTGTAATTGTACAAGTTTTAATTCAAATTAAACGAACGACTCTTCAGGAATGAGACCAAAATCTGTAAAAAATTCTTGTGTATCTTTTTCACCTAAATGCGGCTCTTAAGACACGCTCTAGACGCGTTTTCTAAATACACGAGAAACGCGTGATTAGTGTAGATACATATAAAGTCGAGGTAAGATTCAGCTCCAGGTCTGCAATATTTTTCACAATTGACTAATCTATTAGCTCATTCCAGATGCATATGCTCACTTTAAACAGACCGACAATGTAATAATTGTCGTGACGTTGAACAGGACGCGGATGAAGCCACGGGAACTACTCTACTGGGAATACATATAAAAAGAGAAAACAATGCGGAATTAAATGGATCCATCGATGCGTTTCTCGAAGAATCGTATAATTGTTGGTACGTTACATAAAAGTCTCGGGCAGGTGTTACTGTGTCCAGTACATCGTACGCGTGTGAGCACTCTTCATTGTTCTTTAGTCGATTTTACCAGCGGGAGAAACCCGTTAGCCGTATCGGCTGGGATTCACCCTTAAAGGGAAGTTGTCTTTCGTCTCGGCGCGGGACTGAAGCCGGATCGCAGCGGAATACCGCCAATGAAATGATGCGGTAACCTCGGCGTGTCATCGACAGGAATGTCCGAGGAAGTAGTCGAGAAAAATCATGCCTTATAATATGTAGGTAATCGTTCGTACTTTGACGAATGATGAAGTTACGCTTAAAGGACAGGAAAGTACGGATGGCGAAGGGAGATACTGGAAGAGCAATCGGTTCTAATATGTAAAAAACTATTCGTTGAAAAGTAGAGGAAGTCTTAAAGTGAATCACCATTAGCAAAATCAGAGGACACGGTATCGAAGTGTAAAGTGTCAAGCTGCGGATTCGTTAAAATTAAGGCCGGCGCACTCTACGCGGACGAATCAAAAGAAGTGGACGGCATGAATTTTGAATGACATACTTAAATTAGCCAAATTAAAAAAAATGAGCGCACTCCTGGTTATCCCCGCCTATTATCGCACATTTATCTTAAGAAAAAGAAAGAAATATATGACGAGGCGTCGCTCTTCTCCGCGAGTCTTATTTCCTCGACTCACAAATCAATTAGCCGCTCGTAGGAGAGTCCCGACGAGGTCGTGAAGGCTCGTCCGCGAAGAGGCCGACACCTGCCCAACGCAGTGCTTCTGGATCGGTTTGGAAGGCAGGGCCCCGGGGGTAGGTGAGTCGGGGGCTTACGGTTTTCTCTATTAGGCAGCGCCGGCTTCTTGCAACCGCGGACGGTAAGCCGGTAAGTCGGATTCCCGGTAAGCCGGGAACGGCCCACCGCCGTGACACTCTCGTGCGAGTCTCCACGCAGGGTGCAGCGAATAGGAGTTCCTCGAGACGAGAGTGGCTCTTGGCCCGAGAGTGACTCTCCCAAGAAGTGAGTGACCTCCGGGAGATCGCCGCAAGATCGACGGGCGAGCCTCTTCCTCGTACGTCCATAGAATTCAGGATCGCGCGATCGGGAATCCAGAGGAAGGTGTGGGGTGAAGAGACGAAGAGAAGGGGAAAGGAGGGAAATGGAAAGAAAGAGAGAGAGAGAGAGGGAAGGAGGGAGAACCGTTTGGCACTTGGTTTCTCTTTGAGTCGGCAGATGGATCCCGCCACATGGCGATGCTTCGCGAATAAGGGTAGACAGGGAGGAACTCTTTCGAATTAAGACGGGGCAGGACTTCGCGAGATAACGAGGAGCAGGAGGTGCGCGCGCATGTTCGGCTACTGTTTGATGTTTGACGGTTAGGGACAAGGTTAGCAAGGATACGAGGACTCTGCATCAGATGTATCATATTCGTAGCTATTCTTTTTTTGTGCTATGAAGCTTCTTGTATAATACACGCTAGTAACATTCAGTCCAAAGCTCATCGTTCATTGATTGGGTTTGTTTAGCAACGCAGCGTTTCTGAAATACTACAAGGAAATGAATATACGTATACCGATGGTATAACGCAGTATTGTGTCGCGCTCATATGTCAGGGTCCTCCTACGGAGATCCCGCGTCACGCCACGTTGTAATTGACGGTCAGCTTTATAAAGCAACTGGAAGAAACAGAGCAGGCCGTTGACAAAGGAGAATGCTAAAAAAGGGCCACATTTCTAACTCTTCAGATAACCAAAATTATAATAGGACATCATTTTACATATTGGCCCACAATGTCAGAAACGCACAATTTTGTACAGCAATTGTGAAGGGAAAATTATTATCTTGAATATAATCAATAATAAGAGAATAAACTGTAGAAAGGAATAAAGATGTTAAATTTACGAAAGGACAGTAACAAAAAGATTGTATGAAAATTTACTTGGATATTGGTCCGATATAAAAAGCAAGAACATCTAAATCTGCGGAATGAAAAAAGGGAAAACCAAAGCGGCTTGCCAAGCATTGTACAACTATTTACGGACGATTTAAGTGGAGAAATGATTTTTGTTGATTTCTTTGTCTCACACATATATTGGTCACACAAATGCGCTGATTTTAACGAGTTGCCGTCACCCTTTCGACATGGCATGGCAATAACATTGTTCTCAGCTTTCGATTCAGATTGCGCACCGTGTGTGATGCTATTTTCGAATATGGGACCATGTGTTTACAGCAACCGAACGACAGCGTAAATCTAGGTTGGGACCAACTCACCACTATTTTAAACTGTGCTGTTTCGCGGGTGGACGCGTGCGTAAAAAATTCTGAGGTTTGAAAAATAATTTTTAAATATACTGTCTTGTGGAAGAACTCTCAAGAGGAATAGGAGAAGGTGGCGTACAGTGGTACCTACGGAACAATGATATACATATACATATGTCGTACAAATTCGCACATATACTGCAAAAATTTTATTGGTCGTATTTTTTATGTGTAACTACTACAGTAATATTTTCTGCTAAGAAAAGTTCGTATATTGTCCTCCAAACTTCGGTGTTAGTACTCTCTTTTATCTCAGTTTACTCCAAAGGAAAATGGAATTCACTTACATGTCAATAATAGTATATTTTGTAAGAAATAGTTTCATGCAAATACCTTAACCCCTTCCGGTACGATTTAATAATGAAAAACTGTGCATGAAATAATCATTTAATTTTTATTTAAAAAAACAAAAGTGTTGCCAAATTCAGTACACTAGAAATTTTAAACTAAATTTTTTATTGAAAATTTGTGTGGAATTACCAATAATTCAAAGATTGGGTAAATTTATAATCTGTAGTTATAAGTGACGCAACGTGACCTCGGCAATTTTACGGAGAATTGGAAATAATCTCATCTATATTCTCCCCTGGATGCTTGCAGAGAGCATCGTGTCACGGTGTATGCCATGTTTCGAATAGCACCAGCAAACCGCTGCTGGTCAGGCTCCTAATTAGACGAGATTGGAGCAAGATCGAGCATACGATCGAGCTAATTACCGATCACGGGTACGGTGTACGAACGAAAGCCAGGAGAAAAAGGCGCAATGGAGAGAAGAAGAAAAGCAGAAGATGGAACAAGAGGTGGGAGTAAAAGTAAGCGGTGCGACTAATTGGACGTGTCTCACCGAGGAGAGGAGACTCTTTGCCATGTCGTCCGCGCGTACAGACATATCCCTCCGCCCTTCCAAACCCGTGCTTGCAGTCTTGCAGAAACCCAGTCAGCGTGGGTGCAAGAATGCGCATCGCATACTACACACAACGTCTGTGGGACACCAAAAATGGTACCAGCCTAGGACCGAGAAGGGTTGTCGTATTTGCGAACACTAATATTTACACGCAAAGACCGAATTCATTCAAAATTATTTCCTATCTTTACGAAATCTTGTATAATTTCTATTGATGCGATGCGACAAACAACTTCTCGTTAGCAACCGTACTTCCCAAGGTATTCTTACAGATGGATACTCATTTAACAGATTCAAAAAATCCATTTACATCACGAAAATCAAAGGTGCGGTGTACCTTTAGTGAGACGTATGAATACTTTATTAACTCGCGTTACGATCGTATATGTATTGTATTTATACATTCTTGCGCGAAAGCGTGTTTCTCAAAGCTACAATTTGTCAACGGACATGCACGAAATGTCTCACAGGTCGAGAGTCATCGAACAGAGTCATATGACGTGCATAATACCCAATAAATTATAAAAAAAGGTGGAAATTTAATAAGTTTGCTTTTGTATTTGAAGATACTCTTAAAACAATCATAAGAATCATTTGATCTGGCATTGATTATGTGATAATTTCCCCTGAAGAGCTAAAGGGGGCCAGTCAGAAGTAAAAATGGAAGAGGACGAAGACAATAATAAGACTGTCAGGTGGCGCGAAGGATAAGCGAAAGAGAGGAAGGGACTCGAAGATATCAAACGAGATGTAGAAGTACGCGAAGATCTCGTATTAACAGAAGAAATAAAGTGTCAAGGCAGCGACTAATTTTTGCGAATGATGCTTCGTAGTTTCTCGCATCCTCCGTTGCATACTACTGTAGTATTCGATTTTTCTCTTTCTTGTTTCTTTCTCTTTTACAGAGCAAACGCATACCAAGCACCCGCACGCACACACACGCCCACACACCGTCTGTACTGGGCCCAGGCTAACTGCGATTTCCCGCCAATTGCAATCGTCCTCATCGTAAGGGTGGTAGGAGAAAATTACGTGTAACATCGGCTCAGACGCGGTAGGTTAGCGCCGTGGTTGCACACGAGGAGAGGCTCGTCCGTCGGAAGATACGAGGTGGTTACGAAGCGCGTAACCAGCTCTAATTCGCGCCGCACTGATTGCACCAATTTGCATAGCGCGCGAGCGGCGGGAAGCAATGCAAGCGAAGGCGCGATCGTCTCGCAGGAAGAGGATATTATCGATCGTTAACGCGAGATGAGATCCAAGTCCCGAGCGGGGACCGTTTTTTCATTAATTAATTTCTTAGGGTATCTATGCTCGCCTATGCTATCAGAAATTGCAGTGTCCGCTTCGGTGAATAATAAAGACAAAGAATTTGTTGCAGCTAGGATTAGATCGAAGCTGAAAATTTGTTACACCGTGTATTAATAATAATGTACAAGCTTGTAAGAACGCCGGAAGCGCATCGGGGATTTTGAGTTTTTCGAATGTTCCTAGTGAGATTGAAAGATGATGACCATTTTATGATGGCGAGGATTTTAGCAGTAAATCCTCTGCGAAGAGAAAATCTGTTCCGATTAGTTAGAAGTTACGGATGTATCCAGTTTAGCGTCCAAGACCATTGCACAATTTTTCATAGCTTTAACGCGGCCACGGGACATTTAAAAAAAAATCCTAACCACGATGTTTGCGCTTGGCGTTTCTATGGAATTGAGCAGAATCGGGCGAAAAATATGGTAGACGGTATAACTCGGTGTTACAGGTACGACAATAGCCAGCAGAGACACAGTCAGGTCAACGACAGGGTGGGTGGAAAGACACTAAGAATAGAACGTTCTATGTATAACCAGATCCGCCGGTTACTTCGCAGTTCCTGAGATTACGGAGCTCCTCGAGGGCCTGCAGGACGTGCGCGCGCGCGCGCGCGCGAGAAAGAGGGAGAGAGCGAGAGAGAGAGAGAGAGAGAGAGAGAGAGAGAGAGAGAGTGCGAGATAGGGAGAAGGCGCGAAAAGGACGAAATATGGGTCAGCGACTGGGAACAGCAGCAAACGAGAATAGGAGATACGAGCCCTTGTTAGTAGCGACGACGCGACCACGAGTGGCTCTCGCATTGCTTGAGAACACGATGGTAGGAAGGGCTGAGATGAGGGTGAGGAGAGGCCGGCGGAGACGAGAGATAGACCGGTAAAAGAGATATCAAATTAAGTCGAGACACTCGTTGGAAAACGAACCGGAGCGGTGCCCGTATTAATGAGAGTGCCGCGGAACCTAAGTGGGGCCCGGTAATAGTTGGTATTTTTCCCCCGAGCAGGAAATTCGAATTTAAAAGTTCAAGGTCCACCAGTCTGTCACCACCGACTCTGTTAAGAGAACCGGTTCCGGCGTACGGCGTCCGGTGTCCAGTTCGATCGAAGCAAAATTAATCGATAAGATTTATGTAGTGGCCTCCCTTTTGTCAGTTTTAAAGGCTTATTAGGCCGACTAGGATCGATTGAGTTCACGGGATCGAATCGACCGAAGTATTGCGCGAGCCTTCCAGAGTACTTAACATTTTTACTTCCAGGTAATGGGAGGAAAGGGCTCACCTTTATCATCGAAGTGTATAGAATGACATCCGTCATCGTACGCCGCATCGCACCTGAAGACGTCACCGCCCCGATCGTCGACATGCCTGGACCAGGCCTCGGGAGCACCCACGATCGCCCTGGAACGGGAAAACCACCTTATGCAAACGTCTCCAAATTAATTCTACATTTCACGTACGCGAAACGTGTAGCTGCGGCTGATGCCTCCATCTTACATTCCTACTTGGGACTATCAATAATAGGTAAATTCTACGTTTTCGCTTCTCACGGATCAAGATACGCTATAATGGCTTTTAACACGTACAAAAAAAATTATAATTTTTCAAGATTGCTATATTATACTCAGGTGGACAACATAAGATTTTCTGCGTTAGCCACTGTCCACGATTATGTCTTTTAGTGCTTATCCAAATTAATGAAAAAATAAATGTACATACTAATATAAACGAAAAGATAATAGCCACCACCGACCCAAGATTTCATTAAGATGACACTTCTTTCAGAACAAAGTTCACTTTCCATGTCTTTTCTTTAAGGAGAAAGAAACATCAAATCTCGATCGATCTTTATACTTATCCAGATAATAGAAAATATCTTTACCAGTTCTATGAATACTCGACAAATAAATTCGCTTGTTTGGAGATATCGTGGGTGAAAATTTAACAAACACGGATTTTGGAAAAACGCAGTTAATCAAGATTTGAACTCACTTATTTAAGCGACAACAATTACCTAAAACATCGAGTGATGATCAATTCGTTATTTCTAAGCCGTATGGATCTTTCATTTTCAGTAAAAACGAAAGTTTCTGAGTTTAAAAAATATTGTTTCATATGAAAATACATCGGCATGATCTAATTGTATCATTTATTGTAACTTATTGTTAGCGAACGTGTTAGGATTATATCTCGGACTACGATTATAGATTTTCAAGAGTTTCGTCTGTACTAATCACAATAATCAATGACATTACTTCGATCGTAGCAGAGGGAATTTTACGACAATCCGTCGTCTCGTGCGAGGTTATCGCTCGATATCGATGGCCGTACACAAGCAACGCTAAGAGTAACACACGTATTTCCGAGATCGAGGTCAGTGGTCACGAGCTATTTCGATGCATGGCGTAAGACTGGCGACTGATTCTCAATTGACTACCGGACAACTCTTACGTACGTACCTGTCACATCGTTAGCGCGAGCACGAGGAAAGACAGTCTCGTTACTATGCGAGACGAGAATTTCGATAATTAATTATTCTCGCGCTCGTAATTGGTTCGCTCGTTTCAGCGCGTCATTATCCACATACGGGCTAATGATCGCTTCGAGGAAGCCTACAGTGCGAGAGGCCAACGCGTCCCCTACCGATACAACACATTCAAATGTATTGCAACGAGAGATGTAGTTCATTGTCAGTGATAATTAGGTTTTCCTAGAATCATTCGACTAGTGAGGACTACATCGGATCCTGAAATTCGAAAAATGGCTTCTCTCTCCTCCATTTAATTGCACTGTATTAGGCGCCGTAATAACATATAATTCGATTCAATATAATATAATGTAGTCTTGCTAATGGTTACAATTTCTACGGCCTCAATGGTGCGTCCCGTAATGAGGAAACTCGACCGGCGAATCTTCCTGCCATGCCGTAAAGAGGACTTCGCGCCACCTTCAATTATCTTAACTACCCGGTCGAGGCCTCGTGCCAAATTGGCTATTAGCATTATTGACTTAAGGATTACCATCTGGTTGCATTTTTAATGGGCAAGCTCCCACCGACATCGGCCAAACCCATTACGGTTATTGGAATCGCGTCCTGATGTTGTTTATCGGGCACGCGCACCTCGTTGTATCGCGTGAACCCGAGAGCAAGGGACACGAGGGAAAAGGAAAGATCGATTGTGAGAATGCATGCGTGTAAGGTGACTCCCAAGAGAGATTGGGGTTGCAATCGATCAAATTGCCACTCATATCGATCATCATTGAGCGGCCACTTGTATCAAGTACGGTGAAACCCGTATGCGACAAATGAGATATGCAATGTTTATTAATGTATTTCTATTATACCGCGGCGATATCGAGAAGAAACGAAGAGTGATTTTTAATTCAATTTTTTGGGAATTCCATACGCAGCTTTTAACTTCCTAAAAAAATGCCGACCAATAATAAATATGCAATGTAAACGTATTAGCGCAATTAAAATACGCAATTAAAAATATAGTTTGCAAAATATGAGAAGAAGTGGAATTCTTTAATCATCTTCTGTTTAACTCTAACACCTAAACTGCCACGCTGATTTTCCATGGATTGCCCGTGGTGCTACACTTTGTATTTTTCTTGCGTTCGTTTTTTTGTTAGTATAATCAGTTTTTTAATGATTTTCCGAAGGTCACCGGCCACCACCGTGGCGCCACAGGAAAAATAAATTGCCGCTCAGATGGTTTAACGTGACGATGGCGATCGATTTATCTGTAGGCAGTCTCATGCGACGCATTAACCCGACGATCTCGCGCATTCTCGCTCGACATCAGATATTCTTCCGTGACATTATATCGTCGCTATTTCCTTGAGGGGAATTAAGGCGACATTACGCGAACCTAGCCATGCCCCGATTACTAAGTTCTCTCGAAGGTTGATAAATGATCCGCGTCATTTCATGCCACCTGCGCACCAAGGGGAGAAAGAAAAGTATTCGGCGTAGCGCCTAGAAAGGCTAAAGAGTAAAAGCTTTCCTTCCTCGCCGGAAATGGCGCAATCCACGCTTTCACATCAGCGCTCGATTCCAATCTCGCGGACGAGCTGTTTTCTCAGGATCATTCCTAGCGGCTTTACATCGGCAACACCGTTGACACGACTTCCATTAACATCTGCGCATTTTTAATTGAGATCCTTTTAGCACCGATCTTTTCCGAGATCGTTTAACATGAATCCTCGTTTACCGCGGGAAAATCAAGTGCCACTTCACTCCGTTGTAGTATAACTGACAATGGCAGGGGTGCATCGCTGTTGGAACATCTGGATGCGATAGAGAGCGGTTTTAGTTACGTTTTAGATAATTAGAAAATTATGTTGCATCGTTTTTTTTTTCTTTTTTATTTAAATCTATTATGTTAGGTGCAACATGCAAGTTTTGGGACTATTGTGATACAGCGCGATCTTGAAAAAATTTATAAACACTGGTCTAGATATGCACAAAGATAGGTTCAATTTATTTGTCCTTTCTTCTTGGTCACTAAAGCTCCATTGTTGCGATATCACACGCATACATTTGGATTGCCAAAAAGCACTCGTGCAAGTGAGCTGTGATAGTGCGAAATAATCCGAACAAGGAATCGCACTTCACCAAAACGCATTAACCCATATCATAGAATTCTCTTCGTTCCTACCTACTTAAATACCCAAAAAGGGCGGCGGCAATGAATTTCCTCTCCCGATAAGATCACGACACGGTACGTCCAAACACGCCACCGACAAATGACTCCTCGCTTTTCCTCACCTTTTCGCTCCAACCCCCATAATTCACGGACTCTGACCTTGGCACACTTGGTCCCGCAATCCGCGAGCACGCGTAGGTGAGAGAGGAGAGGCATGCCTGTGTGCGCGCGCGCATGAAACTCGCTCGAGATGATGACGAGAGCCGATTACGTGAGTTATGTAAGCGATTCACAGTTAGTGGAACGCGGACGAACTGGAGTGTGGTACCGCAATAAGTAATAACGCGAGCACCATTGACCATCCTTGTAGACATATGTGTTATATTTGAAGTTGATTGAAGTATTCTTGTAAGCTGCACGTTCTTCTCTATTCAAGAAAGAACTATCATAATGAACGATCATGACTATCACACGTCATGTGAATCAAAATTAAAGATGATTAAAATATTCCATTATAAATTTCTATATCTAAGTATGGACGATTTCAATATATTCACCTTTATTACTAAAGGGCCCCCTTATTTTATCATTTGTTTATGAAACCGTCAAAGCTACACGTGTTAAATAGAAAATTAATAGTACGAATAAGGCGAAAATGATTGTTAAATACCGTGGGGATATTTAAATTAGTTGAAATACTCGATTCGCAACAAAATCACACAGCCAGAGAACGGAGGTGTATTAGCGGTAAATGAAATAAAAGTATAAAATAAGTGAAATTCTGTGTCCATTTATCTTTATAGTCTCACTCTTTTGTAAGCGACATTAGTTTATAGCAAAGTAATCATTGTTATTATTCAACCTAGAATGTTCAACGTGCGAGCGATGAAAGTCTATGAAAGGATATTTTTCAAATATTGTACAATTTTCACAGAGATACGAAAATTGTGTTTAACGTATGAATGACTATGATAGCATGCATCGAGAACCATGAAGCTTCAAAAGACATGCGTAAATAGTACATCCCTGTACCTAATAGCAAAAGCACACTCCGTAACTTACAATTGAAGACAAGAGATATTGGACTATGGGCGCACGCGCGCGCGGTGCCTCGGTAGGAGAAAAACGTAGGCCGAAGCTGATGAGGAGGCCTTAAGCTCGCCCACTCTATTTTTCTTTCTGTGCCTCTCGTCCCCTCCACCTTTTCCCAACCTTCTACCCCTCTTTCTCGTACTCTCGGGCTCTCTCCTTTTTTCGCGAAGGAACTCACAGTTCACCGATACGTGACGCATGCACGGGAACGAGAATGCAGGGGCGAACCGGTCCCGCAGGATAGCAGGGCCCGCGACTTCGTCTGTCCCATACCGAGTGGCAGTTCTCATAAAAGATCCGATTCGGACTTTCGAGGTTGCCGAAGGTGGAGGACCGTTGGGGTTAGCCAATCTTCTGGATAAGTGCGACGGTAGGCGTCAAAGATGGTCCGCCGGCGACCTCGTACCAATGTACACGTAGGAGACAAACAAGTTGGTGCGACGAGTGCAGGAAAAGCCACAGAGAAGCCTTCGTTTATGTCATTCTTGACCTTTTTAGTGGTTCATCGAGGAGTGCGAAATGGATTAAAAACAAGCTGGATTAAGTATTTTGCTGTTATTGAGAGACTCGAGTAGGTTTCTACATTCTATACTTGAGAATTTACTCCTAACATTGCTTTTTTATCTTTCCTAAATTGTTTTTTTTGGCAAAGTTTCCACTCCTTAAAACTATGTAATCGGTCGAACAGACGCCAAATCTATGCGCCATATGTGACACCTGTGTGTCATAACCCCTATTTACAAATCACTTAAATTCTTTCTACAACGACACGAGCGAATGTCGTGCATCGCTCCACAGTTTATCTATTCTTAAGATTTCGCAGTAGAACATGCAGATATAGAAACACTCGGAAAGCCGTGTCTGCACTGAGGAAACAACGATAAATTTTGTATACGTGCTCCATGTATCTCCAAATGTCACAGTTCGTTGTCGAACGGTTTTCCAGCGTGGGCAAAGATCGCTTAATATTTAGATAAATTAGCATTGTTGGAAATGTTTCGGCAACAAGAGACATGAAATATTCCCGATTATTGCCTCAGCGGAGAGACAACTCAATTCTCACACCGTAGGTCAATAGGAGGGTATCTTGTTTTGTATAAGTATTTAGATACTTTCAGTGCACAGCCGTGACAGTAAAATCCTACTCACGTAAACGTAAGAAATACAATGGGTATTCGCTGTATCAAATGCCCATTCGTTCGTAAGTTAAATCAAATGTATTCGTTGTGGAGATAGGAGCGATACCTATCATTAGTTATTCGAATCGCGCGCCGACTAAACGATAAATCGATTTATGCGAGCGACGAAGGGGAGGCACTAGAACGTGCCAACGGCTTTGGCTCGCACCTCGGCCTACGAGATTCTTATCATTCGAACGCTTTCCCATTTGATGGGGCGCAAAGGTGTCGGCTGCACGTGCGCCTAACCCACCTTTACCTATACCGGGCTCTTTCGATCCCTAAACGGTAATACTACTCTCAGGTTCGGCAAGCTTAAAATCATTTTAAGATACGATCCTAGAGAATGGAACAGATTGTATTCTCGCAGTTACACGAGAATACAGCAACTGAAAAATCTTTAGTTGCGCATCAGCCTTGAAGCAATTCGTGTCTGCTTGGAATAGTTACGATTTACCCTATCTCCGAAATAAAACTTACATTGCTTTGAAAAATATTGCCCTACTATAAAATTTCTAATATTACGTAGGCATACGCGTTTCTACGTGCTATACATAAAGATCGAAGTGTAAATGTCTCCGTTGCGAGTGTTATAGGCCGACCATTTTCGAAAAGAGGTCGAGGCAGTGGTGGCTGTTCGAACGATTCATAGAAAATTCTGAAGGCAGGTTCTTCGTGGAAATATCCTTAAAGGAGTTTGAACCAATCAACGGCTATTAATCAATCACTTCCTGTCGATACTTTAAACGGTTGTGGTTCTGCCAAGTTGGAATTATTATAACTCACGATCGTAGGCGATGAAAATAAATGTTCGTAGTTACGGAAAGAGAGAGCGGGAAATCGACGGTGCGCACCCGCGGGGCAATTTCTGTACATTTAGGATTAGACTTTCAAATCCGCTTGAAGATCGACATACTAAGATTCTTCCACTACCTGAAATTATTTTATTTTGTTAAATAAACGGAAACTGCAACTGGTAGGATTGACATTTCGAGGTTTGTCTCCGTCTTCATTTTCGGTTTGAACTGAAGGCTATCGCGCAAGTACAAGTAATACCACTGGGTAAATATTGTATTAATCGAAATATTCCAAAATTATATACCCGCAAAGAAGTTAGTAATCCTACTCTACTTTCTTGGTTTCTCCTCGCAGTGTCCAATGGATGAATGGATGAATGGACATCACGAGCACAAATCAATATTCGACGATACACGTTTTTCACAGGTTCTTCATTATCCTTATAGTCGATTCGTATCGCGCAAGATTAAATAAAATGTAACATTATCAATTTGCTTACAATGGTTGTCGTACGAGTTTGTACTTTGGCGCCTCTTCCTTCTCCTCGCTCTCGTCCTCTGCCCTCCCTCCCTCCTTCCTTTTACCGCTATACATATAGATTTGAGAGGATTCCCACTAACCTCTTACTGTATTCGCGAACAACGTAAATCAAGCTCGCAGTTTCCGAGGGGATGAATAAATATCGGCTTCCTCTTTATGTTGCGCCAGTACCGTCTCAAAAGGGAAAAAGAAAGCGTGAGAGAGAGAGAGAGAGAGAGAGAGAGAAGGAAAAAGAGAGAGGAGCCACCTGCCGCGCGCGGTATTGACTTATATTGTACATGGACGATCGGAGACGGAACGGCATTTGTAATCCCCGTATTTGGCAAAATCGGACGGCTCCATCCACGCGCGCGCACACGCTATTGCTCAATGTTACGAACCTTACGCCGATCCTCCCTCCTCACATCCCACCTCGCCTCACTGGCGTCTGTCTGCTCTCGTGGAATCTCGAGCTTTGATCTCAGGTAGCGCGCTTCACGTACCGCTTTGTACGATGCAGCTTACATCGAAGAGCGCGCCTCATCGTAGTAGCCAGATGACGAATGATAGGAGCACACGAGTCCGCAAAAGGAGGAACAACGTGAAAGAAGTAAAGAGAAATTTAGGGAAAGTTTCTTCTTGAATGTACGATACGAATCGCGATCTATTCGAGTGAATTGTAGAAAGTTTTTTGTGTTTAACGGGAAGTAGTATACGTGGGAGGTAGTCGTTCTGCAATATCTGGCAATACAATGCGAAAGTACACGCAAAGCATTGGAAGTTTAGGGAATGCAATGTAAGACACGCATTGATTTCTATTCCACGGAATTGACATGTGTATACGCTTGACTCGAAAATTCCGATTACGATGATTGGAAAGGGACAGGTGCACGCGCGCGCATACAGAGAACGTCGATTGGGATGCAGGCTTATGTTCCAAACCGGAAATCACGCAGGATCTTACGTTCCTGCGAAGGGAAGTAGTTGTTAAGGCGCTTCTTAAGAAATTATTACCCACGCGGAAGTAATGTATCAGTCGCTAATACACAAATTTAACATCTCTATATATTCTTATCCAGATGCGGTAAAATTTCTGCTGCTCCGTTTCCAATGAGACAGGTGAAAAAGCGATAATAACGGAGACACCGAACAAGGGTAACGGAGAAATGATTGCCAACGTCAGAATTTTTAATTCCTCGTTCAGTTTGTTGCATCCCTTGTCCCAAATCCAAAGGAAGTTTTGGACTAAATATGGCCAATATCCCAATGCATTTCGTATTCTTGACGCTACCCCTACTGCACCTACTTAGAAAGATCTGGGTGCCGATGAAATCTCTATAGTACCTATTCCTCAGTATCTTCTCATACAAATTACTACTGAAGATCACTCCACTCGTAAAGACGGCCGCGGGAGGTAACAAATAAAAAAAAAATGAACCGAACAAGCTACATGCCGAATGGCGACAACAACGAGAACAATGACGACAGCAACGACGGCGACGACGGCGACGACAACGACAAGGTTAACGACGAAGACGTTCTACGGGAACGAGCATATGGTAATGAGCCCGTGCGTGCTCGGAAATTTAAAACCAAGGTAGATACGCTTTCCGTCCCCCGGGCTACAGTACGATACGCGCATGCAGGTTGGGCATTTATTATTGCACGAATGCATAATGGAAATTCCCGTAGGCTTGCGGACCGCGCAACGATTCACTTACTGGAGACTCCTCTACCCGCTCCCGCTAGTAAGCGCGTATTACATTTCAGCTCGCATCGCGGCATCTAATTGTAATAAGTAATTGAATATTCCAGATGGTTAAGAAAGTGAGGCCAATCGTGTGCCGATGTGATCCTCGAATATCGGTACGCAAAGGTATCGCGGAAGTGCACCTCATCCTTTGGTAATCTCTCGTTCTAAAAATCGTTCGTATTCTCGTAGAAAATATTAGCTTATCTGGTAAAAATCCTTCATGCCTCAAACATCGTTTGCTTATCCTCCATCGGAAGGATGGGCTTTGTAAACATTCGGTTCTAATTTTAAATGAACCTGCGCTTCGTAGTTCCGATATATTGTTATCTTCATTTCGCTCGCTCATAATTGTTAACTGGTGCGTTTCAACCTCGTCGATCTTTCATCGTGCGCTCAATGTACTCGGATAATAATGTTTTAAGTTATCGTGTTTGTACATTAATAATGTATAGGCGTATAAAAAGTGTAAACGTTCATTTGAATAAATCACGATATAAATCGCATAACGAAAGATTAACAAATGTACGGATTTAATGGAATCATAGAAAATACATTTCTTAAAACGTATTTCTCCATTTCCTCTAACTGTTTAACGGTACCGTCGATGGTTAATGATATCGAGAGCATTTATCTATCTCTTCGATTAACTAAGTGCGCATTCAGAAGGGGGCTTTATCAAGGCGAGTAAAAATTAAAATTTGAAGATCGATCGCTCCAGGTTACGTACACTGTATAATCTTGGACATTCGTAACCATCGAGCAACATCGTGCGGTGGACAAGCGTGCACGCGCGCATGCGCAGGTTCACCCGTACGAGCACAGAAACGTTTCCTCGAGGCACGATCAGTCGATGACGCAACGCAAACGGAGGCGTATGGATGTCGAGCCGGCGCTACTTTATAAGGAGCACCGCCTCACTAACATCATTCCACTTCCACTATGCACGAGAGAGCAAGAGAGTGAAGAGAGAAATCTCTAGCAAGCTGTACGTGTATGCGCAACGACACCGTGGCGACCAACCTGCGGGTAACATGATCTACGAGCATCGATCGCTGACCATTTCACTTTCGAGATTTTGTGCTCGTGACACGACCATTGCGCTATGCGCAATGTTCGGTAGAAATTTTGTAATGTGTACCCGTAAACGACCAATGGTATGCGCATACGGTGCGTATACTTAACCGATACATGATAAATCATTGTCGTTAAACGACGCGACGTTGTTGCATTTCAACAGATTCATTCTCCCTCCTTCTCCCTTTACAATACTTGTTATTTTCATAGTGCAGTTCAACAGTTGTGTATTACTCCACTTGCGTAGAATGCATTGCATTCCTATTAAGCTAAATATTCCTTTTTATAATATTCTTTAATGCAGCTACAATGTTTGTCTGAAATCGACGAAAAAGTTTCCCCTTGGAAACTCTGTATAATATTCAGTATTTCGGAGATTAGAACGATTTGGAAAGATGAGACGCCGGCACTGGTGAATGTGAAAGAGCAAGTGGAAAAGCTTTGCGCCCCTTCTTCTTTCTTTTGGCTAGAGTTTGCCTCGCGCCAATACCATGTACCAATATCAGAATGAATTAGATTTGGAATGTGTATGCATCTTGCGTTGGCTTGTTCGTTTCTTTAAGTATTGTTCCATGCTTCGACTGTATAAATCTGCAAACCTTCGACATTCGCGCTAGCATTCTTGTTTTTCCGCCCGTCTTTAAAGAATCGGTCCCTTGTGATAAATGAATCGCGGCGTCTTTCTACCACCCATTCGTCGATCCAACTAAATGTGCTTCCATAAGCGAAACTTTCTTTATTACTAGCAATACAACCCATTGGTATACTACAAGATAGAAGCCTGAATCTTAGCCATGACATAAATGAGAGGGAAGATCGCTTCTCTATTCCATCTTCCGTGAAACGTAGTAAAGACACTAAAAAGAAAAAGGACTACGTCGCAAGCCATTAGAAGAGGCACGTCGACCACACTCGTTTTGTTTTGACGTAATATAGCGGTCGCGCGCAATTATGCTTTCGCATTGAATATTCCGTGGGCGTGATTTGCATGTGACGCGGGTGTCACCGTTAACAATAAACCTCTGTAAACGCCTGCGAGAGTAATTCCCGAGTTGAATGAATCCAAGGTTACGCGAGTGCCTCTAAGAGTGTTTCAATGAATGATCAAGGACTGATGGGTTTGACGGTGAGTGAAGGGCTCTTCGCACGGCTTCGACGTAACTTTCAAAAGCGTTCGGCTTTTCCGAACAGATAGAAGGAGCAAGGGAGGGAGGAAGAGAGACGCCCCGTCGAAGAGGAAATGAGAAACGTTAGCAGAAGTATGCGTATCTTCCCATGTGGGCGTTAGATTTTGTAGAACGCGTGGAGGGTCCCAACGTGTTGATCGCGCGCTTGCGTACATTTTCCCAAGTTGAAGACGTTTGCAAATACTCGCACTCCTTCGTTCGTCACCTAATTCCACGATTGTTTTTACGCATGCAGCTGTGTTGGCACATTCGCTCGCCGGCGCTCTGCGCAGCGAATTGGGCCAAACTGATAAAACGCGCGATAAGGAAATTTGATGGAGGCAATTGGATCAAAACCAAATCTCATTATACGTGATTGCTGGCCGGGGCATTATGAAATTTTCGGAAACTCAGTAGCTGTAGAATCGTTTGGAAGAAGAAAGGAAATGGTGAAATAAATGCTACGTACTTTTTAACGCTGCATTGATCTACTTTTTTTCATTTACTTCCTCGCGATTCGAATGTCTTGAAATTCAAACTACCTTTAACGCAATATATCTGTAAATTGAATACACAACATTTTACGTGTCAATCCCTAACTTGCTTCTCATCGCTCTAACAATACGTGCAATAATTCGTTATACATTTCGCCTGAAAACATAATGAACGCATTTCGACATACGCAGTACATTGACTGACATCGACAGCTCTGTTATTAATTTCCCCGTCAATTCCTATTTCTTCACACTTCGGCACTATGGTACTGCTTTTTCTGTTTAATTCGTTCAGATGTCCTCTGAGATATCGAGATTAAATTGCGGCTCACTGAAGCGCGAAGAACAAGCGCCGGAAGGTAAGTTTCATAATTATCGATCGCTAATGCCAGCTTAGATAAGGTATGTGAGCGTTTCACTCACTCGTAAAACAAAATCCAATCTAAGCGCCAGTAAGCAGTAACGAAGAATGACTCGGTTGCGCCAAATCGATCCGAGACCCTCCTAATCGGCGTAATTAATAAGGCCGTAAATCTCCATCAATTGATCTCGGTGCACCGATACGACACGACCCATTTCTCTCTACTCCGGATAGACGCCATTGTCGATAGTATGATGAGCGATTGCGTAAGGCGGGTGAAATGGTAGACGTGCGTACGAATGCACGCAAGCGTACTCGACTTATTCAGCAGAGTGGAGCATGTAATTTGCGGCGAGTAGATTAACGGGAAGCAGATAAAGGCGAACAAGAAGAGTAAAGAGAGCAAGCAAAGAAGAAAAAAAGGGAAAGAAGATCCTGAAGTGTACCCGATCGTACAGTAAATCAAATATATAAATAAAGTATAAGATTGTAATCTAATAGTAATTGAGCCGAAAGCACTTGTTGTCGACATAACGCATAAACTGATAAAAAAGGGAAAGCAGAAGAAAAGAAGAGGTGGAGTGCTAGGCAGGACCTTAAGGACGTTTACCAAAGAGGAACTATAAATCTCACTGACCATCCTTGTAAAACGATTTTCCGTGGTGACCCGTGACCGTGCCCATTGCCCACGAAGGAGCCTTTGCTCGATCGCTTGGCCAGTCTTCACGCGGAAGGAAACATGTGTCGGACGGAGTCCACCGAGTAACAATGCAATTTCGAGGGAATGACAAGCTGCGGAAGAGCTCTCACGCCATATGGCGGACAGGCAGCATGTGGGTTCAAGGAACAGTTAGAAGGTTATTTGCCGTCGAAAGCAAGTGAACGAAAATTTCGAAGTTGCCTGTCTAGTTTCGCTTATTCGGCAGATTTTCCCCATACGCTTCCTCAGCAAAGACAAACTTTGGCATTGTGTCTCCAATGTCGAGGACGCTTGGGGGGTCTTTCTTGTCACGGTTACGCTGCAAGAAAATTCAGATGAGAATTTAGTACTATTTAAGTGCTTTATTTGCAATTTTAGCGCTTTTGTAGTTTGTCCGAAATTCGTAGCGCTCTTAGCTTGACCGTCAATTTGGCAGGGTGACATCAAAAAAATAATGACATAACATTTAAGTGGTTTTTAAGTGCTACTTAACTACATTATTCCCGACTTTCAGGTGTTCGTACTTTAGCTGAAATCCGAGACCGCTTGCTCGACCGTCAAAGTGGCAGCGCCACGTTAAAAGATGGTTTGCAATTTTTCTTTGCTTCTACTGTTTTTTAACGTGGCACTGCTAGTTTGCTAGTCAAACTGAGGGCGCCACGAATTTTAACTAAAATACAAAAACACTAATATTGCGAATAAAGCACTTACGTAGCACTACATTCTCATTTTAATTTTTTTGTGGCTTGCCTCTGTGTCGCTGCTAGCTTGGCCGGTGGGTATATTATACATCTTGTATTTATTATACTTTAAAAGTAGATAGTAGGAGTTCGTGAATTATTGGTGAAATACAATTGATTTACACGTAACACCAGGCGATGTTCTAAGAAGACAACGGGTAATATTCGAAAGTTTCCTACCTTTGGGGAAGACACCGAACTAGGCTCGAAGCGTTGAGTTTTTTATTTTTTAGACAAAACTCTCTTTGCCAATAATTTCACTTTCATGTTGACCGTTTGTAAGAGCGGTAATTATGAACCCTTATCAGCTGACGAATATTAAGGAATGATCGTCCAATGGCTTAAGTAAAAGAAATAAGTATCTTTGATTTAGCAAGTGTGATGAAAATAACGAATGATAATTATTTTGTATTTTTAAAAATCTAACATCCACTTGTTATAATTATTGAGGAATGCTAGCGACGTTGCTCGTTGTAAGATATCACATCTTAACAATTTTATGTAATGCTTTTCATTTCACATTGCACTTTACCTTCTATCAGAAAAATCGTATAAGCTAAGTGTCACATTGGCTGCTTCATCGTTCAGCTTGGGTGTGTAATGCACAGATCAAATATTTGTACGCCATACTCTTTATCTGTGTACGTATGTACGCACGAAGTGATAACTGCGAACATTTGCTTAACTTATTGGCTGTCCTTGAACATCACACATATTTTCCAGCATTCTACACATTTTGCGCTTCGTTCCTGAAGTACATCAAATTCTTCCAATATATTTTCAATGCCTGGAGCTGACGAGTTTATTTGAACAGACTGAAATCAGCATTATTTTGTATGGCGAAAAAACTGAATACCCTTGTTGTTATGGTAGCAACAATCATTTCATACATGAATTGGATTTCAAATTGCTAAGAATGCTTCTAACAAACATTATTTCTAAAATTGTTCTACCGTATTATTAGAGACCATATCGAAGATCATTGTTAATCTATAAGTGCTATGGTAAGTGCTATAAGTGGACACCCTTTAAAAGTTATTCCACAAACCTTTCATACCATCTCGTATTTCAAATGTGAAATGTAACAAAGGATATTGTATTCTTTCGTTGTAATAAACTGGTTTGCCAAAGAAATGGAATCTTTGAATTTTATTTCTTATACGGTCGCTGAATACATTCTTTGAACGCACTACCGAAATTCTCTTCTTCTTCCTCTAGATTCGACGAGAAGGAGCAAGCCCTAAATGACTTAAGAGGCCGTTACGAATGCGCTCTCGCGTCGCCACGGCTCTGACGACTTTCACGTACGCCTTATGACGTCACTCAAGTCGATGCGCAGTCGGAGGATAACGTATATGATCGTATGATCGTACGGCTCGGCGTATGCCATGTGCTCGCGCAATTCTCGTACACCGAGGTGTTACTTTACGCGGTAGTGCGTATCGTGCAAAACAAAATTGCACGAAAAAACGACAGGGTAAATGAAGATACCGAGTAAAAGTAAGTAACACGTGTAGAACCCGCATTAAAATTAATCGTGTAAAAAAAGACCATGTAAAAAGGGGTCTATGTGGATATGCACTCAATGCAACCTTACGCACGTTCCCGTAATTTAGATCGCATTGTTCACACGACATGAGGCACACCTTCAACGGTAATACTATGCGCGGTGTTGACAATTCACGAAAAGTAATATCTCAATATGACCTCGTCTGCAGTCTACAATTTCCAGCGTCGCGCATCTTCAAATGTCAAAATGTCGAGGAGTGACTTAGGCCCGGGATACACATGCTAGTTAGTAGCACGATAGCATGCTATTTTCGAGGAAATGCTACCTACTAACAAGTGTATACCAAAAGAGCATGCTAGTTAAGTAGCATGCTACTAGATCGCACGACGGTCTAATTTTGTGCTAGTAAGCATGCTACGTCTGAAGGATAGCATGCTCATGAGCAAGTCTGAACGTGCTTACCGAACACGAGCATGCTACTGCCAGTCTTGAGTGTATCCCTCAATTGATTGGAAACACATTAAATCGTAGCAATGGCTAGATGGGGCGACGAAAAAACATTAAATTTTATAATGTTATATCGCGATAACGAATGTTTGTGGAATGTACCATCACTTGCTCCAAGGACTTTTCGAGAAAGCCAATCTCGCACCCATGTCTTCCGTTTTCCCTTCTCTTGCTTTTTTAAAACCCTTTTTACCAAACGCGTTGCAAGAAATAATATAATACTGTTTAATTCATTTCGTAAACGACGTAAACTCACTGAACGAGAGCGACCCATGGTTTCAAATGAGCATGCTCATGCAAGTAGACTTCAAAGCATGCTCTTAACTAGCATGTGTGAACGCACGGAGAGCATGCTCTTAACTAGCATGCTGTTAACTAGCATGCTAGCTTAAAAAAGCATGCTTTTTTAGTAGCATGTGTATCCCTAGCCTTATTAACTACTAACTTCAGGTAATACAAAATTAATGTACATATACGGCACGCGTATTTTTAGGATCCGTCGATGTGCCGTGTTACATACTTACAGAGGCTCCCATAAGTATTCGGACAGTTACAAGATCTGGCTTATTTATAGTTGTGTGCTCGAATAGTTATAAAGCAATTGAATGACTCTTGTCATTGTAAAGTGTTAATCGTTTTACTTTAAGGGAAAATATACATATTTGTTCGACATAATATCTCGGAAAAGGTTAGTTTTAACCGTCTGAATGCGGAGAAGAGTTTAATGTTTACAATAAGAATGTAACAGAATTTTAGGTACGCATTGCCATTTTCGGTATCAGGGAATTGATTTGGTTAATTACTGCAATACCTATACAATTAACCGCGTAATAAAACTGTGTGTCTTTGGGTTTACAGAAACGTGTTAAAATGTTAGCATTTAGCAATCACTTTGAATCGATTGGAAGACAAATCTCCAAAAATCAGCCGATATAAAGTTTTGGCTTATAGACAATTTCTTAAAAATATGTATAACTTATCACTAGTTAGATGATAAAATAATTTACGAAAGAGGAAAAAAATGAAGCCACGAAGTGCACGGTTGACCGCATAGACCGTATAAGAGTGAGAGTGAGGGACGAAGGTCGCTGGCACCACGTTTTCCACCGAACAACTTGTACAGCTGGCCATCGAAGCGCGCTACAATTTATAACTGCTTTGTAAACAGACATAATTAGCCCGAGAGGAGTGTACGAGTATCGGGGGTATCCGTTCTCTTCGAAATCGAGTATTCTTTCAGACGATCTCCTTCCTCGGTATTGCGCTTTGCCACACCTTTCCACACACATTTCGCAGTCTCGTGCGGCGGAAAGAATCAGCGCGGTGTGGCGCCGGCGCTGCCTCAGGTAAAGAGGCTAAGCCGAGAAAGAGAGAGAAAGAGAGAGATGGAGAGAGAGAGAGAGACAGAGAGAGAGAGAGACCTCGGAGGAGTCGAAGGCTCCCAACGCACCTTCGGATAATAACAGGCTCACTCACAATCAGCTTCGAGCACGTGCTTCGCGCGGTCTTCCTTCTTTCGTCATCTGCTAAAGGGTATTTGCATAAATACAGGGTAACTAATCTCAAGTGATAACCGCATGATCTATCTGTAATGGATAAAATTCCCTGGATCAGTACAGTTCGTCAGATCAAGTCATTCAGGCAGTCTTCTTTATAAAAAAAAAGCGTGAACCGAAACCAACTGACCTAACTGACGACTCTATAGTTGACTTACCAATCAGAATAGCAGTTAGCCCTAATACATATATTTGAAAGTTATTTGCACAAGCAGGTTGTGTCTTTTATATACCTCAAAACTCGAAATAAGAAACACTATTTGCTACATAGGTGTATAGTATGGAAGTTGCCAGAGAGAGTCCTTACGAAGCAACTGCATATGCATCCGTACAAGGTAAGCTATTCTGAGCTATCTTTCAAAATGTTTAATGACAGATTCGTCGGTAAAAATTGTTCGCCAGCATGTAGTCTACCTTTAACACTACTGGATTACTTTCTGTTCCAGCATTTAAAAAAAACAAAGTTGTTAAAGTCATACATTGGTAGAATTATAATATGCAATAATAGAAAAAATTAAAATTATTAATGTTGAAACCCTACAAAACTTTGTCTTATCATAAACATTGCAAATCTTGTTAATTTCTCTTGATTTACAGAAATATTAAAACGCGTTACCTATAAACCATTAACAAAACTCAACGAAATGTGCACACAATATGATATATCTTTTTAGAATGCTATGCATAACTGTGAATGTAGCCACCTGTCTAAAACTAAACAAAATTAGGTCACGTGGTTATCGCTTGAGATAGTTCACCCTCCTTGTACGTATATCATTGAATTCACAATAAAAATGCAGTGTTTCTTCTTCAATGCTGAAATCTCTTCGAAATCTTGGTCTTTCCAGTTAACATTTGATGGATCGAACTTCTGAATTGTTGTCCCACCCGTTGAACTTGATGTACTTACATCATCTATTAAAAGACACGTAGGTATACACGATTTTCTGCTGCTATCTAAATCGAATCGAGATTGCTCACTTTTCCATAGCTAATTATAATCGTCCCTTCTTCTTCATTCTTCTCTTCAGCCTTCTTCTTTCTATTTCCGTTGTCTCATCGTTCCTTTCGCGTAGACACTCCCTCTTCTGCCCCCCCCCCCCTCATCCTGTGCCACCCATCCCTGTTCCTCTCCTTCCTTCTATCTTTTCCTCTTTCCTTCATCTCAACTCCATCGGCATTGAATCTGGGTGATGTAAAAAGCAATCGATCCGGTTGCTTTCGTTGCACCCCTTCTTCCTTACGTGACGGTAATTAACACAATTAACGTAGGTGATATTTAAATTCTAATCGACTGTCTGAGTCGGAGACTTTGATTTTTCAACCTCGAGGGCAGGCTTAGTTTGCTGCTACGAGTAAAGAATGAGTCGCTAAATGAGGAGATAGTTAATAGGGTTTGCTCCATTATAATCGATGTTTCCCTGAACTTATTCCATTGACAAATCTTTGTGTGAGCACAGTTACGGAGGTTTTCCTTATTTTCTATTATGATTACTTTTTTTACATTTCGTGCACTTAAGACATTACTGCATCTATTATGGATCTTCCGTATATACATATCGCCATTCAATATTCGTTCAGATGCGGTTTACTTGATAAAATAATATTTATTTTAAACGACGCGTTTATCGGCTTCACAATTCGTATATTCTAACAGATTCGCGAACAGTTAACAAATATCTGTCTCGGTTGAAAATAGGATTTTTGATCATTCTAAATTCTGAAACGTACTCTGGTATAAAACCAACAAATTCAGGAAATTCGACAATTGCCTCTCTCGGGCAACTGTGCGTGCATCGACACTCCTTTAACCACCATTAATATCAATTCAAGGTGTGGTAGGTATGCGAATGTGGGCGAGAAGCGCTCGCAAAAGGGGGCGGGTGTGAGCGCGAACGAACGAATGAGTAACGAGCGGAGTTATGACGATGCTTGTCATCGTATAACTCAGTGCTCGGGAGATCTCGTGTAGTCACGATCGTTCCCGGCTACCGTTTCGAATCCCTCTTTACACACTGGAAGAAGCATCGAGATGACCCCATAATCCTCGTAATTTAGTTCCCATGATACCAAACTTTTTTCGAAGCGCTTCCAGGAGATATAGGTAGAATTATAGAGTTTAACGTCTGTAGCCCGGGGTGTTACCCTGATTGGCTACCGTCTGTTACACTTATTGTTAGTGGTAAAGAACAGTTTTGAAAATGTAAACAGAAGGTGAAACGAATGAAAAATGCTCGATTACACAGGTCGTTGCACATTTGAATTGGTTCGAATCTCCCCAATTTTGCGAAGGTTCAAAAGCAATCGCGCCGGCATCATGTCTATAGCTAAAGTGGCGACAGTTTGTGACCCTCCATTTTACTGTAAGGTCCCAACAAATGTGTTCGTCAAATGAAAAACAATGAAATAAACTGGTTAAAGGTAAAACAGCTAAAGCTGCCTTTAGGTTTGGCCTACAGCTACAGAATTTTGATAATCACCAACACGGTTCAAGAACCATTAAATTTCGACTCGTCAGGATCACATATTGACCATGATTCTATCCAGTGAGAAAAAGAGATAAACGAAGCATCGCAATGTACAAGAAAGCATGGATGTCGAATATGGATAGTTCAACTATGCTCTGACTCGAAAACGCTGATAAGTAGTCAGCGATAAGGATTGAATAACCCGATGCATCACAAAACTAATTTAAGTAAGTTCGCACAATTCATGTCAACTATGAATGAACTCTTTGTGATCGAACTGTTTCCGAAGTTATGCTTTTTTATTTAAATTTGAGGTCGCTCGTTTACATATTTAAACAGACATAGCCACTTGTAGAATTATAAAAAATCGTCAGTTGAAGAACGATGTTGCCCATGGACAAAGCCTCGATTTTGCGCATATTCTTTACAAAATTTCCAACGCACTTTCGTTATTTGGTACCAATAACATGACTCTTTTTTTTAATACCTGTTCAAATTATTCTCGACCCCCTATCATTCGAAAGAGAAGAAAGCTGCGAAAGAGACACAGAGATCAGGCGTCGACCGCTTGCATTTCGTCGAGCCGGAAGCTTCGAGGAAATTGAATCCTCGTTTCCTCCTCTGTCGACACGCTTCGCGGAGCACTGTTTTCATGTGAACGCGTATCGGGCACGAGGAGTGGTCGGGGTCGGCATCACTGGAAAATAATGTACGACGGTGTGAAAGTCTATCTGTACAAAGGTTTCAAAGAAAAACAACGGTAGATTACACCTCCTCGACCGTCTCATAGAACTAAAATATAAATTATATTGTACGGTATTTATGATTTATAAAAATATTATTGGACCATATTATTGAACGTTTGGGTCGCAACTTTATTATGTGTATAACTTCCTTCAGAAATAAATAAATAAATGGCATCGGCAATCCATTATTTAGTAGCTACTTTTGGTGTGCAAACTTCACAAAGTGAAGGAGGATGGGAGACCAGATCAAATTCGTTTGCAGTGTGGTAAAAGACGTGTTAATCCGCGCGACCGATATAAATATGCGTTCAGATTACCATGTAATAAATTCGTTAATTTACTGATCAATTAGAAACGATTTAGGCCAGACTTGTAGGTTATTTGCTTGTAATGTGTCTAACTATACAACGACATCTTCACTTTGCGCCATATGATTTTGCCTATCTAAAAAGTCTGGCAAGGGTGTACAGCAAAACGTGACATTGGACGTCCGAATCATTAAGAGTGGTTAACGCTTGTGTTATCTCGCGTAGGCGTCCCACTGATAAGAGGCACTGTAGCTTTCCAAGAATATCGGCGAACAAGCGAAGAGGCCAGTCCATTCCGCGTGCTCACCTCGTAAAGCAACCGGTCTTGGCCTGCTCGGCTCTCTATTTCTAAATCACAAGCGATTGCTATACCGTTTGTTACTTCAATTATTATTAATCTATGTCATGCTATTTGACTACGGATGCAACAGATCACATCTGCTCGGGAAGGAACAACAGGATATTCCTTAATTTCTCTTTCTCTCTCATACTATCCCACGCTTTGCATATTAATAAAAATGATCGTATGGTATACTAAGCCCCAAACTGCATATTTCTACCGTCGAAGATGTTCGTAAGAAGTTCCTTAACGAACATTACAAACTTCAGTATTGCGTGATAGTGATAAAATGGAACACATTCCATTCTTCTATACTTCGACCTACCGCACAGTATACTTATCAGCCCCGAATAAATGATTCCAGAAACGATTTCTATATTTAGTGCGTAACCCCGATTTGAGAAGTATTTTGAAATTGGGGAAAGGAAAAGGAATTCTCCAAAAAGAAGAGTCATCGAATCAGCATATGTATACATATACACGTCATCGCTTCCCTAGTGGTTACGAATCATTTATGTCTTTTTCCTTTTCTCTGTGAGTAAGGTCGTGATTTAAGCAGCCTCTGAAAGGTGCGACGGGGAAGCCGCAAGTGAATCAGTTGAGCGCCTCGGCATACCGGATGTGGCTTGATTTTATCTTGTCTCGCTAAAATAAAATGTTTGGCATTTAAAGTTTTACGAGCTGAGAGGCCGAGCTTTGAGGAAACCTTATCGCGTATAAAATGCAGTTCCGTATTTCTAATTCTCATTGTAACATCAATCAAATGGCTCTTAAATGAATGACGTGATTCGCAACTAATCACTTCGCTCACTTTACCACTGAACAAGTATTCTTAGTCACTTACACGAACAGGCATACAACGTAAAGACAATTCATTCAACCGTGTTGGGGGAGCGGACCACTCGCTCCTCGAATATCTTCAAGAGGATAACTGCTTGATTACATCCATTCGTCATAAACATAATCACTACGACTCAACAAATGCTAGGCTAGGTCCAAGCTTATAATAGTATCTCCTAATGTAACCACATCGCATAATTTTATGGCGCACCGAATCCTCCCGGGGAAACATTCCATTTGCTGTTTGTAATTAGTACAGTAAATCAATGAATCGTTATAGAGTATAGAATCAACTCTTGTTTACACATATATCTTTGTAATTGAGTCTCTCATGAATAAGGGTGAGTACGGGAGAAAATTGGACAGACTTATAATGAGAGGTTTTAAAGGAAAACTAGAAGTAGGATCATTTAGTGTACGATCAATTATTAAGCAAGTTCATTTACATGATCGATATTATGGAGCATCGTGCAGCATTTTGTGTGTTAAAGCTCACAATGGGAGATTACAATCTCAATTCTAACTTCCACGAAACATCGTTTCTCGTTCCCTTGGGATGAAAGAAAGCAATTGGGGGTGGGAAACAGCGGGACACGCGACGACGAAATCAGGTGAATTTATTGAAGAAGCACCGTGAATGGTATGGTTTAGCGGGGCTAGATTGAGGGTAGATCAAAGACGAAGATTACACAAGTATTAATCAGCGAGACATAAGAGTGACGAATAACCGACGCCCACGTAACGCCGAGGAAGTTCAACCAAGCTTTGACATAATTAACATACAGTACTAGATTGGATTTGGAATGGACCCAACCAGAAGTACCGTTTCAATTGCGCGTCCAACCGGAAATTGTATTCTCGGTGAATATTTGTATACCTACATGTCGATATAGCAGATAATATGAATCTCTTAGACTATTCGTGCACAATACTAGGAATCTCCTGAGAGGAAATTAAATTAGATTTCATGTATGTGTTACTTTAAATTCCTCATTTGCAAGTAATGGATGCTACTATAATTTCCTTATCTTCCTAATAATAGCTACAATCTACGTTTAGTTACGTGTAAATGGAAAAAGAAATAAAAGTTGACCGCGTTATAAGAATGTTTTCGAAATAAAGTGATTATCTTATAAATATAAAGAGGTAAACTGTAGGAGAATGAAAGCATGGTACCCCGCTTAATTGAGCCACATATTTAAAATTTAATTTGATTTAATACTTTCAAGAAGGAATACATATATATGTATTTACATTTCATATCCCTTTCATCCTGCCAGTTCCATTACGTATTTTAGCAATAGATTTGGTAGAATCGATGCAATGTCTTTCGAAAAAATAACACGCGCAAATGGGGACTATAGAAATTCAAAAGTAGAGATCTTTCAAATCTTGACTAACACCGGTGGTAGAAACATGGATTATTTATAAAGGTTTAGGGTATGTATTTAAATCCATTACATAAGATTAAGTAAAGTCGATAACAATTTTTTTCTCTCAAAGCCTATCGCAAAGATGGACATACGCGTTACTTCACTCGTTATTGGTATCGCGGGGTATACCATAGCCCGCAGATTACAGAGATGGCTGCAACTGCACTAACTTCAGACCTCGCTTCAGACTGAACCTCCTTGGTGGAGACATGATAAAGGAAATGCAAATACATTGCCATTTATCTCTCTAAGGAGTCATATACCCCACTATACCGATGGTGTAAATAAAATAAGTATTATAATTCAAAGAATATTTGGCATTTTCGGTTTTACGCTAATATGCCGTTGAAACAGGTATAAAAAGCCAGCGATTTTCGCGGCGATGCTCTGTGTATCCCTCAGAAAATCCGATACACCAATTTGCCAAAAACAAATTACCGCTTTCATTATTATTTCATTTTTATTTTCAGTAAGCTGTACTGTCAAAAATTATTTATCTGTTCTTCTGTTTTGCTTTGTTAAGGTACAGTAAGTAGTTCTTCTGAAAGAATTCACCAAAATTAAGTTTTACTTGTATAAAATTGTTGTCTTTCCAAATTCTCTGGGACACCATTGGCGTAACTTTTTCTCGCCATCGTCAATGCAGGGTTAACGCGACTAATGCACCTACGCCATCACTGTACAGGGCGAGTAAAGAGGGTCGAAGCGCGTAGGAAGAGCAGACGGGTTGGAAATAGAAAAAAATGTTAATTGTAATCTCGAAAGCTCACGCGTACTTCCCGTCTCGTCGACTCTCGTCGACTCGCGTCGACTCTCTTCCGTGAGTAACGAGAAGTGAGAAAAACACGTTAGTAAGTACGATGACCCGAGGGGAGAAAGAGGAGTGGAAGGAGAGGAGGAGACGCGGGAACCAGAACGATGCGTCGCAGCGAGCGTAAAAACTATTTTCGATTATAAACATATCGGAGTCGCCGAAGCGCCGGAGCTTTCTATTTCGAGATTACAACGCAACGGCGCGGCGTCAGAGTCTCGTGAGAGCGTAGAAGATTAACTGGAACGAAAGCTCGCAGAGATCCGCTTGAGGAGCCGTAGGCGAGCTTCGTCCGTAATCCACATGTAATCCGGACTTCCTGCCAGCTTTACCACTGATTCCCTAATGAGGATTCTTCTCGGTGAGTACGAGAACTATGACCTCTGCCTAACGAGATCTCCCTCTATCCCATTTGGTTTATTAACGCGAGTTCACATTATTGATTCCGCATCCGTGTTCACTTACTAGTAGAGAGAGTACTTTCTTTTACTAACTCGGCAACGTCGAATAAGAAATTGTACCAATATGAATATCAACTGAACTATTAAATAAAGACGATTTAAATTTACTAATAGTAAGTAATCTTTCCAGTGCTACCCTTGTAACCTGACAGCGATCCCAGCGCAAACTTCCCGCGCATATTTCAAGAACCATCACCTCTGCATATATCCTCATAAATTTCCGTCCCACCACATTATATCGATAAATTATCGGAATCGCGATACGTCAAGTTTCTCCTCGAATGCATCACAGAATAGTCCGCGCAAAACTAAGTACAGAATACCATTTCTAAAAAATTACACACGCTCCTCAAACTCCAACGGCGTATTTGCTCCTGTGTTTTGTACCCGTGCTCAGAGACCCCATTAACTGCGGTTGCTCCGTTTCAAGACGATTATTTGAAAGGCTCGGAAGAAGAAGGTAGATAAGGCACATTTTCACAAACATTGAAATTGTTTTATAGGAATATGTCCTGAGAGAGTCGTAAGCAAATAGTCCCTCAACAAATATTGTTGCAAAATGCTGAGGAATGCCGTCACAATGCGTAAAAGCTCTTGTACCCCCATGTTAAATTCTCAATCTATTTTTCATATTTGTTAATAAACATGTGAAGTGTTTTTATTTCAATTTGTTCTGTCAAAGTGTCATACGTTATCCCATTATTACACGAATAATATCTCTTTAAAAGTGCCTGATTTGAGGATTTCACTAAAAATTTTAGGCCCGCATTCAAAACACACATATATGTAACTCTATCGGCGAAGTGCTTATAACCGACATGTATGTATGCCCGTCTGTAAGTCCAAATTCGTACTTATTGTCAGATATCATGTCAGAGACGGTGTATCATCAGCAAACAAACGTGGCGGCGTACTGCGCATTCATTGAAATTGACGAGGTACAAGACATTCGTGAATTAAGACGAATACCATTTACAACACGAATTCCTCGCAATAGAGTACACCCTTTTTTTACTGTATAATAAAAAGGAATTTTGAAGATGGTATAGACTGTGGAAACAAGTAGTGCAACTTGTGATCGATTTGATGAAAGAGAGCTCTGAAACTGCCCACGTGTTGAATGTTTCACCGGCATCGGCGCTTTCTGCGTTAATTTGCCTAAGCTACTGTGCAAAAGGGCTGTAGAAGACAGAAATACGTATCCACTGATATATTTATGTAGTATATCTTTTATTATAAGAAGTCGCAAATTTGATTACATCGTCCAAGACTCACCCATAAAACAGCAATGTACATCCGCATTGCGCAGATCCCGTATATGTATAAATGTGCAGAAAGATATAGGTATTCGGACAATTAGATGTGCGTTTTGAATACGACCGCCCATATCCTACGCCTATATCTCTGCCATATTTGGAGACGCGGAATGTTAGCGCATTTTCAATACGGGCCTTAAAGTAGATTTTCTCCAACAAATAAACCGTGGTTCATGTACCTTCTGTCCCCGAGCGCTTCATTTATACCCTCACTTCCAAAATAATCTTCCTCATACATATCTTCCAAAATCGTTAACTATCCCGCCGAGTCTCATAGAGCTTTCTTTTTATTGTTTTTACTCAAGCTTCAAAGAAATCTCCTTCGCACAAACGTTATAAAGACAGTTTCTTAGTACATCCTGTCTATGTTTAAATTATTAGACGAATGTTTTCCTTATACACCCGTGCTCCCTTCTACGGAATTAAATGTAGATATGTTGCAAAATGCCGTGCAGAAATAAAGAATATCGTATATCGGGTTGCCCGAACTTTTCCAGTGGTGTTTTTATCGGTACTTTCGACGACCCTATTAACCGCGATTCCCCGTTCCATCCTTAGTATTTATACTCGTCGCCGGCTCAGCAGCTGGAGCATGAAGGTTTATTCGTGGCTGTTGGCGAGCGTGTGAGTCACGACGCACCGGGCCGATTCGGCGAACAGTCCACGGGTTTCCTGTAATAC
This sequence comes from Tiphia femorata, assembly GCA_944319695.1. Classification (NCBI taxonomy): domain Eukaryota; kingdom Metazoa; phylum Arthropoda; class Insecta; order Hymenoptera; family Tiphiidae; genus Tiphia; species Tiphia femorata. Next base: position 15,876,039 of record OX090895.1, on the reverse strand, counting down.
CCCAAATTATAGAGCGATGAGACGGAAGATGAATCAGTGTTGATAGAAAAAAGCGTTGGTCCGGTATCAACTATGTCATATCGGAAATGTACGTTAACCTTCTCAATGGTACCATTTAGATCTAATGTCGACGATTACGCGTCACCGTGGCAAAATAGGTGTTATTAGTTTTCACAGTTAAGTACCTAATTCTTTCTTTGCATTGTTTTTTTACACAGTTTATCTTCTCCAACACGGGATAAGAAAAAGTGTAGAGTGCGTGACATAATTGCTTTGATCCGTGTCGAGTGTTGTGGCGAGGCGCACAGTGATCCTAACCTAAGCCAAACGCGATTCTAACTGGACAAAATTAAAAAAAATCAACTTTCATGAAAATGCCGATTAAGTACTGTAATTTGTAGTACAAAAACAGTAGAATCGGAATGTGTAATTGTTTTTATAGCAGGAGAAACCGAAGTCGTTAATAATTATGTTGAAAGTAGACGAAATTTTAAGCGTCCTGGTAACTAACTTTACTAATCGTGATTTCTACCATAACTTCAATACGGCATAGCATCTATCCTGTGCGAGTTACAAACTTAAAATGAATACCAGATGTAGGTGAGATCTACACCTCTACAGTATTTCGGGCACGACATAAAACTTTCCATGGAATATTTGTGAAACGATTCCATAATTATATTAAATCCACACGTGATACATTATGAAATAACTGAAAATAGGTTTATTAAGGGATATGGCCATTCTAACGAGCCGCAAATTCAGCGATTTTTGAGTGTGAACTGCCGGTGAACTAAAGAAGCCCTGAAAGAAACTAATAATTTCATTTTTATCTGTTCTTCTTCTCTTATGCATTTTTCATATCCTTATGACATACTAAAATACCAAATAGCAAGTTTGTAACTTCTTTAGTTCTCCGGCAATTCATGCTCCAAAAACGCTTATTTTCGCGGCTGATTACACTGGTCATATCCCTTAATTCTGCTTCTATGCCGGTTATGGACACGGATAATGCAAGGTCAAAGAAGAATTTATGTACAGTATTCTAGTTTGTGGTTCCATACTCTGGTTTTACAACGCAACGCATGTGAATTAATTTGTAGAATGTTTCCACAAATATTCCATGGATACCGCAAATCTTTATGTCAAGCTCTATCCATTGAATTACATGCCACCCATAGTACACAAATTACTTGTACATGGAGGAAAAATTAGTCGATGGTCCGTACTTCCACCAATTGGACAATTGTCTGAAGGAGCCCGGGAAGCAAGACACAAACAATGTAAAAGATACTGATCGAATCAAATAAAGGCAATAGTTCGTAAGATCGATACCTACTATTTTTAGGACAATATATTAATTATTTTCGTGAGCGTGTATGTTATGTCGCTATTTCACATGAGCATACGACAGTACTAGTAATGTTAATAACAGAATCTGCTGTTGAATTTCTAAATAAGCATCATTTTTTCACTTTTACATATCAGAAATGTCAACGTCTGTAAACATGCGACATAGGTTAAACACAGTAAATTGGGCCCGGTTTCCAAAAACTGCATTTTAGCTTAAGCACAGATGATATCGAGGTATCAACTCGATCGAGGATAAAGGTCTCCACTGCCTTTTTCTAAGCTTTTTAAAAGAATATTAACTAGAACCGAGACCAGAACTAAGGCCAGCTCCGGTGATACGAGAAAGGACGTTTCCAGGTGCACTTAGCTGTACGAGACAAAAAAGGAAATATGAAATGATACACCCCTTGCACTAAACACCTGCCGCAAAGGATCTCAACGTTCTACACTTTTACGATTAACGGCAATGTTGAAAGTATTCTATTGTATTTGTTGCACTCTTCTTATCTTCCTACGTGAATAACTATGCATACAAGTTTATTTATTTTCTTATATTTAAAAGTGCACATTTCAATGATTTCAAAATGTTGCAAGCCTAACGTCGAATATGAGCAATTTCGCTTCGTCATTATTTTTTGTAGGCATTTATTATTGTTGGGAAAGAATTGTCATTATTTTTTGTTACAGGAGTATAAGCAGTTGCTATAAAGTTTTTACATGGTTTGTCCAATTAAATATGGTTCTTCATTTAAGCGCACACGGTTTTACTTAAAATTCAATTTTGCAACTAATGATATAATCAATAATTCACGGTATATTTTTTAAGTTTGGTTATCCACTTTTTAAATATACCGTCGGCCTCACAAAACTTCATATCTTTAAGACTGTTACCGACACTTTGAAATAAGTTTAGTTTAATTGACCGGTGTTAGTATGACGTTTAATAGATTTATTAGCACATTTGCGCGCGTTTGTAGACACCAACGCTAATTGATAATTGTTAGCTACTATGTGCGTCATTTGACGTGTAAATAAATCATTTTTCACACGCACATTTTGCCCAACTTTAAAAGTACACGCTCGCCGAGGAACTGTATACATGTAGAGACTAGCCCGGGGCGACACGTTTACTCATCGATTTAAAAAAGACCTTCCGTCAGCGGAAAACACGCGTCCATACGTGCTCAAGAATACGTATGAGTCAATGCTAACTGAGTGGATTCGCGCATCGATGAATCGCTACATTCCCCCACTTTACATTATTTGATAAAGCGTAAACCTGGGTGTGATTATAATCGAAAGTAGTTGGTATCGAATTTCCCTTTATGAAAACTCAACAGAATCTCTAATACTGTGGCCGCAGCATCCTACTAACTAACTAACTGGCTAGACATTACTTATCTTTCGGTGGCGCAGATTACGTTTTCATTTGACATTGTCGAAACACTAATTTCGCGGCGTTCAATAAGATACATAAGTGTCCACACACACGGTAAGCAGGTGTATCATTCAAATAAACACGGCATCATTATTATAGTTTAGAACCTCGTTCTTAGAAGTAATCGAAACCTCGTCCAATATGAAACATAAAGAAGCAATCATGCTCGCGCGAAGAACAACACGTACGAATCGAATTAACGTGAAATATTTGCCGAATCAATGGAAATCCATGGAATACGAGATAGACTTATCGCGTATAAAGAAAGAAAATTGTTGGCAGCTTGACTTACCAGCCACGTCCGAATATGTCACGATAGGCCGAAACGGCAAAACCGAACATAGATCTGGCCTCGTGATGAAAATAAGTGTAATGCTTGGTCTCGACGTTGAAAGCCTCGACAGATCGCCAGGATGGTGTACCGACCAGCGCGAGGCCGATCAGGCCGAAAAAAATTCTTATTAACCACATCATGATAGTAGGGTGCCCAAGAGTTCGGCACACACGTCGTCCCGAGTCGCGTTTCGCACTGCACACTTTGTCACCGGTACCGAGTAATAGTCACTTGTGTCACGCGTGAACTACGATCGACCGAGGCGATCGACAGCCAGTGAACACCGGGCTTGCCACGCGTACTACCGTCAACGAGTCTCTTAATTAAAGGCAAGGACATATGCCAACGAGGATGCGGTCTGAAGGGTGGCTAGGCGCACTGCTTCGGCAAAGCTACATGTGGTAAGCACGAGGGTTAATAGTCGGAGGAGACCACGAGTCCAGAGCGCGAACGTGAGAACTGTGGAGAGGACCGCTTGACGGACGGTCGCGAACAGACTGAGACGAACTCCGCTCTTTGGCTTACTCTTCACTCGGCTCGACACAGGCCTATAACTCCCACCCACTCCGCGCGGTTCCGAACTCGCGCTCCAGCCTCTTATGCGGCGCCCCTATCTATCCCCTTACGGCTTCTGGCACGCACGCACCTCGCGTCAAGCCTCCTCGATTTGCTATTTCTCAATTTCGATTGCGCGCTTGCAAACCGCCACAGATCATCCTAGATATCGTAAATCGATCGTCTACTGTACGATTGCCTGTTCGTATTCAACGCGAGCCTGTCGTTGCTGCTGTCGCGAATAAGTTTTGTCCGATCAATAGGTTATCAAAAATGATAATGACACACTAAACGTTTACCAAAGCAATATTTATAATCTTATTTCTGGATGTGCGCTTTCAAAGAGCATGCACACTTACCGTTTCTAACGTGGACGCTTTATTTTGATATGATTATTAGTTGCTTACCCTGATTTAGAATATATGCTATCGCCATGCTGCAGTCTGCGAAATTCACAATTCACTTGAGTGAATGATACAGCGTTGGTTTGTTATTAAGCATTTGTCAAGTACTTTTCTTTTTACACGGAAAGTCTCTGACCTTTTAAATTAAAGTTCAGGGAGGAGGGAGATTTAATGCTTTATAAGTCCTAAAAATAGCAATCTGAAGTAGAAATTGACAATGGTTATAAGCTGCATCGATTATTGGTTATGATTTTCTTCGGAACATTGAAATTTCGCTGAAACTTTTTAAATTGAAAGTGCGAATCGGTAAGTTGCGTAGAAATATAATAAAATTAAAATGTTTTGTTTCAAGATTATGCAACGTTTGAAAAAGGATATTTGCTTCTGAAGGTCCGTATCTGTGCCATCTAGCGGCATCTAGCAGCATTAGCGTCTAACTTCTATCGGTAGATGGCACTAAATGTACTTGTCCTGTAATAGAATCGGGTTATGATAATGCAGTAACTGTCGATACTATAACAGCAGACGAGATATAGAATAGACTTAACATCTTACGGAATTGCACGATCCGAAACTGATTTACCGATGCAACGGAAATTTACAGTGGTAACGTAGCTGTATCTATACAAAGCGGAGAGAAGACAAACTAATTTCAAAGAGGATAGCGCGTCAAATAGTAGAGACAGAGTATGCGAAGATGTCAAGCCCAATTTCTACCAAAAGATCCCAGATCTACTAATTAGAAACTATCGCTATGCGCGTGCAGCTCTTAGTCTGAGGTGATCCTCGATGCAAAGCATGCAAGTTTGTACCGAGAATAACCTCAGTTTACCAGGTCTCACCACGTGGAGGTGACTGCTCTGAGACCCGACCCGGTGGTCCCTGCTTCGCAGGATTAAAAAGTAAACTGCTCTAAAGCCTTGTATAGGCTGAATCAAACAGAGGATGAATGTCCACGTGAAATATATTTGAACGACTTTATCGAAAAGAAAAAAAATGTAACCGAGTGTTTCAATTGCTAGCAGGTAGTAACGTAGCGTAGAAAGTATCGAAACACTTACTAAAAATGTTTGTATGTAGCGCCATAACACTTGGGACCCACACGTTGTAGCCCATGGCACGTTGATAGCGCCTGCGACCGCGGGTGACCGAGGTGTGTACACATGCGATCTATTCGCTCGACACCCGGGAGCAAAATGATTACTTAATAGGCTACCGGTCAGTAAAGTGCATTTAAAATAATTGAAGTGCAGTTAATATAAGGACGAGTCGAGAGCGTCAACCCACCACCCTCGTCCGGTGCCACCTAGCGCCAGTAGATCGGCAGCCTGCCCCCTTCCACGTTCTCTTGCCGGTCAGCAGAGCGAGCGCCTACAGATCTATGGATAGGCAACCCAACCAACTGCCGCGTATCATTTCTAAACACTCATGTATGCCAAATATACCCGCTTTACAAATATCGGCAAGTCCGATAATTGTTTTAACACTAAAGCTACCAAACGCAGGTCAAATGACCGTTTTACAAGGGAAATCCCCATAAGGAAAAAATCTTCGGTAGGTTTAGTGTTAAAGCACAAATATACACCACTAATACTCAAAACTTAATATTTTTTTACAAAGCATTTCCCTCATCGTTAACCCGCCAAGAAAATAAATTAAAGATAAATGGGCTGCGAATTTTTGCCATTTGCAGCGTTGGAGTTAATCTCTGTATTATATCGGTAACGTGTTTGACGCAACAGTAAAATGGTACGGAGGGCTCCAAAGCCCCCGAATTCTAAGCGGAAAACTTATATTGCATGTTAGGATTACCGTATATCTCTCCTGAGCTATAAGACTTCCATCTTCATGGGATTTATTAACTCGCCTATTTCGCACGGGAAAACGCTCCGTTTGCAATGGCTGGCTCCTCGACGTGGAACTAAGAGAGCAATAAGGTAAACAGTCGGTAATTTGGCGAAACACATTTTGACACTACGGAATAGCTGCGGAAGCATACCCAACGATTAACTTACATCATCTCAATAAGTACTGCATACATAACTTGTAGGATTTTGATAGTGCTCGAATACTTTTGGAAGTAACTGTGTCGACATTTACGATATGCACTCTTTTTTACATGTGTATTTATTAATGAAACGCAGATTTAGTTATAAAACATGCTAACACAAAACTGAAAATGCTTTTAAACAAATTCATCATTCCTACCACTACAGTTGTCGCTATCAGTATCATCTTCATTTATTCTTAATAATTCAGTGTTTTCATTGAGAATTCTCAGAATGGTTAATGATTTCAGAATGCATGGATTCTTTGTTGTAAATCTGGGTTTGAAATTGCGGAGTTGCTCGATTGACTGTTTCTTCGACTAGTGCTAATAGTTCCTCCACGGTGTTCTTCGTATATTCTTCAACTTCCCTTGCATTTTCTGATTGGACTGGATGCTCTAGCTGTGTCAATAGATGAGTAATTGGAAAACTGAAGCCAGAGTGTGTCTGACCATCCAAATTGGAAAAAGCCACGAGCACCAGCACGAGTAGTGTAATCGCATCTTTATATAGAAAATTCCACGATCATCCGACAGACTTACGAACTTGCTCGTAAAACTTTTGAGACGTCCTGTTATAGTAAGTATACCAAACCTGAAGTCTCAAATAGAATTTGTCAACATGCCGATATCTTTATAAGTTAAATGGTCGAAGCCTAGTGTGGATATACACTTTTCTTCCGATAAAAAGTAACCCGGCACGGTATACTTCTGGCTTAGCGTACACCTACTAGACTGCGCTGTCCGCAGCAACTATCCGGGAAGGACTACTTTCACTTGGATTGGCCTGGATTAAATGTATACTCCGTTTCCTGCAAGATGCCCGGTCAATCGCTCAGCTTGGTCGGCGTTACGTGTATGCTTGACTTCCTACAAACTTAATCAGGCAAAGACTACTTTCTTAGTACCCTCCTTTCGTATACCAGTAAATAAGCTAGTGTAAAGTAAATTTAAAAAAAAACAATTTTAGTACAAAAGGGACCCCATATGGTGCATTATTGAGGAAGGAATCACTACTGAATTCTAGTAGGAACGAAAGGAGAGCAGATGAAAAAGCGATCTCCCTTTCCTTTCTCTTTATCTTTATTCCCATTTTAACACAAGTCGTTTAATACTGCATCAAAACTCCAGCCCTTACATCACTCGGTTCTCGTTCATCGATCTACGCACACATACTTTTTATCGCTAAAAAATTCAAACTGCACGTTCATGAACCTTTAAAAAAGCACCTTACCATGCATTGTTGGCACGCATGCGCTACATATAGCGCTCGATTGCACATCGCAAATTAATCGAATTATTCTTTTTTATCTTCATTTCAATCGGCGTCCTCATCTTGTCAGCCCATTGGCAGAGATCCGCGCGAAATCCCTGGGAAAATGACTAAAGCTTAGCTAAGGATTTCCCTTCTACATTTCGATGACAGAATCTTTTATAAACTATTCTCGAGCGCACTGCTACGAATTGCACCACTCATTGTTTTTGCGATTTTTGTGCATTTCTTTATACTCAACTGGAACCTCTTGACCCTCGAACATACTTGTCTTTCGAGTTACCCACTTTTTTTAACTCGTAACTCTTTACATTCGATTTTCGTCTGTATCTATAATTTTCAGATCTCTTCTCGCTATACTTTCTGTAGAACTCATCGTAGATCGTTCAATCAAGAGTGCAGCCGTCAAGAACGTTTAGCAGCCATATCGTATATTTTATATACCTCCAACAGCGAAGTATCCCCTTCTTGGGATGGTTCACACATTCGAAAGCATAGGTAAACGGCGTAGCGATACGTATACTCGCGTGTGAATGTCAGTACTCTGGTACGCCTGCTGATACACCATTTACAACACGATGTTTCACGAATATCACGCAACATACTGCTACCCCACGTATTCACGTGTCGAGCAAGAGCGACGTTAAAGAGTGCCCTAGGCATTGTACTCTCCATCGAAAACGACATTTCAGCCACAAGATCTCGGTTAGCAAACCGAGAAGCAACTTCCTGGATGACGTTCCATCGCAGTAGATACCGTTCGCCGTTGCTTTGTGCTTGGCCGAATCTTCCGCAACTAGCTGCGGATATAGGACAGATCTTTAATTTCTACCATCTTCCGCATCCATCGTTCCGTTCCCTTTTGCCTTCTCATTCGTGAGCTTCTATGCCGTTGGCCCCTTCGGCTTGATCATCATGGCAGCACGCTTCAACGTGTAATCCCATCCTCTCCATCGGAACCACACAATACCTTGAAGAGGCAAAAAAATAACGATCACCGACATTCCTACTACTTCGAATTCAATCACGCGACTACCAACCTTGTCGAGCCGTTAGATCCTGGGGATCATTCAGGTAAAGCCCATTCAATCCCCGCCCGCAAGATTTCCACCACCAGCCACCCTTCAGCATCGAGGCGCAGTTCAGTGATGATCTGTCGTTGTCTCTATAAATACAAGGATCCGAATTAGCAAATGTTCGACGTCAGCAAATATGCAAACGTCAACTTTTTATACGTTATTCTCCGTTCTTAGGATTCGTATTTTTCACGAAAACGATATCGAAGTTTCGCTTTAGTTTCTTTTTCCATCGATGTCTAGGCCAAATAGAAAATCCTCGATTTCAGAAGTACTAAAGTACCCCTTGCCGTAATATATCCCGACTCGTATTTTATACAGATACAAAATATAAAAATTAAAACGGTAAACGATAATTTATCAAATAGTCGTTTAAATGCAAATTTATTATCATTCACTGATACGTATAATAAAGCAGCCAAGAACACTTCAAAAGACCACGAGTTCTCCACCCTTAGTTTGGAGTTCGAACACTCACCTGTTATAGGTTGAAAAGGGACTGTTGTTCGAACCATACCACGGATCGTTCAAAGAGTCACCGGCGTTACCCTCGTATCCATCTATTTCCAGTTTGTAGTATTCTCCTTCGGAGTAAATCTTAAAATGCGAGTACTGTGCGTACCTGTCAAAACAATTAAATCGTTTATTCTCTGACTACAGGATTAGAATACATGCTTCGTAATGGTCTCCCCCGATTCAAAGCCACTTACCGCTTATTGCCCTCGAAATCTTCTAGTTCGACCCTTAATGTATAATCTTCGTTGTTCGTCAACATATATATATTCTCATTTCCTAACCAAAATTCTCTTGCTGGATCGCCAAATCCGTTCTTATAATCCATCCAATCTCTGTTAAAGTTTTCTCTTGGTTCACCGTAATCATCCCTCCTTTGAATTACCTGTCGGCAGGGCGATATTATCTGTATATGTAGTAGCTCACTAGTCGAAAAATCGTAAAATTTACAAACAACCCCAGCGTACGGAGCCGATTTAATACGCAGCACTGGAGATACGCAATTTTTTGACTAAACCCCTATATTTAAACACCTACATTTTTTTAATGCCAAACGGATACAGATGCTACAATGTGTCTTTAACACGTTGAGTGCTACGTCAGTCCCGAGGGACTGACAGTGAACTTTCCGTTCAGGCGGCGTCGGTCCCTAAGGACTAACAATCGATTTTTCGTTTGGACGACGTGGATTCTGGGGACTGACAGCGAACTTCTCGTTTGGTCCACGTCGGTGCATGAGACCGGCATTGTAAAGGGTTAAATTATTAATGACAATTAAAAAATGTACATTGCTTGTACCATTTCGACAGTCCAAATGAAATGGATACAGAGTAACAAAGTTATCGTTTGTGTATACTCTTTAGTCGAGCGTTCGGTATCAAGTGCTCACGCGCTGCCGCCTGAGCGAAAAGTATAGCGAAATCGGCGTAGCACTCAACGTGTTAAATGCGCAGCCATACTCGTAAGTAACATAATAAAATAGGCAGAAGTAATATAGTAAACTATAATCACTTTTATTTTTACACCACTTCCCTCTCTCAAAATTGTGCATCTGTAAACTTCATTATTATTTACGATTATTTATTCAGTAATGATAGTAAAGCGGTGCATTAGTTCTATATTCACTTCCGGGAGAACATTTTTTTTATAATAAATGTTATTTTAAGCTCTTTTTTTTCTCTATGGTATCAGAAAATGTTGTTACTTCGCGTCACAAAACCCATACTGGCTGTGCTCTGAAACGTAAATCATACAAAGTCACTCACCGTCCAACCACCGTCCGCGAGCTCTTGTTCGCAATAGACCTTCAGGAACCAGTAAGTTGTGCCACGGATTTGAAGGTAGTACACCCCACTCTCTCTCATACCCGCGTTCAACAAGTCTACGCAGGAGTAACCCTGCACAAGCCAATATAACGTATCACATGTGCATGCAATTTTCAGCATGATTTACGCCCACTGTGTGTCCTTTCATCGCACTTATCGCACGTTCTGTACGTTATCGCCAAAGGGGGTTACTTGAAACACTTTTAATACAATTTTATGCTAATTTTTGCATTACGATAAATAAGCATCCTCGATTTATTGAAAATAATAAGATTTTCCGTATATTTCTTTCTTTAACTATCTATGGAGATATCATATGGAGAATATTGAGTTAATCAATCGCCTTCAGAATAAATTAGGACACCGAAAAATAAACTATATACTGCAAAGTATGACTGCCAGTAGAATTTTTAAAACCGCTACCCCCAGTAATGGTACGTGTGTCGATTTAGGAGTAAAACTATTGCGAGTTGCTCCTAAAAATGTTCCTCGTAGATGAACCGTGTATTGAAATCAACTTGTGTTTGCTTAACTCTCAAATGGACCACAAGGTATCATAAGAACACCGACACTACACGGATGCGTGTGGTGTGCTAGTATACCTATCATATGCGACACAGAGTACAGTAAAAAAAGTTCAAAAAAAATGTATACACAATTTGTCTGTATATGCCTTTAAAGTGCCCCACACACACTGTCACATTTTCGCGCGAACAGTTCATAGAGAAGCATGATTAGACTGACAAATCTAACAAGAACCTGTCGCGATACAAATGCCGACATTAGAGTGTTCATCGTGTGGAAAGATTGTGTCGTCGTAAGGTTATCGCTAATTAGTTGGGAAGTATAACGCATTCCGTCATTGTAGAATGTCTCCACCGATTCTGTACAGTAACAAAGGTACGACACAAATTGTCGACTCACGTCTGGACAGCAAAGACCTTGGTTTAGCCGACAGTTAGCATCGCTGTGTATCACCACCTTTAATATCTCAAGCAACCCTGTATGACGATACGCGGTTCGCTAGAGCCTATGTTTTCCTCGTTACACGATCGCGCTCTTCGTCGACACCCACCATTCAACAGCAGATCTCGCGATCCGCGGCATCGAGACTGCCGACAAACGCGCGGAAAGGCATACCAGCGGAAATGGAATATCTTCGATGGACGCCACCTGCGATAAGGCTGGACGATGCCCATTTAACGGACGCTTACCTTGACATCCTTTGGTGCGATCAGAATATCCGTCGTGAACGTCGAGTTCGCTGGACTCGGCTTGTTCTTCACGCTGGGAAATATTACCCCCCAGCTCTTGTTGCTCGACTTTTGAGAACTAGGATATGTGGCAATCGTAGCTGCGGCGAACCCGCTCGTATTCGTCGCCGGCGAGGAGGAGACGGAGGAGACGGACGATATCGCTGAAATGGAGGTTGACGTGGGTACCGGTGAGGATGTGCTAGTAGCTGTCGAAGAGGACAATGGAGGTGCCTCCGACGATGATACAGTTTCCTCGGTTGTGTCGATATATCTTGGCAAAAAACAAACAATTACTATCGTCGATCGTCGAATGATGCAACACCGTGGTTGCGCTCATTCTACTTGAAATACGGAGGTATTTCCAAACCTCGCGGAGTTGATACGTAGCAATAGAATATAAGCTCAATAACTAACGTTGGTGCATACTAACAGCTAGTAAAGGGTATTCCCAAATATGGAGGTTAATTATTATTATTGATAGATTTAGATATTAGGGCCGTATTTAGGCTTGCTACTTCTAGCGGGACTGTCCGTTATGCCCGTATTCGATTTCGAGGAATATTTGCATATATTGCCGAGGGCTTCAAAGTTCCTTAAAACTCCGTTACCGTGCACAAGTATGTGGACACTCCAGGAGGTTAGTTTCGTCACCACGTGTAAACATTATACGGTCGCTTGAAATCAATTTAAGAAGGCACAATTATAGTAGAATATGGACCGTTTATTTTGAAAGTGGTTAGGTCCATTAAAAAAAAAAACAAATTAACTGGTTATAAATAAAAAGTTTACACTAAATTAATTTAAAATTACGTGACATCTTATTTAAAAAAAAAATAACTTACACCGCTTTCAAAATGAACGATCCATACAATAGACCGTCCACACACTTGTGCATCGTAACGTAAACGTCACTTGTTGTCAAACCCTTTGAAATGCTCGTAAATTCAAAAAAATTAAAAACAAGGGCTCATCGTCAGAATAGATTTCTCGCGAGGTTTGATCATTCCGATTTCGGAAGATGTTGTCAATTCACGAAGAGACATTTTTCTTCCAAGGAAGTCTTAAACGAGCTCCGCTGGAAAGTACTACCCCACATTATCGCGGCTATTCATTTAGTTCCACCCGCTCACCATCCCCGATTAGAAACAAAAGCAACATTTTACCCACTGTACGATTTCTTCTGTACGAATTTTCGGAAAAAAGCACGAAAAACTAATCTCGTGTTCGGACAGAAATGTAAGCATACACGATTAAACGGAAATCCGAAGCAAAAGTGTAAAAACCCTAACCTTTACGTGAAGATGATAGGACATGAAAGAGAAAATCAATTATTCCAGATTTTTAGACCACTTTTGTAATAATCGATAAACTGGATAGTAACCTGTTTGGGTCGTACTCGACGAGACGATCGATGGTGGGATCCGACCAAAGTTCCGCCGGCAGTGGACGTTGGACGAGAGTTGCTACGTCGGCCTCCTGTTTCCTCAAATTGCTTCGCACACCCTCCAGATTTTCTATTATCTCGTTCGTCTTCGATCGTAGGTCCGCGCGAATCTCGCTAATGGCCCTCTCCTGCCTCTCGGTTTGAGATAAGAGTTCCTCCGACTTGGGCAAAAGATCGTCCACGGAAGTCTTGGTACCAACCTACGGTCCGCGTCACCGAATCGAGAGACATTAGAATTAGAAGGTCGTGCCTAAAATAGAAGGACGGGCCGTTTCGCAAAAGTAGAGAGGCAAGTGGGGACTTACCACGACGTTCCAAACTTGGTCGACTTTCTCCGACACGGTGAGCATCGGATGCATCTGCTCGGCCAAACGGTCTATTTTGCTCTGCTTCGTGGAGAAACGCGAATTGGTGGTTGTAGTTGGCGCGCTACCTGCTGTCGCACCGCTCGCGTTAGCATCGTGTCGAACCTTGTCGACAACCGCCTCGTGGATGTCGTTTATCATGTTGTGGACCGCGCCGAGATTTTCGGACACCAAGTTCATGTGAAATTGCAGTTTTCTGTCCATGTTGCCCGTGGTCTGTCGCAAATTCTCGATTTCAATGGTGACGTGATTCATCACCTCGTTGCTCATTGCCTTAGTGATCTCTATCACGCTCATGCTCACTGGCTTCTTCTCGCTCGCCTCGGCATTTATATCGTCGTTTTGAAGAAAATTGTTGTCCAATTGATTCTTCAGATTGACAAGCTTGTTGTCGATATCGGACACTTTGCGATCGAGGAGTAGCAGCTTTTCCCCGAGGGATTCAGCGGATGGATCGATCGAATCCTCGTGCGGAGCTCGCCGCATTAGCGGCACGGCTGATCAATTCAAAGGGATAATGGTGAAAGCCAATTCGAAAGTATCTTTCGACGAGCCGACGCGTAACCGTGACAAAGTAAATTAGTCCCTACGAGTTCCACGTGCGGCCGTTTCGCGAACGCGTTCGCTCGCTCGGAAAAACATATTGGAAAGCTTATATTTAGAATCTATTATATCGATCGTTTACCGTGCATACCATTTTTCACATCCTTCCCGCTTCTAATCTCGGCGTTCCTTGTCGCCAGGATCAGTTCCGGCGTCAACGATGGTTGCACGTTGAACAGTTTCAAATCCAAGGTCCGGAGTTTAGCGATAACCGCGTCAGTTTTGTCAATGTTATCGTTTACTCTTGAATCGAGAGCCTCCACCCTTCTCATTAAATGCTCCACCGCCTTGTCTAAATTCTCGATCCTTTGTAGCTTTGACTCCAGCGTAGAAACTATCACCTCGAACACGTTGAAGAGATACTGCTCCCTAAAATGTACGTAAAAGTGCATTGCTCTGGTAATAAGGAGTAACGTCATTCGTATTGGGGTAAACTAAGGACGAACCTTTTCTCTTTCCTCTATCGACGTCTAATGCGCGCGGAACGACCTTGCGCTAATTCTAATTCTAACTAATTGTAAGAAGATACCGAAGCAGAGAGCAGAGGAACCATGAAAGCGAAGAACGTCGAAAGAGGATTACTCGAAAGACGATAGAAATTAACATCGCCGCTGTGATCGTTACTATGCGGGTCCTCGGAAGAATAAATCCTTCATTTCCATGCTCCATTATTTCAACTCCGCTTCGCTACGCTCCTTTGTTAATCTTACCCCATTCGTATCGGTAGCGTAAAATTCAGTGGACGCTCTACATTCGATCTTCCATTGGCGTAATAATAAAGAGAAAAAAAGTCACCGGTCAAAAGGCACACCTACTTCGCCCGAGGGACTCTTTCATTTCGACATCTTCGCTTTTTGTCTTCCCTGGCGAACAACTCGCTACCGATGAAAATGGAACACCGAGGAAGCGAGGCGATGGAAAATTCCCATTTTAACGGGGATAATCGATTTCCTCGAAATTGGCATTACACGCCTGTAAAAAGTGCGCCGACCTCCCGGCGCATTATACTCGATCGCATTAAACATACGGAAGAGTGGCGTAACCGTTTCGCTTTCGCGGTTTGAAAACGCCACGAAACATTGGAAGAAGAGGTGATTACGAATTCCATCGATAGCATTTCGGAAGATGACGCAAAATCCCATCGGGGGTGGCGTGAACCGGCAAATTACATATTTTGTCGAGCGTTACTACTTACCTAATCCCGAGACGGACAACTTTTTGCCAAGTTATATCGCACTTTCCTCGTTGTAGGTTAAGAGCGGTGTAGCGAATCATTATATTCGCTGCTCTCGTCGGTAGAATGATGCCTACAAGTCACTGTTTTTGAGGCCCGCCGTATTTTGGTTCAGCGATCGGGGCAAACGCATAAATCGCCAAACGAAAGATTTCATAGCTTATAACCGCAAACAAGTGTACATTTATATTTAGAGATGTGTAATTGGCGCGTCATTGGCCCGCTGCACAGGTCGCCCCTCGGTAGCGTTAATCGCTAATGCATATTACATATTCCAGTGGCACACTTACGTGTTTTATCGTATACGTCGACGTAAATGGCCTGTAGCGCGATCTTCGAATTTTAAATATCGGGCGAAATGCCTCCATTTTACTACATACATCTCTTTCCATTTTAATAAAATCTTCACATGTCTCGCTACATTTTCTGTATGCCATTTTAAGTTTGTGCAGAGAAATACGGAGATGTACGCCATTTCGATTAATGATTCGATCAGTACGCCAAGAGCTTCCTTCGTCGACAAACTTCAGCGAACTAACTCTTTCATGAAATCTCTCTCCAAGGTATTAGATTTGAGGAGAGAGGTTGAGTTGCGGCTCCTTTTGAGTCGACTCACTTACAATTAGCGAATCGTTACTTTCCTCTCCATTGAAGTAAACCCAACGAATTATGTCAGTGGAATGTGTTACCTCTTCCGTGTCTACTTACATTGTCTTAACGATAAGCTTCGTGGCAATCATTCAACACTCCGTCGCTCCTCGTGTTCCTTTTATTCGGCCCGGATTGCGAAGCTGTTAAAAACACGGGAGGACGCGCGCAACGGACACCTCATTTCTCGTATCTTACTACTTTTTCTCGGTCAGACTGTCTTGCGACGCGTTGCCGACACCGGCACCGGCGCGAAACTTTCTTCGTCACTACTTGTACGCTGATTGTGAGTGACAACGGAAGAGCGAGGTCCGGGAGGCAAGGCAAGGCAAGGCCTCGTGCATACGACGTATGGCGCGAGAAAGAAAGAGAGAAAGGAAGAGAGACCGAAGTAGGGAGAGAGGAAGATCCACCTGCTTCGCCGTGCAAAAGATTTTTCGTTCGCGTTCTACTTCTTCGCGGTAGAAGAGAAACGTTTAAAAGGAAGGAAGGAGCGCATCGACAGATGGGGGTACGCGTCGATCGTCGCTCGCGGCGCTCGTGCGAGCAGTAATTTAACAAGGAAGAAAGTAAGAAAATCAGATTCGCCGTAACCGCTAAGTGGCCTGCCGCAATCTTACTCGTTTCTAAACACCTCTGACCCTTATTCCTTCTCCGAAAAGAAGAATGCGAAGTGAAGGGAGATGTAGCGTGCCGAGGGGGGGAAAGAAGAAAAAAAAGGATAAGAAAAAAGAACCGTGTACCAGAACGATAGTGGAAGGCAGAAAAGAGAGCGGCAAGGAACGTGGAGAGAACAGAGAGCTGTTTAATACATTGCTAAGCACACCGATGCACTTTCACTATCGTGACTCCGACAGCAAAATATGGTCCTTGTAGACATGGATTAACGAAACTTCGGTATGCGCGAATTAATCTGCCCAATGGCGAATAGCTTTACCGCCGTCCCCCATCCTTCATTTTTCTACGATTCACGTAATTAATCTGCGACGTAGGATATTCGTTTACGAAAAGGACTCGCAGCCTGCCGCGAAAAAGAAATCTCCAAATTTATCGTGACTCGAAGGCTCGTTGGAGGAGGCGACAAGAATTATCCACTGTAAATTTCCAATTATCGCTCATTTGCAATGCGGGCCAATCGTTTAGGTAACTTTCCCGATGAAAATAGGATGAAGGAAGAAGAAAGATCGGCAGAATTAAAAGTTTGAATCGACGTTGACGCAACGCGACGGCCCTATCATCGTGATACGCCCGAGGGCCTGAGACATAATACCGTTGCTTGAACGTGCATATGGCGCGTACACGGAGGACCAGATTGTCGGGAGTACAGGTTGCGATTACGTAAGAACCGCTCTTATAACTTCTTGCTCTCACGGACTCGGAACAGATCTCTTTCTCAGCGAAAGAGAGCATTTATGGAACTGCGCGCAGTATCGGCGTTACATTTGTTCGAACAGTGCGCTCCCAATATTACGGCGTGAATGCAAGGAGTGCAACAGTCGAAGCGTGATCGAGCCAGTGGACCCAAAAGGGACCAAAGTGGCGCAAAAATCTCCAGCGCGTAATCGGTCTCTCGATTACGAGGCGGGTCCCCGAACCGATTACTTTGCTAGCTGCAATGATCAAATTAGAATCTTTTCTCGCGTCACGAATCGTAGCGCTCATTCCACCGTTCCTGTTTCGTCGTCTTTGGTGGCCTGGGAAAATTCCGCGGGAAAGTACGCAAAAAAGAAGGGCGCGAAAAGAAACTATTCGGCCTTAACGCGACCTCGCCGTTTCCAGAGCGCATACGCGGGTCCAATTCCGATAATGCTTTTCCGAATTTTTCATAACGTCCAAGATATCCCCGTGTGTGGCTCACGCGCAAGAGCAAGCGCGTGCGCGCGCACATTGTATCGTTACGTAATATCAAAGTTCGCTTGCAGCGTTTACCTATCTAGCCGCTGACGAAATGAGGGGAGAGGAGAGGAGAGGAGAGGAGTGGAGAGGAGAGGAAAGGAAAGGAAAGGAAAGGAATGAAAATGAAAGGCAATCCTTTAACGCTGATAAGTCGCTCGGCCTGCGGAAAAAAACTGGCCAGATGGATTCCACACACTTTATATAGATATTGTAAATTCACATTTCGTCGAGTACTCGAGACGAATGGGGATGGTTTGGCGATCGGTTCGACCGATCGTTTTTGCCGTGCCGGTAATGGCCGAGTGCACGTAGTTACATATGTCTGGCCCGCGGAAAAGAGACCGGAGAGCGTTACATCGAACAAAGCGGCGGACAGTGGATTGACGTGGGCCAAAAACGTTTTGGAAGATCAAAAAACTTTACTTCGTAAGGACACAATAAGCTACATGCATACAAGTGTAGAGTAGATAAACTCCATACAAAAGTATGGAGTGAAGGCAGCTATAATCCCTTGAACGACGTACGATAATACCTTCAGGGAGCATTATTACCACTAGGGTTACGGAACTTTCTTCTAAACGCGATTTTCCATTTAAACCCAGGTCTAATCGACCTAGGACGAATCTGGTGTTAAGTAAAGCATCGTATGTACTACTTTAGTATGGAATATTTAACAAAACACTATCTCGTGCGAGTATTCTACCGTTTCGCTTCCAGGGCGCAACAGTTTCGTCGAGAAAACGCCTAGCCCAGATATACAGGATTTTACAAAATGATTCTGCAAATTGCTCGTCAACAGGTATTTCTCTCCTAGCACTGATCAGAATTTTCTTAATGCGGAGGATATCGATGAACGGGTTCGAAGTGCGTGCGTGTGCGAGAAAGGGTCAGGTGAAAGAAATCAAAGCGAAGAGACAATCCCCACGCGTGTCGACGGACTCGGATGGCGAATGAGTAGATAAAACGCGCAGGTACGAACCCAGAAAGGGAAAGAGTGAGAGTAAATATATCGTATCCGCCACTTACGTAAAGTCCTCAAGTGTTACCGGTATTTGAACCGCTTTGGGCAGTAGCGCGCCGATGCCCCAAGGCAATTATTGCCGACGATAATTGTTTTACAATTACCGAGTAGAGATGCGGGGACCGTACTGGGTAGCATCGGGAACCAATGATGAAAGTAAGGGAGAATCTCGAACCGGAAGTGTTGGAGAAACGCGAACACGTGTAAGACGGATCTGCTTGAACGGACATCAATTGGGAAAAAAAATTTCAATATTTTTACACGGTAAATGGTACGATCTGAAAGTCAAGCTCAATCGATCACCGAGCGCTCTCAACACTGCCCCTCTCGGCCCTCCCCATGCCTCTTGGTATACATCTACAATCTATACCTCTCTCTCTTTTTCTCTCTTTCACTCTCTTTCTCTCCCTCTTTGCATGTTTCGCGCACTCCGTCGCGGCCCTGCGCGTTCTCCGTAGCCCTTACCTGTTTCTCTGAGAGCCACGCGAAGGTGCCTGGAGACTGTTCCCCGTGACGTTGCTACCGTTGATACTGGCATTGCGGGTGTTCCGCTGATCCGCGGATGTCCTGGGTAATCTAGGACTTCCGGCCAAGACGATGCCCAGAAGGCAAGCGGTAATCACTACCGCTTCTTTCATAGTCGTCCACCTTCGATCTCCGTTCTCGTGTAGTGGGCGTCGGACGGGTAAGGCGATATACGTATAGCGAGCCCGACGCAACGGGAGAATTGAGAAGGGAAAGGACAGCAGTTAGAGATGGAGGAGAGAAGCCAGATAACCAGACAAAGAAAGGGATGGATAGAGCGAATGAATCGGTAGGAGTATAAATAGATCGATAGAGAGACAGCGAGACAGATAGATGAATAGATTAGAGAGAGATCCTAGTGCGAGATGAGCTTCGTATGATATGCTATGAAGGCCTGGCCTAGTCTAACTATTTCCCTTAAGAGCGCTAGATAAATGAAGCTGGCCGACTTCTATTCCAAGGGTTCGGCGCCAAATCCGAATACTTCGCATAAAATTGGCCACAAAGTAGAACGTCGTACGCTCGACTCGTAGATCCGCACATTCGACAAGAGTGCCAAGGAGCAGGAAGAAAAACTCTACACTTCCTGTGGTGCGTGAAAGACCGAAAGACTTGGATCACTCTAGAAGTAGGCGCGCGATGGCTAGGCAGGTTACACACGTAATAGGTTCACGTTACGTCAATGTATAAAAAGTTTTCGTGCGACTGGGATACAGATCGAGAAGTCGGAAGCGTTCTTGGGCGATAGCGGCGAAGCATGTGCGATTTCGTCGAGAGTACGAAAAAATCGGCTGATCGTTCTTTCTCTTATGTCCCTCTGTCCGTCCGTCCGTCTGTCCGTAAGTCTGCCTCCCTTTCTCTCTCTCTCTTCCTTCCCCTCGCTCTCGCCGACACTCGTACATAGATAGGCACCCACTGTTCTATTTCATTTCCATTCGTCCATGCATATGTGTATATATATATACATATACATGTGTGTATATCTATCTATTTAAACGTAGATCTTCCCCATCTGTCCATCTATCTATCCGTAGGTCTATCCTTCGATTAGGCGGAGGGAACGAGAGTTCTCTTTCGGAGAACCGGCATGGATAACAAATGTTCGCAGTGATTTTTGCGACTGGATGGACCCTCTTGGACGTTGCACGAATTCAATTCACCCAATCTCGGTCGAGATTCACGGCCTCTTATCAACGGCCCGGTCGTACGAAAGAATTTCAAAGAGGGAAGAACGAAGAAGCTCGCGAACGACGAGCGCGCGCGCCGCACGCGCTCAAATATTCGACACGTTCCGCGCACGTTTCGCCGACTCTCTCGAGAGAGAAAGAGAATTGCGACGAATTCTACGATGCTAATGAGTCTCGCGAATTTGCAAGATATCGACGGCGGTCCGTCCGCGTGCACTCGCGGTCTCTCGCAAAGTGTCGAGGCCGGCTCTCGGATAGCTCGGTTCGAAGGAACCGGTGGCGCTCGCTTCGTTTAGATAGAGGTTTTAAGTTGGTACCGCACTTGAAAAGCCCCTGTGTATCTCCGGCAATGAGTAGCGAGAGCTGGAGAGGAAAGGCCTGCGGTAAGCAGCGGTAGTGGAGTGATCGGTACCGGTACCGGTACCGGTGCTGGTGGCTTGCTCGGTGTTGGTGCCGGTACCGGTGCCGGGGTCGGGGGAAATACGCGTTCTCTGTCAACCGTGAAACTTACTTTCACGAAAGACGGACACCTACCCCGCGTTCGATGGCTCGGGGCTACGCGAAGCCACTCCAGCTCACTGTGGCGAGCGGCGACAAGACGGTGAAGGTGATCGACCGAAAGCAGCCAAGGCGAATCTGGACGTTGCTTTTCCACCCGTTATCCAAATCGAGAATCGTGCGTCGTCGTTCGAAATTCGGGAGACCGTCCACGATCGCGATGACCAAATCTTGCTGGAGCTTATCGCGTAGGTTTCGAGCTGCGTTCCCACCATGAGCGTTTTCTACCTACGAGGACATTCTTTTAATATCGCCTCTCGGTCGCTGCACGTTGAAAAGCATTTTCCACTAACGGTGCGTTACGTTCGCGTAAAGATACACGACCACGAGTCACCCTCAAAAACATTTCTACGAAACGTTTTTACACCCACCGCGCCGACCAAACCAGGACCGGGGCAGGTACTCTCGCCGGCGCCGGTTCCAATGTAATCACAAAATGAACGAACGGACCGGCCTACGTGCGAAAATGTTCATTCGATTACATTGAACCAGCGCCGGTGGCACCCGGTTTTGTCAGCGTGCGCGAAAACGGCCATATCTATAAGAACGTTTAGTCCACCTTGGAGAAACGACGATCGATAGCGGCGACTTTTTTCAAAATACCCGAAACGTCGCCCGAGTTTCTCGTTATTGGCTCGACGAGGAAATAGACTCGAAAGACATTTTGTTCCCGCCGGAGGGGTGTTCGGCAAGAAGGGGTAAATTCTTTGGTAAGTGCTTCGATAGGAGCATGGCTATTTGTCGAGCTGGACTCTGCTCATACGATATCGTACAATTGTCCTGATACTCGCGAACTAAATGAATTTACACGATGCAAGGAATTCGTATTCAGCCATACGTTACACCGTTCTACACACCTTTTCTGGAATATCGCGATGCAATTAAACGCCAAGGATGCATGCGCGTATACGCGCATTCGTTTTCAAGATCTCGTTCGCGATAAGTCGCCTCAATTTCATCCGTTGATCACGAGGAATGTTCTTGCGTACGTACCCGATACGCTGCTTTTGCAGGCTGACTCTCGGATGTAAGAGCGAAAGGATTCGAGCGGAGGTGTGCGAGCATTTACGAGCGTGTATTTATAACTATGCGATACAAAGTCGACAAATTATCCGAATCGCATTCCTTAAGACGAAGACGCCCTTCTACTTAATGATTTTTCATCGAGAGCCCGGTGAATGGACTAGCGCGCATAGAAGCGACGCGCGACATACACGTAGGCGCGCTCATGGCCAATATTCGATTGGACCCACCGTGATTTGCCGTCTCACTATCTACTTAGAACTGTACGATAAAGATGCCTAGTCACGGAGGCCTTATGATCGCGCCGAAACGATTCTCGGTGAAAAATATAAAAATTGGGAGGGGGTCCGGAGATTGTACGATCTCCCGATAAGCGTTAAAAGTGGGTAACTGTGCCGTCGCTTGTGGAAACGAGCGCTGAAATTTCGGAGTAGCCGTCGAGGAGGTCTCTTACATTCTGCAACCTTCGTCGAAGGAGTCCGCATTAATTATCGGCCTTGGTAAACAATCGACGAAGAATCGATTTCGAGATCGATTCGGAAGATCCTTTGGAGGTCGTCTTGGGGATAAAGAGGGAGAAGTATTACGGAACCGCGAAGGGGACTAATTTTCCACAGGAGAATGTGAGCTTGTACCAGCGAGAGTGAGTTGTAATGTGGCCAGGTCACCGCAAGAATATTATGAAGGATGTATCGAATCGGGCGCACTTATTACACCCGTTCACGAGCACTTTCCTCGACACCGATGTGCTCGCACACGAAATCATTGGGGGGGGGGGGGGGGGCTCGAAAGCGTGTAGGTGATTATGCGTGCGCCACGTATCGGACGGCGACGGCGACGCCGACGCCGACGGTGCGTATCCAGTGTGCCGGAATTCCGGGGAACGTGCTCGAGGGAAGAACACAAAAAGAAAGGAAAATGTACGAGGAACTAAGAGAAAGGAAGGGGTAGACGCGGTGCGGGGGAGAGTTGCATAATGCGTAGCCTCACTCGGTAACCGCACTCGCTCTCTTGCACTGTTTATCGTTCTTATGCGGTACAAAACGAGAGCACCGCTAAGGCGCATGGCCGCATGGGCGAGGTCCGTTTGTTCGTGTCGGGATATTGGAGTAAGGCCGAATCACGAACCGCGACCGTTGGAGAATGGTATATCGCCTTGAAATAACATCGTTACAAGATACGCCGCGCTCTAGCATCGACTGTTGAGTAATCGTGATCAAAATAAAAACTCTCGAGCTCACGGCACGGTTAAGCGAAAAATCTCACTCCTATTGTCGGAACACTTCCGGAGAAGGGATCGTATTATTACTATTGCCGACGCGCGCATCCCATTCACGGGGCAAACTGTCACGAGTCTATTGTCCCCTTCGTTGCTTTTTAGCTTCGACCATGCTCGACAGCAACGTTTCTCGAATTATATCATTTCATTATTAGCGAACACCTCGTCACTACGATAACAATGACAATGGCAACGATACGCGGTAATTATTATTATTATTATCATGACAGCCATCGAGGCCGATGTGTAACCTGCAAGTGAATTCCATTTTCATTATTGTTGAAACATCTTCCTCAACTCTACCAACTTACAATGTGACGCTTTAAACTATGCACGTGTTTTGTACGATGATGGAGCAATATTCGTGTAATTACTTGGATTATTTAACTGCATATCCTCGACGTTTAAATGGTAGGTTATGCAGTATCGAAAGTTGTGGAAAAACATTGCCGATACAGACTTTAAGATCGATGGTTACTGAAATAGTTTGAAATCTTTATCACCGTAAACGATTGTCGTGTTGTATCTTTCGCTGCAATTGGACGTCGTAATAATGGCTTGGCAATAAGAAATTTACGTTTGATAGGATGCGATATAAGAATCTGATATTGACGATGCTTCAAATTTAAGAAGAAATGTGTTAACAAATATGACTTGCGGTCGTAAACGAGGTCCTACTAACAGTCTCACTGAACGAATTATTTCGATAACTTTACTCATTTTGAAAGTTTTTATAGGTAAAAATTGACAATTTATCGAGACTCGAAAAGAAATTAGGCATTTCATTAACGAAATTGGATACGAGCGCAGAATCCGTGCGGTTTTTGAAAAAGCAAAGATTTTCTCGCACTGTAAATAATTTACGAGACATGTCCTGTCGTCTTAGCTACGAGGCATATCTCGCGGAACTAGTTAAAAAGTACATCCGTTTAAATTAATACATAAGCCAAAATTACCGCATATGACCCCTTTCGAGTACACTCGAGAATACCCGTACCACAACACTTTAAGAAACAATGCTCCGCGAAGCGATCTCAAGCTACGACAACTTATCACAGTGATTAATGGTATCGTTACGATCTGAGATAGTAAGGCAATAACGCCGAATCATTGTCGATCCAGTACTCGTCATTAACGTTTAACCGACATGGACACGTGAGTGGAATATTCCGCGCATTAGCGCGGATCCGAATGGATTATCTAACAAGAATCCGTGCTGGAGTCACGAAACTGGGTATCGCTTCGAGTTTATATTCGAAATTGTACGATGCGTCAGAATGGGACGAAGGGATAGGAACGCGTGTGTAGAGCGGCGCCTGCGGTGGTTTTTTTTTGCAAACAAATATGGGAAATGAGACTGTCGATGTCGCTTGCTATGTATTCGGATCAAGGTGCTGTCCGCGATGCAGGGCCTGTCCCGTGCAAGTATTTTCATCTAAATGTTAAGATCCTTTAATATGCCGCGCAAACTTGAATTCATATCCTATTTACACGCAAGTCATATCGCGCAAATATTGCAAGGCTACTACTCTGCATAATTGTGTCAAAGCTGTGTATCTTCCCGGTGTAGAGATATCGGAGCGGTTGTTGTTCGAGCCGTCGCCGATTCGTGATGCTCGAATCGCTACGATGCGCAAGCGCGCAATGGAATGGCTTCAATAAGAAATACTGCTTTTTCTGCTGAACGCAGCCACTGATTCGGATAAATCGTAATAGGGGGGGAGGATGTTCGAAACGAATAGGAAGGAGGGAGTGTGAGCTATTTTCTTCGTGTTCAACCGACTCCGTGATTCAGTTAGATGAACCGACCCATTGGGATAACGAGTGAGCATATTTTACGAGCGGAGTTTTCGGTTTTACGCTCGACTAGAAGTTTCTTTTTATTCAAACGTACGTACATGCTGTACCGATAGAGCTCTAGAGAGGGCAAGACGTGTGTAAGAGTCGCGAGGTAGTGTCGCTGAAGATATCATGGAAAGGCTTTCGGTTCCCCACGATGAGAAACTTCGGCTGGACGAACATTTGCAGGAAACGGCAAAAAAGCTGCAATTGTCCGATGCCAATTTTCACGTCGTGAGAGCATGTGATAAGGGTGAAAATTATTTGGGCATTGTCTACCGTGTTACGATCGAGGGACTAAGGAACGGAAAGAAGGAAGTAATCAAGACGATATTTAAGTGTGCTCCCTGGGACGAATCGCGGCGTGAAATATTGCACTCGAACAGCGTCTTTCTGCGTGAGATCTTTTTTTACGAAGAGGTATTACCGATCTTTTGCAATTTACTAAGCGAGCACGGTATGCATCTACAACATTTTCCTACGCTCTACACTACCAGCAACAAGCCCGCCGCGGAGGTAAATCGTAATAAATCATTTAAATTATCTGTAATTCACTATTTACCGATTCTCTCGTCGACCGTTTCTGACCGAGACCTAAAGAACGTCCAAATGTTAAAGAACCCGTAGGAAGTGTTTTTAAGTTATTCATGCGATACGATAACACGTTCCGTTTTACGATTCGAAATTTTATTCCGCGCACAGCCAAAACATTCGACGACGGGAACGAATGATCGCAATGTCGCCGTAATTAAATATTCACTAGTGCTTTCACATAAGTCACTTCCCTGCCTAGCCTGCCTGAAATGGAGAGATTCGCCGAATTTTTTTTTGAAGATTCCCAAGATCACTTCGGACGCGGACGTGGTTGAAAGAAATCGTGTTTTATGTTAAACGAGCATTCCCACCGATGCGCACGGGTTTCATGCGATGTTAAGTATAAACAAATCTTAACCCTTTGTCCCCCAAATATTCTTTCAATTCTGTTTCGAATAGCTATTTTAAGTGCTTTCTTAAGCACATTTCAAATTTACTTCGAAGAACAATTATTTAATCGGTACCAATTTAAACAATTTTTCTTTCTAACTAATTATATTTGAAAATAGCATGTTCGTGTACTTTTATACAATCTCATACTACGAGTCGAACAAGAAAATTTCGTTAAATAAAACACCAATCAAGTACGTGTAGAAAACAGTTTCATCTTGATTCGATGAACGATCGAAGTCCAGTTACACTCCACGGGGGAGTTTAAAGAGTTAATATAAGATGGGTATCGCCGGCGAGAATGTATGAACTAAACGGTTCCATCCGCGCATTATCTTATTACGTAATGGACCCTTGAATGCGATAAGGCAGCTCACAATATCGTAGTTGCGAGTGAGTAATTTTCTCGATGCCATCTAATCAATGCACCTGCAATCGGCGCAATCATACAAACATATTAGGTAAGCAAACATTAATTTAACCTTGTTGAATGACAGGTTTTGGTTTTGGACGATCTAACTAGCAAAGGATATACAATGAGTGCCAATAGGATGCTCGATTATGAACACGCATCTCTGATTCTTAGATGCCTCGGACAATTTCACGCGTGTAGCTTCGCTATTCGTGCTACTGACCCGTCGACCTTTCAAAAATTAAGAGAAATGAAGGAGCCTTTATTCCGAGAGAAGATGGCCAACGACCCGTCCGCGGCTGCCCGCACGGACGCGGTTTCCAACGCTGTAGCAAGAGTAAGAAATTTTCTGAATGGCCCACCCACGCGCCATCGCCTTCGGAACACACGTATATGCAGTAAACCCGTTTAACACGCCGAGCTTCGTTCCAATTCAATATGGAGCTCCTTTCCTATACCGAGTTCTACCGAGTACCAGAGATCGATTGTGATTCCATTCACTAGTCGCTTCTAAAGTCTTGTACTTTGATATACTTGCCAGCGGTGGAATTACGGCGTCCAAAGCCTTTCCGCATAAAACTCGTAGTTACACAATTCAATCTAAACAAATTCTAACAATGTACATACTAAACAAACCCGGAGGAATCTCATTTACCGCACTTAGGATCTCAGCTGTTTCTTAAATACTTCGTACATCTGTCGCGTCGAGTGGATGATTATTTGTTTTCATTAAACAGAAAAAGCACTTTCGAATCTGCGGCTATGTTTTACATTCAGTTGCGGCTTACTGTTAGACTAAGAACATACTGAAGGGACGACCAAAGCAGCGATGACAATTGAGACAAGAGTAGGTGCCGAAGTGAATAATGATCTACGGTGAACATAACAATTTCTAATTTCCCCGAGCATTTATGTGCTAGTCCCCGGCAGCGCTCCTCTCTTCTCACTCCTGCTTCGATGTTTTTACCTTTATAGAGCATACACATTAATTCCATCTTTTTTTCTCATAAAAGATACTTGCCGAAGAGGGTTCACATTACGTTGAAAGATTCAACACCTTCGCGCAAAATGTTTATGGTAACATGTTAGATGCAATAGATTCTAAAGCAGCGGAACCCTATGCAGTCGTAAATCATGGCGATGCCTGGACAAACAATATGCTGTTCAAGTATTCTCAGGTATCTAAACATTTCGTATCATTGGCCTAACTTCGTGTTAAAGCGAACAGACAGCCTTAGCTGCAACAGTATACGCCGATAATGTTTAATTAGCAAAAAGTGCACTGTACGCTATTCGTACTACGATGTACCCCCGCAATTTTAGAAAGCTACGTTCGGCTTATATCTGTAAATAATAACGTATGCTATACGTTGCACGCTTTCCGCATCGCCAAGCTCCGACGAACTTCAATTTTCCTAAATAATAATATTAACGATCAATTGCAGGATACTGGAAAGGAATCCGTACCGGTCGATCTTCAATTTATCGACTTTCAATTGTCTCGGTACGCGTCTCCTGTTTTGGACCTGGTGTACGTACTTTTCTGTTGCTGCACGGGTAGTTTAAGGAGACAATATTATGACAAGTTATTGCACGAGTATCACGACGCTTTGTCAGACTATCTTCGGCAATTAGATTGCGATGCCTCTACATTATTCCCATACGACGCCCTGCTCACACATTTAAAACGTTTTGGCAAGTTCGGAGCCGGCATGGCGTTGTACGTTTTACACATATTCACAGACACTAAGAAGCTGGTAACAGAAATCAAGGTGGACTTCGACGAAAACGAAATCGAAGAAAGAGTACGAGAGGATGAGTTTTATAGAACTATGCTGCGAGACACGTTCAAAGACTTTGTTGATAAAGAATATTTATAATTCTAAGCAATTTTGTTTTTAACCGTTTGAGTGCCAAGCGGCGCATTCGCACTTCTTCTGTCCTGTATCCAAAAATGCCAGCGTATTGCGGGCATCAGCATTACGACGAGATTCATTGAAATCAGAATCAATTATTAACAACACCCTCATGTCCTTACGGCCGCTCAACGGGATATCGGAATAGTAACAAATCGAAAGAAGTAAGATGTAGCGCGTGTATATTGACCTATTACAGCGCGATCGAGCTCCTTGGCATTTTTAGACACGGAAAGATATAAGTGCTATTTGGCCGCTTAGCATTTTTGGATTCAACACCTTCGCGCAAAGACACGTGGCACTCAAACGATTAAACCTTGAAGTGGTACCTAAAGATCCATCAATCACTAAAATCACATATCCTGTTCGCTTATTATTGATATCGACGTCTTTCCACACCTATGAAATTAATTGTGGCGCTCAGTAATAATATCAACTTACAAATGCTCCAATGGTTTAACAAAGTACACAAATTTTTATATACGTAAATATGTAATACTCTTTAATCGCGATATTTTTACTCATTAATAAAATCGATTTGCAATATGGACTGTTATAATAAATTCATTATCAGAACTGCTTATACTTCCATTTTAACCCTACTCCCGGAATTTGATTTTGGGAATAACAGTATAGGTTATCAGATACTTGACTACTTCACTCGTAATTATTTTCGTAATGCAGATCCCTCTCCTGTAATCGCTTTCCTGTCACTCTACGTCACATTCACGTAATACGCATTTTTATTCAATATGTATTTTCCTCTTTTAAGTTAACAACAATCTATATCATGCTTCTTAATAATTTCACTTATATAAGTTCCAATATACAAAATACCGATGCTCTGTTCCGTGAATGGATAGAAAACTGTTCGCTAATTTTACATATAACTTTGGACATACCCAATTGGCCGAATCAATAATAAGGTCGCCTAGGATTATTCTGAAACAAAAACATTGCCGAAGATGATGTACGCTTCTGCAGTTTCAAAGAAGCATAGTTTAACTATTTTTATATTGCGCAATAAACATATATACTAACCAAAGGATTCGGTCTAAATCTGTATGCAAGCATCATACGTTTCCTATACGCGTCAAACTCGTCGTCATCTCTTGAAACGCCGTCTGGTCTTTCGGAACCCAATCCAGCGCTATCAAGTCTGTTTGTCGCCCTAAAAACATGCAGAATGGTATTAAATCAATATCATTTATATAATACAAAATAACTCATGATAAAACATTCTCCTCCATAAACCTCAGAACAAGTTAGGCAATTCTTCCTAATATTATACTATTCCAAATGTACATAAGATTAACTAGGTGCTACCTATTTGTAATATTTATATGGCAGAATATGTATATCTACAGTGGGTGATGATTAAAAAGTACGTACTTATTAACTGGTTCAACTCGTCCACTACCTTCACTACCTAAGCCTTGCCCTTCTGTCCAGCCAAGCTTTTGTAGCATCTGGAAACCTACATACAAACAGGATTGTTACTTGCTTATTTATATATAAACAACTAACGATCCAGTAATCTAAACAATTTCAAAGTATTCCAGGTAAAAATGTATACCTATGTTATCTTCTTTCAGTTTATATTCTTTATAATCACTGAGATCTGGCTCTTTTCCTTGTTTAACAGCATTATATTGTTCCATAAACTTTTTTAATTCATCTGGCGGCAAAAAATCACCAATGTGATGTTTGCCCTCTGCCTGAGCAGTCAGTTCCTCCGCCCACATTTGTGTTGCTTCCATCTCAGCCGATCTTAACTTGTGCTCCCACGTACCACCTTCTGTTTCTTCATCACTGTCATATTCATATTTATGCTTCCCTTGGGCCTCTAAACGTTTTACTTCTTCCCGTTTTCTTAGAAGATTTTGATACAAGAGGTTTATCTGAAAAATATATTAATATGCATTGCTTATTAAGATTCCTATCTACTAAAGGTTGCTTCACTTGAAACCTTTGAAAAAACTCTTAAATGCACCCATAAATTGTATACCTGCGGAGCTTACCTTATAATGATCTTCGGCTTTCTTCCATTGTTCCTCACTAAGATCGAGACTACCATATGTTTGCCTTGCGTATTGAATCAATGCTGGATCGTTGCGAGATATTTTAGTCAGCATTGGATTCTTTGGTTTCGTTCGCAATGCCTTAGGAGTTGGTATTATAACAGCAGGTTGACCAATTTGCCCTGGAATTGCGATACCAGGCTGTGATAATTTCGAATTGGTCATATCTGTAATCGCAACTTTATTATCCGGGTCACCCCAACGACTTCGCCTTCTTCTTTTACGGTCCTCCCTGGCATCATCTTTAGGTTGGTCTATATACCATATTAGAACACAAAATTAACTCCTGATTAAGCCTTAGTCTTGTAATGTACATTATTAACTCCACTACGAGTCGTACATGTATCATTGCTAAACTTAATTATTGGAGTGGTACTTAAGAAGAGTATACAGACCATTTTGCAAAATGTGTTTTTGAGATTTTTCCACATCGTCGTTATCACTAAGGGCTTCCTCTGGACAGTATGGTTCCGCACCGCTATTCTTAGTGTCCTTCCCCGATTTCTCTGCACGCAATTTTGCCACCAATCCCCTGTACTGTAGATACGCTGCACTTTGCTTTTGGTGCAGAAACCTTCATTAAAACAATACTTAAAACTCTGCCAAGTAAAATGTACTCATAGCTGGAATTCTTTTATGGAAAAACACATTGTGCCAACTCTTAGTGTATTTAGGAAATAATGGATATGTTGCCAAACATTTGCATAAATTAATTTTGATTGATTTGTAGGACATACAGTACAAGAAAACACCACACGCTGCACATAAAAGTGCAAGTGGAATAATATTATTAGGTTGTGTAAACAAACTTATATGTAAAGAGTGCAACATATATGTTGCAAAAAATAATTGTAAATTTTGAGTTTAAGATTCAACTTCCTTGGCCTGTGGTAATTGGCAAATGTAAAGAAAACATAATGTATTCTAAGATTTGAATACTTTGTAGCAAATGCTGATGATGCTAGCAACTATGAAATGTATAATTTTTTGTATCATTGTGTTTTTAAGAAGGAATTATCTTATTTTGCTCGTGTCAGGTGGACAGCCTTTGTAGTAATGTAGTTAACGCTTAATGTAATGAAGTATAACATTCAAATTTGAAAATACAAATAACTATCCGCTTTGTATCTCCGTTAAAGAAAGATGCTTAATACTCCGACATTGAGTAGTTAGTAGAATACTTGCAACACATGCAACATACGATTGCATGCTACTTTTTCACAAGGTGACCAAAATATTATTTTTTACATATATTGTGGCCTAATTTTCTTCTTGTGTGCTAATCTTCTTATGAGATACTAAATTTACAAGACTAACTAAATGGTTAAATGATGTGTTGTGAAGTAAGGAAATGTAATGTGGAGCAATAGCAAAACATTCCAAATTACGATATCACGTATCAACAATTTTTAGGATGTACTAGGAAGTACAGAACTGGAGATACAAAACGTCAAACCAGTGCAGACATTAGTTACCATAATTTAGGATCTTGGGCATTCTTCTCTTGTACTTCTTGTTCAATTTCATCCCCACAATCAGCCACGATGCGTGCCAGCTGCTCGGCTTCTACGGGACACACTTAGAATCCTTTGTCAGATATGTGTGACAGTATACTAATTCATTAATGCAAGATGTTTTCTACTATATCCAAAAAGATTGGGTTTACATTGGTCTTAAATAATTGGAGGTTGACATTCCGCCAATGTAATGAATATATTTTTACGCTTGTTTGCCTTTAATGTTTGTTGTAATAAAACTTGAAGAAGTAGTTAATATGTTGTACCTGTTTGTTCAGGTCCTTGAGGATTTGCAGAGGGCCGTATGGGTGGTGGCACTTGAACGTTTGGCCGTCCCACTGAGATAGGTACTTGACTTGGTAATGGATATGTAGTTGGTATGAGGTGTGGTGGTGGCGCATTCTGAATAATAGCTGGAGGTGGTACATTCGGTGGCGGAATATTTAAATTTGGTGGTGGAACGGAATTTATCGTTGACGGAACAGAATGAACAGGAGGTGGAGCAGACATTATCATTTGCGGTATGACATTCGGGGGTGGTACATTTGGCACATTGGGTACAGTAACAACGATGGCCTGCGAAGCAGCAATGGGCATTATGCTTGGTGGCATTTGAGACATTGGAGGTAACATATTCGGAGGTGGTATATTGGGTGGAGGAATACTTGGTGGTTGTAGATTTGTAGGCGGTGGTACATTGCACTGTTGGGGTCCAGGAATCATGTGCTGCTGTGTCCCAGAAGACGATGGTATACCTTGTATACTAGTCATTGACATACTCTGTGGGATTTGCATGTTAGGGGGTGGCACATTAGTATTTGGCGGCATGCTTTGTATGGGAGGTGGATTAGGATGTATGACATGCGGTGGAGGTATTTGCACTCTTGGAGAATTGTTGGAATGATTTTCCATATTGGGATAATTACTAATGTTCTTTGGATGAGGTAACCTCGGCAAGTTAGGAGGTGGCACATTTGGCGTTAACGTCCTCATGTTAGGAGGAGGTATATTTGTCATTTGCATTACAGCCTGTGACATAAGCGGAGGGATAGGAGCGACATGAGCATTGTTTTGCGCAGAATACTGTTGTTGACTAAAATTTGTCCTTTGGCCCGTAGGAGGTGGCTGACTAAACGTGTGTCTTGTATCCGCGCATGGAGAAACTCTACGCCTGGTAGGTGATGGACTGGACGATGAACTATGCCTTCTATCCGAACTTCTACCCCATCGAGATTCATGTCTTCTACGATCCTTTCTATTTTCCCATTCACGTGCTTTCTCATTGTTCCATTTTCTTTCCCTATCTTTTGGACTCTCATAGTTTCGTCCTTCTTTCCTTTCTTCCCTTTTTTCGTCGACTTTAGTTATTTCCTGTTTTCCGATTACCTTATTATTTGCAATTCTCTTGAATTGATCGAGAAAGCTACCATCATTGGCAAATAGATTCACTGTAATAGATGCAGCTGGCTTCTCATCCTCGTTTCTGTAATAAATTTTACAAAAGAATTGAAGAGTCGGTTAAACCATTCATTACAAATTTAGCCTTGACTACATAACAATTCAATTTTACCATAGCACACTATAATTGTATTAGCACAAATTATTTGTTATACGGACTACAAAGCCTTGTGTACTAATAACCTCAAAAACACTTCCCAAAATAACACTAGATAAGTTCTAAATTAAACGGGCCAATGGAGATATCCGCTAATTGAAACACTATCAATAATGTAAAAAGCCTTCGTCAAAGCATTATACATGGAATTAAATCAATGCTTCAGTGACAGGTGCATTAATTCAATTGATCTAGATGCAATGCAATCTAAGCGGGATGGCCTTAATTCTCTGAGTAACAATTTTTATTCGATCTTCTACATAAGAATTACATTGCATAACCGTTGAAAGAAATAAGTTTTAAAAGTACTGTCGGTGATAAATTAAAGGACAAACATCCATGAGAAAGATGAGAAAGATGAGAAAGATTATAAAGTTGCACAAAGTTTCAAGTATCACCCACATCTCACGTGAGTTGATTCGACGCAATAATACAAAAGGCATCCTCGATGAGAGAATTAACGATTATACGTGTATTTTCAATGTAAACTCACTTAGAAGAAGAGTTTGCTTTATTGCCTGTCGTAGTGGAAAGAGTCGAATTGGATCGTTTCGCACTTTCGACAGCTTCTTTCGCTTTTTGTTCTTGCATCTTAGCCTGAATCTCCAGCTTCTTTTGCTGGATGATCTGTTCTTGCTTCGACATCTGCGCGAATCGTTCATTTCTTGAAGTTTTAGAAACAAACGGGTCTGAGCCCTTCACACCGCGGTACGCCATCTTTGTTGTCGGACGATCGTCGACATTCGATGTACTTACAGCGTGCACCGTAACGTATGTATCTGACCAATTTACGGAGCACGATGTGCGCCTAGATATCGGTTAATCGTACACAACTGAACGATCCACAGCGAAGATCAGTAAATGCGTTACGTATTACACAGTATTGCAGAGGTACATCAAAATTTACGTTCGACGAACTACCTGTCGCGCTGCTCGATTGTTAACCTATCGATGCTACGCGACGACGACGACACCGACGCCGACGCGCTCTGCTCAATCTACCTACAAAGAATCCTCTACAAAGTTTATTAAAATAATAGAATGAAAATCTATTGGATTTTATCTCTCGGGGCGCGAAGTGAATATATAGATTCGACGAAATAGACCGACATGAGAGTCGCTGGTGCAAACAATAGAGAATTATATAGGTATGCATCGATACATCGAATCATGTAACTCCGCCGCCATGTGGACAGTACGCGCAATTCAATAGCCAGCATTCTATACTATGCGTCTGTCGATAAAATACTTTGTAGGCTATGCAGACAAACAAATTTACAAGAGGCCGACGGTGACGCACAAACAAAACGTTTTTCGCGAATATTACGTAATATTAAGACAGTGTAAGTTATCGAAACGACTTGCCGTAGCCACCTCTATTTACATGACAATTTATTAAACAATTTATCGCCATAACATGAGAATAGGAAATCGATCGTAAAAGAAACCTTTTCGAGAGAGTTACAGTAAAGGCATAGTTTATAACGTGTTTGCGCTGGAAGAACTAAGTGTGCATCGTGAAGTATTAACTTCAATCTTCCCGGCTGACCTTCCGCAAACTTGTATAAAACATAACGTTGGCTATAGTAGCGTAATTCAAAACGTAATACCGGTTCAAGTGACAAAGTGTTGTCATCATAGTAAAACCATTTCCCAGAACAGATACTAAGAATAAGCGAATGTTTCCATCAAATCTCGGAATACTCTTTTATTATTATCGTACTTGTTAATTTAAGAAAAATAGATTATACAACACAAGTGCACCTATCAGCAACACCGATATGCGCAATGCTGAGAAAAGGAAGAGAGGAAATAATGAAAACGGAGGTACGTAAGTATACGTAAGCACATATGTACAACAAGAGATCAACGAGAAGGAAATCAAAGGATTGAAGTTGAATGCGTAACTTCAAAAGTTCTCGTATTGATTCGAATTGGATCTAACAAATTCAGGGCTGCGTCTAAAGCTGTCGGGTCTAGGCATACACATAAATGTCGAGCCCACATTTTTTAAAATCGTTAGTGCTTTATTATTTTGGTAGCTTGTATACAACACAAGAAAATTGATTTGATTCAGTTTCTTTATTATTCCTACTTAGTTACCTTTGCGCGGGCCCACCTTTTCAGTGGATCCTAGGACACGTGCTTATTTTGCCTAGTTGTAGACGCGCCCCCGTACAAATTTTCATGTCAATTTTAACAGATCCGCTGTCATTCTGCAATATGGAAAGAGACAACGATGTCATTAAACCAGACTTCGACATCTACACGAAAAATACTCGACGCTATGAATCTTTTTACACATTTCATTGATGCCCGGTTGAAAACGACACCTCAGATGCACCTTGCGAACAATCTAAAGTTACAAAATGCACGTGAATGTTTGAGATTCAATAGAAAAAGGATAGAGGGTAGGTAGATCGGATAATAAAATGACGTATTTCCATAATCCTAAAAACTGTAGTTCTCATGAGCAGTAAAACGAACGGTCTGTTTCGTCATCCTCGACTTTTGTTTAGATTTGCGTGTAAGCTTCGAGAGAGAGCAAAGAGAGCAGATTAAAGATTCTCACGACGTCGGAGCTACAAATGTGCAAACCAATTCACGCGACGAAATTTCCAAACAAGCGTAAGAAAATTTATGTCTAATTCGAATAAGTGTAGTCCTCGCGCACATTCCAGTATAGAATGATATCTCCAATGGCATATACTGATTGTCCTAAACTGTTGGACACAAACTTTAAACTGGCAATCTATTACACATGTCGAAGTAAACAAAACTTTCTTAAGAACCACGAGTTAAGGAACAAATCGTTTCGGTCTTTCAAGAGCTTTTCTACTTCGAGCATGTAAAAGAGTAACACTTTATTATCAATTAGTTTAGACGTTATTGAAAAAGTGATGAGAACGTAGATAAACATACGATGTCATTGTCATACGATGTAATGTTACGTGATGGGTGCAGGTATGAGGAAACGTATCAAACTGGACAGTATGTCGGAAAAATAACGGAACCTTTTCAAGTTTGCAAAGCTGCCAACGCCTAGACAATCTATACAATGCCGAATTACCCACTTTGCCGGTAATATATACATTGTTTCAAGCTACGACGTTGATAGCCTGCTAAATTTAATAAGGTCCGTTATTTTTTTGATATACTGTGTATGTGTTAATCTGTTCAATTTCTTCGATGGCTATTAAAGTCGTGCTTTTAAAGTTTCTACCCAACATTTTGCGACACTCTATTGTATAACGTAGACTCAGCAAGGAGTCCTACCTGCTATAAGTGGAAAATTCTTATCGTTTAATAAACAACAGATTACCGATTACTTTTCTCATGAATATTTAGTGAAACTTAATGCATCTGCAGGAGTAACGAGACAATTAGCAAGTCAATTACGATTGAGAAACATGAAAGACTTTCGCAAACTGAAAGGATGCCCTCTAATATTACGTTGCCTCTTCTAAACGACAATATTTTGTCCGAAAATAATGCCCGCGCTCAGTGGTAAGATTGGCTGTATGAATAATAAACATTTCTTTGAACTAGTTATATCAATGCGAATAGAAATTCTTTTCGAAGCAATGTACTTGCTAAGATTTCTTTCGATGCAGATTAGATTGTAAAATATATTAATATTTGCAGCGTGGACGCTGAACGGCGATTTTTAAATTGTTTGGCCGAATATGACAGGGGAATGGATGTAAGGCACACCTTACTGTCGATCTTAAATGCAGAGAAAAATTCTCTGCAGGAAGCCCAACGCTCTCTTGAGGTTTGTATGCCTACATTTTGTCTATAATCACAATACACGTCGTTCTTTTTCTTTTACTGTAGGATCGGATGAGCGTTCAAAATGTATTGTACACGAGCTTAAGAGAGGAGCAAGCAATCGCCGCAACTACACTTTTCATCGCCAAATTGGAAAGATTTCAGTTAGACCGAGCAGCGAGAATTATTCAAAAAGCGTGGAGATTACGGCGCGAACGTCTGTCTTTAAAGAAAAAGAAAAAGACGCGGAAGAAATAAGACTGCATCGACGTGTTACTCGGGGAAGCATATTAATCCCATAAAAAACATTAAAACCGTATATGCATACGCCAAGTACTTAAAAGTCCTTGCAACGTGAATTACACTTTTTACGGTAATTCTCAAGTGTATTCATATCCTTTGAATTAATGTGCAAAAAGTACATGTTTCTTTCTCAACGGAAATGATATTAGATATGAACAATTATTGCTAGGATCTGTACTATGTTAATGTAAAATATTAATTACACATACGCATAATCAAAGTACAATGTCCTATACTACTGTATAATTTTCCTTATAAACAGAGTATTCGTATTCGTGCAACGCTGATTTTGCGAAAGTCAATTTTGTAAAGAAAGTTCAAGTTTTCATAATGCAAATTGTTGCTTCTCGATAAAATATATATTAAAAGATAACTTATGTTCGCGCGGAACATGTTCTTGCGAGCAGCCATCTGGTACCGTTTCAGGAAAAAGTAGCCTACAGCGATCAATTTATTAATCCGGAGGGTGTATGAATACTTTTGCGAGTCGCTGTAGGTAAAGTTCCATTGAGTACTGCAAAGGACAGAAATGCTGTATCTCTGACGACCTGGCCGATACGAGGAGCGCATGCTCCGACGGATATTTTACTACCATGGCGTATCTGGTGCGGTGAGGCGAGCCACCCTCGACTAGAAACTGTCGACCGATCATTACGAGGCAGCGGACCAGCACCTCGACGTCCCTGGGAATTCTTGTAACGAACCAAACATCATCTATTATCTTCCGTATTATCTGTCGTCTGGAGTATCGTGTGCTCTTAGACTTTCTTCTGTGGCTATTTGTCTATACTATCCTTCGTGTGCATGCACTAATGCGTAGACACGTAAAATTTCACTCGTAGTCACATGCATCCGCCTACACGAAAGCGAAGGAAAACCGACTCGCGAGGCGCAAACACGTGCGTGCATGTATCCGTGTCGAATTTACGTAGGTGTGCGCCAATGCGGATCGTTTAACTTGTAAACAATTTATAATTATCTTTGTCTCGCGTACATAACAATTATCTTATTACCGTCGAATGTATATCGCTAAGTGACATCATCTTAAGGAAGGTATCAGTGGGAACGCCAGCGCTATTCGTCTAACCAACGAAAGGTGAAAAAGGACAGTGAATAATTCTTATATACGCGATGATTTCGTAGGGCTGTGTTACATCTACTAGATTCCCTCCTCGCGATAAAGGTGAACCGTGCTCATCCGACGTGCTAAAGAATGCCGCCGGTCACCACACTTTTCACAAGAATGTGAGTACGTGGGAGAGACCAAGTCACTGAATCATATCATTCGCTCATTCTGTCCGGGACAACGAAAAATCCTCTTGGTTCTCTTTTTTTTGGGCAGAACTAAGTACGAAACGAGTATCCTCGACGCGACAGACAGGACCACCGTCGTCTTTACGATCGCCATCGTCGATACCGTCCTCTCTTAAATCACCAGCACCACTGTCATCGCATAATAATACGAGGAGTGCATATGTGTATATAGAAGAACTTGTGCGTATGTACGGACAGATTTCTTTATTATACGCTTTCGTAAAATTATCCCTTGCCACCTGTGGCACATTTTACCGAGCATTCTCCATATTGAACGGGACGAACGAAAATATCATTTCATTATCGGGATGCGCGTTTGCAAATGGTAAAAAAAAAATATGTGTCTGGTGTCTCCACAATATTCATATCACTGTATTTGTAGTCTCATGCTACGCGTATAACTCTGCGCTAATATGTACGAAGGTTGCTTGAAACTGTGATGTTTCATATTTTCATGTTCGCTTACAATTAGTGAATATCTTGCGATTATGCAAAAGCATTGTACACTTGATAAGAGGCGTTGAGCAAATGCATTTACTAATCGTGCAGCAAAAATACCGTTTGGTTGTTATTCGTTGACGCACTTCCTATTCAATAATAAACTAATGCGAATTAATTTTAGGAACGTATCATGAGCGAAAAAATGACATTGTCATTTCATTCGCCCGTAATGGAAGAGCAAGAGAAACATCAGTCTTCGGGAACTCTGGAACGGAGAAAAGAAGCATTTAAGGATGACGAACAACTTATGAAAGAAACTACAAAATTCGTCAGCGAAGTTATTGAGATTGCGACAAATGAAGCTTGCAAGAGAAAACTTCAAACGGAGGTAAGTGCAATTCGGTATTGCTAGCATTACCCAACTCATGAGCGAAAAAGATTTCTATGAATTTAATAAGTTTGTATTGTACAAGCGGTACAATGCCAATTATTCTGCAATGCACTCGGAACAAACGCTTTAATATCTGTTTTAGAAAATGTTCATATCTGTTTCAGGAAGGCGAGGTTGGCGAAGGTGGGTAAACACTTGAAATACGAATTCAATAAAAAGTGATAATATTGGTAGATATAGCTCCGCGATGCTGGGGGTACGTGCCTGCGCGCATGCATGCATACTTTTTTCCGCATATCTTATACATTAATAAGATTCGTGTTACGTAGATATAGAGTGGCAAAATAGATATGAAGGGGACTCTTTGAGTATAAATATACATAGGTAAGTGTTGAAAGTAATAGATAAAGTGATAAGTATGTGTCATAATATAGGTGATACGTGCATGCGCGCATGCGCGCATAAAACTGGTAGTACAAGCAAGTAGTAGTGTGCGTTGTATGTGCCTGAATGACTGAAAGACAGAAAGCGAAAGTGAAAGAGGGGGAGAATGCGAAGAGAGAGAGAGAGAGAGAGAGCACAATATAAGAATCATGAAAGTATGGAAAGTTATGTAACAGTAATATTATATTAATAACGCGACTTTGTGCCTTGTAGTATTATACACATACATATACATATACATATTTAGAGTAATCCTTTTTAATATATATTTATTTGAAATGGTATAGGCAGTAGATTGAAGGGAAGCCACACCATCACTGGTTGGAACAATCGTGCCCGTGGCTTCTGCAGTCGAGTTCTGAATGCGCTTTGTCCATGCTTCACAAACAATGGTAAATCGTAGGCTAATTAACTTAGTGCTCAGTACGTCACTGCCAATTTGCAAGCTGTAGTTTTGCATCATGTTCATCGCCATCTCGCGCAATCATCCGATTCCCCCTCAATTACAATACCCTGCATCTGTTATACTTACGGAGTGATAACGTGACGCAATTAGCCTGTGATTCTGTATCAGGACACCTCAATCGAAAATTATGATTCGCGTGTCTATACGTATGAGGGATGTCATGGTATCACGAGATGTATTCACCTGTAATGTTCCGACGAAAATACGTTTGCCTAATGAACAAATTCCTTTCGCGCTGCATTCGATCGTTGATTCAAGGTC
This sequence comes from Tiphia femorata, assembly GCA_944319695.1. Classification (NCBI taxonomy): domain Eukaryota; kingdom Metazoa; phylum Arthropoda; class Insecta; order Hymenoptera; family Tiphiidae; genus Tiphia; species Tiphia femorata. The sequence continues at coordinate 15,834,927 of OX090895.1, read as the reverse complement.
ATTCACAATCCTACAGCAGTCACAAAATTACACTTTCATCGATCATCCACGCTCCCGTCGATTGTACGTGAAAGGGCGCTGCTGATACTGTAAAAGGAAGATTATATGCTAATTCAGGGAGAGACTTCAGAACACTCCACACATACCTTAAGCGTCTCCAATAGATTACGATACTCTCCGCTTATACATATCTGATTTCATTAACGTGTAGCGCACGCTTGCGGTAGTAACAATATATAATCATTTAAGTTAACGGAAGCGTCGTATACTTATGCAGTTTTGTATTGTTTTTGTTTTGGGTTACGTGGCGTAAACTGTAGCGGACAATGTCCCGATCAACGCGGATTTTTCTCGTTTATCGAATTCTACGCGATTAAGCATAGTTTTGTAGAATCAACGGTATCTGCATGTACTGTAGAACGGATGATCGATGCAAAAAATACATCCTGGATATCTATTCTTTTCGTAGAACTGTTCGTCTGGACACCTTACCGGTATCGCTTCACAAGACCATAACTGTTCGCTGACTCCCGGAATTACCGTTCCGACGATCAAACGAACGATTAACAAAGAAATTAGAAGTAAGCAATGCGCTGACAATCCGCGATTTAATCGTCGATAAAATGTTGTGACCAAGACGGATTTACAAAACTACTGATAATAATGTGTATTATGGTGTAATACTTATACATATCTTACCATTCGAGTAAGATGCGATCATTTCGACGATATGATAATTTCGCATAATGTAAGCGATTTGCGTACGAAAATGCATGACATTTCTTTTTTGCCGGAGCGCTTGCAATACATTAATTGGGTAATCAATCACGTCGCATATTACGAGTAACTGTCATGCGCGAAAATTGCTTTTGGCGTAACCTCCGAGGACACTACTTTCTGTGAAACCTCGACGTATACAAGGGAACATACAACTTACTTCCCGAAGTTACGTTTTTTAATCTTCACTTTTTATACATGGCAAATAATCGTTGATCTGTTTGTCAGTGGTTTCTGTTGCACTCTCTACGTTATATAGTCCGTGCTTCCATCCTCTACGTAAAATCATGTCTCCTCGTTTCTTAAGTATCTTTAATATGCTTTAAAATATAAACCCATTGAGGACGGAATTATATTCTTGTAAATCATCTCGTATTAGGAATACGTAGTATGTATGTGTGTACACTTCGACCAACAAATTGTATTAAATCGGCTTGCACGATCTATATTTATCTCGGAGCAAATTCTGCCATAGCGTTCTATATGACAAGTTTCCCGAGTACACATATGAGTGATCGTTATCGTAACACAAATTTCTTTTTATGATAGTAATAAGTAAAGTTTACGTAACAGCGGCTAGAGATGATGGTAACTGTTCTAGTGAATCTTCAAAAGGTACATGTGCTAATCAAACTTATAATCGTATGGAAGATATTTATATATTATAAAAGTGAATTTTGGTGCACGCAAACAGTCCTGTATGTCTTTGACGACCGCGACGATCTGCAGCGCGTATGTACCTCCGACTACAAAGTTTGCAAAATAAAGTGTTTAAGGGTGTTCAATAATGATCTGTTTTTTTGTCGGCTATCGATAATAGACATGTCTACATAAATGTAACAGGGTAAAATGTACGTATGCAACGATGAGCAAATGTTGATTTACAGTTCTGACCACGCCAAACACCGGGCGTATTCTTGTATTATTATTCATCTATTAATTATTATATTATTTAATTGTATGATTTGTCTTCTTCTTATTCTTCTCATCATTATATTATTGTTATGATTTCGTATGCTTACTCGAGATTTCTCGTTCAGGTAATCATGATGGATAAATAATTTAGCACGTTGCCTCCCAAATACGATATATCTTTTGCTGTTTTGTTAGTCAATCAGTTAGTATAATTTCTATTGCAACCATTTTTAAAAAAAATATGTAATAACTATATTCATAACATCACAACATATTCACAACGTCTGTGGAAGGCCATTGAATTGAGAGTTACGATGACGCTGGACAAATAAACGACTTGAAAATGAACTAGGCACCTTCACGAATTACAAACATTAGAGGAAAAGCACAAAAACTGATATACCAGTGTTTCTTTACCATAGTGTGCCCCACTCTGTCGGATAAAATATGAACACCTTCTATTATGTGCTGTAGCTGGGATTAACGTAGTAGAAATCGATTACCAATCTGCATTGTCCTGTACAAAGGTGTAATTGGTTTTTGTTCGCGCTGAAGTTTTCGTTCGGTTATCTTTAAGAGCTTACTGTTGCAAGAAACCAGAGGCAATAAATTTATTTTACTATACTATTTTGTTGCTGAAATGTTGAACTTATATATCACTATAGCTTTTTCACTAATTACTAATCGTTGCTAGTGAAACAATTGCAAGACTATAGGTTATGATGTTCTATAAACCGACACACCTGAGTGTCTGTAAACCGACATACCTGATTATAAGTAGGTTACCGTACCGTCAGAGTAAATGTTTGTGATTATTGTAAGTAGATCAAGTTTAATTATTGTAAATTTTCTTTTTCGTGGTTCTCTGTTAATTTTTTTGTAAATATTTCCATTGTCAGAAGTCTCATTGTCACTATAATAATCCCTATAGACTTATATCTGACAAATGTAACTTTCAAAATATGAAAGTGATTTTTGATGAACAATTTTATGTAATTATAAGTTAATAAAAGAGTGATTTTGATATCTGGCTGAATTTTTAGATCATTTTTGTTGGTGTGTCGGTTTTCGGTTCTGATTTCTCACAACCTCCATTTGCGAAGATCTAATGAAATTGAAATATGTCAAATATATACAACGCTTTTCACAAAACTGGCATATATTTCGGCGGAAAATAGATCCTAGCTGACATACCTGCATAAACTTATAAATTTTGGACCTCGGATATTGGTTCAGAGCCCAAAAAGTAAATGGTATGTCGGTTTTGGTGTTTTTCCTCTATTGAATAGTACCCAATGGGAACCTCGCGGTAATCAAAGCGTTAACCACCGAATGTCGCAGAATTCAATAATAATGCGAGAGGATGAGCCACGTCGCGTTTCCTTGTCTAGTCGTCTTTATCTAAATGGCGTCTCAGCATTATGAGATAAAATTACATTATTTCCCAATCGTTCGATTTCACGCAACATATTCTGTGATACTTAGTTACCTTGTTTGTTTGTTTTTCATTTATTTATTACCTGCTTGCATACACATTAGCGTCGAGATGATTTTCTACTCGGGTAATATGGATAAAATTAATGCAGCTTCGGCGCCCGACAGTTATTAAACGATCGACGAGAACTCCAATCCTTTTCTCTTTACTGATATTTACTGAGTTTTCTCTCGTAAAGTATTACCTATACATATATGCAGCATAGCGGCCCAAATATCGAATATTATCGCCTCAGTCGGTCATGCGAAACCAATCCCAAGAAAATCAATAATTTCGCGTGACCAGCTTGAATGGGGAACGAACGTTCACTCATTTGGTCTGCGTTGCCCGTTACTAGCGGGTAAATAGAGAAAGTAGGGATGAGTAAACGCGTAACATAGAAACAAGTATATAATAGTATTATTGTCACGAAGGTGCAATAGACATGTTGGCCTCTCTAAAGAATCATCGTATTGGGTAGTGGCCGGCCCCCATATCGACTCAAATCTATCTGAATATAAAGATACATATGGAAGAAGATAAGGTAATCCGGCGATCACCGAATTTCAAATCCTTTAAGTAATCCGTCCGCACACCGTTCAGCTGCACGATTAACAGCTAAAAATAACATACGATCATTACCCCTTAGACCTACCTATCTGAGCTGACCCTGCGGCCTACCGTAGCGTTTTACCAAGTTTCGGTCGATGGCAGTTAGTAATTTTTGCGCGCGCCGGCTCATTAGGCACGACCGTAAAGGGAGTAACTTATTCTCCTTTTCCTTTCCGTCCTATCTGAAAGAACGCATTGAAGATTGCAACGAATGTACACGATAAGAATAGATTTTTTTAATGGTCCGTACGGTCCGTACGGTTCGATTAGCGACGATCACCATGGAAACCTACACACATGGTCTCACGAGGCCGAAAGCTCACATCAGCTCACACGTCATTTCACGTCATTGCGATGCCCATGTGGACTGGGGATAAGTCGAAGGACAACTCGCAGTGTTTATCCAGTGTATATTCGTTAAAGTGCGTTGAAGAAATTAATACGCATTATCCCTTGCAATGGTAAACGGCGCTACTCTGTGTCATATTGATGATACAAGGAGGGACGCATGCGTCGGCTTATGCTCGGCACTTGGATGAAGAAAACTGTCACCGCAAAGGGCTGAAACTTGTTGCAATAATATCGTAGAATTATGAAGCCGAGGTTACCGCGCGCAATTAGAACGAAGTGTGTTTCGGGGCAGTGCAAAGATCCTTACGAGTCGCTTCGCCAAAGGCGAGCTGCCTTTCGTTCCCATTTACTAGAAACGATACAGAATCAATTGAAGAATGAGCAAAGTAAGGACCCAGCCAAGTCAGCTTGCGGCGATAACTGTCACCATTTGCTCCAAGAAGAAGACAAGAATATCTTGAGATATTATTATTATATATTGCATGCTATCGATGAGAAGTATGTAGGGGAAATCGATGATATTGTGTTGAAAAATATTTTGCGTACGATCCCGACGAAGTGGCAAGAAAAATTTAATACTTCGATTTGTCACCTACTTGAGGAAGTGAGAAACGAGTACACACTCAGCATTAAAAAAGCCATTGTGGATTATGTTTTACAGGATTCAGTGCCTGAGCAGGAATCAGATAAAAGGCAGGTCAGTAGAATTGTGTTTTGACAACAAGTCGTAATAAAGTCCCGTTACAAGGAATGGAACGTAAAACCATTTTCAAACAAGAGTGTTAAGAACTCTTGTCCCGCATAGCTCATTTAAATGATTTCTTAAAAATATGCACGTAACTATTGACATCAATTACAGAAAATCGAAACAAAAGCTAATTACAGATCAAATATCATAGTTATAAGCGAAACAAATAATGTTAGAAATTTCAGTTTTGTCTACGCGCGTGTTACCGATCTCTTCAAGGCCTTAACCGACAATTTTTAATTTCTGTAAAGAAGGAAAGATTACCAATTCAGGTCTGCGATACGAACGATTGAAGAACGTTTAAAGTTCAATTACGTCCTATATTGCAAGAAGAAACAAAAACCCTTCTGTAAACGAAATTGGAGACTATTTCACACGCGCGTAAACAAACAATTGCGTGAATTGCATATTGTTCCATGCGTGTGGACACAAATTGTTTAATAAAATTGTGAATGCGTTTTTATTTCCCAACGAATAAACAGCGCGGCGACACGAAGAGCTTCTCACTGGAAAATTACCTACGTTTCCAAAGAAATAAAGTAAAAATTGAGAAAACGATTCTTCTCTATCGTCCTTGTATGCGCGCGGCTCTTGACCACTGGGATCGGAACTTTAGGTATGTAGAAATATGTTTTACAAGAGTAAAAGAAGAATCAAAGTGATATCATCATTCCACAGCAATATTAAGCAAATCAACAAAGATAAGCTAGCCGCTTCTGGAGGTGCCTACGATCTCTCACATTTTGAATGTGAATTCCTCCAAATGATTAAAACAACGAAGGACGACTTGTTGGAAAACTGGTTGCCCAAGATTGGTGCTATCTTGTTAGCGGTAAGACGACAAAGGCAATATGATCGTAATAAAGGATAGGGTGATAATGATCAACATATTCTGTAACTAATTCTTTTTTGCCATTTACCGTGACACCCCGTCTTCTTAAAATTTCATTTTCGCTGAAAACATTAGATCCAGGACGGATTCGTACATTGTTCATTTCGAAATGCTCTTCGTTATATCGAACAGATATTTGTTAACTAAATTTCTCGCATAGCACGAGGTTATACGTGTACGTCATATATACGCGTAGGAATACAAGAAGGATCCCCGATTAGCAGAAGCAGGAAATTCGTACAGCAATAGATTCCTCAATTGCCTTGCCTTTATCATGGAGGGTCAATTGGGCACGCTATGTCTAAACTCTATGCGCGATTACATGGAATATCTTAAAGCCGCCGAGGTAAGGAACTCAATTCTATACTATTAGATTTTGCAGTACACATTTTATAGTCATCGAAATTTTCATAGTTCCATAAGAAATGTAATCTGTTTCTTACAGTCGGCAATTAAACTCTTAATTGTTTGCGATTAAACTCGTTGCACATATATCACTGGATTTGTCAATTAGAATTATCTTCCTCGTTTGCATTTCTAATTGTTGTAACAATATTGTTGTAACAATAATTTGTCCAATGTGGTCATTTTTAAATAAGTGTGTTCGACGATATTTTCATGATCAAATCAGTATAATTAGCTATATTTATGCACAATCGAAACCTACGGGTTTCTTAAGGATCGGTGGATATTGGGACGATTAAACTACGTCAATCTCTGCCTAAATCAGATAGCTAGTATAACCACATGGCGAATCCCGCGACACTCATTTTAAAAGCAGACTGGGCATTGCGACACGGATAGAAAGTGATATAGTACAGACACCCATAACTTGTAAGGCGTAACTTTCTCAAATTCTCTTCTTCCCTAGTACGGAAGCAATGGTTTTATCACGAATTGCACCATAAGGAATGATAGTTTTGCACTGGAACCGCCGATGGACACATTTGCGGACACGTTTTCCGGCTTTCTGCATTCCTTGTACGAGGCTGTCACGACATATCCGCGCCTTACCGTGAAAGAGCATATTGCTTCGCCGGACTCGAGCCAAAATGAAGTAATGCTTAAGGTACATAAAAGGATGCAGAAAAGGATATTCCGTAGTATGCAGGCCCAACGATCTTCGAGCGATGAACATTAAACGAAGGAACAGAGACATAAAAGGTACAAAGGTGTAAAATAATTTCCAGTGTGCATGTTGCAGCCGATAATATCAACGAATCGATTGCAAGAACATTTCCAAACGATTGGTACACTAATCGAAAAGCAACGGATTGGGTTGGAATTACAATTAAGGGATTTCGACGAGTACATAACGTTAGCGAATGGCGAAGACTTAAAAAAAGTAACAGCGTTCTTGAAATCGGAACCTCCCCGACCTATTGACGAATACTGGGAAAAAGTCAAGCATTACGACTGTCTCAGCAAAAACATTCCAGTGCTATTCGATCGAATCGTCTTCCGCGGACTCTTTGAGATACATCGAAGGGACCTTCTCGAACGAATGGCGTTTCTAGCGTGGCAGTGTAAAGAGGAGATCGTTGGCAAAATGTCAACCCATTATATGGAAGAGATACGAATGTGAGTATTAAAGATCGATTAGCCCCCTCTTCCATTGGAGAATTAACATAACTCATGAGGTCTGCATATTAGTGTGGGAGACACATATCGGTATATTGCGGAGCGAGCACTCAGTATTCCAGCGAACACTGCGGAGTTAATAAAACTACAAGAATTTATTCGTAAATCGGAAACCGACACGATTTACAAATTAGAGAGTCGTCTAAAAGAAGCTTTACTAGCCGTTCTCCGACTAGTGGACTATACGACGTTGACGGAAGTTAACACAAAAATGGTCAATACTACATTCCAATGGTAAGTGAATAGAGCCGGACTCTTTGCACTTGTGGATTGTTCCAATCTACATATACATATGTATTGTACATACGTCTGTTCCTTGACCAGCCGATTATAGAGAAAAGGTTACGATGTTGATCACTTAGTTATAATTCTTACGCACGTTATACAATTGATACAGCTGTCAATTCTGCAAAACAATTTTTAAGCCACTTCTGCCAAACCGGTTTTCTTGAAACTTGAAACACAAACAAACCTCCAGTGACAATTTTCTGTTTTGATTCTTATTGAAAAATTTCCGCTCCGTGATTTTCTTTCGTCATATAAGTCTTAGTTATTATAGATAGGTGAAGAAATTATTTTCTACTTTCTGGGACATGTTAGATTAAGCTATTTAACTTGAAATGTTTTTTTATTATTTATTGATATTTTCCATCAAGGTATCATAAAATGACCAGTGTGTTTGACAGACATCGACAAATGGTATACGACAAGACTGGAGAATATAAAGAGATGTTGAAAGTGCGTATTGAAAAATTCGAAAAGGATCTCGAGATATACGCGCAGTACTGCAACGAGCTCCAGTATTGGGGCAATGTAGAAGAAATACATCGGTACAAAAAGAAGACCGACAGACTCGATGATAAGCTAATCGCCAGTATGACAATCATCGACGAGTTTAATGAGGAGGAAGATCTTTTTGGCTTGCAATTGTCTCAGTATCCTTTAAGAAAGAAGGTAAGAATAAGTCGCTCTCTTGACGGCCGTGCCTAATGAGCGTACATCTCGTCTTAAGGGGACAGGCTACCCGAGGACTTTCAAGTTCTTGAATATTTCTTTTTCTAATATTCTTGAATTCCAACCACTTCGGAATATCACGGAAAATGATCGGTGACATAATTCAGAATACTGTAGAAGTTATAACACTTTCGAAGCGTTGTACTGAGCGTAAAGACGTTACGTCTTATGCCACATGAAGTACATGTTATACCTTTAAACCCGTTCTTCTTGAATCTACTCTTTATCAAACTAGTGAGCGTGATGCGTGAAAAATGAGTAAATATCTACTGTTCTGCAGTTGTAATGCACATCCTTGTATTAATTTCCTGTATATAAGCTTCTCAATTGTTTAAAAAAATTATCGCATATTTAAAGTTAATCTCGTCGTTAATCGATCAGTAAATCTAAAATTTAGAAAATCTTCGAAATGTTCTAAATGGCGCGGGAGCCAATTGGATAAATAATAGCCTGTTCTTTATATATCCTTCTTTATATCTATGCCAACATACATACATATACACATTTTCTGCACTTTTTAGGCACGACCGTAAAGGGAGTGACTTATGCAATCGCCATCGCGAAAACCGTTCGCGCGCGCGCGCGTGTGTGTGTGTCCGTGTAGATCCTCGATTTCGGAAAAACGGCTGAACCGATCGGGACGAAATTTGGCACAAAAATCAAGTACACTACCGTGAGTTGACAATAAGGTTTCTGAGCCGCCAGCTTGGACCAACACAAAAAGGCGGGAGATTCAAAATTTGAAAAAAATGTAATTTAAATTTAATATTGCTGGCATTTCTAAACGGCTGAAGATAGCGATACATAAAGTTTGCTGGCACCAAATGGATATATACTCAAAGTACATGCCAAATTTCGTTGCGATCCGTTCAGCCGTTTGGCCGGAATACTGGACTAATGGAAATAGTGAAAAATGCATTAATCCATTAGTTCAGTATTCCGGCCAAACGGCTGAACGAATCCGAACAAAATTTGGCATGTACATCGAGTATATATCCATTTGGTATTTTTAAACTACATGCTAATTTCTGTTTGCATCCGCGCAAGCGTTTCGTCAGAATACTGGATTAAAGATTTCAATTTGCCGCAATTTCTGAATAGTTGAAGATAACCATGCATAAAGTGTCACCGCGGCAAAGGTGTATATACTCGATGTACATGTCAAATTTTGGTTCGGATGCATTTAATTGTCCGGTTTCGATCACTTGCGCCTATTGCAGAAATGCTGCATTTCGCGGGCGAGCGCGAACCGCGAGCATTCGACGATCTCAGGGTGTATGGCGCTTGACCGAAGCGAAATATCTGATAGTTCGAAATATCCCATAGTTTAATATCTGAATACTTGAATTTTTCACAATTTCGAAACGGTTTGAAATTTGTGGGGAGCGCGAAGTGCTAGTGCCGCGGTCGTGCCTATTGCAGAAAAGCTTTGCTTGCTGAAGCGCGAGCAAAGGCGATCTGGAGGGGGTTGGCGCTTGAGCGAAGCGAAAGCATAGGGGGATCTGCCCCTAGTTTGAGAATTTAGTCCTAGTGCAGCAATAAAAGAATAGGTCACTCTTTCTCAATAGTTTTCCGTCAATCGCGTATTTTAATGGGCGCTCTTATTTATGCCGGCCAAGTGTCCACTTCTCCTTAATTGAAATCATTGCAGTTAAAAGTAAGGTCAACTTGTACGCTAATGGTGCCAGTGATAAATCAATTAATATTGAAAAATAACTATCTACGATTGAAGGTCGTCTGTAAGCTTTTCTTGTTCAGACAGCAGACCAGCTGATGCCATTCAAGAAGTTGTTTGACGCTGCCTCCGAATTTCTAAGTAACCACGAATTATGGACATCGTCCGTAATTGGTTCTCACGATCCGGAAGACATAGATAACGAAACGAGTACTGTCTTTCGTACCATCGTGAAATTGGAAAAGTCCTTTCCGGAGCCCGCAACGAGAAAATTGGCGGAAACCGTGAAAACGAAGATCGAAGAGTTTAAAGAACATATGCCCGTTGTGTTGACTCTTGGTAATCCTGCTCTCAAACCCCGCCACTGGGAACAAATATCGGAGATCGTCGGATTTCCGATACGAGTGGACGAAAACATGACTTTAGCTAAGGTGAAGCTTTAGTAGCATTCAAATAATTGATTCCCAATTTTTTTCGTCAACATGCTGTTATGTTTAATAAAATTAACCAGCTCTGTCTAATCATACCTACTGGGTTCTGGTACTGCTCAGATTCTAGATTACGGTCTAGGAGACTATGTACCCAAGTTCGAAAGCATTTCAGAGTCCGCGACAAAGGAAGGAAACTTGGAAAAGGCACTCTTAAGGATGCACACGGATTGGGCTGACATTAGTTTCCTTGTCAATCCTTACCGAGATACGGGAACATTTGTAATTGCTAGTGTAGATGAAATACAATTGTTGCTAGATGACCATATTACGAAAGCCCAAACAATGAAGAACTCTGTTTACATCAAACCTTTTGAGAAGGAAACCCTGTAAGTTCTTTCCTATATTCGTTTCTCCTATTCGCCAATTTTCCTTTATTCTGCCGCCCAATACAGGGTGTCCCGCCACAGGTGTAATCCCCACGAAGGGGGCATAGTGGGTATATTCTACAATACGATCTTCACGAGCATTATTTGCGAACTATCACTATATGCTCTTATTGAATTCACAGGGAATGGGAAGCAATGTTGGTCATGCTACAAGATATTCTAGATTATTGGCTTAAAGTTCAAGCCGTATGGATGTATCTCGAACCGATTTTCTCGTCACCCGACATTCAAAAACAGATGCCCGAGGAAGGTAGACGCTTCAGTGCTGTAGATAAAGTTCGTGTGTTTCCTACGTATCGTCTAACGCTGTATGTTTGCGATTTAATGTAAAAATTACCAGTACTCCTATGCTTCATAGATTTGGCGAGAAATTATGGGTCTCGTTGCAGCTGACCCGAAAGTGATGTATGTTGTAACAATTGATAAAATGCTGGAACGCCTTCAGAAATGTACACTTCTACTAGACCTAGTGCAAAAAGGCCTCGCAGCTTATCTCGAGAAAAAGAGACTATATTTTCCACGCTTCTTCTTCCTCTCGAATGACGAATTACTCGAGATATTATCAGAGACCAAAGATCCTGCAAGGTTTTGACTACAACTGATTTCTAAGCCGGTTTAAATATGGCTCGATAGTCCTTCGGTTGATTGCATATTCAAATACTATTTTTCAACAGGGTACAGCCTCATTTGAAAAAATGTTTTGAAGGCATTGCGTCCTTAACATTCACTGAAGATATGAAGGCCACTGTTATGAGATCGTCCGAAGGTGAGGAGGTCGTTCTGGAAGTAGCCGTCGACACCGCAGCAGCTCGTGGACAAGTCGAGCAGTGGCTTCTAGAATTGGAAATTTCTATGAAAAAAAGTATCAGAGCACAAGTAAGGATAAAAGGGTGATAGAAAAGTACGAGTATCTAAAGGAAAGCGAAAAACTCGTGGATTTCAGGTGATGCGAACCAAAGATGATTATTTAACGAAAACGAGAAGTGCCTGGGTCTTGATATGGCCCGGCCAAGCAGTACTTTGTGTCAGCATACTTTACTGGACGGTAGATGTAACGATAGCACTCACAGGAGTTGCCTCATCTCTTGAAGCTTACGTAGACGTTTGCACAACTGAAATCAATAACATAGTGAAACTCGTACGTGGGAAGCTATCGAAGCAAAATCGCACAACTCTTGGTAAGGAACGACGCACAGATTTGCATGTAGTTTATACAAAAGGAACAATTAAACTAAACTGAAAAAAATGGCGAGTATCTAAAAGTGGAAAGATAAAAATAATTAGGTTAATTTGTAGAAGCATTGGTGACTCTCGATGTCCATGGCAGAGATGTGCTCACAGATATGGTGAAAGACGGCGTCACTGATGCAGCGGATTTTAAATGGCTTTGCCAATTGAGATACTACTGGATAGTAAGGATTTGAGATACACTCTTGATTAACGCATCTTCCTTATTGTATACATAGGGTGCACACCAGTAATGTCAAACTCGTATACATGTATACCTACGCGTATGTAAATGCGGCTAACCACATTCAGTTGAATAGAATTTGGAGGGTCGCAGATAGAAAAAGTCTGTGAAAGAACATTTTTGCGTGCAAGAGAAGATTCTTTATATATAACATAATACACAGATACATGTATAATAGCTTCATTATTTTACATGAGCTTCAAGCTATGCGTTACAGACAGTGTATTTGACATTACTGTGTTGCACTAATTACTTTACAACGTGTAGTTACTTTAATGCCAAAATAATAAACTCATCATACTTGCCTCTTTTCTCTCTTCCGATTCCTTTTCTCCGATCCACAGGATGATAATATGCTGACAACGATGATAAATTCTTCATTAAAATACGCCTATGAGTATCTTGGTAACTGCCCAAGATTAGTAATAACTCCTCTGACGGACAGATGTTATAGAACGCTTTACGGCGCTCTCAATTTACATCTCGGTGGAGCTCCTGAAGGTCCAGCCGGAACTGGTAAGACCGAAACTACCAAAGACCTAGCCAAGGCTGTGGCCAAACAGTGCGTCGTATTTAATTGCTCCGACGGATTGGACTATCTCGCCCTAGGAAAATTCTTCAAGGTATCAACAAAATCTTGATGATCTACACTTATTGTTAGACAAACTTGATTACGCATATTTACTCTAGTTAATAATGGGTTACTTAATACGATTCATTAGGGTCTCGCCGCAACGGGTGCCTGGTCATGCTTCGATGAGTTCAATCGAATCGATCTTGAAGTTCTCTCCGTAGTGGCTCAGCAAATACTGACCATACAACGTGCGATAAATGCAGGAAAGGACTATTTAACATTCGAAGGTACGGAACTACCACTCGATCCCACTTGTGCTGTATTTATCACGATGAATCCAGGATACGCCGGAAGATCAGAACTACCGGATAATCTCAAAGCTCTTTTCCGCCCAGTAGCCATGATGGTATGTGTGCGATGCTAAAAAAAATACTATACTTCCGTATATTTAATTTAATTGATATATATCTATAGACAGGGTGTCCGGGGCAAATATCTAGAAAAATACAAAAGATATAAAAAAATGTTTCGACCAAAATTTGTATGGTGTCGATATTTTCTATGTTCTGAGATATCTACCCTGGACAATTTAAATGGGACACCTTGTACATATTTATTTAAATTTAAATATAAATGCAGCTCTTGTGCATTATTGCTTCCTATAGCTAAAATATTATTCTTTAGGTCCCCGATTACGCCCTAATAGCCGAAAATACTCTCTATTCGTATGGCTTTTATGAAGCGCGCTCGCTCGCAATTAAAATCGTTATGGCCTATAAATTGTGCTCAGAACAATTATCAAGCCAAAATCATTACGATTATGGAATGAGAGCGGTCAAGTCAGTTCTCATCGCAGCTGGTAATTTAAAACTTCGCTATCCCGAAGAAAGCGAGGACATACTCGTTTTACGCAGCATCAAAGATGTCAACTTGCCGAAGTTTCTCAGTCATGACCTGCCATTATTTAATGTACGTAATTGAGCCTAAATGCGATGTACATTTTCTTACCCGTCATTCTGATGTATTTGTACAGGGTATAGCATCCGATTTATTTCCCACGTGCGTCCTTCCGGAACCTGATTATGCTCATCTGAACAGTTGCGTGTACGAAGTATGCGCCGCATGGAACATCCAATGTGTTCCATTCTTTTTAGAAAAGATTCAGCAAGTATACGAGATGCTGTTAGTCAGGCATGGCTTCATGCTCGTCGGACTATCTTTCGCTGGTAAAACGACAGCTTACAAAGTATTAGCCGGTGCCCTGGAACTATGCGAAGAGCGTGTAAGCTTCATTCTATTTATATGTATGTACACACGTACACACGTAGATATGTAAAAAATTAGAATTGTAAGCGCACACCAGTGATCATACAGTGATCGTATAGTTTAGCCGATACTTATCCAGTGCACATTTTTTAGAATCTAATGAACGAGCACAAAGTGGAGACAATAGTGATCAACCCAAAGGCTATCACATTGGGACAACTTTATGGCCAATTCGATCCAACGTCTCGCGACTGGGCCGACGGGGTATTAGCGATTAGCTATCGTGCCTTTTCGACGTCGACCAATCTGAATCGAAAATGGTTGATCTTCGACGGCCCAGTGGATGCGATATGGATCGAGAGCATGAACACGGTTCTCGATGATAATAAAAAATTATGTTTGATGAGTGGGGAAATTATCCCGTTGGCAGCGACCACTAATTTGGTGTTTGAGACGAAAGATTTGGAAGTCGCTTCTCCGGCCACTGTTTCGCGCTGTGGTAAATTACGCATTGCTTTACACGTTAGCAAGGTCGACCAACAGGGGGAGATGGGAAAAAAATAAACGTGACCGAAAAGTTTGAATTGATTAAAATTCCATTTGATAAATTTGATCTGGGCTTCGTGCGCTAATTTAAATACAGAACCTGTTTGGGCAACATCAGGATTGTTTGAGATCCGAAAATGGTCCTTGTATCCAGGTCCTTTCACAGAGAAAGGTCGGCCCTGCACGTGATATTAGTGCATATCACCCTTATCCGCATACAAGAACGCGCACGTATGAAATGGAACTTTCTCGCTTTACATGAATTAATTGCCTTATCGTCTGCTTTATACATAGGTATGATATACTTTGAACCAACTTCACTAGGATGGGAGCCACTACTAAAATCTTGGATTAACACAACACCAGAGATAATGAACGAGTGGTTGAAGAATTTCCTTTATGAATCGCTGTTTCTTAGATTTTGCAAGCCGCTCTTCCACTTTTTAGAATTTGGCGGAGTGAAGGTAAGGTCGCATTAACACATAAACGCGTAAACTGCCTTCAATCGTAAAAAATGAGCAAATCTCATTTTACAGGAATTGTGCCCGATGCCCGAAGCAAACCTATTGCGATCTGTAACGTATTTAATGGATTGCTTTCTCAGTGACTACAACGATCCAGCAAAAGTTGTAGACGAATTTGATCTCAGGGCACAAACAGAGGTTATTTCTGCTTAATACTTAACACTATTTCACAAAGAAGTGCTGATAGCGTCGTACACTTCCGTATTATCAGAAAAACATTATCCGTAAAGAATCGCTTATCACAATTATATTAATAATCGCATGCTTATCGAACTACTCAGGGCTCATTCTTCTTCTCCTGCGCGTGGGCTTTGGGTGGCACCCTGGATACAGATAGCAGAAAACGCTTCAGTATACTCTTTCGTGGTCTCTTGGATCGTGAATTTCCAATCGCATTGATGGAGCAGTTTCGACTTAAAGAGCGCATCGAGCCACCAGAAAAGCCATACATATTTGTAATGCCAAGGGACCAGCTTGTCTTCGATTACAGATTCTTCAAAGAGGTAGATACCTATACCTAGAACTAGACGGATCGCCGCTCTGCTCTGTTCCCAAACAGTTATCACTATCCTCTCGTGTACGTTCAAACCAATGAAAAGAAAAGTGATTCTCGACACACCGTTGTATATTACGCGCAGGGTAAAGGAAAGTGGAAGTTATGGTCAGATGAGTTGGCGAGCCTTCCACCAATACCTCGGGACATTCCTGTAAATCAAATAATCGTGCCGACCGTTGAAACGATACGTTATACGTCAATCATTCAATTATTGGTGGGACAGCAGAAACCCGTACTATTCGTGGGTCCGACCGGTACAGGAAAATCTGTTTACATCATTGACTTCATGTTAAAGAAGAACAATGCAGCTGTGAACAAACCACTTTTCATCAACTTTTCTGCTCAAACGAGTGCCAATCAGATTCAAGACATAATAATGGCGAAGCTCGACAGACGGCGCAAAGGTGTCTTTGGCCCTCCAGTGGGTAAACGTTGGATAATATTCATCGACGACGTCTCAATGCCTTTAAAGGAAGCTTATGGCGCCCAACCGCCAATAGAGCTCCTGCGCCAGTGGCTAGATCATTGGCAATGGTAAGTGAAGGAGATGAATCAACGAATAGGGTTGACGGCGAGTAAAGCGGAGCAAAAGAGAGCATATAAATTTTCTATTACGGTGCCCCAGGTACGACAGAAAGGATGCGACACCATTAAAACTTATCGAGATTCAGTTGGTGTGTGCAATGCCACCCCCTGGTGGAGGTGAAATGGACATTACCCCCAGATTCAAACGACACTTCTTTGTATTGGCGATATCCAACTTCGAAGACAAGGTGATGGTCGCGATATTCAGCAAAATCGTTCTCTGGCATCTCGATGCGAGGTTCGTTTACATTCTAAATCCTAGGTGGTCCTACAGCGCGTGGTGGCTCGCCGAGCCATTGCGAGCAATGCCGAGCTACCACGAACCAGTGCCGTGTCTCGTTGTTACGCGTGTCCCGAGCTCAATCCTTGTCACGAGCATGCACAAATATATAAGCCGTTCAGTGCATAAATCGATTAACTCCATACATTATGTTCAAAACTATGTTACAAATATAAAAAGTAGGGACTCAAACAAGTGCTTCGATGCTTAAATTTGTGAAAAATGCAAATGAAAACGTGTTTCCACGTGAATCTATGCCCCGAAGCTCGATGCCGCGTCAAAACGAGCTACGAGCCATCTCGAATTCCTCGCCACACCGAGACGTGCTACTGGTCACGCGCCACCGTAGGGCCCCGACTTAATATGATCATTCTAACAATTACAACGTACTACAACGCTATAAGTATATTCGATTGACAGGGGATTCAGTAAAGAATTCGACCCGTGTATCGATCAAGTCGTCCTAGCTACTTTGGATATATATAAAGAAAGTCTTTTGTATTTGCTGCCCACGCCTACAAAATGTCACTACACTTTCAATCTACGTGATTTCTCCCGAGTTATACAGGTTTTTCCATATTTATATAACTTTAAGGTCATGCCAAATGGTCGTACGTGCGGTATCTGTCTTAATATAATGCAGTTTCATAATATGCCGTATCATTAATGATGGTTGTAAAAGTGTATTATATATATATGTAAATTGTAAAGCAAATATGTCGATTCCTCGAAACCGTCGATATGTCACGTACGATCTTGCCACATTGGTTGGTCGTCGATTTACTCTGCGAGTTGTAATTCCTCAATCATCTTATGCGATATGCGTCGTAGCGCATTTCATAATACATATAATAATAATGTTCTTTGCTACTACGAATAGGGAGTATTGTTGTCCGTACCGGAAACGATGCCCAACTTATCCAGTATGAAAAGATTATGGGTTCACGAGGTTCTCCGTGTGTTTGGCGACCGATTGGTAGATAACAATGACATGGCCTGGCTTGTCGAACAATTACGTAAAACTCTAGAGCAGCACATGGAAGAAACTATAGAAGAATTGTTCCATGATCTGCTGGAGAATAGGAAGAATAAGGTAGCAAAAAAACGCGCTGTCATCGGCATGTCGATGAAAATTCACTACGAATTGATTTTACAGATTACACAATATGATCTACGAAAGTTGCTGTATTGTGATTTTGGCGATGCAAATGCGGACGCACAATTGTATAAGGAGATAGAAGACCTCGAAAGATTACGCGAAATCGTTGAGACGTATTTGAATGAGTTTAATTCAATGTCAAAGAAGCCAATGAATTTGGTGCTATTTCGGTAAAAGGCATTAAAAAATCATACGCCTAGTATCAAAAGATAATAAGAAAATATTTCACCGTCTTACAAGTAAATTGAAAACGTTTGACCTTGCTTTCGAGAAACCAACTCACATACTTTTCAAATAATATTACAGATTTGCTATTGAACACTTGTCACGTATATGTCGTATCATAAGACAACCACGCAGCCACGCTCTCTTGGTGGGTATTGGCGGATCCGGACGACGATCGTTGACCGTTCTGGCATCGCACATATCCGAATATGACGTTTTTCAAGTCGAATTAACAAAGCGCTATGGGAAACACGAATGGCACGAAGATGTGAAGGGGATTATGAGAAAAGCAACTGCGTCGGAACTTCACTCGACTTTCCTCTTTGCGGATTCACAGATCAAAGAGGAGACATTTTTGGAGGACATCAGCAATATGCTTAATACAGGAGAGGTATGTATACAAAATGTGCGTGCAAATGCATCCTGCCGTTCGAGCTTCTGCTTTACCCTACATCGGGTATAAATAGATTTTGTGTAACGATTGATCTTGACTTTAAAATTGACTGCGATTATTACCGGCGTACTTACTACAAGGAAAAAAAGAGTACAAGAAATCATTGGGTGTGACGAATTCCTTTTTGTAAAAAACGTTGTGGCAGTATGTTTGTCCAATTCTTTGTAATAACGTAACGTACACTGGTGAACCAGCACAAATATTGAGAAGCTTAAACTTCGACTAGTATGCCTTACGTCAGGTCGCAAAAAGGAACGTAATAAAAAGAAAAAAATGATGATACTTCCGCCACGTTTTCTGGAAGAACAGTTTCTCCTTGCCCGAACAAATAGTTAAAAAATCGTTGCAATAGAAAAGAATCGGAGTCTGTGTTTCAACCCAAAACTCAACTTTATAGAGTTTCTTTCCTTCTTTTACGAACATACACTTCATCTATATTTTGCGCAGGTGCCAAACATCTTCACAACTGAAGAAAAAAACGAAATCTGCGATAAAATGAGGCAAATCGACCGTCAACGAGACCGATCCGTTCAAACGGATGGCAGCTTAGTCGCTCTTTTCAATCTATTCGTCCAAATTATACGGGATCAGCTTCACATAGTCTTAGTCATGTCCCCGATAGGGGATGCCTTTAGAAATCGTATTAGAAAATTCCCAGCAATGGTCAACTGCTGCACCATAGACTGGTTACAGGTATCAATGCTTTAATTATAATATTATGAAAAATTTCAATAAACACAATTTGAAGAATCGATACTAAAACTTTTCCTGCGCTTTCGGTGAATATAAAGCCATGGCCCGAAGATGCTCTCTTAGCGGTAGCCACGAAATTCCTCGCAGAGGTCGAGCTGAGCGACCTTGAAAGGCGCGCTGGTATCGATATGTGTCGATTCTTCCATGCGTCGACACAACTGTTGAGCGAAGAATTCCTAGTACGGCTTACCAGACATAATTACGTGACGCCTACGTCGTATCTCGAGATGATCAATACATTTAAAGATTTACTTGCTAAAAAGCGAACGTGAGTCTACTCATTCGTTAGTACTGTACAGATTTTTTCGCTGATGTGCTACGGTCTATTTTCCCTCATGCAAGAACTAACTTTCGATAGCGAAACGCGACAGGCGAGATCGCGATACGAAGGCGGTTTAGACAGATTGGATGACACACGACGGCAAGTGGCGGAAATGCAAGAGATGTTGAAAAAATTGCAACCGCAACTAATAATCGCCGCACAAGATATGCAAAAAATGTTGCTTGCCATAGAAAAGGAGGGTCAGGAGGTAGCGGAAATCGAGAAAGTAGTGAAACAGGACGAGGCAGCGGCTCAGGTAAACGCCGTCTCGAAAGATCAAATTGACCACCATGAAATACCTCTGCCTTCCTGAGTGATGGCTATTATTGTCTTTTTCATTCAGATTGTGGCTGACGGTGCGGCAGCGATAAAGGTAGAATGCGATGCCAACTTGTTAGAAACAATGCCGATTTTGATGGCAGCCCAGGCCGCACTCAACACTTTGACAACAGCGGATATAGCTGTAGTAAAGGCAATGAAGAATCCACCGTACGCAGTGAAATTAGTAGTCGAGGTCGTTTGTGTACTTAAGGTACGTCTAAAACGTATTTAAGTAAATAATTTAATACACCGTCCCCTACCTGGATAAACGGCACGTCTGAGTCATTGAGTTACTGCGAATTGTCACTTTTTTCGTAAAAAAAAAAAATATAGGAGGTAAAACCGGAGAGAGTGCAAACGAAGGAAGGGAAAATGGTCGAGGATTATTGGAAGCCTGCCCTGAAGGTTTTAATAGATCCGAAATTCCTCGATTCGCTTGTCAATTTTGACAAGGATAACATACCGGAGAAGGTGATCGATAGGATCCGAAAGGACTATCTCACCAAACCTGATTTTGACCCGGATAAAATAAAAAAAGTATCGACCGCTTGTGAAGGTTTGTGTCGATGGATTCTCGCTATATCGGAATACGACAAAGTCGCGAGGATCATCGCTCCAAAGCGAAAAGCGCTTAACGAGGCGGAGGCTGTTTATCGTAGTGCTTTAGATGCGGTCAAACTTAAACGGGATCAATTGCACCAAGTTCAAGTACGTTATACTATCGTTTTTTACAAAGCCAATCTGAAATTTCAGGGTGATCTGTACGACGTAATTAACCAGGACCTAATTGTTTTGCTCATTCTGCTTTACGCTCTTGTTCAGCAACGATTAGCTACGGTTCAGGCAACGTTGGCACAAAGAAAACTGGAGTTCCAGGCGATGTCGGACCAAGTCGCACAATGCGAACTTAAAATAAAGCGGGCGGAAGATCTGATTGGAGGATTGGGCGGAGAATACACGCGTTGGTCGAATAACGCCAAAGAACTCGGTGAGAGGTGACGTACCTCTGATGCTTATTTTCCATTTTCTCGCATTGTATACAATCCTTACGCTCATCTGTCACGTTCACTTTCTCGATTCTTCGGAATAGGTACGATCGCCTAACCGGAGACGTTATAATAGCATCCGGTGCGGTGGCATACTTGGGCCCATTCACAACGGCTTTCCGCATGCGCCAGATCGAACACTGGGTGAAGCTTTGTACAGACTTGGACGTGGTCTGCACCCAAGATTTCCAATTACGGGATGTCCTAGGCGATCCTGTGTTATTACGTTCTTGGAGCATCTTTGGTCTACCAAATGACGCCTATTCGGTCGATAACGGCATTATTGTCATGTAAGAAATAGTCATCTATCCTCTTCAAACATATTCACCCTAAACATAGCAGTCTTTCCATGTTCTTGCTCGAAAAGCCCCTTACTTTACACATTGTTATTAAACGACGAGCCTTTTAAAATAAGTATGTGAACGATATCTTGCAAATAAATGCATCAAAAGTGTTAATTGCGTTTATTTAGGAAGTACACTTTGTAAATTGTAGCAAATAAATTGATTCATTCAGGACTCATTCAAATCATTAAAATAATAAATAAAAATGCCGAAGAATTTATACTTAGTTCTTTGAGAATTTACTACTAATTATCTCTGATTTTTTTAATACTTCTAGTAGTTTAAGCTTTAGCGGTAAAAAGCAAACGATAGCATAATATACATGGGAAAATTATAATTGTCTCAACAAACATGGATAACATGGAAACATGGTATACATGGATAAATTTTGAGACAATCATCGAATTTACATATTACTCGGGATTCCAAATAGGAATACCTTCTTATTGTTAATACAGAAACTTCAATATCCGCGTAGGAATGCAAGGCGATGGCCGCTGATGATTGATCCGCAAGGCCAAGCTAACAAGTGGATTAGAAATATGGAAAAAGAGCACAATGTGACTATAATTAAACTCACTCAGCCGGACTACGCAAGAATTCTCGAAAATGCTCTACAATTCGGGCAACCAGTCTTACTTGAGAACGTCTATGAAGAGCTCGATGCAATGCTTGAGCCGGTTCTTTTGAAGCAAACGTTCCGACAGGGCGGTGCAGTCTGCATTAAGCTGGGTGACGCTGTTGTGGAATTCAATAATGACTTCAGGTATTCCATGCGATGACTACATATAAATGGTTGTCTTCTTGGTAAATAAGTAGGCACTAACATAAATTAATTCGCTTTACAACCTTCGATTCTCAGACTTTATATGACAACGAAACTGGCTAATCCTCACTATTTACCAGAGATAGCGGTAAAAGTGACACTGGTCAATTTCGCGATAACCAAAGATGGATTACAGGACCAATTATTGGGACTAGTTGTCGCACAGGAAAGACCTGATTTGGAAGCAGAAAAAAACGCAGCAATTGTGCAGGGGGCTGCTAATAAAAAGTACGCTAGTAATCGAGATTACGAAAGACGGAGAATACTACTGACAGAATTAGGTTGGTAAATTAAACTTTTTTTTTCAGATTGCTGAAGGAAACGGAAGATAAAATTTTAGAAGTTCTTTCTATATCAGAAGGAAACATACTCGAAGACGAAGGGGCAATCGACGTGTTAACCAACTCTAAAACCTTGAGTGACGACATACGGGTGAAGCAGGCATCCATGGAAACTACGGAAAAGTCTATCGACGTCGCAAGGTTACAATATGCACCAGTTGCTACGCAATCCACTGTGCTATTTTTCACAATCGGTACACACCCTTCCTCTTTACATATCAAGTGCATTTAATGTGCAAGATCCATTCGATACAATTCCGTTAGTTTATGTGATACCTTTAGCTGATTGTCAGTAACATAAGATGCAGGTAATCTTATACAATATCTTATTGCAGCTCTCTTAGGTAATATAGACCCGATGTATCAATATTCGTTGGTATGGTTCATAAATCTGTTCAGGGCGGCAATCGATAATACGGAAACGTCGGACAATGTAGAGCAACGTTTGAAGAGTCTCATTGACTATTTCACCTATTCTCTCTATGTCAACATATCCAGATCTCTCTTTGAGAAGCATAAGTTATTATTCAGCCTTCTTCTTCTTGTGAATCTTATGGAGCTGGAGGATGGAGTACCCCCAGCGCAGTGGATGTTTCTTTTGACCGGTGGACTCGGCTTAGAAAATCCACACTCCAATCCAACTACGTGGCTTCCCGCTAAACAATGGGATGAACTGTGCAGGCTCGACGAAGTCGAACCGTTTCAAGTCAGTTGTTGAACTTATTATATTGATACAGAGTGTGTCCGAAATCGCAATATAACCGACCATCGAGGTTTCCTTTCCAAAAGAACCGGCTTTAAATATTTATTAAGCCGCACATCACATTTCCTTCAATCTGGCATATTTCTACACATTATTTACTAGGATTAGGTATAATTGTATATATGTATAAGGAATGAACTTAATTTAGGCAATATTATATACGCTTCTTTGATTCAATGCCACTGAGAATTTATGTGCATCGTCGAAAAGGCCACCTTTTCAGCAATTTCTGAACAATCGAAATAAACGAGTGATTAAATTAACCGCATTATTTGCAATTTTATATTAAATTGCAACAGATATTCTGCATAAACCTAGAAGCAAATAACGGTGAATAGTCAAATTGTGTAAACTAACAATTATAAGTAGATCTAAGTCCATAGTAAAATTTCATAGTATGAAAACATTTCATTCTACATTTCCGACTTGATTTAACGCACGGGAGAAACCCTTTGTCCTTTCTGGTTGTATCACGATTTCGGAAACACTCTACACGCCACGATCAAGTGCACCGGTGCAATTTTTTTACCGTAAGAACAGATGAACACCCCTCTTTGCGTCCACTATACGCAAAAGTGCATTCACGACAGTCTTATTCACTTTGCTGACTGGAAATTTTCGATCTAACATGCTACGGAAAAGTAAAGGTAAGCTCTTTGCAATTTATCCTACGAATGAATATCTCGTTTAGGGTATCAGAGAAGCTCTTACAAAGAATAGCAATGAATGGAGAGCCTTATTTGATTCAAAAGAACCTGACACTGTAACTCCACCAGCGCCGTTTCACAAGATCAACCTCTTCGAAAGATTATTGATTCTCAGATGCATGCGCCCCGACAAAGTTATCCCAGGTGTCCAAATGTTTGTCCAGGGTATGCATGAAAACATAAGCGAGAGGTTATTTTGAAAAATTTCTCTATATGCCCCAATGTGCCCTTGTTACAGAAAACCTAGGTTTGCAATTCGTAGAACCGCCTCCCTTCGATATACTGTCCTCCTATGCGGACTCCAATTCTTGTGTACCGCTTATATTCGTGTTAACACCCGGGGCAGATCCAGGACAAATATTGCTCAAATTTGCAGAGGATCAAGGCTATGGAATAGACAGGCTACATTATTTGTCACTTGGCCAAGGTAAATATAGTTGAAGGCGTAAGAGGAACAGGAAGATAGTAGCTTCGCTACTTTCAGGCCAAGGACCGGTAGCCGAGGAGATGATAAGGGACGGCGTGAGCCTTGGACATTGGGTAGTGTTACAAAACTGCCATTTAGCAAAGAGTTGGATGGGTACCCTTGAGAAAATCTGCGAGGGTTTTCTACCGGATACGATTCATCCGGATTTTCGACTTTGGCTGACCAGTTATCCGGCGGAACATTTCCCGGTATCAGTGCTGCAAGCTAGCATAAAAATGACCAATGAACCGCCCAAGGGGCTGAAAGCAAATATCACTAGGTCGTACACCAGCGATCCCATAAATGATGCGGACTTTTTCGAATCGTGTACTCAAAGTGACTTCTTTAAGAAGCTCTTATATTCCCTATGCTTCTTCCATGCTCTAGTTCAAGAACGGCGAAAATTCGGCCCAATCGGTTGGAACATCCCTTATGAGTTTAATGAAACGGACTTGAGAATCAGCGTTTTACAATTACATATGTTTCTCAATCAGTACAGCGACGTTCAATTCACAGCTCTTAAATATCTAACGGGTGAATGCAACTACGGCGGAAGGGTCACGGATGAGTGGGATCGCCGAACATTAAACACTATATTGGAAATATTCTATACAAGGTAAATTTAAATAACTAATATGCTTACGTACTAATATGTCGTGTCGTGGTTAAATTCCTGTGTAAAAACGCTCTTTTTCAGCGATCTGCTAACGGAATCTGTCTACTATTTTGATGCGACTTCTAATGTTTATTATTGCCCGGTAGCAAAAGAATATGACGCATACATGGCATACACTAAAAATTTGCCGTTAATCACTCCACCGAGTGTATTCGGCATGAATGATAACGCCGATATAATTAAAGAGCAGCAAGAAACATATCATTTGGTCTCGTCCCTCTTGCTCACCCAGGTACACCCAAAACATTACTTTAAGATCAGCTTAGGCAACAAAGTCTTATATATGGTATTTTTTGCTTGCGTAATCCAGGATCGTGAGGTAGGTACACTGTTTTATAGATTTCTGTGAAATAAAGGTAAATCAATTGCATTGACTATCATTTGAACAGCGGTAACTTACATTTTTTTACGTTTTATTTATCATCAATTATTTCTTACTTTAACGACAATATTTTTGCAATCCACTTCATCTACTCAGGACCTCTGGAAAAGCAAGGTATGCGATACAAAAAATATATCGGTAAAGGGAATCAGAATAAAACTCACTAAAAAGTAGTAAAGCAATGTCCTTAACTTGATATGCCATAGGAAACTACAAAATCCGGTGCACAATCATCGTCGCAGGATGATATTATTGTAAACGTGGCTGCTGATATATTGGCACGGCTTCCTCAAGTGTACGACCTTAATGAAACTTATCAGAAATATCCAACATCTTACACTGAAAGCATGAATACCGTGTTGGTTCAAGAGATGAGCAGATTCAATAAACTTATCTCCTGTATAGAAACCAGTCTTATAAATATCCAGCGGGCAGTAAAAGGTGGCATTCTCATTAACGATAACAATTAAGAATCTAGAAATATCTGCCAATTTTATTTCTAACTACATTACCTGCTAAACTTTATTTACATTATCCTGTTCACGCTCAGGTCTCGTTGTAATGTCCTTCGAACTCGATAATGTCTATAATGCTATTCTAAGCGGTAAACTTCCTGATGCATGGAAGGAATATTCATATCCATCTTTAAAGCCCTTGGGTGGCTATATTAATGATCTTTTGTTACGTTTACAATTTCTACAGGTAAATTGACTTTTACATTTGCATGTCTATTATGTAAGAGAAACTAATTGCATTAAATGAGATTCTCATTTCTCACCTTATTATGCAGAAATGGTACGACGATGGTCCTCCTAATTCATACTGGCTCTCCGGTTTTTACTTCACCCAAGCATTTCTAACTGGCAGCATACAAAATTATGCCAGAAAATATCAAATACCTATAGACCTTTTGTCGTACGATTTCACAATACTCCAAGATACCGTATTCCGACGACCACCGGATGACGGCGTTTATGTTTACGGCTTGTTTTTGGACGGGGCAAGGTTTAATTTGAGAGAAATGCATTTAGATGAAAGTCTGCCGAAAATCCTATACGACAATATGCCTTTTGTAAGTATACATACTTACTCGGATGAACTTTGCTGCATATTCTTCAGCAAACGCTAACGACGTGTAGTATCGTTGCCGACCGTTACGATAAACGATATTTTCACTAGATTTGGCTGATCCCAAAAAAGAGAGAAGACATTTCAATTGAGGAATCTTACATATGCCCAGTATACAAAACCAGTGAACGTCGAGGGGTATTATCGACGACGGGTCATTCGACGAATTTTGTAATAGCTATGGCCTTGCCTACAACAAAATCGCCAAAACACTGGGTTATAAGAGGAGTTGCGATGCTTTGCCAGCTCACAGAGTAGACAGCGTTACGCTAAAGAGCATTATTCAATTTACAATGAAAAGGAGAAGACTGATTTTTACACATTTACCGTAATAAAAGATTACAATACCTATAACACTGGATACTTCCAATATACAGCATAAGGTCACTCGAGGTGAATTCTAATCGCCTATAGTAAGTACCTCGAATTAAGCTTTATTTCCTATTTTAATTCTTCGTGCTGCTTTTACAATTAGCATATTTGCATTGTATCTCGGAAAACGTGATACAACGTTAGCACATGTATCGTAATCTAATAAATTGGCTTTCAAATTTGTGTCTCTACGTAAGTGTCAAATGTATTTTCTTTAACAAGAGGGTCGGTAACGGTAATGTCTGTCCAGCTTTTATCGGGACTCATAATGACAAATTCAATTTTTCTCCGACTTTAAACGGCCCATTGACCACTGTGCGAAGCGCTCGTCCCGACCACAATGCCTTTAGCATCATTCTCACGTAGCTTAAAACCGCTTCTCGAAACAACGCGAGAATGATACACATGGATAAGTGATTGCGGAGCCTACTCGGAAGTGAAACTTTTTGGCGCGTCATGTAAAGGTGCAGCGTCTACCCCGAAAGAATTCAATTTAATTTTAGTCGCAACTTAACATTATCATGCAACGCACAACGGATAAGGGACAAGAACGCTCTACTTGTTAGTCGCTCGCATTTCTTATTCTACGCATTTTACAAGTAGCTCGCAGTATCGATACCGACATTTTTTTTCTTCAAGTCGCACGCGTTGTAATCATAACGCACGCAATCGCAAAACGAAGCGAAGAAATTCCCGCGAAGATTCTGTAGATGTACCCTGAAAACAAATGCCTGGAAGAAAGAAGGATGAAAAACAATTGATAGAAATAGATTAAACGAAATTAAATAGATTTGAGAACAAATGTGCACTGATAATTTACATCTTGTCAAATACGCATGCAACATATAAATAGGTTTGACACTAAAATTGAAATTGCAACGGAAATAGGGACAGAATGATGAGCGTAGATGATTACGCTGCACATTGCAATTACCATCCTGAAACATAAAACTACAATGGATTAAAGACAAAATGAAAATTGCAATGGAAATACGGACAGCATTCTGAACGTAGCTCATCATTATGACCGTAGATGATTTTGAATGATTAAATAAATAAAAATAGAACTTACACGAGGACTGTCATGTTGCCATTGCCATCCTGAAACAAAACTACAATAGATTAAACACACATATTAAAATTGCAATAGGAATACGGACAGACTGATGAGCGCAGATCATTTTGCATTGACGACCTGTAACAAATAAGCAGAACAATTATTAAATGAATAAAAATAGAACTTACACGAGGGCGACCATGGTGCCATTGCCATCCTGAAATATAAAGCTACAATGGATTAAACACAAAAATGTAGACAACGCGATGTGATACATGGATGATTTTGACCCTAACTAAGCCTGTAACAAAAACCAAACAGATGATTAATACATTTCAAAGTAGAAATATATCGAACACGTAGAAAATATTGAATTATGATATATTGGAAAATATTGGAAATATTGAAAATATTGGAACGTAATATACACGAATTGCAAAATAGTGGTGCAAGATACCGCAACAAGAAAAATTGGATTAACCGCGAAAATAAAAATAAAAAATTGCCCGTCGAAATATAACAGCAGGATTTTCCTGAGCAATCATTGTCGATTGAGTCAAATAAAACGCGCGCGGTATGTCGTTCTCCGTGGTTTACAGTGCAAGTGAGCAAATTACTAAAAAAATGTTTTAAATATTAACAGTAACCATGATCGATACAAGACAAAAGACTTAAATATGAACAATAACCATGATCGAAACAAAAAGAAAACTTTCGTCTGCTTCTTCGTCAGACCAGAGAAAATATGTTATTAATTTACAAGATCATTCTCACGAAATGCAAGGGCAAGAGTTGTAACGATATTCGATGATATTAAAATAATTAATAAATTATTCCCGAATAAAATATGGAATTAAGATAAGCAATTGACATTCTACATGCGTGCATATTATTCTTACGAGACATTTGAAAAATAACAATGTACATTGATCAAAATTGAACAAGCCAAAAAGTTATTTGAATACAACCCGTAACGTGCAATGCGTACGATGTTGCAATCGTCGCGAAGCAAGGCTATTTTTTAAATGACGCAAAAAACAATTATATTTGGGCAGCATGGCGCTCTGTGCAATGCGAACGATGCTGCTATCGTCGCTTATTGTTAGCGCTTTGTATCGTGTAAACTGTACACGAGGAGACGTTGGGAGACGAATGGAAATAATTTTTAATGCAAATTTAAAAAATTACGAACGACAAATTGGCATTAATAAAAGTTAGAAATTAAAAATTAAACATTTTACAGAGATATTTGAAAATTTTAAATTGAATATTAAACATTCTAAAACAAAAAATGCTGAACTCAATCAAATGATGAAAATTTTCAAAAAAGCAATGAATATAGTTACCGAAGTGAAAAATGAATAACAAGAAGTTACGACAAAATGAAAATTTAATTGAACTTTAAATTAATATTAAATGTGAAAGATTTCCATTGACCTAAGCGTTTCCATTTTGGCTTTCGTTAAGCGAGGCAATATTTGAAACGAGCAACGAGCAATAGTGACTACGTGATTAAGTTTACGATTTTTCATCCACTGATCAAAGAATGAAAAACCATGGCCCTCTTCTCTGGACCACTTCGGCACATTGCCTCTTCGGGGTCTTCTTTTATTAATCTTCGACAACCCTGATGGCCTGAAAAGCTCGGGCTCGCTGAATCGTTGGAAAGATTAAAAAATGCTAAAAAAAAAATCTGAACGCGGTTCTAAAGCTAGCGTATCGGCAAAATCAACCACCCATACCTGAAAATGGTCATTTGCCGAATACGCAACATTTAAAAAAGCCCGAGTGGAAAAGCAATATTAATTAATTCAATCCCTTGAGGAACTACACAAATTAATCTTCATTGTTTCAAAAATTGAAGTTAAATGCAAGTAAGCGCATCAACTTGTTAAGAGACTTGAAAATATCCATTAACACTTTGAAACACTTAAAGCAGATTCAATAAAGCAAAGGATTAAATGCATCGCCCGAATCAGTGGTGTTCTGATTGTGCAGTGGACGGAATTGTCCCTACTTAAAACTAAATTCTTTATTACAAAGTTCGCAACATTTGAAGGCCGTGCTTAAAAATTGCGAACACCTAGTCCAGGTGAAGGGATCCAGTTCTATTCCGACAATCGAACCTTCTCCACGTCCCTGGCCCTTTCTACTTAAAATTATTTTCATTCACACAGAAGAAAAAGCTACTTGCCTACCTAATACACCTATATTTAAAAAATGGCAAAGCAAACACACCAACACACATCACTCCACGGTTCTCTCTCATACGCCCTGGGTGCAAAGCCTACACTAGAAAGGATATCCCGGGACACCTCCGACACCCGAACGTGAAGCACACAATTCTATATTGTACGTACCATTTTTCTGAAATCGACTGTCGAGGACGGCGAACATTGCGTGAAACTACATCTGATATTCGCGTCGGGTGAAATTGAAATGCATTAGAAGAATGTATTTCGGTTTGGACTGTTGCATATAAACGAACGGATTTCACGTGTTCAATGGAAATTTTATTTTGCAGAATTTGAAATTTTAGTTTACACATAATGTATACGGGCGATAGCAGCATAAACAGTTGAGTCCACATAAATTAATGACGGATGTACTTCAAAGTTTAAATCTTGCCAGCAAAATACAGGAGAATTTCCGTCATTCTGCTTAATTTACGTATAAACACGAAAAATTATTTGCCGATATGACAGCGTCACTTACCTTCATCTTCCAAAGGGCCGCGGAGTAATAATGAAGAAGATCGTTCTGATTCGTTGGATCGGTATAACGAACATCACGTGACGTTAGCCGTGCACTTGATTGGCCACCTTATTCGATGCCTGACAAACTGATCGGTTCCTCGTCTCTGATTGGTCAATCGACATTAAAGCTGCGCAAAGCTTCTGCGCTGTAAATAATAACACACGGAAATTATTACCTTCACTGGTTTGAATATATATGTATGTGCATGATAAATTTACCCACCAGAACACGAAACCACCAAAGTTTTGTTTAATTCGCATGGACGAACTGCATATTTTGGCAATAAATAAGATATGATTTAACACTGTATAAAAATGTTACCGTAAGGCCGCAAAATTCAAGCAATGATTTCAAAAATAAGTCCTTTAAAAAGAACGTATACTTCAAGATTTATTGCATGTAGATACATACTCTGGTTTGTTCAAAATTGTTTATAAATAACCTACAATTTGCTGCTGCTTGATGTGTTTCATATTAGTTTACATATAGAAGAAATTCGTTAGGATCCGAACCGTACATCGTTCCCATTCAGTAATTCTTGGAAAAAAGGTCATAAAAGATTTATAGCATCTATTCTCAGGTAACAGGGTACTGCCGGGGACGTCGACTTTGTACTTCATTGTAGGGGTAAGCTATTTCAAGAATAACCTTTCAAAGCTTCTATTCGATATATTCGATATAAGTTGTGCGAGGAAAATTTACGAACTATCAAAGAGTACGAAGTGTAGCTAAAACGAACACACCTATCAAAATACAAGTGCCAAGAAGAGTGCGTTTACTACATAATACATATTCCACGACGTAATAACAACAATTTCTCAGGGCTTTGATTCATACAGATTCATATTTATTCTACTACGTACAGTGTGAGTTGGTTAGTCTCAAAAGAATTACAAAATGTAAGTACCAATTATGGCATCATGTTATTACTATAATGTAAAATTTGTTGGAAAAAATATAACCTCTCTGAAAATGTGTAGATACATTTAATCTAGCATATTAGGTGTTTACTTTCAATTTTCCTCTTATCTATAGTGTTAAATTTCTTACAATAATTATTGCTCAAACTTATTTTTTTAGGTCATCTTTAACTAAACCTAAATCTGAAATGACTCCGGAGGAGTTAGCAAAGAGGGAAGAAGAAGAGTTTAATACTGGTCCATTGTCTGTATTGACGCAATCAGTAAAGAATAATACTCAAGTATTAATAAATTGTAGGAACAACAAGAAATTGTTAGGAAGAGTAAAAGCGTTTGACAGACATTGTAACATGGTTTTAGAAAATGTAAAAGAAATGTGGACTGAATTACCACGTACAGGAAAAGGCAAAAAGAAGGTACGATAGTATTTTCAGCTACTTAGGGTGTCTTACTTATTTAATGTATCATATTGTTTTCATAATTAATATTTAAACTTAGTTTTAAAGTGATTTCATGTCATAATGTAGTTACTCAAAACAAATTAAAGAAAATGCAAAATGATAGTGGAACAATATTTTCTCATTTGCAGGCGAAACCGGTAAACAAGGATAGATTTATCTCAAAAATGTTCCTGCGTGGAGATTCTGTGATTTTGGTTGTAAGAAATCCACTGGCAACAGCATCGGGAAAATAGTTTTATAAGATTAATTTACTAAAGTATTTTTAATACCGTATAATAAAAGAAATCCGTTTCATGTAAAACAGAAGTGTGTATTTCATTGATATATCATATTACCACATAATGTAATAATTATAAACTAAAAAAAATATTTAAGCACAAAATGCAATTCATTTATTAAGAATCATACACAAGATTATTAATCCTTCTCTGCAATTGCCGTTAGGTGTTTATCAATTTCTGGTTCTGTCAATACTCTGAAATGAATAGATATGAATCAGTTGAATATCATCAAAACAAGTATTACTTACACAATTTGTTAAAATAATTGCTATTTACCGGAACTTAGGATTACTCTTCGATACCACCCCCACTTCTATTTCTGTGGGTTTAAAGTCGACGGATAATACAACGGACAAACAAGTTATGGCCAATTGTATAGTTTCCTCGTAATCATAATTTTGTTTCTTTTTTAATTTCTTTTCAAGGTAAGAATTAGCTTCTGTCTGTTTAGACCCAACAGAAATGGCTCTGTAGCCACAAAAATATCCTGCTGGATCAGCTTTGTAAATGCAGGGGCCTTTTTCTTTATCATAAGCGATTAGCATCATGGAACATCCCAAAGGCCGCATTTCTGCATTTTGTGTGTATACTTGACTGATATCAGCTACACGTCGGCACAGAGCGTCGACTGGAATTTCATATCCATGCTTGTATTTAAAATGTGCAGCCTCGTATCTTGCACGATACACTTGAGACTTGCTGTCAGCTGAAACAGAGTAATGTAACTGCGGCTATCGATATTTGTGATACAGAAAGTATGAAGAAGTATACCTATCTATCTGTAACACATACCTATCATTCCTGTCATGACACATCCTATCTGGTCCGTAAGTTGAAATATATGAGTAACGCTAGAGGCGTCGAGTAGCTTGTCCTGAAATATGATGGAAAAGAATTAATCGAATAATATTTTCTAGCACTTTTCAAAGTGCTTTGAATGAATATACTTTTACAACGAACTTTAACAAACATAAAAAATTTGACAGGTTACAGAGAATAAAGTATTATATTGTCAATTAAGGTTATCTTACTGGGACTTTCTTTTGTGTCGCAAACACTGCTGTATCCACACCCTTTACAGCTACAGAAGTTAAACCGCCTTGATTAATAGCTTTGAATGCATATTCTGTAAAATGGGTAATAAGTAAATATTAAGCAGTTCAAAAATGCAGATCACGGTGTCATGACATACCGATATTACAGTAAAATTAAGCAATTTCCTGTGTAATACGTATTTTTCGGACCACATACTCCGTGTAAGGTATTTAATGGAAGTTTTAGATCTTACCCACTTGATAAAGACGCCCCTCGGGCGAAAAAATCGTAATATGTCTATCGAATCCGGCACTGCTACCTCGCGACATGTTTGCTAATAGCTCCTTGATGCTATCAAGTACGTAGATGGGAATGTATCTTTTACGTACTTGTTCGTTGTTTCATCCAGTTTGATCGTACAATTTTGCCTGGGGTGGCACTAGAGAAAGTTAGTTAGGGTTCGTATGTTACCAGCCTTGCCAGATAGAGAAAATTATCTCTTGCGAGATTACTAGCGCATGCGCGTAACACCTACTGTTGACATATCAGGATTGTACATTGTAATTGGTGTGCGGATAGGACCAATGGCTTCTTCCAAAGCAAATCCATCAGAAATCTGTGCTAAGAATAAAGTAAATTAATTATCAGATAAAAACTAGGTAGTTTTAAGAAAAATGAAAGTACATAAATTCCAAAAATAAACTCGCGTAACAGTAAGTACTAACATTTAAATACATCACCGTATATTATACGGGAGACAGCGGAACCCCTACTTGTTTCCGGCATCGTACAATCCTGAAACCGTTGTCCAATGAAATCATTCCATCGTGCGCGCAGGCGCGAGAAATTTCTTGGACCTCCGGCCACACTGACTGTTAGTAGCTCGCCATGTTTTTCAGCAAGTGAGGTGTGTAGAATAGGCCGGGGTGAAAAATCATCTCTCGAGGCATGCAGGTACGTCAAAATCGATACCTATCTGACAATTCCTTCGAATCCGCGAAACGCACAGTTCCGACAACGGCGATTAAAGACTGGACATTCGACCGTCGTGATTCGTTTCATAACATTACGTCTCGCAAGTTCACAGCAGACCTATGACTCAGGGGAAACGCATAGCGCAATCGGGAAGGTTATTTGCACTCTACCCGACCAATTGCCTTTGCCAACAATGTACACAAGCACGTACACAAGCATGCGGTAACACAGTATATCTCTGAGATCACATCTACTTGCACGTTTATTTTCATCTACATGCCAAAGCAGTTCGGAGCAAGCGACGAACTGCACTGCTGTCAAACCACGTTTCGCGCGCACATAGTCTTATCGGTATGCGCCACCAGTTTTGGAAAAGAATAATATCTGCTTCGTCGTTCTCTATTCGTCGTGTGTACAATGACGCGTATGCAGAACGTGTCGCGCCCGATACCAATTGATGGTCTTAAATATGTGACACACGCGTTACGCAAACACGGTCGAAATCAAACGATTAATACCAGAATATTGAGACATCTTAGAAAACGATATTTAAAGCTCTGACGGTTATAGCTTGTTCAGAAAACAGTTGAGCAAGACCATCGATGCAACGAAGAATATAATTATCCGCTATGACAATATCTCTTCTCTTTCCAATAAGGAATGTACATTTGATTCCAGAGTCAAAATGGGAAGGAACACAATTTACTTGTTATCCTTCACTAAGACCTGCCAGCCTCGCTTCAAGATATCCACCACCCACCGTATACAACGCAAAACAGATTCTTAAGTGCTGTAACGAAGAGAAACAATTCCAATATTACAGATCGGCGAGAGGGATTAGGGGAACTAACGCGTGAAACTAAAAGTTACAATCTAAGAGTCACAAATAATACGCCGTGTAACGGGAAAACTTAGAGGTGGTGGATACGAAGAACCTGAACTACTAAAGGACAATAATACCATATACCGTAACACTATATTAAAGTTGGTGAGTATCGAATTGACGTCCGTCGTTCTTCAACTACGTCTTTTGCAAGAAGAATTGAAATCAAGCTACGATCTTTTAATATTTGCGCTTTTGTTTATGCTTTTTTCTTTTTTCGCCATTCCAGATAAAGAGATGATCACCCTGGAGGTAAGAATGTTCGTAGCAGTTCCTGGGGCTAGAAGGATATCCTTTGAGAAGAGGGAATGAGGAACCCGACGTTACACCTAGTCGGGGTAGAGGTGTCTCCTGGCGGAGGAGGCCAGGTGTTTGGCAGAAGGGCCGAGGAGGAGTTGCGCCAGTGGCTTGAGACGCGCTTGGACGGATTGGGAATCGACCCGATCGCGTACTCGCGTTTCGTACTCAGCCTATTGCGCCGCCCCGACTCGGCCCTAAGCCCTCCTCAAGAGGCTATAGGCACTGGTACGAGTACTGGACGACGCGCTCGTAGTCAGCCTAAGGTTTACTCGACGGTGCAGGGAGACAGAGAGCAGAGACAAGCCGTCGTGCGATGCTTAAAAAGTGCCGCTGACAATGTGAGTAGGTCAATTATAGGGGAACAGTAAAATCATCTGTAGATGTTTCAACGAAAATATGACTGTTTGTTTATTCTGCAGAAGTACGGGGTTGAAGCTTTGGTCGACGAATTGTGCGCCAAGTTAAAAGATTTGGAAGGTGCCGGTGCAAACGATGAAAACGAAGAGTCGACAAACTCCAGTGGCGAATCCAAGATAAATTTGGAAGCTTTAACTCCTCACGACCGGGCGCTCAGATATTACGCAGCATTCCCCGCCTTACAGCCCACGACATTGAAATTGTCGCATAGGAAGTACAAGAATTTAGGTAATAATACCACTCACGGCGGTACGAACAGCAACAAGCAGAACGAAATCAATTACAACAAGAATAACAAGAATAATAATAAAACGCGCAGCAAGAAGACAAAAATGTCCATCGTGAGTATCTCGTTTCGAACGAACTTTGCGCACTTTCTTTGTATTTACGGTATCACAAAATTCGCTTCTCTCGTTACAGAGTATCGAATCGCAAAAATCAGACGAGAAGGAAAGCTTCGGATTCGTAAAGTCGATGGAAAGGGAAAGGGAAAAGGAACGCGAAATGGAATTGGATCAACTGAAGTTGGCCCAATTGCAGGCAAAGTTCGATGAAAGTTTAGAAGCACTCTGGGGTTCAGGGCCCGGAAACGCGCACGATACAGCTTCGATTTGGGCTGCTCCTTCTCTCTCCATACCCTCTAGACCTCTGTGGCCTCCGGACACAACTGAGACCTTCACTCTTTCCACATCGGACAACGGTTATGCAGGAGACACACCCTATCAGGAATCGATCACAAGTGACTCACCATTGATACCGTGGGATATTGACTTAATCAGCGTAGAGGATTACACAGAGGCGCACAGCGACAAAAACGTATCAGGTAGGTCACTAGAAGTAGAAGTGTCGTCTGTCTTCTCACGCGTATCTTCATAATTTAATGTGCTTCCAATTTCATATGCAGGGTGCAATGTAAATTGGTCCGAAACAATTGCGGAAGGACCGTGGCTTTGGAAAGGCCTCGGCAGTAACCTGGCTACCTTCGGTCAGAGTCCACGAACGGGTAGTTGCTTCTTTCCAGTTGTACCACGTAAAACTCCTATTGGAACCCGTAAAGAGTCTCGATCGCGTCCGAAGGTGAATAATATTCCAGAGCCAGACGAAGATCTGCTCACTTCTGCTCGCACACACTTTCGCCCGATACGAGATGACGGTCACTGGGCGGACGGTACGACGTTTACCGTGAATAATACCTTGGAACGAGTCACTTATCGGAGATCCGAGTCAGGGAATCTGTTGTACCTGCCCGGAGGTGAGAGCCCGTACATGGAGTATCGGGAGAGCAATTCGCCAGTTCTTCCTGTCTCGTCGAACCTGACGTTGAAGTTCAGGGTTCGTCAGTGCGACAAGTGCATTCAAACAGAGCCCATTCGTTCCCCGGTGAAACGAAGAATCCTTTCCGAGCAGGATCGCTTTCGGTACTCCTCTGTAAACGCGGAGGAGCCTACCGATTTATCCGAGGAGGAAGCCGATAGAAGAGACTACACCTTTCAGGGTCAGTCACAGCGAATTCGGTCAAGCGTGTCTCTGCAGAACGACAGAAAGAGGTGAGATTAAATTCTCCTCGTTATCCCGAAGAAAAATAAGTGATTCCGCGTTAAGGCTGGTCGAAGGGCGGACGGTAAATTAAAAAGAGCATGAACAATGAGCGTAAAAACTGATACCCGGGCCCTTAAGGTCGCAATTTCTACACCAGCCTTTCCGTGTATTCGCACCTCAATTAAACATTCTCAACGCGATCATTGTACTTAACGCGAACATTATCACGCGTCTCCCCCCTCTGTCCTTCTTTTTTTCCACGATGTTTTAGGAGGCACAGTAGTAGTTTCGGGTACCACTCTCTGGAGACCTTGCGACCTTTGACGTTATGAACTCTGGACGACGTCGACGGGCGACTGGATGCTTCCACACTGAGCATTAGAGAAGCAACTACACTCCTACCTCCGTACCGAAGAAAAAAAAGGGGATATCACAAAAACTACGATACGGCAAGGGGCCTCTTGGCATGTGGAATTTGTTATGCATGTATCCAAGAAGGCGGGAACCCTGTCGTCGCCAAATAAATGGAGGAAGAAAGAAAAAAAGTGTTGTTGGAAAGGAAGCAGCAAGCAGGTCCGGAAATCATAATATTAATAAAAAAAAAAAAAAAAAAAAAAAAAGACGGGCAAACGCGACGAACCCGTTCACAGGCCATCGCCTTCATATAGAAAAGAGGAAGGAAGAAGAACGAAGGCGCTTAACCCTTGAGCTGCGATCATCGAACGGCGAAATTATCGACAGGAGAATTCGGGCGATCTGCGGGCTTTCCTTCTCTGTCCGCCGGTTATCGGACCTGGCGAATCATCAAGGAGCCGACCCGGCTCCACTCATTTTGTAGACACACGGTACAGATGATTTCATTTCGCATTAAATTCCAGATGAAGTAAATTCATCTGGAACGTCATACGACGCTAGACACGGGAGTACCTAAGCGTCGCACGATATTCTCGTTTGTTTACACTACAAGCGACAAGTCGTTTTAATCACACTCCCCCCCCCCCCCCCAATTTATAATTTAAAAATCTGTTAAATCCGCTAAAATAATGCTCCTTTGACGTTCGAGCTCGTATCGACCCCACGCTTCTTTGGGTACTCCCTTTAACCAAATTAACGAACGTAATGGACAATCGTACAACGGTTTCGAGTCACTGACTGGTTCGGCGACGGAACGGTACGCCGTATAGAGGGGCATGAAGGATGTTTCGAAAGGAATCTGTGTTAAAGTGAATTGCCTTGAATTCGGCGTCTATACATATACTAGAGAAGTTTACATACCATTGAACCGCGCCGAACCTGCGGGACTAAGAGACTGGCGGAGGTAAGAGAGGGAAGTCGGAGAGGACCGACGAGTGGTTTCGCGTCGTCTCACAGATGAAAGACGGTGTAAAACACGAGACGAAGCGCTCGTGGAAGGATAAGCGAATACGTAATGTTGGCGTGAAGGAATGTAAGCATTGGGAGTAACCAAATAAAAGCATCGCAACCATGGAAATTGGTTTCGTTGCCTTTCATCGTATTCCCCGTAAAGGTATATTTTTCTTTACTTTTTTTTTTCATCGTATCGAAGAAACCTTGAAATGACATTCCACGCGAGTATAAAATAAAGTAACGAGGTGCCCAGTTTCTAGCACCCTGGATGTCACAATTGCTCGAGTTATTTTGGGACTTGCGAAGGTTTAGTCTATAGAGAATGGGTGGTTGCGCAATCGCGTGTATAATTTTGAATCAAATTTTAGTTCACGGGTTCTGGGATGTGAATAGATGGCGGTATCGTTCCTTTGCGCTTTTAGCTCTTTGGCACTGACATCTACCATTAATTTGTAGAAATTAACCTTCCATCTACGTATCATCTGTAATATCACGTGATAAGGGACGGAGTGGAATTAAATGTAAATTCAAGTTGTTTCGTTCACAGAATTTAAAAATTTTAGTACGTTCCATTATGCATTGTAATTTACCGTCATAATGGCATACGAATCTGAATATAATACAATGAAGCATTATTTGTATAGTAATATGTAAATTGAATCTTCCGATTGACTAGCAGCTCGCAGAAAAATTTGAAACCTTTCAAGCAATTACACGATATGCCCGAAGATCGATACGCTTTGATTACTTTTTCGTTCAAGTGCCATTTTCGTATTTATATTTATAAGGATAAATTTCTCGGCAGAAAAAGGAGCGAAGCAATTACCCATAAATTATCCTAAGAAATAAACGAGGAAATCGAGCGTGTCGAGATGCAAAGAAATGAAGAGAACCTAAGAGGTGGCCTACGCTCGGTGGCGCGTCGCCCACTTACCTTTAGCGGGACTTTGTTTTCATTTATTTCACTTAGCGCTGGTTTCTCGATTATTCAGGATAATGAAACCTGAATAATCACACGATTCGATCGTAGAGGCGGCGTAGTCGTGCCACGTTGAAATGGAAATGAGCCATTAATCGGCAACGTATGCGGATACGGAAATGTCGTAGACTGAATGGGAAATGACGATATCGGGAGTAAAGAGGGCAACGTAAACTAACTTCAAACAGGCCCGCGACATTGTGATATCAATCGCGAATTTCTCGTTCGAAATTTTCCCTCGATACGATGTAATCCCACCTGTCCCCACTTACATCATAAATCACATTTCCAACTTTCTATTATTTCCAATTATTTCCCTTTCGCAGATCCTCGTGATTAATTGAAATCAATGGGATCTGCAGCGAATACGGCGAAACACTGTTGCCTTCTCTTCATTCGCGGGGTCCTGCCGATTGCCGCGCCATTGATTTTTACTCGAGGAAACGAGTGTCGCTCGTGCGGAAATCTTCTCCGCTCATACGAGCGCCTCTACGCCGTTTACACAGAGATCCTTTACTCTTCCGTTGCCGAGGAGAGCTCGTCAGAGGTACGATCCCTCGAGCGTGCGCGCGGTTGCGATAAGGAAGGATAAAAAAAAAGAAGAGAAAACAAAGTAAAACGAAGAAAAGTCAAGCGCGCCCGCGCGAATCCTTCGGGACGTTAGACTCCTTGCTCTTGTCATTCTGCCACCCAACCTACCCCATCTCCAGAACAAATCTCTTCGATTTCTCTTCCACGTGGGACCGCGAGGTACACGCGGAGAGGTAGAACCACTTGTGAAGAAGCGAGTGCCGAAAAGAATCCTTCCAGGACGAAGCGGATCGACGGTCGTCTACGTTTACGGGACGACGAGCGAAAATTTATTTATTCGCACGTTCTCTCTTACGTCTACGTGCCGAAATAGCATCGTAACTTCGCTCGAGCGGTTTAACCTTCGAGTACGAATGCGCGCAGCTCGGCCGTGTTTCCGCTTTTCGTCAGGGCATGGAGGAGCGTGTGCGTTATAGCGGCGCGAGGGTTAGCTGGAACGTGCAGTTAGAAGCGGTGGCGAAGGCTGACACGCGGCCAACCGGCGCGGCGTCTATGCAAAGTGGAAGAAGGCGCGACGGGAAAAAGAAAAGCCGAACGAAGGAAATTAAAATAAAGTGAGAAGAACAGCGAACAATGTGAGAGTTTTATCAGTCGGCTGTGCCAGGAGATTGAAGATGGACAGGGAAGGGAGGAAGCGTGGGATGTATGCGACACGATGGTAACGGCTAGTGCTGCGAGGTTGATGGGGGCAGCAACGGCAGTGGCGATGGCGCCGCTCACCGGTTGTGGAGGAGGTGGCGGAGGTGGTGGAGGCGGTGGAGCCAGTGGAGGCGACGGCGGTGGTGGTGGCGAGGAAGGCGCAGTGGCGGCGGGTGCGTCGGCGTCGGAGGAAGCGAGGGAGAGAAAGGAAGTGGCAGTGGGTTGAAAGGGAAGGGAGAATCGGAAGCGAAGGGACGAAGAGAGGGAGAATATTCGACGTAGACCGAGTTCGGACAGCGAACCGTGGCTTCAGTACGGTCTCGATCTTCCTCGCGCAAGGATCGTCGCGTTTCACCCCCGGCGGAGTCCAAACTCACGTCCAACCCCTGCACACGTTGATCCACAAAAGACTATCATCCTCTCTTCCTCGTTGTCCTCGTTCTCCGCGTGCGCGGGTGTACCTGTCGTTTGTACTTCTACGAGCGTCGAACCCAAGCATAATCCTTGACCGAATCCGTCTTCCGTTTTCCACGAAAATTCATTCGTCCTCCTCCTCCAAGTGAGCGAACTTTTTTCACCGAAAGTTCGAGCCGACCACCAACCGATCCTTCGCTTCTCCCACCTTCGAGGTCCTCGTCACCTTCGGTGTTCCCCCCACACAACGTAGATGAAGGAGCACAGTTGAGTGGCGCGTGTCGGGGTCGACGGAAGTCGTTGGAGCGAGCGGTGTGTGGTAGCTCGTAAATAATAAAGTGTGTCCCGTTGCTTAACCGGTGGCCAGTGCCCTATGGATAAATCTACGCTGCACGCCGGCCCTCGAAGAAGATCGACGATGACACCTACCCCCAGGCTCTGCTGCTGCTTGATTCTCCTGCTTCTTGGACACGCTAAAGGTTCGTTCTATACTGTTTTCGACGAGCGAGGCGAAGCGGAGGTAGTAGCGATGAGGAGAGTCGGCTGGCTCCTCTCTACCGGCTCCGGTAATGCATGCCATTTTTCTCCAGCGTTGCATTCCTTCGCCTGTATTTACGTCGGTTTGCGGGACGCGAGATCGGTATCGCGCGACGTCGGTACCGCTTTATCATTCAAAATGACGATGATATACGACGTTCGTAAAATGATAGACATCTGTGCTTGCATACCCGTCCCGCGCGCGCGTTACGTCGCTTCGAGAGAGGAAACGTTACGAGTTCCACGGCATTATTTCAACATTTGTCGAGATACGATCGCGGGCTGGATGTTTTGAAATTTTTTCCTTCAACCCTGCGACGACCACCCTAGCTTACGATTCTCGATAATCCAAGTCGAAGCTGACTTGGCTGTCCCGAAGAAGGAGAGTACTCGGTAGGAGGAAGTTTGCGTGCGAATTTCGACGACGAGCGGATGGTGCATTTGCGCGCGTTATCACTACCGCTAGTTCGACCGACTATTAGACTAAACGGGATAATAACTGCGGAGAGACGCGAGAGAAGCGTCGCTCGACACTCACTTCGACGTGGAATTTCAGAGCGTCGCGGTCGGCGCTTAATTCAAACGGCTCCGCGGCGGAATTGGCGTGGAAGGGAAAAAGAGGAGTAAAAAAGAAACGTGCTCGTAGCCGTGA
Source organism: Tiphia femorata (assembly GCA_944319695.1). Lineage (NCBI taxonomy): Eukaryota > Metazoa > Arthropoda > Insecta > Hymenoptera > Tiphiidae > Tiphia > Tiphia femorata. The sequence goes on along the minus strand of OX090895.1, from coordinate 15,792,059 downwards.
AAACAATCGCCGGAACAAACGCCTTCGCGCGAGATTTAGTCGAATTACGCGATTGCGAGAGACGAGAGATTCCGATGTATTTTAAACACTTTGGTGGCAGCTTTTTCTGGCTCGACCGTTTCCTCTCTCCCTATCCGTTCCTCTCTTTCCAGGCATTAAACAGTCGCGATCGTTCCCCTTTACGGTGGAGTTGCCTATTCGCGGCGGAGTGCGAGCTTATCGCAGCCGTGACAGAAGGATCGTCATCGCACGACGGATCGCGCGCATTAGAGATGACGATCCGAAAGTGGAACGGTACATTATACATTGCGCTTTAATTTTAGTACAAGCCGTTATTAGAGCATCGATTTCACGGGCCAACGCGCCGCGCGCTCTTGCGCACTCCTTTATCTTTCGTAAAGGAGAGATTTTCTCAAAGCCACCCATGCGGTGCTTTTCCTCCCCCCCTTTATGGAAACAACGAAATCGCATATTTGTTGTGGCTCGAATAAACGAGAGCCGGTTTTAACGAAAGGTTACGACGCGGTCGTGCGGGATTACACGATGGCCCGTGACAATGTGGCCAACCGTGCGACCGGTCGATTTGAAAATATCGGACGGAAGAGATATAAATTAATAGCTTATCCGATAAAGAGTAACGCAAGGTCGTGCGACTTTGGGTTATGACGCAAGGGTCGCCAAACGGGGTGTTTCAGGTGGATTTAGAAAGTTTATAAGGAAGGGTTGCGCGACCGACGGTCACCGGCCGAACGAGGAGAGCAGAGAGTTCTTAGAGTCCGATGAATTTCAATGTACCGCTGGTATGCCCGTTCCATTTTCCTCGCATAGCTCGCGTAAGATTAAAACTCGAAGATTTACGGTAGACGCGGCGCTAAACAACAGTGTATTAAATTAGCCTGGCGCTAATTAAGCGCGTGGACTGGCCGTAGTACGAAGGACGCCTGAGGTGAAAACTTGTGTTGAACGTTCAATAATTAATTATGTATTCGTGCTTGCGTTCGAGTGTGTTGAACGACGATGAAAACGACTTCCCCCATAAGTTTGATTAGTTCTTCGAAAGCATCCGGTATCAAAGGGGCTAGACTCGCGTGTGCCTCATTTGAATTTAATTGAATTCATCGGCTACTCTTTTTAAGGGATGTCGAAAAATGCGCGGGTATACCCGGCACTCTATTTATCTGCCGAACAGACGATTCTCGAGTGGACGCGAGAAGAGGACGAGAGATAATTTGCGCGACAATAATAAAGTCGTGCAGATAAAAAGAAACGTCCTATTAGACGGGCTCGTAAAAGCCGGGCAAGACTTGGCGAAAGATGAAGTAGCTTGTAATGTAACGGGAGTGGAATAAATTATAATATAAAATAAGAGAGGCCCGACTACGGCTCTAAGGGTACGCGAGGAGAGGTCGAGCAGAGGTAACCTGCACATTTACACCCTCCTTTACACGTTTTCTTTTACCGTGGTAGGACACGGGGTGATGTTCCGCGATAAAGGTCGCAGTAAAAAAAATCTGTATCGACGTATTTATGAAGACCTTCGGGGCGTCTACTTTCCTAGAAAATGTGTCAAACTTTATTTCCCCTTACTGCAGCCTCCCTTATATATCCGAGACCGCTTAGGGATTCGCCCCGACCGCAAAAAGGACGATGCACCGGTGAAACGAAGTCGACTTTTTCTTAAAACTTCCTCTCACAATCTCACGGGTACGTAGTGTTTTTATGTCGGGCTGCAGCCAGGAAGCCAGTTTCCCCGCGTATTCGTAAAAGCCGAACTTTGAGAACCGTGTAAATGCGTTTCCTCTACTCCACTACTCCTTTGCCGTTCTCCTTTCGCGGGGCAATAGCGGGGTATAAAGGATTCCCTCTTTTTCTGCTTTCGATTGAAAAATTGCCGTTGGCGTATATTAAAATAGGAAAGTGCGTAATGGACGATTCTCCTCCGTCAAGGAGTAGACAAACGGTCCTCGAAGAATTGAAGCTGGAGGGATAAATGGAAGAATGAGGATTTCTTTTCTTTTTCCTAATTCACTGCATTCGCTACTGGCATTCGCCACGTCGTCAACGCGCTCTTTTGTAAGAAACTGAAGCATACGAATCGAATCCGACACAATATCGCAGCTTGTAAATCACTCACCGCTCTGGCGCGGGCTTTGTTTGAGATTATTTCGCGTGTGAAGCAAAGTAAAGATAGATGACAATATATCGGGCGTGGATTGTATCGGTGAAAACCGTTGGGTCACGTAACCCCTTGGATGCGCGACAATGGCATAGAAATCACAATTTATCCCTTATTCAAGCGAACGCAATCGTGAATTAACTCGGCGAGCGGCGTGAAGAAAATCAAAATATATTTGTCGTCTCGTTGCGCGGGTCGAGCATTATACAAATTAAAAGGATTTCGCGACAAAATGCTGGGATTTCGATCGCGCTATAAATTTCAACGGTCCGAAAAAAAAATAATAATATCATCGTACGTTGACCGTACGAGAGAAAGTTTCACGGTAACGCGAATATCCAATTTGCAGGTGCTATTTAGCTTGTACATTTTTATCTCCGCTTTTCGATTAATCTTCTATAAATACCGACAATGAGCGACCGGGGTAGCTCGCGAAAATGTAAGAATTTGGAAGCAGTTGCAGATTCGCGGAAAGGATAGAAACACCCTGTTCTCTTGTCCGCTCGAGAAGTGGCGTTCACGCGCCAGCACGCAAATCAGCTCGTGAAAATAGGCCGACACTTTCAATTTATGAATATAGCCGTGCGTCCCAGAGCCTCTTGCGTCATCTTCGGAATATCGGTCGGGGCTGGGCGAGAGAGAGTAGACGCGCGGGTATTCTGCATCTGCGTAGCGAACTACTATAGGGAGCACGGCACGTTTTTCAATGAATAGATTCATCGTCACTTCCTCGGCGCACTCTCCTCATTCCACGCGTTAACCAATGGATTCGGCACTCACCTTTCGAGCGTTAAATGTCGGATGGGATTAAAAACACGATTAAGGACCCCCTTTAAGGATCCTCCGCGCTAATACGTCCGATGAAATATCGGGGCGAGAGGAGCGACCGCCAGTGCCTTATTATTCCACGCTTCGTAACTCTTGGAAATGAGAAAATCCATGTAGCGCGAGGAGAGATCCTTCCTGCGAGGTGTGGCAAAGCGCGCATATCAAACAGTTTGCTCCATTCGATATTTATACGCGCCAAGGTGGGAATAAGTTATCGCCACGTCGACGTACCCCGAGAGTATCGTCGCGTTCTTATTACCCGCGTGGCTGGGGTCCAAAGAAGTGTTGTATCCTCGATTCCACTAAGCGCGCACTTATTAAAATTCATTGTATATTATCGCGCCACCGCCGCCACCGCCGCGCCTCGGAATCGTTAAACTTCGCCGCTGATACCTTTCTTCGTTTTACCTTCCTCCTCTTCCTCTTCTCCTCGTCCCGCCCTTTTTCACACGGTGCGCGGCTACGACTGTTAAAAGGAAACTTTTCCGCGCTACGTGTACCTACACGCGAAGCGTTACGCCATACATAAAGGAGCGTGTATCTATCACTTGAAACTTTCGCAACAATGCCGTAGCTTTGTATTAAAACATTTTCGGGACGGTTTCGAAGTTTCCACCAAGTTTCCCGTCTGCCATGCCGCCGTACTGGATGCATCGCGCCGATTTGGCAGTCGGTTGCTTTCGCTTTAACCCTTTAACTTTCAAACGTCCGACAAGGGGATGTAAGCGGCCCGCTTTGGCCCGATTAGTTTCCCCGGGCGCGTTGCGCTCGATTGTTGGTCGATGCGATTATAAGGATCGCGATTGGGAAACTTGCCCTTTGGAGCCCTTCGATAGGTAGTTTTGCAGTGACGGGACGAATTTTTGCGAGCTCACGACTAAAGACATGTCGATTTTGCTTCGTGCGAAGCGTGCGCGATAAGAGCGAAAAAAGAACGTTGGATCGAGGGCGAACAAAGGCCGTGAAAATAATGTTTTCCACGAGAATGTAAAGTACGGTGCGTCCGATAACAACGACTCCTAACAGGGTACACACGATCATAAGGATCGCGACGACAACCTCTACCCTTCGGTCCTTTGATCGTTAGTTCGCAGGGACATTTTGAAAATGTTCGCGACTCAGTAATGCGCACCGTTTGATTTTGCTACACGCGAAACGTAATAAAGGACGAAAGAGAACGAGCGTATCGTCGAGCGCGAAGAAGGGTCCTGAAAAATGTGTTTTCCATGCGAAAATGAAGCGTGTTTCGCCGGTGCCCTTTGCCTTGTTTGTCGAGTGTTGGAGGTTCTTCCTCCTTCAGGTTTTCATTCCGTTTGTCTCCTCGTTCCAACGGAAGCGAAGCACGGGGAAAACGACGATGTCTTCTCTCTCGTTGGATATTTCTTCTCGGAGCCATAGCGGCGCGGACCCCGGGTGCAGCGGCTCGTTTCTGACTTTCGATACGCTTTCGTTTCCGTTCCGAGTGAACGAAACGGAATAAAATGAAACGAAATAAAATCAATTCGGGGCGGATCCAGGTTCCGCGCGCGCTGGGAGGAGCGCACGGGTGAAGCGTGCGCTCTCACCGTCGCGCACCATCAACCGCTCGATCCTCTAAAAACATTACTTTCAAAGTCTAAGTATCATTTATCTCGAAACTGCAGCAGCAGGAGCAGGAGCTTTTCTCCGCGGACGAGCATCGATTTCATTAACTCGTTGTATTAGTCGTTTTAATCGAACAACCGTCGGGCCATCCTTCACCTCCTTGTTTCCACTCTCTCGCACTCTAACGGCAACTACCCGAGTAGAAATGAATCTAGTACGTCCGATGTGAAACCTCGTAGGTAGATAGTATTGACTAGATTACATTTTCTTGCTAGCAGCTAGGTCAGTACTAGATAAGAATTTATAGACAGTTTTACTGACGTAGCGGTTGTGTAGTAATACATAGAAAATATGATACTAGATGGTGCTGTCTTTCCCAGAAAATATAATCCAATTACTAGTCGCCACTAGCACTTTTAAATTAGTCAGCGAATCTCTCACGAGCTTGACGACACCGGTGTGAACCTAACATCTCAACTGTCAGCATCTCATGAAAAAATTTCAAATTTACTTGCATCCAGCAAAGTTCAAGGAATTCTTACAAGTTTTAACAATAGTTCAAATGATTTACACCAAAAATCTCGTTTTAAAAAACGAGATGCGAACTTCGCGTATGGCTTGATTGCATCTCACCGAATTTCGATCTTTCAACGTACAGGAGTGATATTTCGAAGAGTTCAACGTCCTGGGCATGAAATGTTAAGAGTTCAGGCGAAAAAACTATAACAAAAATAGTTTATCATCGCAAAGTAAGATGCTGCGCAAAATTAGGGAGTTCATGTCGAAATAAAATGTTTTCTGGATAACTGTAGACATACTACAACATATTCCAAAGAGTTCGAGGCACTAGCAATGTCGAATTGTTTTTAAATAAATAAATACTCTTCGAGTGCCGTACATTTATAAAGAAACTCCGTAGTTTTGTGCATCATCTCACTCTTTTCTCTCTCACAGAACAATCCGAGTTGTGGTCTATGTGTAAGGGAACAGGCTCCGTGAGCTAGAGGTCTCAGGTTCGAATCTCCTCACCCAAGAAGGTATATAAAAGTGGATTTTTCAATTCAATAAAAATACAAGTAATCGTTAAGCAAATTGAACACCTACTTACCGGCGTTTCAGGAACAACGATACGTTGGCAAAAAATAAGAATTATCCAGAAGTTTATTTTATTTTGCTATTTCCTGTCCAGCCCGGGCTAGGTTACTACTACATTTACATATCTTAAATTTTCTATCTAAATAGTAGCCAGTTTTTTTGATGCAGCCACTGGTAGAAGTGACCGTTACATTTCAAGCCCACTACTACACACAAAAAATAGACAATTCCGATGTATATCTCGTTTTTTCTATATCTGAACTAGACAGCAACGATGTTCAAATTCTACTCGGGTATCTCTCTGTAGCAAGGTGCTTCGCGCAACTTCGGCTAATAGAAAGTTCGCCTCGGAAGCGTTTAAAAAGCGCGACGACAAAGCGACGTGGAACCGACAATGAAATTGCCGCTCGTGTATTTTCGGCAATGGGGGCGGCAACGATTAGCGGACGTGTCGCGTGATGCCGCATATCGCGTTATCAGGCTAAAAACAGCTCTCGATGTGACCTGTTCCGCGCAAAGTTCGCCCGACGCGGGCGCTCTTCGGTCGTGCGGGAGCAAAAATAATGTATCTAACCGCGCCGCGTGATTTATAGAGGGACTCCGTGGGAACAGATTTTGGTGGAAAGTGTCTAGCGCACGCCTCTCCACGCGTCGCGGTCGTTACAATTCGCTCGCGCGAATGAGATTCGACGTGACAACGCAACGGGGACGAAAGCACGATGACTCTCGAATTGTAATGAGAGTCCGCCAATAAACACGAATAAAAAGTTCCACGCGTATCGGCAGAATGACTGTTGCCGGCCGAGAGTGGACTCCCCAGCGAGTAAAATGTAAAAAATCGATAAATGTAATTTGTTCACGGAGGAAGCTGAAATATTCGTGGCGATCGTTCGGAAAAACAGCGACAGGTACGCCATACTCTTGCCGAGAAGGCTTTAATGGAAGATCAATATTAACTGAAATGATACATCGCTACATTACGCTCGAGTAGAATCGAGCAATGAGTTTTTCTCGAATACACACACAACGCGGTGGGTTGAACCGAAGGTCAACATCGGCGGATGCCGGTCGAATGCACTTCCCTTAAGTTGCCAGTAGTAAGTCGAGTTCCCCTCGTACAAGGTCCTTATCCGATACTTTCTATTTTTTCTTTCGCTCTCTACAGCATTTTTAAGCGTTCTTTTCCTCGTTTCGATGATCGATCTCCATCGAATCGCTCCCGAATGGAGGAAGGGGAAACAGAAATAAGAGCAAGAAAGTTTCGCAGAGCAAAGGGAAGACGGTGGGAGGGTCTCGTTCTATCGATCCCTTGCCACCTATGAACACCCTATCGGTTAGCTAAAAGAGACGTGGAAGTAAATTCGGTAGGAGAAGCACCGATACACCCGCCGCATCCTTCGCTTCTCCTTAATCTACAGTAGCACGTGGCTCCGTTTCAATCGACGTACTCTTGACAAATTGGAACTGTCCGATCTCGGGACGAGAAAATGGAAGAGGGCTCCGGAGTACCACCGGAGGAGTGGGATGAGGAGGTGGAGGAGGTGGAGGTGGAGGAGGAGAGCACTTTTCATCTCGATTGCAATTTTTCTTTTCTGACCCCTTCGAAACGCCTGTGTGTCGCATCCACCCCTTCACCCTTCTTCCTTTTTTTTCTTCTTTCATTTTCCAGCGGCACGCTCGTTCTAATGCGAGCGCGCGTTTCCGTCGCCCGTCGCTCGTCGCTCGTCCGCTTTACCGTATATGCACCGAGGAGAGGAGCGGTGCATTTCTTCGCGCGCTCGCACGTGCAGGAAATAGATCACGATGCGTTCTAATTCTACCACCCTTCTTCTTCTTCCACGTGTACGTGGGTGTACGGGTTCGTCCGTGTGCGCGCAGACGTATGTCAGCGGCTGGGTACTGTTCCATCGGAGCTTTCGTGTCCGAGGCACACCGTGCAGCGTAGGGGTACGCCCGCCAGTTCTCGCACGCGGGACGTTGTCCTCTCCTACGTCTACGCTACGTGACGCCCGACGAGGAACGTCGACTCGAAAAGAAGAGTCGTGGAGGCCGTTTAATAACGGCGATAACAATAACAGTGATACCGAAGAAAATGGCCAAGCGCGGAGCGAGAGTTTACCGTATCTGTGCGATAAATGGAGGGCGCGTCCGAAATGCTACTCACGGAATCCAAGACCTTTACTTAACATCGTCCCTCGAGGCATTCGCGGAGCTTACCGTTGGTCACTCGGAAGAATAAAAATAATGGCGGAAGGGCCGAAGGAACACTCGAGGAGAAAGAGAGCCTTCCTATGATCTCGAAGTACTCGCATTCCTCGTCGGAACGTCCTCGAAGCTGGGTAATCGATATTTTAGGCGCCGCTGGAATTTCATGCATATTTTCTATTAAGGAGAGTAGAGCGCCAATCGAAGCCTCGCCACGAAAACGTTCTCCACGTCGAACAGCGTGCAGGCGGGTCAATAGGAAGGAACTTACTCGACTACGAGCGGCACGATTGATCCTCGGTAGAACGTGGAGACTTGTGCCCCGAAGGCGGGGTTAGCGTCGTGAAAAGATAATACGTGTTTCTCACGTAACGTTGGACCGCGCTTGTTATCGTCGTCGAAGAGGTATTCGAGTCGATAAAACTCGCCTAATGCGAAAAGGAAGCCACCCAATTTTACTTGGGCAAACACTATGAATCCACCTATGAGTGGGACCGTAATATTTGAAAGAAGAATCGTCATGCACTACTTCCTAATATCGGATACATATGAAATTCTGCCGACATCCTGCGCGATACGTCTGGTCGACGGTTTCTATTTATAAGCGATGCGCTCTGTCTGCAATGAGGAGGACTGCCTTATGATTAAAGTCGGTTATAGGTACTGCTGGACAGCGAGATTGTGCGAAGACAATTTAATATTTTGCCAATTGACGCGAGAAGTTGACTCGTCGGATGCGGCCCTGGTCAATCCGCTTTTAAAAAGCAAGCGGGACGACAATGCTCCGAAAATATCGTGCGAAAGAACGGGCCGTTCATTTCGCTTTTAAAAATATAGGCGCTTCGTCGATGGCGATTTCTATTGCATTTCCCGTAATTACATTGGTGCGCCGTGAATGGACGTTTTTAGTCACTCCCTCTTGCTACAACGCCGCTCGCGCTATGGATCGAAGGACCAATCGTGACCATCTGCGAGCTGCGAGAAACGACGTTAGGGGAGAAAGGATGAAAATTTTTGTTTAAAAGCCCAGAAGAGAATGATCGCTCGCTATGATCGTCGGCGCGCAGCAGGCTGCACGGAGCGACGATCTTTTCGCAATGATATTTCAGAGTTTCGTGAAACGCCCGGGCGCGGAATTATCGAGTGAATGCGTAATAGTCTGTGCATCCAGCAGGAACAGTAATTCGCCGGAAGGTTCGTCAATGTCGGCGCGTTTGAATAATTACGCGCGCATATTTGTCCTCCTTCTCTCTTTCGACCGAGACAGATACCCGAGACGAATGGAGGGATGAGAAGCGAATTGTTAGGAATCGAGTTATGTGGCAAAGAGTATGTAAAAGCTCGTTCTCCACGTTTCTCTCTTTCTCTCGCAAGACTCACCGGAGATAGAAAAGCGGGGCTTTATCGAGAGCCCCGTCGTGCCAGCTCGAAAAATGCGAGACAGAGTCGAGTACTGGAATTAATGGATCGATCAGGTTACCCGAGAAATTCACGATAAAACGAATCCTTTTCCTACAATAGTTGCGAGCTGTGAGGGAATGTAGGGAGCGGATATTGGTGTTAACATTTTAGCCGGCATTTAGTTCGCTACTCGCCTCTGCCGGGAAGAGTGCTTCTTCCATTCGTCGAATCTTAGATTCCTCGTGGATTTCGAAGGTAGAGAGTCCTTGGAGCATCCTCGAAACACAATTCGCCCCTCGGACGACTTCTTCGCGTTCGAACTCCTCGACGCGTGCCTCCTCTCCTCTCGTCTCGCAGGTCGATCCAGGATGATGATTTTTTACGCGCGATCGCAAAAAGAGGGACTTGTGCGAGTACCACGGTGGAAATTGTCCGCGTGTATTTTAAATTATGGATGGTCGATTCAACGTATCGGGACGAAATGTGAGAAGAAAGGGACAGTGTTCTATTCGGGGCGTTTAATTCAGTGGGCGAGTACCTTCTTGATAACTCACGAAGCAGGAACATTGCATATTAATTCTACCGTCGTCCGTAGCGTCATCGTTTTCACGGGTTGAGACATTATTTCTCGAATCGGCTCTCCTTTCTCCGTTCCTTTTTAGGCAAATATCCCGAGTAAATGGAGATAATTGGTCGACACTCGCGAATGGCCTGGACCCCGCGGTAAACAGTAAATTTCAGGGTGGACGACCGCGCACCGTGGAGAGCCGAGGCACGCAACGTGCGTTTCTCGTTATACGTTCGATTGTCTTCGCTCGGTATTGTTTCACCCACGGCATACATTGTCGCTTCGGGGACAGGGCCGCTCGACGGAATGTTGCCTATGAGTGATGAACGAACGTCTTTTGAACCTACGAGCGGCTTTTGAGCACCTTTTGAGCGGCTTTTGAGCGGCTTTTGAGCGGCTTTTGAGCGGCTCCTGCGCGCTCCATCCAATTCGAGCTGAGAGCCACGGCGGATCACCTCCCTTAACTGGACCAAAGAGATGCAGTCCTCCATTGTGAAATCTGCTTTGCTCTCGAGGTGTGTTTCGCGTGCGACGCACAGAATGGGCAAGATGTGGCATTCGCGTAAGGGTGGAAAAATCGGGAGCGACGACGAAGATACTTCGCGTATCGAGAAGAGCAAGCGCGTACAATAATAACAATAATAATAATAAAAAGGAAACACGGTACTCGAGAATTTCCTCGACGATGGACGATTTAATCGGCATTTAATCCACCCGGTCTTCGTGTCTCTTCGATTCTCGGAGTGGCGCGCAAAAAGGTGAACTTTACTCTTGAGATCAATTTCGGTACGCTGGACGCCGTAATTGCGGTCGGCGTCGTCGGCGTCCTTTCGCCTCGCTAAAGGAACAATTGCCCAAAGAAACAGAAAGAATCGAGAAAGAAGGAATTATGTCGGATGGGAATTTTCCTTGTCCCGGGGGCGATGAGATTTTTTAATAGCGTCGATCGTTCCATCTCTCTCCTCTCCGCCTTCTCCCCTTCCTCCTCCACCTTGAAGAAGATTACTTCTCGCCGAGCATGGCTTTGAGAGGCGGCTAATAGAAGGAGATACAAATCGTCGTATTTATCTGTGCCGTAGATTTCCCTGATTTACGAGCTCCCTCCGAGCCCGTCGATCTACCGCTTACCATCTAACGCGTTCCGTGGTGAATCCTCGAGAATGTTGTCCCGCGCGAGCTCAAAATTTAGCCTCTATTACCGTGGGCGAAATTTCAAATTTTCCATCCTTCTCCCCGCGCAACGATCCTACGAGTTCCGCTTCCTTCGTTCCCACCTCGAGAACCGCTGGCCACTGCTATCCTGGCAGGACTCTCCGAAGAAGGAAGTTGTAAAACTTCTCCTTTTAGGAATCCGGCACCGGGAATCGCCCGAATCTCCCGCTCGTCCTGAAAGTTGCCGTGTAAAGAGGTGCATCGCAACTTCATCGATGCCTCAAAAGTGCCCTCCCCAATCCTTCCTCTTCCTCCACCTTCCAATTCTCCGCTCCACTTAAAGACCTCGCCATCCGTCAAGTTCTCCACCGAGCTCGTGAAACGCGATAGTTTCGCCTATTGATATTTAATACCGACAGAATCGAAGCGGAGAGTTCCTTAGATCGAACGGGCTCGAAGATGGCGCGCGAGCGCGAAATTAAACGGAACTTTTGGCCATTCGGCAATCGCCACGAGGAGCTTGGTGGTTGGTAAAATTGTGCCGCGGTTCCGACATCTGCTAGCCAGTCGCGCTATAATTAGGCTCGGCTTGGTTGAGATCATTCGCGTATAGGTATGCATACCGGGTGTCGTCGAGATGACGTGGAAATCTTAGCAAGTGTGAGTCGGTGGGTTGAGAAAGGCCTCGCGTCTATTTGGAAGCTCGAGAAAGCAGTTGGTTGTTCGTTGATTATTCCGGGTGAAAACAAAACGCTCGAATGTCCGCATCGATTACGAGAAAAATCGCGCATATCGAATAAATCCCTGGAAAACTACTCGCTCCGTTAGATCGTCGAGTCGCGGAGCATTGTCAATAAAGTTTTCTGAAAATCCGGTGGGCATAAGCCCGCGTCAACGTCATCCCGACGAGAGGCGAACGTCACGGAGCATTAAATTGCAGTATGAAGCGGCGACGGCGGCGCCGCAGCCGCTTTATTGTTCTTTCCTCGGGGCCACGATAAATTCGCTATACGGTCATTACAATGCGATATAAATGGGGTGCGGGAGGGACGAGTATATAATACGAGTTGCCGTACGAGAGTTGGCCATACGCTCGATTTTTTTTTCGCTACCGCCCGACAATTGGGAAAAGACAAAAAGGGGCTCGTCGATGAAGTTGGCAACATGATCCCACGTTATAACGACACGACACAGGGATGCATGGGCATTCGCGCGCACGGCAGTTGAAACTCGGTTATCGCAGACGAAATCGTCGAGTGCATTGCATGCGCGAGCATTATCTAGGGCTTGGCGAATAATCGTAGCTTATAACTCTCCGCAGGATCGTCGCGTCCTTCCCCCTGTCGGGCAAAACAGCGCCGTTATCGTCGTTACCGGTCCCGCGAGCGGTAACGCGGTTTTCCTCGTGAAATAATCGTGTGATTCGATTTTGCAGAGAGGCCTCTCTCTCTCTCTCTCTCTCTCTCTCTCTCTCTCTCTCTCTCTCTCTCTCTCTCTCTTTTACTCTCTCCCTCTCTCGATTTGGGACGATCGATTGGCCGCTCGCAGACAGACGACGAGCGTTAGAGAACGTTAAGGCCCGTTTTCTGCTCCGGTCGACGCGCGCGAGCAAAGGCCGACGCGATAAATACTCCCGACTTCCGGACTGTATATTTAAATGGGACACCGGGATCCTCGTTCTATGTGATTCGATTCGATTTAGTGTGGTCTTGGTAGCGAACTCGACACGTTTAAGCGGGGCAGTCGGGATATTTTTCTTCCTCGTGGATTTGTCCCGTCCCGCGAGAGGACATTTGAGACGAGCAGCAACGTTGCGACTAATATTACTAATGGACGACCAACATTGGATAACATTAAGGTCCACTTCCTAGTCCCCTCGCTGCTATAAATATTTCTCCACTTGATAATTTATAACGAGATAACTCGGCGCGTCTTTTCTACACCTGATTCGATTTATCGTAAACGCGGTAGGGAACTGGATTTTTAAGCGAAGCCAGTCGCAATAATTTTTCTCCTCGCGGATTCGTCCGACCGCGTGCTGACATTTGAGACGCGAAGTCGCCGCGTTTCAACGCGCGCGTATTAATCAGCGGCAAGGCCGAATTAGAGTAGGGCGATTCGTTACAGTGGCGCAGGATAATGAAATAAATTGTGCGAATAAGGCCGGTAGAGGGAGGGAGGGCTGGCTCGACGTACCGAAAATTTCCGGAACGGCGTGGAAACGTGAGTGTAGGGCCCTCCATCACTGTAAGAAGCGAATCGCTCGACGATCGCGCAAGCTGTTCGACTCGCGGGATCGGCTCGTAAATTTCGCACGTGATGGAATTTTATAAACCAGATCCGGCGACGCGTGTCTCGACCTTCCGGGATAAAATGTTGATCGTCCCGCTGGATTCCGTCTAGACGTTACTCATTCCTTTTCTGAAATTTTAATCGCTCATTCAGAATTCATTCCCCCGATATATATTCAAAGGGGCGCTCGAATATTTATTTCGCTCAGTTCCGGGACCATCCCGTGGAAGTCCATTTCAATCGCCCAGCGTACCGCTTAGGAAATGTCATTGGATTTTATTATGCCAGGCTCCATGGTCGAGCGACGGTTTCACGACGCAATCGTTGGAAACGTTGTTGGTGCGTAGCACGTCTCGCTCGTAGAAAGAAAGAGGTGGAGGGCTTTTCTCTTGTACCTACCCCTACCGGAGAGAGCTCGAGCACATTATAAAGGAGGAGATATTAAATGCTTCATCGTATATGAAGAGTTTATTGCGCGAGGGGATAAGCGAGCCGTGATACCTTCATTTTCCCCGCGATCAATCTGTAGGTAGAACGAACTCGTAAATGCGCCTTTTATCTTCTCCCTAAATAAATAAAAGGAGGCTACCAACGTCGGGCTGCCGCGGTCCCTCGACTCGAAGGATTTCATCGGTATGCGGAATGGATTCTCATAGTTCTTCCCGCATATTCCGTAGAATAAGCATATTTTTACTCACGAGGAAATCTTACACGTGGGGTTACATTTCCCAAGGCGTTCATATTGTAGATCTTAATTTGACGGGTGAGGGTCGTATTAAGGGAGCGAGAGAAATCTGGGTAAGAATAGGATTCGCAACCACGGGGACTTTCCCCGTTTGGGCCCCGTAGAAGGCTGTACATATTTCGAGGAGAGTATCTTTCGGGGACGTTTTCCAAGCGGCTGCTAGGTTCTCAGTGTAGGTACTGCATAACTTGGCCTGCTCGACTATTACAAACGGCGACTCTCCATTACTCTCTACGCACACACCCACCACGGCCCCAAAGTTATGAATGCATAATGGTGCATTCGCTAAACTTATTTTGCCGTAAAGTGTCAAGGACGCGCAATTTGTCTCGATGTCGGGATGAAATAAAGGCCAGTTGCACGCCCGCCGTTGGGCGCGGGCGAGCGTGCGAGCGAGAAAGAGGACGAAGAGAAGGAGAATTAATTCCCTCGTCGCTCCTATAATTCGTCTTGGCCCGTGTTCTTTTGCGAGCGTTGCTCCTCGTTAACTTACCTTACCGCGGAGCGTTTACGCTCTTAAATAAATATCTACGGCCGCGACCCTCTATATAGACACGGTGCTAATTGTAGAAAAAGAGAAATTGATTAATTTATTATCGGGACCCTCGGCGAATTTTCCACTTACTAAGGAAGCCAGTGCTCTCGGAGATGCCGTGTAATTCGGCCCGTGTACCGACGGGGGTTATTTTCCGGAATGGGCCTCAAAATTTCCTTATTAGGAAGGCACGAATTTACGACTCTGTGAGAAAATACGGAGAGGGAAGAGAAGCAGGGGGATGACGAAAGGGCGGGCTTGCGGGGGTTTGCGTGCGTAGGTGGCGCGGAGTCGGCGAAATTGACCCTCACCATCCATAAAAAAGACCACTCAATTAATTATGAGCCATTAAAGACGGTAGTTTCAATTTCCCCTGGTTTTACCATCCATGCCATAAACAGTTACGGTCAATTTCATTCTTCTGGGTACTAGGGGAATTTACGAACGATCCGCGGGGAGTCAATCGATTCGGATCGTTAAATGCAATTGTTCTCGATCATTTTGTCGAAGTCCGTCGTGGCAAGCCGCTGCTGGTCGAAATTTCACGTGAAAGGCGAAATTGAAATGGCGCGAAACGCGGCGGTAAATTTTTCTCCCAACAAGCAGGCCTCGCAGACAGATCCTCTTATCGCGTGACTCGCTTCGAGTACTTTTACCACGGGTTCATTCCTAAGACTCACTCGTAGGATAGAGACGAGCAATCCGACAATTTCACCTATATGTAATCCTCGAAATCGTGGATTTTGATCCTCGTCCTAGGGGCTATTACCCGCTATAACCTTTTCCAGGGGGGACCACTCTGACGGAATTGACGGAAAGGGGACCTCGAGGTGGCTATCGGGATTATCTCATCTCTGTCTCTCGTCTTCGTCTCTCATCTTCGTCTCTCATCTTCCTCTCTCATCTTCCTCTCTTCTCGGCATGCTCTCCTCCTCGTCTCCTCCTAAATCCTTTCTCTTACCGCTTGACCCGCCGCAAGAAAAGCAACGTGGTCGGGCCACTGCGCAAGATCCTTTCTCGAGAGCGCGTGGCCAGTGGAAATCAGGACCTTACGGATCGGTAAGGGCCACTCGTGGTCGGCGGAAGCACCCGTACCGGTGAAGGAGGAAGTAGTAAAAAAAATTCAACGACGGTAGCACGAAGGGACGAAATTTTGGGTGTGCGATCGATATGATAAAATAACGAAATCATAGTTATACCCCGTTGTGGACAAATCGTCCCCGTTGCGTGATTTCACAATAATGAAATATTCATTCCCGCGAAACGGAAAATACGCTTCATGGACGGGGCAATCGCCGTGTTTACGATAGGCAAAAAGCGTCGAGCATAAATTTCACCCGCCATTTCTCTTGCATTAAAAATTCAGCGTAATCTCCAATTGCAGCAAAGCGAAATTATATATTCACCACCCTTAAACCTAGCTCGCTATGGAACGTTGCCCCCACCCTCTTCCTCACTCCCCCCGTCCGTTTAATTTCCTGTTTTCCCGTTATTCCGATCATGATTCATCTTCCGCCTCCAGCTCCAACTTGCAGCAACATCCTGAAGATGTTCTTCATAATCCCAAGAGTGTCTGCGCTATAAATTCTGCAGTGTCGATAATACTCGAGTGCAACAGGCGGAGGAGACAAAGAGAGAAAGCAAATGGAGGGGAGGATGCGAAAGAGAAGAAGAGAGAGAGAGGGGGGGGGGAGAGGGAGAACAAGAGAGAGGGTGACGCTGGGGGGTGGAACGATAGCACCTGGGCACAGCATCCCATTACTCCGCGACCATGCTGTATCGGCGGTGCCATCTTAGAATACTGGGAGCATTAATCAAGGCATTAATCGTTAATTTGATTCTACGAACTAAACGGAACGCAGGAGTCACGCCAGAGGATAATTTCATCCCCCAGTGGCGGTCTCTTGGAAAATTCGCTTCCCCTCGTTCTCTCCCCTATCGGAGGAACACTCTGCCGTAACCTTACACATTCTCGCTTGACATTAATCCCTTACATAGCAACCGGCTAATAGCACTGGGCGAAAATCGACTAATCCGATCTTCGATTCGACAGTTCCAATCTCACCTACCAATCGCCACAGGATGCTTCTTCCTGTTCCGCGCGTTTTAGTTTCACGGCCTTAATGCTCCCGAGGACGACCACGACTATGGAATAAACGTGGAGGGCATAACGCGAGGGGACGGGATGAGAATGTTGGAATTGGAAAGAGGGTGAGAGAAGGATAAAGTGGGCGAAAGGAGGACAGAACCGGCAGGGGGGAAGGAGCAGGGACGCGGAGCGTGTGGGTATTCCCGTCAATAATACAATTTCCTAATACGCTCCGCGTACGCCGCACATTAACGGTTTGCTGACACGGGTGATCCACTTCTCTTAATATCCAATTTTCCGGGTCCCATTAACGCGTATTACGGACCTTCGCTTGTGTCTGGCTAACTAACGTAACTTCCCCAACGGAGAGCGGAGAAAGCACGCCGCGCCGCGAAGTTAACGAGACAACTGTCCGCCGATCGTTTCCGCTCGCGCGTGCTCGCGCGCGCGTGCCCACGCGCGCTTCGGACAGGTACGTTAAGCGTGATTGAGGAGAGGTACCTCGCTTCGGCAGCTTTTTGCATCGCTGTTTTTATTTTCATTCAGCCGTGCAGCCCGCGTGAAACCGAGAGAGAAGCAAACACGTTTTGATTGGTCGACCGACACCCCCATTTTTTCGCCACCGTGTTTCCGCGGAGCGTTGACCCGCCTCCTGTCCATCCTCGATTTTTCATTTCTCCCTTCCCCCGCTCCGGTAATCGTTTCAAGTTTAACTTTGGATCTCGATGCAAAGCTAAAAATTCTCTCTACCCATTGGTCGCGCGAAAGCGTCCACGGCCCCTTAGGTACTCTCCGGCGAGGCCGGGATCTTGAACGTTATTTTCTAGTTTCCGGGGCCGAAGGAAGGTAAGAGAATTTCGTTAAAACGAACTTTCCCACGGTGAGAGTTTATGGTAGCCTATCAAGAGTGCTGTCAACTCTCAACTCCCGATGCGAGCCGAATAAAAATAAGAAAGTTCCGACAATATTTCACTTCTTCTTCCGAAGTTTCTGAAAGATTGTAGGAACTTTTTTGTTTGCATTCGAATCGCATCGAGTACGAAGAATTATCGAGGGAACGCTCGATAGACCGCTTATATAGGCTTTTCGAGAGAGATGGAGGAGAAAAATTTCGGGAATTCTCACTTCTCCCTCGGTTCCTATTAATGTCGAAAATCAGCCCGCTTCGGAAAAATTCCGCCGGAATGAGGGCAGTGCGCTCAATTCTAGATGTCCCTGTCGCTTTAAACGATCCTTCCTTATTAATCAACGGAACTATTTTCGCGATCGATACGAAACTTGGAAACTCTATTCCGGGGAGTGGATTAACCTTATCCTTCGTGGCTTTATTAAAATTTAAAAATCTACCAGTAACTCCTGACGGGTATTGCTCGTATCTTAGACCACCGACGAGGGTAGAATTTCGGCAGGAGCGGAAAACCCACCCCGTTGAATAACTCTTTTAAAGCTAGTCTCTAATGGAAGCGCCCGATTCAATCGCGACGCCGCGCAACCTTACTCGCAAATGCGCGAGCTCTCGCCGCTGAAGCCGGGCTCGTGTCGAGGAGAGCCTTTCCTTAGATGAAACAATACTCCCCCATACTTCGTGCGCCTACGCGCACCCTAATGCGAGGGTGCCGAGTACAAATACACGCGAGCGCGTACAATTTGGCGGAGTTGTGGGCACACGCAGGAAGAATAATTAAAATTCTTCGCCGAGGTACAAAGCCTTTCGACCCCGCGCGCGCGCGCGCGCGCCGCGGGCCTCTCTCAGTTCCCTGCTAGTAGGGTCTTTAAGGGAAATGAAAGAAGAAAGAGGAGTGAGTCGTTTCGCGATATTTGCCGGGGACAAGAGAATAAGAGGAATTTTCCACGTCATTAAAAAGATTAATGAAAGATGACGGGGAGCGTCGACGTCGGCCGGAGGCGAGGAGGAGCGGACGCTCCCGTGACTGCGCGGCATTTCATTCGGCTTTAAAATGCGGTTCAACGGTGAAACTTTTAACCTGCGTAATATTCGCCAGCAGGGGAAGACGGCAGAGAGAGAGAGAGAGAGAGAGAGAGAGAGAGAGGGAGAGAGAGAGAGAGAGAGAGAGGAAGACTCCGAGAGATGAATTAGACATGCGATAATTTCCGTGTCACGACAGAACCAGATATTTCATTAAACGCGCGGGGATATACATTTTCATAAGGAATCGTTCTGGTCCCTTCTTTGTCGTCGCATGGGGGTCACGTACGTACGTAGGTTGCTATGTGTTTTACGGTGCAGGCGAAAGCCGGCGGAAAATGAGCGAGCGCGCACGTGCGCCCAGCCGGTTGGGGTTTTGTTTACCTCCGAGTCACGGTATCTAAAGGAAATTGCGGATTATCATTACCATACGGGGCATCCAAAGGAAATTGCACGTGCTCTCTCTCCCGTTTTATCGTGCTACGGCGCTTATTACGATGTTGCCCGTAGTTTCGCTCTCGCCGCGCTTCGATACCAGCACACGAAATAGGAATTTTGAGAAGCCACTCCGAGGTAATTATCATGCGGAATGAAATGGCACACGCGGGCGGAAAGTATCGACGAATAATTTCCACGAGGAGGAGAGATCGCGAGGAGGAGAGATCGCGAGGAGGTACAGGTTCGCGCGTGAATCGTCGTAAGGATAAATCAGAGGGTGGAAGCGACGATCGATTATATCGAGATCGGAATGTCACTTGGCATGGGGTAGTTAACAATAGCGCTTGGCCCTTGGTATATCGAAATCGCGAAGGAAGATGGACGGCGAAAGGGAGAATGCAGGGAGCGAGAGAAGCGGGGAATAGGGAATGGGAAGAAAAATGTTCTGCCTTGTAATTAAGTGCGGTGGAAGCGGGCACGAATGCCGAATAAATTGGACGCAAGAAAGCCGAGAGTTTTTCGAGGGCGGTGGTGGAGCTGCTGCGGGGCCAATCGAAACGGGCACGAGCGTTCCCGTGCTGCATCGGGGGCTCGGAAAAAAGAGCGAGTCTTTTTACGAAGCCACGAACGAGATAGCGGGGAGAAAGCGCGCACCGGGAAGAGACGGTGGTCGAGCCACGGGCAGCAGTAGCGGCTGCGGCGTCCTTCCCTTTCTTATAAAACTTGCGGTAAAACTGCTCGAATCGACGTTGTCACCGAGATCATAAATTCAGGCGAACATAGTGCCTGGAAAAACTGAGCCCTGTGTCTGTCTCCTGTCCTCTCGTGTATCCTTCCGCTCGACGCGCTTTCTTTTTCTCCGGAGCTCGAGCAGGAGGGATGGAACGCCTCGTAAGTTCCTCCGGACGTATTCCCCGAGCTCATAAATTCCCTCGAAATCCCGTCGTATTCGGCGATCGCGCGTGGACGTAACTACGTATTTCGTTACGCCCGGTAGAAGAGGTGGAGGTGGAGCCTCGGGTCCGAAAAACGAGAGGAGAAACGGAAAGCCCAACTCCGCGAGAGTTAAGGGGCCACGGGGTTAATTAGAATTGAATCCGCTCGGATTGAATTTCGCTACTACGTGGATTCGTCTTAAGCTTCGGTAAGCGCGCGGAGAAAGGAACGCGGGCGCGGTGTTGCGCACGCGAGGAAATATCGGAGGCACGTATAGGTAAGCGAGGGGAACGGACGATTGACAGAAAATTAGAGGTGAAAACGCGATGGACGTGAGATAAGGATTCGCCTAGGAGCGTCGAGTCGGCGACTAACTCCGAAAGAAGCAGCGGAGCGAAGTGAAGCCAAGGGTGGAGAGGATAAGAGCGGAGCAAGAAATGGGATAGAATTAGGAGATGGAGGAGGAAGAGGAGGAGAGACAGCCACCAGGCAAAATGGACACGGAGGACGCGGGATACGAGAAAACAGAAAAAGGTGGACGCCACGTCGCCGAGCGGGGCTGAAGGTCGGACGAGAAGATAGAGACAAAGCGGAGCTCGCAAGTAATTAGGAACCTTGCTATATTAACGGGAAACTTAAGAGGATCATAGAGTTCCCTTTATATCGCGTGCGCCACGTTATCTGTAGGAAGCTCGCGCGAGTCTCTTTCACCGACGCGCACCGAATGCGATATCCTTACACGAGGAATCGTTGAATTGTCCCTTGATTAAAGTGCGCCAAGAGAAGAGTCTCGCTATTGGCATTGGCCAAGGGTATCGTCGCGCACTGGATTCCCCGTAATAAGGGGCGGAAAAAACACGAGGGCGTTAAGCGCGACGGTAGAAGGAAAGAAGAGGAGGAGAGAACAAAGGACGAAGGGTAAGGTAGGGGTGGTAGGACGGAATTAAGCGACACGGAAGGCTCTGGGTGTGACCAAAGACGGGAGAGAGAGGGTACAGTGAGTAAGCGGTGTGCGGCATAAAGGTGGAACAATGTGGGGCGGCGGGTAGCAACTAAATGTAAGAACTAAAGGCTCGGCGAAAGCACAGCACCCCTGGCTACACATGTCGCGATATCAAGGGTGTAGTTAAAGAGGTCGTTGAGCTTTTTCCTTCCCTTATTTCACAACGAGTCACGATGGGGCCGTTATCCGTTGGATGGACATAAGTACCCGGCGCTGCAATTCGATCGTGTTCAAAGAAATTAAATGTCATTCGCGCGCATCGGTGGGTTTACTCGCGAGAAGAAGCGAATCACTCGGGGAAAAAGATCGATCCGAATTGACGAGATGTTTTCGCGGTGACGAGGCGCGAAGATGAAAGACCCAGTGGCAGGGGATGGGACAGATGAAATAAAGGAATGGAGCGGGTGGGTGCCCGAGGTAGAATGGATCGTAGGTGAATCAAGGAAAACATAAAGGGGTCGCGCGGGTTGGAAGCTAAAGGTAAAAGGTGGAAGTACGGCGTCGGGAGAGGAAGAATCTAGAATCTCGTTATATCAACGCAGCAGCTAAGGAGGTCACTGACTCCCCAGTATTTTCCAACATGCCACGCTACGACCCCTTACCGCGACAGAGTGGGTACTGAGAAAAGTCCCTTGACAACGAAGCGAGTGAAATATAATTATGAAGATCATTAACGCTCGGAAGGAATTCGGTCTATGCCAGGTGCAATTAGAAAACTTGCCGGCACGTGGACCCTTCGGCGCACGGTTCTGTAGCTTCCCGGAAACTTTCTCACAGGATAGCTCTCGTTTACCAGCGAAAAAAAAAGGAAAATTATCTCTCTCCCTCGGAGCAAATCAACATCGCGGAAAAGTTGCAAAAACTTTGACGGTCTATGATGGCGCATATATGAATGAAATTAGCGTGTTACGTAATAAGTGTCACCGCGGCTCGTACGTTAATCGCGACTCCGTAGCATATTTCCCTGTGAAGTTGTGCGCGTCGCGCACGAGCTTTGTCTTCTCTAAAAATAAGCCGTAGCGCGGAGCACGTGATAACTATTGATCGCGGGTATCGTTCAATCTCTGTGCTCCTACATACGCAACGCGAGCCTTTCATTTATGCCGATCCACCTTGCAGGAGAATATCGCGCGCGTAGTCGCGCTTGTAATTACGCCGACCGACGTGCTAACCTTCTAATCGAATCTACAAGAGGCGAAATAGTTCGGTTTACTATTGGACGAAGCTGTCTTGGTAAAATGAATATTAATTCGAAAGCGTTCGCGATCCTAATAACGAGGCCCCGAATTACTCCTTTGCAAGGCGTCGTACAAACCTGGGCAATATTTTGCGCTAAATAATGCTGCGCTTCCTCGCAAGTGCCCTAGTTACAGGAATATTTTTTCAAAATTTCCTTCTCGTTACGCTCGATTAACTAGTCGTTAAGTGTCGCAATCTGGCGAGCAATTATTTTGCGGGTCCCAATTAAAACCCAATATGTACTTCTTTTGGATTCACCTTCTAACGAAGGATATTTTTATCGAGCCTCGAACGAAGCAAAATGGGCAGCCGAGTGAGAAACGTTGGGAGCGTATGGACGATTCATCGACGCACCACCACTTCGGCTGAATCGGGGAAAAGACGATTGAAACCTTAATCCCGTTCACCCCTGATTCGACTTTAATCCACTTTCGCAACATCCTTTGCAACCATGGAAACCCGCTGTCACTTCGCATTCGCCATCTCCCCAGGCCGAAGTGAAAACCCTCTCCGAGCTTTATTTAAAAGACGCGCAGATTATGCTCAAAGTTCAACATCGAAGGGCCGTGGGACGAAGGGTGCAGGGAATATCTTGCTTAAATCGGGGCGTGAAATGTCTCAGACCACTTCGTTACGGTACGACTTTGCCCAAAATGAGCCCGTCCCGTTCTCCGGTGTATTCCCGATCTCTTGTTAAAATCCAACTGACTAAGTCAACCCGTGAAAATCTGAAATCTCTCGTGATATCCCTTCGGGCGCTTTTGCCCGAGCTCAGAAATTTTTCCACCGCCACCACCGGCGCGTTCCGTCGCAGGATTTAGAAAGCGTTAATCCGGATGTGGGCGCATCCCGCATATTAACGTGAAATCGCGATGCATCTCGCGAGGAAGGCCGAGAAATTTGCAATTACTGCAAACAGGGTTGGGAAACTACTCGGCAATTGAGTTGGCGTAGCTGAAATCGTGCTTTTCCTCGCTTATAATTACCAACATTTGCGTACCGTTTTATTAGTTACTTCGAGGAAGCGACCAAGTGTAGTTTGACTAAATTGAATACGCGTCGCGGCCTGCCTCCGCCCTTCTCGAAACCTACCGTGAATTATCATCCCGATAATTATCTCCCTCGTTCCAATTACCCTCTCGAACTCGAGAAAGCGGCGGCGAACGAGCCCGAAAGAAAATCAACGTCCTCCGATGACGAACGAGAAGCATCCGTCCATTAGTGGCAAGCTTAACCCTCGGTTATTGCGCGTTGACAAGTTCACGGATAAATCATCGACCTCGTCACCTGCCCTCTTGAAATCCGAAAGTTTCCAGAACCTCGCGTTTAAGGTGTCAATTACCGAGCCTCTTAACCCAACCGATCCCTTGGCGCTCGCGCGTGTCTTCGTTCCCTCGTTGGCATTATCTCGAAGGTTTCAGCAGCACACAACAACGCAGAGGGATCGTGTTTTCCATTCTAGCCGCTCTTCTCGTCGTCTCGACATCGCGTTTTAATGGGGGATCGGCGTAGTGGAGGGTCCGCTCCGGCCCCCGGCGGCGGTGGCGACGGCGGCGGCGGCTCGAGCTTAAGAATCTCGTGTTGCAGGAGAAACCCGAGGAACGTGAAAGGTTTCACGAAGGCGGAAAGGAGGCGGGAGCTTAATAGCCGACGAAATGATACTCACTTTTAAACGCGCGTGCCAAGCCAAGGGAACGGGAGCCGAGAGGGACAACGGGTTTTGTGAATCGCTGAAGGTTTCGCGCCTATAGGGTTACTTCGGATTAGAACAATTGCGCCGGATGTAAGGCCCCTCGTCGCGCACAGATCATCTTCGCCTCGTGTGCGCGCACACGGGATTTATCGATCGCCGTGCCAGCAGGCGACTTAACTAAAGTGCGAAGCCTCTGCGCTGAGCTTTGCTTGTTACGCTTTCGTAAACAAGATGCCTTCTTATGGTATCACTGCGAAAGTCAAAGGAGCGACGAACGTTCGGATAATCGTGCGATCGTTTCATTCGAGCATTCGTTAGCGCAGCCGCCGTTGTCTGGTCGAACTCCGATCCCATTGAAAAGGAAATAATGAGCGGAACATAAGCAGAACTCCGGCTTTCATTTCCATGATTGGCGCACGAATCTTTAAACGGCTACGGGGTATACATTTTCGTTGCTTTTCTCTTTTCCCTTTCTCTCACCATCTCTTTCATTCTTCTTCTTCCTTTCCTCTCTTCGCTTCCCGAGCTTCGGAGCTCCCTCGAGATTTATTCAAGATTTTATTCGGGACTTCGTGTTTGTTTGTCGCCAGGTTTAAGAGGCATGAAGTTATCGTCGGGACCCATTGCATTATTGAATCTTCGGTGGAACGTAGCTACTGGGGAGAGAAGTTTGAAATCTTCTGATTTATCCAGCTTCCCTTAGAAAACTGAATTGCCGATAAACGTAGCGCCTCTTTCACGGTGGCTATTCGGCCGCGCTTAAAAAGGATTATGAAACGGCTCGAAGGCTTGAATTGTCAGTTTGCAAAAATAAGAAAATGTAATGAAGAGGGAGGAGGATGAGCGGAAGAGGTGAGCGGAAGAGGTGAGCGGGTTAAGCGTTCAAACAATTGGGTTAATTAACGACCGGCGAGGCACCAGACTGGACGCAACGAATCTCGATTTTCGAATAATTGCTAGCAACGGTGTTAAACGTTCTTCCCTCGATAGGATACGTTTAAAAGCTCGCGAGCAACTCGGCTAGCGATAATTTTCGACAGACGATCCCGTTGCGTCTCACCCCTCGAATTTAAGACACTTCGGAATTTATTTCCTTCGTCTTTTTACATAATTACCACTCGTGTCACTCGCGAGTCTGTTAATCGCGATTCATTAGATGACCGCTTTTAACTGCCGACACATTCGGCATTCTGTTAGCGAGAATTAGCGTACAGCGCGTGCCCGCTTCGCAAAGGAGCTTGAGACAAAGTAAGTTCGAGGAGTTTGCGGGAAGGTTTCGGCGCGCAATCGCTGGAAGAGCAGATGATTGTCGCCATTGGGCAATGCTTAGCAATGAGTTATAAACTTTCGAGCGCGGATCGGAATATCCGCAAGTAGAAGCCTTTTATTTCGAACTACTCTAGGCTGGCTTCCTGCACGGGCGAAGAGGCGTCATGAATATTCATTGCATGCGTCTAAATTGAATTGTACCTCATGCATACCGTCTCGTGCATATCTTACGCAAAAACAACCTGTAGGTAGTATTTGAATCTTCGCCGAGCCATCGTATCGGGCAGCGGAGGTTCGAAACGGAAGCCATTAGCTTTATCGGTTAAAAGCTGGTCTACTTTTGATAACCTGTAATTTATTAAACGCGGCCCGCATGCGCGTTTCGGTGGGGAGGAACTGTTCGAAATTTTCCATCCGCGCGGCCGCCCTGCCTTGTCCGCATTACGTCCCACGTGTGTCCGGCTGTACCCGCATATGGAGATTTATGTTTCGCAAATTTGTCGAACATCGACAAATACCGATTTTCAATGCGGTGTGTGCATTGGCGGTATCATCGGGTATTTTCGGGGAAAGGAAAAAATTAATCGACAAACAAACGCGCGCTAACACGACAGCGAAACCCTTTCGCGGGTTCGCGCGACCAGTCGCCGGAGTTAATTTATTTTTTTTTAATTTTGAATTATAAAGGACGATACTTTATGACACTCGTTCCACGCGCTGCCCCCCATTGCGCCGCGGCAAAGCTCTCTTGACTTTACGCCGCGCGGACTGACGCGGCTAAATTTCCCACGCGTCCTCGCGGAGCTTGTACACGCGAGTGGCGCGCTCGGACGCGCGTTTTCGCGATCGATGAGCCGCGTTATTGGCAGTTTTCCACGATAGTTTGAAACTTCGATGGAGACACCGGCCGGCGATGCTGTAGCATTGACGGCGAGCACATCAACGTCAAGATTGAAATGTCTGTCGCGGTGATAAGCGATCGAATGTAATAACAATAGCCTGTATATTATTGCTGCCCGTCGCAGCAGGCGGCAGCCGTCAACGCCATCGAACGCGATTATCATCACCTGCCTTTAGCGCTCACCGGTCATTGCCTTGTGCTTTTACTCCACCGTTAAAAAGGAAAGCGCGCGCGCGAGATTGCCCTTTTGAAAAAGGCAGCAAATGAGATCAATGTTATCCAGATGTGTCCCGAATTCTTTCAGAAATCATTTGCCGAACGGGTCACCGTTTTGAAATGGCTCGACTGTATCGTAAAACCTATCCGATATCGAGGCGAATATGTGCGAAAGGATTCAATATCGAATTGGACGGAGAAATGTAGGTGAAAATGAAGCGTCGTGGTGCTCGGTTAACCTGCACTTTGCATTTGAAAAACTGCACGATCCATCGAATTAGAAATCGATCTCCGGCGGTGACTATTTCCAACACCTGCATCTAGCGCGGTAAAATTGGCCGTGAACGAGATGAACAGATAAACGAATTGTCGGATTAATCCGAGAATAAAATTTTCAGAAGTTCTACGAAGGATTACCGGTGATGCTTTTTTGTATGACGAGGGTGAATTATTAAGCAACGTTCGAAATTTCCGACGAAAGACTTGTCCGATCGCGCGACGACCCGGTGAAACGTAATTAAAATTGAAGTCGGAAAGATTGAAAATGATTGTGTCGTCGCCAATAGTTGCGCGAGGGAGTTCCAAGATAACCGTGAGCGGTCAGCTTTCTTTTTTCGAGCCGGAGAAATTAATTAAATACAGCGGGAGTAGGAAATTACGGAGAATATTGGAGTTCTGTTTTAGAAAGGACCTTATCTTACCGTTCGTGTTCACCTCTCTAGAGAGCAAGTCCGGAGTAGGAACGTTCCCCTGCGGGGTGATCGGTTCCTCCGAAAGTTTCGTCGTTTAACCTGAATATCGAACGACGCATACCCGATACGGAGAAAAGAATCCTTCGCGACGTAACAGTACAAAATATTTTCCTGTGCGTCCTCCTATCGCTTACCTCGTTGTCGCATTTATTCTCGCATCGTCGCGTCGTCCGAGAAACGTCAACGTGACGAACGGAGTCGATTAAGCAAAATACGAATCTGGTAAGCAACGCCTGTATTGGAATTTCCATCATGCTTCTCTTCCTTCTGCCTCGCCACAATTTGTCATAATTAATTCGTGCTATTTTACGAGACACGTGCCATTTCAGCGAGCCACAAAATTCAATTAATCCGCAAAGCGAACTTTCGGAAAAACGTCGAAATAATTTATGCGCATTCCTTGTACATTACGCTTGACCAGAAAATTACACACGTTTAAGCACCGTGGGCATGATACGCTTTCCGCTTCTTGGCCAACGGTATTTTCGTCATTAAATTCAGCACCTTGGCGCATCCGCACCCGCGTCCACCCGCCCATTCCGCTCTCTCGCTCTCTAGGCGCAAGTTAATGCAATCAACTCCGATGAATATGCGAGCAACGCATAAGTATCGAGAAGATCCAGGAAGGCCACATGGCTCCCCACGTAGCCGCGAAAGACTTCATAATTCCTTCTTATTCGGCGAGTTTGCGCGTGTGGATCGCGAAGGGAGGGTGGGCGTCTCGCCGCTTACTTAATACCGCGGAGTAACAAGTCGAAGGACCTCATGCATATGCATATTCGGTCCTCCTCGTGGTGAGAAAGAAGTTATTTCAGGGGCGTATTTACGGGTGGCGCGCGGCGGTGGTCGCGCGCGACGAGATTAAGTACTTTAAAAAGGAAAAAGAGAGGAGAGGGAGAAAAAAGAAAATAAAATAGAAGCGGCAGCTCCGACATTTCGGAGCGTCCAGGCTCTCGCGTGAGGGGGTCGCGAGCAAAAAGCAAGTTTGGGAAGAGGGTCGTCGGATCTCGTGCTACCGGCGAACATTAATTAAGTAACGGATTAAGGCGAACGGCGCCAAGCGCGGTCTATAATAACGCTCTATGTCAGGCACATGGCTCGTGGCCTATTTTCTTCCACGACGTTCTCCACCCACGGCGTCCTCTCGCTCGTCGACGGCGTCGTTCGCGAGACGTCGACGGTGTCGCGACGCCGTGCGTCTCCCGTCCTAGTAGGTACCACCGAACCCCACCTATCCGGTCCGCCTCTTACACGCCGCACCAACCCTCCTCTCGTTCTCGTCCTCGTCCTCGTCCTCGTCCTCGTTCTCGTCCTCGTTCTCGTTCTCGTCCTCGTTCTCGTCCTCGTTCTCGTCCTAGGAGGGTCTCTCTCGTAACCCTCCCTCTTCCATCCTGCTCCATAACGTCATTTCCCTTCATACGGCGGATTACTCCTCCCGAGCAAGCGGAACAACACATAACGCCCCTCTACGCTCGCTGCCGCCGCCTCATCCGGCAGAGATACTGGCTACAAACTTAACTCCACTCTCCCCGCGCGCTCTCTCATGCTGGTATCGCGATCGTTGGATGTTGAGGTGCGCATGGACACCGTGGCGTTCATATAGAGGGTGAGAGTCGGTCACCTGCGTCGAGTAACTTCTTCGCTATCTGACATATCGAGAAACGCCTCGGGACAGGCGAGGTGTCCCCCGAGGGAAAATTTTTCTTGCAGTTTCCCGCGCGTCTGTCCTCGAGAGCGATCTTCCTACTTTTTAATAATTTCGAGTGCCAATGCGGTGGTCGAATGCACGGCACCAGTTGTCTCCGGGACACCCCGTGGGTGCAGGGGTCGTAAAAAAAATTCGTCCCAAGGACGGCGTAGGAGAGGAAGGCGGAAGGTGGAGGAAGCGTTGAAATTTTTATTTCACTCCGCGTACACACGTCCTCCTCTCCTTCGAGCCATGAAACTTTTTCTCAGCAACGCGCGCTTCCACGCGCAACTGATTATAAAGGAGCTCCTCGTTTCATGTGGCGATTTTAAGCTCCTTTCTTCCGGTAAGGGGTGTTCTGCGAGACTAAGCTAGGATATCGGTTGACATTTTCCTTTCACGCGGATGCACGGTCGCGCGTGGCAGGTGAATAGCGGGATGGCACGATGAGAACGTGGACAATAATCTTTACAGCCTTTCGTATTATCAGTTTCCTTTTGCCAAGCCGCCCAGTTAGCTAAGTGGAGACGCGGAGCGTGGTGTATCCTTTTTGGCTTTGTCCTGGCGCGCATCGCTATGACCCTGCCTGCGAGCATTGCCACGCGCGCGCGCTCGCCGAGAGGAAAATCTCCACGAAATTCTCACTATGAATTCCAATTCCCGCGGCTGCTGTTCTCCTCCGGCTTTCGCGGACCACCCCGTATAGGAGTGGTCGGGCCGTATGCGCCGCACGGGCGTCCTCCTTCGTGCCGGGTAATATAAACGTAAGGAGGCACGGTAATGCATACGACTTAACGTGTGCCTGTGTTATTTTATGCTCGCGTATAATTACGAATCGATGACCCACCCCGGTGGATATATACATAAACTTGCGCCACCTCCACTGTGAACTCCAAACTAATATCCCATAGCCCTCGTACGTCGTTATTGTTGTATACGTTGCTCATAATGCATCCGGCCAATGTTCGCTGGCTGCGCGCTGAGTATCTTGGCTCCAGCGATACCGAAGTGAGCGCGCGAACGCTTCTATCATTTAATGTTTACACGTAATTTAAATTAATATCCACCGTATTCGTGTACCCAGGCGCACGTGGCGTGGCAGAGAACACGTATCGCTCTCGCTGTTTCTCAAGCATAAGTAAAACCAACCACCGTTCCCTCGCCCACCTTCCTCGTTCCGGCGTATGATTTTGCGGGCGTATCGTCATCGACGATTAACGGTGTCGATAATAAACGTATCGAGCATTTACGCGTGTTTCGAAATTGCGCAATGCTGAAAATCGAAAGGCGAAGCAGCCACCGCGTGATAAAACGAGCGGAGCCTTCGTTGTTCTTCCCCTTTCGCCTTCTCGCACTCGCACCCAACTACCGTGTCAGTCGTTTTCTCCTATTTTACGCTCCAATATCATTCGACAGAAATTACAGTCTCCATGGCCGGTCTCGAAACTAAATCCGAGATAGCGCGCGCGGCTACCCAGCCGGAATTCTATCGCACAGCGATGGGCCCGAGACGACGGAAGTACACGAGCTTTGGCGCGCTCGTAAACGGATCCACATCCGTTCTAGCGAACTCGCCTATTTCGCGGCTTCTCCTTCCGCTCGATTTCGTCCCACTTCGACTATCGATGCTTTTTCTCGGCAACAGGATCGGCGAGAACTGGCGCACGCTGCCTAATCTCGGCAGACTCCTCTTCTCCTTGCTGCTTTTCGAAGCCCCAGGTTCGCGTTATCCACGAGTTCTTCGCTCCTCTCCCCTTTTTTTCTCTTCTTTTTCATCTACGCACAGTTCTCACTTTCGCACGATCTACTCCACGCAGTTTGTCCGGACCGCTCGAGAGCTCATCGCGATAATCGTCGAGGGCAGCTGCGACTAAGCGAACGAATCGAAGCAATTACGATTCATCTCGGTAGATTCCTAGCCTGCAGCAGCAGCGGCAGTAGCAGCAGCGCGGAGAATCGTCCGAATATTGAATTTTCCCCGAAACGCCTCCGGTCCGTCTCGGGGTATGTTAGCGGTTTCCGAATATTCCGCCGTATCTCTAGTTGGCTCTTGGCGCCCTGTTTATGGCACGCTGAACGGCGCGGTACTCTTTCAATCCTGGTGGCTCTGGTATCGACTTCTCGGCGAAGGTGTGAACCAAGGGGAAGGGGCTAAGATACCGAAGGAAGAGAGAGAGAGAAAGAGAGTCGAGGGACTATTCTTCGCCACGTCTCAAGGTGGATTCAGATCTGTCGGCTGCTGCTGCTTCGTCTCGCCGTGGAGGCGTATTTTATTCCCACCACGTTTTCCTATGGGCTGATTTGCACTCGTCGACGCCCCGCAGTCGATCGAAACTGCGACGTCTCGATGCCGCCTGGCCTCGCCACCACGACGTCCTACAAAATTCCGCTCCAGAAATATTTCTCCGCTTGTGGTCCTCTGGGCGCTCGAAGAGAAAGAGTGGGAGAGAGAGGCGAGACGGACATTTCGAGAGGAACGTGAGTAGCCTCGTGCTTCTTCGCGCGGCGCCCGTAGGTATTCTTAACCCTCCGCGCTCTCCCATCGGCCGGGCCCATTCGACACGAGGTTTCGCCCCAACGACCATCACGCGTCCGACGTCGAGCGACACTCGACGCGCGACACATAGCCGATTTATCGTCGGTCAGCAGCAAACGTAAACAGGTTTTTGAGAGGTCCCTGTCCGCGGAGTCGTCGGAAGCTAGAATCTTATTAATAATTCAGCGACACGCCCTGAATCGGTATAGACGATGCCGCCGACGAAATTATGGTTTAAGGTTGGATAAGCCTGCCGAGAAGATTGGTTTGACAAAATGCTTCGAGAATTTTTTGCCGAAGTAATGCAAGATGGACGGTACCAGAATTTTCTTGCTTCCGCGTTACTCGTGCTTCGCTATTTTTCTTGTAAAAAAAAGGATTTCCCCCGGAATCGTTTGCTTTTTCATCGTTCTCGTGGCTCGAGCAGCCATTTCCGGTTCGAAAGGTAACGAGCTCATACGAATCGAAAAGGGCCGGGGGGCGAAAAGCGCGAGATGGATCTTTTTTTTTCGGGGAAAAAGCTGTAACACAAAAGTCTCGCAAATGGACCGTGCACGGCTATTCTTGCTTTCCATCACGAGGCTTTCGCGAAATCGGAAGCGCTAAAAATGTTCGGCCAGCGAAACGGTTCTGAAATGGTGTCGGTGGAGAGGGGGAAATATTCATTGGCCGGCCACGTGTTCTAATGCCGAAGTCCGAGCAAGAGGTGGACCTCGATCGTTTCATCGTGGAGCCTTGCTCCACGGAATAACAGCAGGAGGATAATTGTAGGTTGGTGAAAGGAAGCGGAGAACAATTGAGACACGTGCTGCCACGTACGTGTCGTGCATCGATTCTACGGAAGATGCACTTACGGAACAAAAAAGGGCCTGAAAGGCGCTCATGCAGAAAATGGGAAGGAGAGGGCAACGAGTACGCGAGTTCTCTCCCGACGGAGAGAAACCAAGGGCCGTGGGGAGAAAAAAGATACGAAGCTTGTCCGGATATCGAGAGAAAGCTTGTTACTTCCTTGGAATTTCTTTCCGCCCTCGCCCAGCGGATTCCATCGATCCTCGATTAATGATGCCTAAGAATCTTTGGACGTTAACGAGGTTGCAAAAATGGGAAAGCGAGCTTTTCGATTTCCGCGAGCACGAGCGGACGCTTTCTTCGTGGCCCGGAAAATGAGGAGGGACAGGGAAGAGATTATTAAAATAATGGAGGGTCGCTGACGCTGACGTGTTTTCAATGAGTAACCACTCTGACGGGCATCTGAAACGCGATCGATCTCACCTCGGCAAGGTCGCTGGGAGTACAATTACGGAAAATGTCAGGGTCGACTGCTCGAGGCATGAAATCTCGGTGGAGTGAAAGAAGCTCGAAATCTCCGTGGAATGAAAGGACGCGTTGATGCATCTCTGATGACACCGTATTCCAAGTGTGCGTTCTTTACGAAAGCGATCGCACTTCGTACTTTTACCGTTGATAAAGAATCACAGTTTCTTGCGCCACTCGCGAGGAACGGTACCTTCTCTTCTCGACTACGATAATGAGGCATGGGAATTCGTTAAACTCTCAATATTGAAAATTCGCTTATACCGTTCGCCGGATCGTTTCGAGACGATAATATTCTCCGTTCGAACGAGAGTCGCGAGACGTTTGGCGAAAGGATCGAGAATACGCGGATGCGAGGAAAGTTGTAAGGGCCGCGCATGAGAATGTAACGTGAAATAAAATTTCGCATGGAAGCGCTGAGAGTTGTCGACGGGCTCCGACAAACGCGAGCCCCGCTGCCTTTCGGCAGCAGTCGGCGACTATCGACCCGCACATTGCACTAGAGATACGTTTTCGAGACAACCGAATGTCTGCGATGCCTCTAATCGACTCCCCTGATATGCTTTCCCTTCCTCCGGATTCGCACCTTTCCAGACACGAGACGATATTCGCCACGACGTGAATTCTCTTTTCCAATCTTCGAACGAAATTTAATTTGCTCCGTCCCTTAAATTATCTCGCTCGGGGCATGAAAAATAAACCGTAGGATCGTCCTACCGCTACTTCCTGGAACGAATAATATTATCGCGAATGGACTTGCGGAGAAATAAAGTCGCAGCACGGAGTAATTGCTAAATTGGCTACATAACGCACGAGACCACGGGGTATTCGCGATAACCGGGGCCACGTTTTGCTAGCCACCACGCGGCGGTCACAGGCGCGCGATTCTATTTTCGCTTTAACGCAGCCGCCAGCTGGTAGTGGGCCACTAATTTCGCGACAGGGTGAGACCCTACCGTTCCAGTCGGGGCGGGACGTTATTTAGGTATCGCATTCCTGGGGAAATAAATCGATAATTTAATTATACGCCGATGGAGTGCGAACAGTTGGTGATTTAATTCCTTATAACCTACGCTTGGCGATGCGCCGAGTAATTTCATGGTGCTCGGTTGTACATTGTAGTACATCGGGCGGATCGAAGCGGTCGTTTCGTTAGGCGAGGTCAGAAATCGGGCTCGACGCTATTTTCGAAGTCTAGATACAGCACGGTTCCGGGAATATTCGAAATTCGTTGCTCGTGCGTCGTTCGTTCTCCAGCACGCTAGGCCAAGGCGTGGAGTGCGTGAAAGGAAAGAAACTCTTTGGTGGTCTTCACGGACGGGCGATTACGAGGCGAGTACACGGGCGTTCCGCCCGGCGAATTCGCTTTACGCCCCGTTTATACCACCCTTAGAGAGCACCGAGCAAAATGTCTCACCGCAGTATACGAGCTTGTCTCCTTATGCGCCTCAGACCGGGCGCATTATCTCTCGCAGCTTTGCCATTCGGCGCGCCTCTGCTTCCCGCATAATCGAGAAGTGCGTAAACAATGAATTCCAGCCACAAGAATGAGCGCTACCCGCCAAGACATCATCGAGCGGCGCAATCGCTCGCTCCGAAACAATACCCGAATGTGGAACTCGATTAAGTTCCCATTTCACTCTGCTTCCGTTGTTCCGTCGGATTCTTATCGTGGGAGAGAAGGCACGCGCGAGCGCGACTTAACGTTCGTCTTATTGTCGAAAAGCGAATTCACAGGTTGGTTTTCGAGGCGCGAAGCTGCGCTCGTGTGATTTATTATTGAGAAACGTGTATATCCCCTTTTGTTTCTCTTCCCTCGACCTTCCGCGTTTCCTCTTTATTTTCTCCTTCCTATCGACTTTCCTGCCGCAGCTCTTCTCCCTCTTCCTCTTTCCTCTCTAGACCCTTCCGTTTTTCGCCTCTGAAAAGCAGTCGTCTCCAATTACCGACGCTTTCGTAGGAACCTCTAAATTCAAGTAAAAGGAGAATCCCCTGAGAGAGGATATGTGCGTATGGATTCGAAGAGAGTACGGTAGGGCCTCGCAGGAGATGACAATATGCGACGTTCGAGGGGGCCGTGGCCAGGTGGGAGAGCAGCCGAGTGGACTTCCGGTTTCCGGCGGAGATAATAGCGCGTGCCTAGAATGTGGTAATGCACACGTTTCTCGGGCACCGGGAACGTGGTGCACTTTGGCGAATCCTACCGTTAGCAGTCGATAACGTTCCATCGCGGCGACGATTCGTCTTCGCGGGCGCTCTCGAAGAGCAAGGAACGAGAGAAAACTTGCGAAGGTAAGGATAATTTGCAATTATTGCGGAAACGTCGTTCCGGCAAGCTGCCGATCCCTCCGAGCACAATGCCGGAAGTGTTGTCGGGCGCATTTTGCAATTCAGGTGGCATTAATGAGGATAGAGTTCTATGTACAAATGGATTTTCGTCGGATCGTCGTCGCCGCGAGCCGATCGACGATGACAACTCAAATATTGGAGTCGGGTCACGATGTACCTCGGTAAATTGGCTCTTCCCCTCCCCGCAGGGGACTGGCTGTGCTTGTCACTCAAGCGCTTTTTAGTCAAGGTATAAAAAAGCCATTGGTGAGTGAGACAGGGAAAGAGAGAGAGAGAGAGTGAGGGAGTGGAGAAACGAACGAAAGAGAAGAGGTGAGAGAGAGAGAGAGAGAGAGAGAGAGAGAGAGAGGATAAAAGGAGGATCCTCGAGGAAGCCACGAATGCGGGGGCTAGGATCAATCGCAGGATCGCGCGCGCGGGCCACTCGTACGCGATAAGTGGTTCGTGATAATAGAGCTCCCTTTGCGGCGTGTCCTCCGCAATCGGTTCGTGGGGCTCTCCTCTCCATTTCTCTCTGCCGTCGACCCACCGATTGTGTATATTTCGCCGAGCGTCCTGGAGGATTTGACGGCGCCGGTAGCGGCTCGATTAAGGATTCCGCCCGTATGACTTGGAAACTTTGATTGCATAAAGCAACGAGGCACGACGCGCGTCGCGCCAGCTCCGTCGAGGCTGCTGATGCTTGCGATGCGTCGGACGGCTCGTCGCGCGCACGAGGAGGAGGCCGTCATATTGTCGAGGAAAAGTTGAAATTTAGAGCGCGACTTTCCGCGAACGAGTAATCACGCTCGCGCGCCGGCTTCGTTATCCGCGTAGGTCGCATCGGGACGTCCCGGAGGTGTCGCGTGGATCCGTTACTGCCACGGTCACCACCACCAGCCCATCCTAGATTCTCCACAGTCTCCTCTCTCACCTACGGCCTCCGTGTAACGCCGAATATCCGCCCGAGCGGCGACGAAGCCCGTGAATGTCGCATGTGATATTCATACGCTGTCCTTCGGAAGTTCGTTGTTCGCTCGGGATGGCTGCTATAGTTCCTGCCACGGCGGCCCCGCCACCGTCGAAGGATAAGTCCGGGTGCTCTGGAGCTTCCTCCAACGACGAATCTCTCACCTCGTCTGCGTATCATCCACTCGGGAAGGTGCGCTCGCCAAGGATACGCAAGAGCGAACCCGTCCCGTCCCTCGAGGGTGCAATTTTAAGGATGAGTCATACTTTTGGAATCATCCTGGGAAATCCGAGAAAATGGCGCGAGGGTAAAGCGAGGTCGAGGAAATTCGGTTCATCTTCTTTTTTTTTTTCCTTTTCCTCTTTCGTTTTCCTTGTCGGAGGCTGCGGGTGACCTTGAAGGAGGAAAATTCAA
Organism: Tiphia femorata; assembly: GCA_944319695.1. NCBI lineage: Eukaryota > Metazoa > Arthropoda > Insecta > Hymenoptera > Tiphiidae > Tiphia > Tiphia femorata. The sequence continues at coordinate 15,755,766 of OX090895.1, read as the reverse complement.
TCGTGCCACCTATTCGGTTGATTATCGTACGCGGTAAGCCCCCGGCCGACGACGTATCGATTCCTCGCGAGAGCGTGATTCGCAAAACTCCGGGCGAAGGATATAAACCCACGCGGAGCGTTTTAGCGTGACTGGGATGCCCCGGATACCGGGGTTATTTGCGGAATTAGGACAAATCATATTTTTGTTAGGATACGAAGGCGAAACGGGGACAGAGGAGCGAGGCAATTTGAATAGTTACGGGTACTCAAAGCCTCTAGGTTCTTCGACATTGGACATTCTCTTTCTCGTGATTCCCTCTCTCCATCTTTCATCGAGGCACGTCGTTCTGTGGTGCGCAAGCGGACGTAATTTCCTCCTCGGCTCGCAACAAACGCGTCGCTCCGACATGCGCACGGTTCGTCGCGCCACTTCGCCGCCGCGAGCTTCTTCGGTGGTTAAAGCATTTCCCTGACTCCTTCCGCAAAGCGATTGCAACTACAATCGATTATCGCGCGAATTAAATGCGCGCGAAAGCGTGGCGTTGATCGATCGGCATTAGCCGTGTAACTCGCACCTGGCCGAGATTCGCGCCGGTGCTCCCCCCCCCCCCCCCTTTATTCAATTTATACGCGGGCGCGCGCGCGCGCGCCACGGATCGAAGCTTCGAGGCGGATTCTTACACCGAAATGGGCAAGCGCGTGCTGGCGCTGGTCCGAGCGAGCGAATGCGACATTGGTTTATCGAAACAACGCAGAAGTTTCGCGGCGTAATCCAACTGTCACACGCCACCGACCATCGATTTCATGGTTTTCCTACTAGTTTGCGCCTCTGGCTTCTCCCAGCTCGCTGCCTCCCGCTATCGCCACCGTACCGATGTTGCGTACTATTCAGTGGCCGATAAGTTCCGACACAGAGTAGCCACACATTCGGTATGTAGTTATTCTGCGGCTTGGACGAACTTCGTGTCCACGATGCGGATACACAATTGGCACTGGCGCGGGAAACGGCATTTTAAGTACACGATGCTTCGGCCGCCACTTCTCACCAGGACAATAAACCCCGCGCAGATGTAATATAATGTAATACATTGTTCATGGTAAGACGCGGCACCGCGGTACTCGTGTCCGGCTCAACGTGCCTTTTTCATGTGCTCGTAAAACTATAGGAACGAGGGGAAATGACCGTGCCATAGGAAATAATTAAGTACGCGATGCGCGAGTTATTCTCTGTTTCGTATAATGTTATTGTACGCGCGTTCGATGACCGTAGCTCCTCCCACTTTGCTTAATTCAACCTAGAACCTTTCAAACTCGCGCGCGGGACTCGACGATGACAAATTTACATGCTCGTCCCCGACATAAATTCGTTACTGGGCAATTTGGTAGCTCGAATACGATTAGCGTTGCAATTCCGTGGTTACTCGATGGGAGAAATAGGAATCGAAAAAGACGTTCACGGCTTAAACGCGTTTAATGTAGGGGTTGCTGTATGTTGCGTATGGCGAAAGGCTCGGTGCCCTTTTCATCTCGCAAATATGGACGTTAGACGGGCGGGCTCGCATTTAACTTGGCAAATTACAAACTCGTGCGCACGTGCCTTTCTTAATCACTGGAACTCCCTCGATTGTCCGGTACGAGGGCCAAAGGAAGACAGGCTAATTAATAATCACTCTGGCCGAGCCGCGGCGGCGCTTGTTCGCGCACACGGAATCGCGAAGGGCTTCCGCCGTTGGATTTTCCCGGTGCGTCTCTCTGTGCTTCGAGAATATCTCGTTGAGAGAGGAGATCGCCTTCAATGGGTTAATAAAAGCGTGCCCGCCTCGCGGATGCGCTTTGCTAGGGCCCGACCACAATGGCCGCGTTGTCGCGCGATGACAAAGTCGTTACGCGTTTTTCGCAAAGGTGAGTTAGTTGTCCGGGAGTGACTGCGCGCCGGTTCTGGACAGTTTCTTTCCGCGAGGAGCAACTGGAGGAGAGACAAGGGCGAGGAAAAGAAGGAGAGAAAGAAACGAAAGGGGACGACTGAATTTCCAACTTTGCAAGTTTCCTCCTTCTCTGTGGCTCTACTTTTCTCGTTGTCCGTTGGTTCCTTCTTCCTCGAACGCTCGTTCTTTCACCGCCACGCCGCTGGTTTTTCGGACCATTGGATCTTGTCTATGGTTCGTGCGAATCTCCATGAACGACGGGGAGGAGTAACGGCGGCATCGATTTTCGACCGAGCGAATATAAATTTTCTTTCGCGGGATTCGAATAATTGACGAACCTACCGACGATTTATTTACACTTTTCAGGCGGATGAGCGACACGCTCCTCGCGATGCTCACATACTTGATTGGACCGACTGATCGGTACCGTGCGGGATATATCGGGATGAATTAAAAAAAGGTGGTGATTGCGCGTTAAGCACGGGTGTTATCGCAGTCGGCTGGCCGAACAAATGACTCAGAAGGACTTCGCACGTCGACCTATCAGCGATGCAATCGTCCGACCGTGCGTATGATGCACCGTCCCAGCAGCCGTCGACGTTTCTCGTTCCCTGCTCTGTTCTTCGCGCTCGTTTTTTTCTTTTTTTGCGCCACGAGACGTTGTCGTCGGCCCCTGCGCATCGATCGTTCGCTTTCCCAGTTTTATCCCTTTTAGTTCACCGCACGCATCACGGGACTAGAAGGCAGCCGAACCCGTTTGGAGTTCTGCAGACGACTACCCCTCCGGCAATGTGATTAAATATCGCAAATTGAACCGAGCATCATTTCATCCTACACCCGCGCGAGAAGTATCGAGAGCGCGAGAGATATATTCGAAAATATCCTACACACCGGCAACAACATCGCGGGATATCCGTGGCTTGTTTGTTTCAAGAGTACGAATCCCCGGTACGGTCGCATCTGGTTGCACGATCGCGAATGTTTCAGCGTTACGGAAGGGCTGTGTAATTATATTTGGAAATATCGGCGCGGTACGTATACGCGGGGGTTCGTTCCCCCAGAATTACAGGAATCATGGCTGGGAGAATTGCATCAAAATTCATGAATTACCTAATTCACAACCGGGTCAAGTTTCCCCGAGCGTGTACGCCCGTGGAGGCGACAGCGCGAACGACGCGGTTACGTTATGCATGGCCTCCGTGAAAATTAGCTAAAGAATGGAAAAGCGTTCTCGCGTACTTTCCTGCCTGAATTCTCGTTTCCGCGCGATCCCCGTATTTTGTATAAAGCTAAATAAACAAATGAACGGCGGTGACGCGCGTGCAGATGGGATTGGACGGGAGATTATCTCTCGTATAGCAACGTGCGAACTTAGCAAGGCTTGGGCCAAGCGCATACGTAGCGGAATTTCGGTTAGCCCCTAAGGTCGAGCGAATATTTCGGTGACGTGTCCCGTCCGAGCGACGTTGCCACATATGCAGGACGCTCTAGGCTACAATAGATAAACTTGGCAGCGGAGGTGGCACGGTATGCTGATTGTCCGCGGGTTTAGCGCAAAGGGTTGCGGGCCCGCGTTCTCACCTCCTCCGATTTCATCCACTTCGACGATTCCACGGAACGAAGAAACGAGGCGAAGCTTTTCTCTTTCTCGCGTTCTCGCCGCCTCATAGATCCGATGTTATATTCGTCCGTTTATTCCCCGACGAATCCACGAGATGTCACACATCAAACTCGACGTGGGCAGGTTAATTCCCGACGTTAAGTTTATTCCGTTCGAATACTCGCTCCACGAGCATCCGTGGATTGCGCGGGGCTAATAATGGATCATTTGTAATTAGATCTCACCGCAATTGGTTAAAGGGCTCTCTGGATGCCTCGGGCACTCGGTGCCCCACTCGTCCGTTGATATTCTTCGCTTTAAATTCGTAATTGGAGGCGGCTCCTCCCAGTCGGTCCGTTTCTTCTTATAATCTCGTTAAGGAGAAGTTTCGAGCCCGAGTTACTACTGCCTGTGACCCATAACATCCGGTTCGCCAAGTATTATCTCAGGTATCATTATATGCAGCCAACTGTGAAGGCACGGGCCACGGATGTCTCGTGAAGGAAGCGGCACAAGGGGGAAGCTACCGCTGCGCTGCTGTAAGCCGGGCAAAGAAAACCTTTACAGTCGGGCGCACATTGAGTTCCACAGCTGCGTGGCGTGACGCGAGCGCGGCCAGGGGGGTGCGCTTGTGATAGATACATGCGCTTTAACTTATAACAGACGCACGGGAGAAAGGAGAACACGGGGAATTAAATTTGCTCCCCGTGTTTCACCGTTCACGTTGTCTTATCGTACCCATGGGGCTCGAGAAAAAGTTTCAAGATACGGCCCTTGTAAACAATTTAGTAAGAGAGAGAGAGAGAGAGAGAGAGACGCGTGCGTGGTTCGCGTAGGACGTACCGAGATTTCGAATCCTCTTGCGCGAAAAAATGAAACGAGAGAGGAGAGCGGCGCGCAGAATTCATCGGTATGGAAACGTTTGTGAGAACACGTACTCCTCCGAGACAGAAACAATGAGCCTCCACTCCAACTCCCGGGCAATAAAGAAAGTTGAAATTATGAGGTGAAAAGCGAGACATCGTATGGCACGAGCTTCTGTTTCCTCTCATTCTTCTGTCCGCGCCCTCCCGGCGCGAGTGGCGCAAACTTTTCGACTTGTCGTCCGGGCACCTTCGCCCTTCTCTCCTTTCGTCGCCCTCTATAGCAACCGAGTTCATCGAGTTTCACCTTCTTAATTCCTCCGGAGTGTTTGCAGCAGCTGGCCGCGGACACTCGCGCGCCCCGGCTATGAATATAATTTCGCTTTTGGCCGGGGCTCTCCGGGCGAAAAATTGCCGAGGGGCCAGTGACCGTAAGGCACGGCGAAACAAGCGTCGAGGTTGGCGGTGGCTTAGCAGTAGGTATTCCAAGAGGAGGGTAAAAATATCGTCGCGAGGATGAGTCGATTACGCGAGTCTTTTATCCGCACGGTCGGGACAGTATTTATAAACTGCCGCGGGGGTAACCGTTAGAACGGAATATAACGCGTGTTCGTAGAACCATATGTCGGATGAAGGACGTATATTTGCGCCCTCTCTCGCTCACCCCGCTTCGCTCCACGCAACGCGAATAGCGAACGCGTGGCCATGCGTGAACAGAATTCGTGCACGACGTGTGTATATAACTGAAAATGAAATAGAGCTACAGAGCTGGTAACGGCAAAATGGACGACTGAATCCGAACGTGCGAAATGCTTTAATACAATGCGCGCGCCCTCGTTCTCGCGGGAACCGAGCCGTCCGGCGAGGGGGACGGATGAGAGTGGAGAGGGTGGACCAGGAGGATGCGACTTGGCGTTGATGGTGGCGCGTGTCGAGCCGAGGAAGATAGACGCAGGACGAGAGCCAAGGGGGCGAGAGCAGGACGGGTATAGGGATCGGATAAAGAACGTGGAAACTTGGAGAACGACGTTTGAAAAGTTTACAACACCCCCGTCTGTCCCACCCTCGCTCCCATCATCGTCGAAGGAAAATTCTATGCGGCGCTTTTCCAACTACAATGGCGCCCGTAAACTGTAAATCTCGCCGGTGTCAACGAGGAGAAAATACGCGCGGAGTAGTACGTAGCTCAGGGCACTCGGGAGATTCTCTCTCGACGTTAAAGTCACCGGCCGCGGCGTTGCTACTTAATCCGATTACACACTTGCCCGTCTCCTAGCGCTCCAGCATGTTAATGGATGGCGCAATGCGATAATGTATAATCGTTGGCGGTGAAATGATTCGAGTGCGAAGCGGATACCAACCGTGCGCGTTCCCAAGCCCTTCGCGCCTCTCTCCCGATCGATTTTCCTCCCCTGTAACCGATTTCGAATTTGTGGACGTTCCAATGAACCCCCGGGGATCAGCCGGAATTGAATACCAATAAGATTTTGTTTATCGAATGCGGCCCGATAAACAGCCCGCGATCGTTCAATCTGGCAACCGATGAAAATTTCAACCAAATTTTGCGCGCTCGTTAATTCGAGCCCTCCGCGAAATATGACTGCCCGTTGCTGGTTGTTTCAGGAGGCCCGGTTACGTTACCGAAAAACACCTTGATAAATCACGTTTGTCGGCGTCTGGGTCGGAGACGAATTCATTTCGTCAAGTTTTCAGATTACGACCCTTTTTAGTTTCGAGGTGTTTCCGACGGCGTGCCGCAGTCCTCTGCGCTCACCACTGTTCGCCGGCATTCGTCGCATCTATCAAATGAAATTGCAGGCTGAGTAAATGGGAGAGAGAGAGAAAGCAAGAGGAACGGACGCGTGCACCGCCATGTGTAGCTTTGCGCATAACATCGTACAATCAATTAATTCGAGGTAGGCCGCCAGTGGCCGTGGTCGCGCAACATTTCTACATTAGCGCGTAATTAGCGCGTTATGCATTGTCGCGAGTCGTGGACGTTTCCGTTCGTACGCGATACGTTAAAAAGAGAATGCCATCGACTTCGCCTTCGTAGTATCCGCCCGACGACGGTCCGACAATCAGCGGAGCGTCTGGATTCTCTTAAAATAGCCCGTCTATAGAACTTTAAAAATAAATCGTTCTGGGAGGGTATGCCGCACAGAAGTTCGCGTCAATGTGCGCGAAGAGGAAGTTTCGCGAAAGCATGCGACGAGCATATAGTGAAAATACATTTCCCGCAACGAGTATCGAGAAACAGTTATATCTCGGATAGACGGTAATTCATTAGACAGCGACGAGGCTAATTCTTCGGAACGCTGAGAGTCCGCGCTTTCGACTTTCTTTCGTTCTAAAAATGTATCGCTAACGTTCGCGACTCTGCTACCCTCGTTAATGTTTATCAATACGCTTAACGAGAGTGCTCGCATTTCACGATTCTGCCGCGACGAAGGAACGAGGGGACTCGTTATCGAGGAAAGAAACAGTTCGTGAATTTTGTAGAGCATTGTCGCTCCTGCATAAACTGTTCCGTGTTACGCGATTACACGTATATCGTCGGATCCCGCGCGGCAAATGGTAGACTCGGGACGAAAAAGCTCGTAAATCAAATTAACCGATGCGATAATTTTAACGCAGACGTTTTTTCGGAGGTAGCTCGTTAATTTTGGAAAAAGAAGGATCGTCGAAATTCCCCCGAAACTTGGTCGTCTGCTTTCGCGCTACAAGTGCGCGTCTTCGCGAAGTTGGCATTCGGTAAAGGGAAACGTTGCCCACCGCGCGTCGTACATCTACGTACATACGTACCCTGTTTTACCGCAGGGCGTTGAGTCTACCGCGGCGCGTGGCGACGGTAACGACAGCAGGGGGTGACGATAGTGGGACGGAACACGGCGGTTAAGCAAGCAGCTGAAACTTAGTTTTCGCGTTTCACTGTTTGAGCCTTCGAATGCCATTACGGCGTGTCTCGTCTCCACCTTTCCCCCTTCCGCTTGGCGAAATCTTGCGGGAATCGATAAAATTTTAACGGACTCGCGCTACACCCGTACACTCCACCCCCGGAGGGTCGATTTAATTCCATAAAGAGTCAACAGCTGCTAGAGTTAATCCCGGTGCGAGTGTCCGCGAGTAAAGTTTGAATGCGAAACGAGATGGAATATAGTAGTAGGGTTGAAGCTGCTCGGCCGGGGCTCGTGTCTCGAGATTAGAGGGATTCATCCACCGCTCCTCGGGAACTTGAAGATTCTCCCTAAAATCTTTCTTCGTCACTTCGCTTTAACACGCGGACACGGAGAACGGAGCTTCCGTGTGTCGGCCGTGGCGCACTCGCGGGACCGGGGGTACGCGCGCGACGGTGCAGGGGCCAGAGGATAGGTAGGTACACGCGAGACAGACGAGTTTAGGACGAAGTGAAAATTTATTAACGGTCTAGCGTCGCCCGGAAGTACTGGCACGACGACGTTGCGCCATTGCGCTCCTGTTTCCATCTCAGATTGCGCGAAGGAAATGCGAAGTGCGGTACGAGGTGGGCTAGCGGAGGCGCGAAAGGGACGAGAATAAGTGCCCCGACCACCGACGTTGAACCCGGGAATTTACGTACCGAGGTGGTTCAGCCTGCTTTTTGTCCGAACTCTCGCGTGCGAGTGGATCGGCAAATGCGCGTCGAATTAATTAACTTTGCCAGATAGCTGGAAAATGAAAGTTAATTTTTTTTGTCGGAAAGCGTTACGGCCGCGGCGGTGCGCGACGCTTAAATGTGAGCTCGCAGAGATAGAATTTAATTACGTCGGCTCGCGCATTAATTAATTAAGGCGTCAATTTTAATATCGAGCGTTCGATGACTCGTTACTCCACGGGCGCGCGTGGCCCGTGTCTTTCGCAGAAGCCAATGGGGCGCGCGGGCTTCGCTGTCTCTCTTCTTCCTCCTTTTATTTCCGGTTGAAAAACAGAAAATGTGCAGCCCTCGCCCTCCTTATTTTTTCCGTTTTTTCACGAGCTACGCGAGATTTCGAGATCCACCGAGCGAGTTTATTTTCTCAGGTGCACGCGCCGCCCCGGGAGATACGAGAAATAATTAAAGTAAACCTCTCCGACAGTCAAATGTAAAACAACTTTACCGACAAAGCGTGCACGCAAACACACGGGCCACTATGCTGAGCCAACATAAACTCTCGGTGCGAGGCAAAAAATGGTATTGTCTCGTCCGAAGTGTCTGCAGTAGTCGGAATACGTAGGAAATAAGTATTACCCCTCGTAACGGTGTAAAAGAGGTTGGAGCAATTTTTTGCCTTCATCATCCGTTCTTTTCTTATCACTTCTTATTGCGACGTAGAGACGGATCCGTGCTTTAATTCAATTTACAATGGAAGAAGAATACGAGAGGTATTTGTCGAAAAATGTTTATCGAGCGGATAATAGAAAAAATTCCGTTTTAACGGCAAAATGTTAAAACATACTCCGCGAGGTGAGGAGCTCCCATTCGCACGAACTAATCTTTTAGCAGGTTTAATCGCACGCTTGGACATTACTGTGCGGACGGTAAAGAGAGAGACAAAAAAGATATATTCTCGAGAACATTACAATTACGTTATATTCCTTTGTTTTTTCTACCCTTTACTTCTCTCCGCTTCCACTTCCAGCTTCGCTCGGCACTCTTCAACCCGCTTCCTCCACCCTCCCCATTTCTCGCATTCTTTCTCTCTCTCTCCCTCTCTTTCTCTCTTTCTTCGCTTATCCGTTCAGTCTCTCTACTGCAGCGAGCTTAATTACACTAATGTCGCATTCGTGCCTTGTCATTCTATGCACTGTCGAACGGTGAACACGAGGTGGCAAGTACAAATGCCACTCTCCTGCCGAGCCAGTGCTGCATCCTATTACTTTCTTTCTCTTGCTCTCCTACCATTTCTCGCGCCTCGAACTCAGCAAGCGCATCGCTACTCCGCGTCAGTTTATTTACGCATCTCTTAATAGAGGTGAATAACTGAGAAAAAAAATTCTCGCTGATTGAAACGCGGCTCGCGCAAGCACCGGCGCGGACCACCTCCTCCTTTCCCGCGTAAAGGGACGACGAACGCGAAATTGTTTTTATCGTTGCGGGCAATTAGTGTGACTGCGCTTCGGTATGGCAAGAGAGAGCAGAGGCGAGGCGGTGAGAAAATTAGAGGAAAAGGGAGAGATATTTTTCAGTCGTGAGAAATATGGCGAGGCGAGCGCGATGGAAGCACGGCATCGGTTGTTTATTGCTCCGGGGCACTATGCGCGAAACAGCGGGTGCAAACAGATTCGCTGCAACATGCAATTACACATTATCGCCGGTAATTCTCCCTGTCGCAAACACTTTCCAGAGGTGGATATCTATGCGCGGGAACGTAAGCGCGTATTTATTATTTTATTCGAACGATACCACCAGCGCTGGCGTTTTATCCGTGAATTACCGGGCTGCTCGTGAATGAAGTGGTCGCACAGGCTGGAATAAACGGAATATTCTGCGCGAATTGTAAAAATGTACATGCGCGTACCGATTGGACCGCATTTAGGCGTGATTTTATTTATTGATTCTCTTCTTCGGGTATTCAATTCTACTCGCGCTTTTGCTTTTTTCACGCGTATCCGACGTTGATACATTGCTCGGCGGGATAAATGTAAGAAAGGCGGCGCCGGCGGTGCGTCGCGTATTAGCGGAAAATTGAAGGAAAAATTAGAGGAAAAGCTTCGAGAGGCAACGGATGCCCCGTGACGCGTTCTTCGGTTATTATGGCCTGCGTTAAAATTGAAAACGGCCGGGGCAGCTGTTTCTCGCGAGGCTTGACGTTGATGCATTATGCTCGGGAATGAATTGTAAGAAACATTTGCATTAGTTTCTCGTTATTTTGCTTTTGGCCGGTAGCTGGAAAATCGGGTAATAACGCGCGGTGGCAGCCTCGGGCAAAAGTCACAACGGCGTCGGAGAACAATTACTCGGGTAGCACGTATTATTGAATTATTTCGTTTACGGCGAAATTGAAGGATGCAACAGCTGACACGGGCAAAACGGGAACGGCTAGGTGGGCATTGACGTTGATACATTATACCTTAAAATGAATATTAAGAAACAAAGTCGTTCGATCATATATATTCGAGAAGGTTTACGCTCGAGAGAGCCGCCAGAGTAAATACCGCCCTATTCGTTCTTAAGAGAGAAAATTAAGGATAAGTATAGTAACGGAAACTACGGAGTGCACTCTTCGGATATTCGTTCTCCTTCGATACTCCCCTAGGAATACTCGTGCAGGATAACGTTCGCACCCTGATTAACCGTCTGCAAATTGCTCGATTCGCTTTCTCTTCGCTTGCAGGAAATTACAGTTGTAGAAAGCGAGCATTCACCGTGAAAGTGTTTTGTTACCTGTTGCACGTTTTCCTGGGATTCGGACTTCTTACATTTACCTTGGCATCCTTATGCACGGTAAGGTACCCTACGCCACTTCGACTGTTAAATCGTTAGTGCGTGGAGTTCGAGAAGGCGGAAAGGGAGGCGAGGGTAATATTCGCGAAACTCTGTAGCGGGTCACAGTGGAGAGATACTCGGAGAGGAGTGGAGTAAGACGGCTTATAGTAAACTCGCGCCACTCCTCCAGACAATATATAGCCCTCGTAAGCTAGAATTTGCTTCTAACGATAATCCGTATCTAAATCTGGCGAAGAGGGAAAACGTATCTATCACATTTGTTGGAAGGAGGGGAGCAAGTTCGCTTCCGCGGGGTGTATCTCGCCCGCCATAGGAACTTGGCTTCCACCGTGCCTCTCGAAATACCCCGAAGCAAAGATTAACATTTTTCCAGGTGGAGTACGTCGCTCCTCGCCCTTTGCTCGAGTCACCAAAGGAACATTCTCCTGGTGGTATGCTAGCGGAGAATTTATTACGTAAATACTAAAGGTATAAGCGTAAGCGGCGACGAGCACTTAATCATCTGAAAATCGGTAAGCTGCCGGTACACCGTCCGGCACCCTTGGGTCTCCTTCAAACAGACACTCCGAGTCGATCGTTAATTCAATTTGCAAAGGCTGACGTCTCGTGGACAGCAACTGGGCCGGATCCCCGATATGAGTTACCGTAGTATTAAATCTCACCGACGACGGCGAGCCCCGAGACGGACAATATTACGGAACGTGAAATGCGCGCGGTACTCCGGTCTATAGTGACTTAATTACGTCAATACCGAATTTCGCTCTGTAGAGACACTGTATTAGACATTCCTGCTTCCTATCCCATTCCCTTCTACCCTTCGTCTCACCCTCCTCCCTCTCTCTCTCTCTCTCTCTCTCTCTCTATTTCTCTCTCTCTCTCTTTGCCCTCTATGCGAAGGCATCGTCAGTCTCTCTATGCGCCGTGGCCGGTTCCTTGTCAGGGCCCGGGACGGTTGTGTCCGCATCTCCAATTGCGTGACCAAAGCCCGAATAAGCCTGACCGAGAATCGAATTTGAGGGTACCTCCGGTACCCGGGACCGCTCTCGCTCAAATTATGCACACCCTCTCCCGATATGTATACCATTGAAGTGCACGGCACACATCGACAGACGTCCAGTCCATCGGATAGACCGATAGACCGATGGATTCGAAATTGCACGCGGGCCGCGCTCCCCTGTCCTGCTAGGTAAAGCGATCCGCGACGGAAGAAGGCGACCGCGCAGAAGCGCGAGTAATTCGACGAATTTTAGGTATCCTCGAAGAATCGATGCCGCCGCCACTCTCGGTGATCCCTACGTGGCCCGAGCGGGGCTCGTCCTTAGGGCAAACTTGAAATTGCAGCGCCGGCTAATCCGAGGTAGGAGTGACTGGCACACGATCGCGAATGCATTTAGTATTAATTCCACGTATGCCGATGCACTCGCGATAAGTCAATACTGGCTTACCCACGAAGCCCTAATGACGCAAACTTATGCATATTAATCCGATGATCACTCGACGTTATCGCGTCAGCTGTCCCGTTGTCGATCGAGTTTCCGCGCTACGTGCGCATGCTGAGAATGTAGTTTTAAAGGACCCCCCGTCCCCGAATCGCGCGTGGGTAAAAGCCGCGAGTAAGAGAGCCGCGCTATTCGCCGCACGAATTATACTTAACACGCGTTGAATATGGATGAGGATGATTTAGATCCGATGCCTATCGAGTGAATACGTGCCGATTGGAATCGGGTATGGAGAGTAGTCTCATTGTAATTACGGGCTCGGTTCGATACGTAATAAGCGACAGCGGTAGGTCCCCGGTAGTGGAGAAGAAAGTGGGAGAGAAGATCCAAAGATATCGAAGTATGGAAACTGGGGTGATTTAGTTAACAAACGTGGTCGGCTCGTTGACACCTTCGTTTGTACGACGACGGACGCGTCCGCTTATTCTCCCGTTATCCAGAGCTTCGCGATCTTTAATCTTACCGCGGTGAGCGCCCAGGGTCCGCCGGCGGAATCGCGCGGGATCAAACTCCTTGCAAGTAGTTACGAACGATTAATAGTCCGACCAAGGATTGGAGGCTCGGCCGCCAGGAATCATATCGATTCTGCCTATTACATCCCAGCGCCCCGGTAGGATCGATAGGATTTACTCTAGTATTAATGCCGGTCGCGACTCGCAGGCGTAATTGTCCCACTCGACTGGATAGCTAACGTCTAAGTAGGTTTAGAAGGTATTATACGCACTTCTGAAATAAGCATCCTTGCCGGATAAACCAGTCCTGATGGATCAGCTATAGCACTCTGATCTGGAATGCCTCCACTTTGCCGTGCATCCTTCTCCACCGAGTAAATCGGTTCTTACGCGTATCGATAGAATTAAAGGATAATTCCTCGTCCTAATCGTGTCGTTTAATTTTCACGAGTGAAGATATTCCGGACCCTCGGCCGTCCGGCGGTGACAAGTCTAAATCGAGGAGAGAATTTTTTTTCCGAAATCACGTCGAAGCTCGAGCTTTCGATGTTTATGCAAACGGTTTAATTTAACCTGTGCCCTACTTCTTCTGTTCGCCGATGCGGCCCTCCGACAATTATTCATCCCGCTTTCTGATAAGTTAGATACCAATTCTGCCTCTCGGATATTTTCACCCACCCGGACGCTCTGTACCGGTATATCCTTTATACCTTCAAGTGAAATTGCTTTATTCATTATGCAAGCCACGCTCGTACCGGCGAAGTAACATTCCTACGGCGCCCCCGATCTGCTTCACCACACATACGTGACTTCGTAACTTCGGCACGGTGAAAAAGTAAATTCAAGAAAGGGGTGTGTATAAAAGGGGCTAAGAAAGGGAAAATGTGATCGATAAATGGAGAAGGCTAGTCCAGCCGGTTAACGTAATACTTTCACGAACATTCACCCCGATTGCGATAAGGCTAAATAAGTTGTCCGCCTGTTACAGACTTCTCGAGTGGACTGTGATAAATATCGGCGAATGTTAATCGGAGTCGAGGAGTGGTGTATTTTAGCCTGTCGGTTGTCACCCTGTAAACGGGTTTTGCTTTATCTACGTTGCGTGCATTATTCTCGGAACTCTTCATCGATCGGAGAAAGTCGATCAATATTTTAGAGAAAGCACGGGAGACGTTACCTTCAAAGTATCATTAGCTATGCACCGTTACGGGATGTGTTCGATGCATTTTTGATAATGCGCAATACCCACCGCGGCGGCAGTGTCAATATCACCTGTCGCGAACGTAAAAAGTCGCGAAATATCGTCGGAGAATAAATCAATATTTGCAATCGATGTAAAATTTTCTGGCGCTTTGATCGACAAAACTAACCTTCCTGCGCACGGTTATTATGCGCGAGGGAGGGCGAGAGAAGGGTTCGGAGAGCGAAAGAGGCATTTTAATCTCGGCGAATATTATTAACGACAGATCACCGCGTTGGATTAAGAATTTAATTGAGGATCGCCCAGTGGCCCAATGTCGTAATGCACTCTAATCCGCGTTCCGAAGGTCTAAATTGCGTTTAAGCTACAGGATCCGTAGCAATGGACTAGAATAAGTGCGCGTTCCTTCCTGCACCGTGATAGTTTCGCGTAAAGAACGTTGGAACTTAATCTAAAAAATTCTTCCGATTAACGAACCGTCTATTCGGCCGTAGCCAACGGGGATATTGAGAGATTCTTCCGCTTGGAGAGTCCACAGCGTTTAGTCGAGCGCTCCTGCTTATCGAATGCACGCACGTAAGAGAACGCGAGCTAGCGTAAAATCGTGGAAGAGCTGGAGGACATGCGATCCTGCGTGCTTTCGGAAGAAAAAGGCATGGGGCCCGGAGGGGCACGGAAAGGGACGGCAGAAGATGCCGGCAGGATCCAGCTTTCATTAAGACGGTGCTCTCCATTTCGCGGGCCGTTAATCAGTCCGCTCCGGGCCGACAAGAATACTCTGTCCATTTTGTTCGCAATTATGTCGCCCGTCAATTATCCCACCATCTAGATATGAGTAATCTCGATGGACCCCTTGGCCCGACGGTATTCGGCCCACTACAAAGCCCCATCTGGCAAATAGACACTATAAAGGATATCCCTTCTGATCCCAATTAACGGACGATTAAATCGGCAACGTTTCGTCCGAGCGTAGTCAATCCGCTCGCAAGGCTAGGCATCGCATGCCATTCTCTTAGCTTGATGAATTAATGAAAATGAGTCCGCTTGGAAATTCCGTAACGCGGAGGCGCGCCGGCTTCCATCGCATCGGTCTGTCTATTCTCGACCCTATTGGCGCAACGTGCAGACACGATCGGTAGAGGAGGTAGGAGAGCCCCCACAGAAGGAAACTTACATCGGTTAGGTCATTTACAGGCGTCCTTGTCCGCTCGCCTCCGATACCAATCGATTGTAGTGAAAGCGTCTAGCGAGCGGAAACGCATGCACTATTAAAAAGAGGAAGCTCGGTGCAGGTCTAGTCGACTATCACTTATTCACGCGAACGTAAATGTGCATCGTATGGCCCTTTCCCCCCTCCCCCTCCACGCTAGCTTGGAAAGCTGTGTACGCGTAAATTGCTTTGGGGCGGGCAAATGCGAAGCTCTCCCATGTCCGGATGGCCGTGGCCGGCTTGTTACCGGATCAAAAGGGCCAATACATTCGTGCCATTTTTTCCCTTCTCTCTATTTTATTTTTGTAGTTTCTCCTTTTTTTGTACCCGCGAACATAATCGAAGATCGTTAATCGACGATCAGAAGCATTTCGCAGGGAGATAGATTGAAAACGTAATCCGTATATCGAGAGGCAAACAACAATTTTTAACCATTCACAGGAGTTAAATCGTGCCCTCTCCGCGTTTCGAGACAATTTCGCGCGAAGGACCCAATTATTCCGTCGAACACTCCGATACTTCGAAATTCTATATCATTACTTGAGCGGTCCAAAGCATTTTTAACGCGCTCGCGAACAAAGAGAAATCGATACGCCCTGAGGTGGTCGTTGAACTCGTTCAGCAGTAATCGGGGGAATGATCTCGACCGTGAGACTTCTCTTCGAATGATAATTACGCGGATGATTAATACGACGAAAGGATTATCGAAAACGAATGATTTTACGCTTACGAAATCCAGCACAATCGACGAATCGGGCCAATTACCTAATTGACGATACGAGCATGACCGCGAGACTATAGATATGGAAAGATCAAAGCGGCCAACTATACGAATTGGACGATGGCCGTGCGCGCACGCATACGGCGGCCACGCGTAACCTGCCATTAATTTCCTTCGCGGCTGGCCCCGTTAACAATCGCTAACATCGTTTGATGGATGATTTAAATGCGTGACCCGGCACGATATTCCTTGTTCGTCTTTGGAAAAACGCACGTCCTCGGCATCGATTGCGCGCGCGTAGTCAGAAGTCGCGCCTGCTCGCCCGCGCCATAAATCGCCGATAAATTTTGCTCGTATAACGGAAACGATAGCGGAGAACAGCAAACGATTACGAGTGTCGCGCGTGCGTAGGGAGGGGAGGGGGAAAAAAAAACTTTCTCCTCGCGGAATGACGCTCGCGAATGGGTGGATTGGCGATCGATTGGCGGGACGAATAAATTTGTCAAACGTCGCCTGCAGGGCCGATACCTCGCGCGAGCCAGCCTCTCCACTGGCAACGAAGTCGCGCTCGTCACGGATTAATCAATGTGACGAGCACGAGAGCCGTGGGACTATTTTACAATGAAAACACGATCGACCGGCGACCATGCCATTAACGCGGATTTGCATGTGCAAACGGTCGCGCGATCATTAATACCCGACTTTCTTTGTGACCGCTGATGAATGATTTAATGTCGCCCCCCTCAGAAAATTACTTCTCTCTCGCCCCATTCCCTTCTCACTTCCCTCTCTCCTTCTGGCTTCGAGCGATCGTGCGCCCCCGTCAGTTCTCTCGCGCCGTACTCCTTTCTTCATTCTTCTCCGGAAAACGCACGAAAAGCAACCGTGCTCCCTCGGGTAACACTACTATTTTATGCCAGGCGTACAGAGCCCCGCTTTGGCTCTCCCGGTGGTGTTGCATGGCGCGAGAAGTGTGGAAGGGCGAGGAGGAAGCAGGCCGCTATACACTTTAATGACACGATTCACGCGATCCGACGGCACCCCCGGCTAATAACACCGGCTCTCTCGCACAGTCCTCCTGGTGCACCTACAAATGATCCGATAGTCACAGGCGCGGTACTTTCATTAAAGTCACGTGACCGCTTGTCACGTCTTCTTAAGTGGCAGGAAATTTGATTTCGGTCCCGATATACCCAACCCGGGTTGGTCTAGTTACATGTGATGTATTGCTTCATCAGCGGCATTATAGACGCCGATTGGCGGCGGACGTCGCGCGTATAACGTGGGTACACAATGAATCGTCACGTAGGCCGAACACGAGGAAGGGATGGAGAGAAAGAGATGGGCCGATCGGTTGAACGTCCCTAGAGGTGGCTAATTACAAGAGTTTCGGATAAATGGCGCTCGTAGATCGCTTTCACCTTCCGTCGACTTCCAGCCTTCTCGTATTGTTCGACGACGACGGGCCACGGGTGCCTCCTGTTTCAGGATCGTGGACATACCGAGTTACAAGCGCGACGACGATACGTCGTTTAAGGAGAGTGCGGATCGATGAGAACGCGACGATAGTGTTCATGCCAGAAGCTCTGTCGTCGCGTTCGCGAACGCGACGAAAGCTTCCACAAGATCCTCGTTCTCGATTACCTTTTCATCGCAGTGGGTAGAGTCGCGCATTAAATGGCACGTTAAGCCCCCGTCTATTTTTTCTCCTCCTCTTTTTCCTCTTTCTCGTTTGCTCCCTTTCAACATATTCGCTCGATCGCGGTCTAGCGAGAATGGAACGTCGAAGGAAGATCGCGAACTAATAGGTTGCCGCGGAACGATTGGAAGTAACGCACGGGCGCGCGTTTACAATATATGTTATAGAGAACGGCCGCGAGTCGATTACGAGTATGCCTCCCAGGAGAATTACAATTTCCTTGGCCCGTGCGCCTCCCTTCCTCGCCACTGAACGAACGAACGCTCGGCCGGGAGAGGTGGTACAACTATAACGACATATAATACAGCAATCAATAAGAGACCACGGGGGAACCATTCCTGGGGCTCATAAGCGCAAGCGATGCGCATTTATACGCTTCTTATGCCCCGTACACGCGCAACACCGATGTAATGCAATTTAAGCGGCTCCGTATAGGTAGTAACGATAAATTCGCATCGTCTACGCGAATTGTCCCGAGTCGATATCTTTTTTCTTTTCTTTTTTGTCTTTTTCGTTGCCCCTCCGACGCGCGAGGAGAGCGCAGCAGCAGCCGTCGCGAAAACAATTCGTCAGGGCATTAAAAATTACCGGACGTGGCGCGATCCTCGTGAAAACATCTTCCGCGAGGGGATTAAAGCGTTTGCAAAAATTATTCCCGCCTGACAAAATCGATGGGGGTAATCTGTCGAACGGATGGTGACAAACCTCTTGCACCGGCTTCTCGCCGTGCTCCCTCCACCGTGGCGGAGATGACCGACGATAAAACTCGGCGGTATGGAAATTCGTCGGAACGGGAGTGCAGTTGGGGTTCCTTCGCATTTCGCGCGTATTATTTCATATTCCCGGGGTGCGCGAGCTTTTCCAGAACGGGGAGACTAGAAGCTGTAAACAGAAACGTACGACGAAGAAATATGTCGTGTCCTGTCGGAGTGGTCTCCACTTCCATTTTACTCCATGCTCTCGGCACGTGGATGGCGCTCCGGAGATCGTGATCCCGATACCGAGCCTCGGTTATGATAAATTGCATATAATTAAGTCACCGTCGGGCACGCTTCTCGGCGAATAGGGTAAGCGTAGATGGTAGTGGATTATCTCGAACGATATAAAAGTGGACGAGGAGGTAGAGCGGTCGAGGGAACGAGCGATTTACATGCTACGAACTTAATTAGCATCCACACCTTACGAACGATACGTCACCTCCGCTCCTTCCACCCTCTTAAGATGTGACCTCGAGACTTGAATTTTCCTTAAGACCGATCCGGTGGAAGCGGGAAAGGGGGAGCTTCTGAAATTCTCCAATTAGCCGCCCTCGTTTTGGTCGTTGTTCACTGTTCTTTCGCGACACGCGTAACTGCGTCCCGAGAACGAAAATGCCGATACCTCGCGTCCCGGTGCGTTCGTTGGCGAGCGTTTGTCGAGTTGTCGCCACCGGGAGATCTCATTAACTGTAAAGCGTCTCTGGCAAAAAAGTCGCGCGCAGCTAGACAGACGTTGATCGCCCGTCAGAAGTTTCTTGCGTGCGGAGTAATCTGATATTCGTGCCACGGCTTATACAGCGGCGTGGTGGTGCTTGTAGGGCGAAAAGTTCAATGTGGCGTTACCGGGGGGAGGACACGAAATTCCGGCGTCTCGAACGTCTTAAACCACGGCGTTGCCGTGTTGTCTGTCCTACGATAGAATCGACGGCTTCGATTTATGAACGATCGATCGCGCCCGACTTTCCTTCGTTCTCGACAATGTGATTTCCACGGCGGAGCATGTCCCTCGTACTCTCCATTTGCCATTCTTCCTCCATTCCGTTCGCGCTATACGTTGCGTTCGAATGAATAGCGCGTCTATTTCGGTGGGCCGGAGAATAAATTTCAACCTCGTTCCCTCGTTCGTTGCACCGCACGGCGCGGCGTCCTCGCGGCGGAATTATTTCTTACTCTCCGCGAGTCCTCGATTATCGATATAGATCGATTTTTCTTATTTACGGGACGAGCCCGAAGAGGACTCGGATAGCCCGTAGTCCCGTATTACTCGCGGCTGTTGCCGATGAAATTTCCTCGAGTGGGCTTTTCTACGCGGATGCTCGCCGTCGAGACGTACGCGATCGAAGATGCGATCCATACGGATCTTCCTTTCTCCCGCGAGTCCGTTTCTCCCTTTTTACGTCTCTTTCTCAGTTCTCGAAGTACGTTAGTCCCGTTGAATGGAGTCTATTTCAGAGAAGTTCGAAACGAATTTCAACTTTTTCGTGTCGCACTTTTCTCCGAGTTCACCAAGAGCGATCCCATGGTCCAGGTAAGATATCCCACGGTTTCGGCAATGGTACTCTCCCGCGCCACGGTAATGATATGGGATAGGTAGGACGGAAAAACTTTCCATTGGAAATATTTCGCGTGGAGGAGCGGCTTCACGGCGGTGGAAAGAAACGTCGGTACCGTCGAAATCCGTTAACGCGCTACCACCGAGATATTCCTGGATGTGGGTATAGTCACCGAGGACATATTTCAGTTTCCTTCGAAGCCGGAACCTCGCTCGCCTCCCGTTCGCGGGGCTTGCCGTTTTCAATACACCGGCGGGGGCAGGATCGAAGAAGTGTCGCGATGCACCTTACTGGCAAATGGAGAAGTTTAATATATCCCCGGGTAATAAAAGACCGTAGCGAAAGTGGCCGTAAACGGAAATGCCTTTGTAATATCGGGCGAGAAGGTCGAGATGCCCGATGGAAGATTGTTATTTCCGTTGTAACGCGTCGCTTCGATCAGAGCAAAAAACACGCGGCTCATGAATTTTCGTCCGGAATGCGCGAGATCGGATGCCACGCGGAATTAACACCCCGCAGAGGATAGGCTACAGGCGTGAAAAAAAGATTTCCTATATATTGGAATTTTATTCGTATGAAAAACTCGTCCCGCGTGCATCGGCGTGGGACGCGCGCGCACATATGTATATCGAGCGTGAGGCGAGTAAACACGGGAGATAAACGATTTTTATAAAATCCACCAAATTCATTGGCACGATACGCATTTATATTTCACGTGTGACTGACACTAACGTCGCTCGATGGCGAAGCAGTTATAAGCATCGCGATGATGCTTCATTCCCGACGAATGCTACGCGTTTTAACGTTAATCTTTCCTCGATGCGCACCTCCGCAATCACTTCCGTCCCCGTGAGTGTTCACCTTCTATTCGCTCTCGTTCAAAGCACCGTTCTTCCGTCGGAAAACCCTTTCTGCGAAACGTCGAAAAATAATGCTCATCGCGGCGCGGCCCACTCATCGTAGCGAGCGGATTTGCGAAAATGGGGTATCACGCGGTTAAATCCCGCGATACTCCCGCGACCCACCGCCAGAGAGCTTCGAACCTCCTTCGCATTCGATCGACCGTAAAGTGACCACCCCGACGATCGTACTTCCCTACTAATATTTCTTCCCTCTTTTTGGCAGAATCGGAGCAGCTGGTGATCAAGAGCGTGAACGTGCCGGCCACCGTGAAGGCGACCGATACCGATTACGTGATACTCGACTGCGACTACGACCTTGAGGACACGCCGAGCAAGGGTCTAGTGGTGAAGTGGTTCTTCAATACGAACGAGGTCGCCTACCAATGGATATACGGCCGGCCCCCTCCATTGGCCGGCGAGGTGGCTTCCAAGTACATCGACCTGACGTACAAGGCGAGCGACGATCCGTTAACTCAGTATCGAGCCATGAAATTGAATAAGCCCGGGGTAGATCTTACCGGGGAATACACATGCATCATCTCCACTTACGCGGACGAGCGATCCGCCAATGCATCGATGGTCGTTTACTGTGAGTATTCGTGGCGCGAATCCTTCGATTCGTTTCCGTCCACCGAGCGCGAATCGAATTTAAAACATCCCCCATCCTACGAATATTGAGATCCGAGCGCCGAGGATCGTAGATTCGGTGCTGGCTGGAGAACACCACTAGTCGGAAATTTGTTCAAACCTTGGACCCGCTTCTGTTTGACTTGACGATGGGGCGGTGCTTGCGTCTTGAGACTCGGACGGACCTCGGGGAAAGTTCGGTTTACCGTTCTCCAGAGTGGACAATAGTTTGCGAAGCGACGGCGCGCGTCGTTATCGATTTAGTTATCGACGAAACGATAAGGGATTTTCTCCTCGGCGAATCCTCGAGCTTATCGTTATCCGCTACTCGTAAGGAAAAGAGTAATTGTATTTTTCGATTTTCCACCTTCGTCGTTGTCTTCGCGCTTGTAATACAAGGGAAAGAGAGAACAAGTTAGAGGCGCGGCCCTTTTGTTAAATAACGTTGAACGTTGCCCCTGTAATTTTTGTCTCCGTGGATTAAATTGCGAGTGGCAAAACGGATATAATGCTTAACGCGCGACAGCCGGGTACACTGTATTTACGAGTAGATAACGGTAGCTAGCATCAATATTACTTTCGCGAAACTCCTTTCCGTCGGAAGAGGACCTCAAGCATCGTGTGCTACGAGTGTCGCAGAACTTCGAAGGTACCCGGGCTTGATTTATGGTTCGGAGCTTAATCAAATCTGAAGTGCCATATATAACGCTGTTTCTCGGCTTGAAGCCGACTCTCTCGGGGAATTGCAAAGAAAATCTATCTCAAGAGGAGCGACCGCCATGCTTGACCTAGAATCGGAAAATGTTTGCTTTCGACGAGAAACTCAGTCCGGTCTACGTCTATTGACGAATATTCAGAAATAATACGGGCAAAATTCGTACGCGGATACGGGTAGCATTTCTCTCCGTTTTTTCGTAAAAAAATCCTGCCGAATTATTCCTCCTCGTATCCCGCGCTAATATTGTCATTCTTTGTCATTTTTTGTCTGTTTGTTTGCTGTTTTCTCTTTTTTTGCCGGACAATGCAGCGCGCTTGCGACTAGGATCCCTTGATTACGAAAATCAAACGAGCGTTGTGGAGGGACACGGCGGAAAATTAAATCACGCGGAGGGGGTTTCTGTTTTCAGCGACGGAGGATAAATTTGATCTCGTGTCGAGGAAGAAGAGTATAGAGGACAAGGACGGGGTGGAAGTGACGTGCCTCGCCGAGGGACTCTATCCACAGCCCATCATGGAGGTGTCAGTCGAGTAGGTGTCCGTCGTGAGACGCTTAAACGAGTCGGGTAGTGCGTGAAATTTTTCGAATATCGCATCATCACGAATTTTCGTTCACGTTCCAGAGGACTGGCGGAGAAGCAAGTGGCGAAGCCGGATCTCACGATGCGCGGTGACGGATTATACGATATCTTATCGCGCATGACCTTGCTGGACGAGGAGCTTCCGGAATCGGCGATCGTGAAGTGCGCCCTCAGCATACCGAGAGCGAATTACAACGTATCGCGGCAAACCGTGTACTATCCTGGTCAGTGATTAATTTTTAAACCCTACCGCTGCTGACGCGGCCGATCCGAGCAACGTGTAAAATGAAAGGACATTTCTTTAATTTCCCCATGTAGCGTCCCTCGCTCGCAATAGAAAGTGGAATGAGGGACTGTGATCTCGTAGAAATTCGCTAATTTAATTTCACTCGCTTGTAAGCTACGCTACCCTTGGAAATTACGAGTTACGATCGAAATATACACGGGGCATGTGTACATTCCCCGCGGGGAATGTTTGCGAGAGCATTTACAGGTTACCCGATCTTTTTTAAGGGAGACTTTAGATGCGCGTACGATTCCAATATGAGAAATTCTCGCGAGAGATGCCGAGAGGTCGAGGCTGGATTAAAAATACATCTCCGTCGTTCTTTCGTAAATAGTTGGTTTTTTTTTCCTCGAGAATCGAAAACGGCTCCGATGGGAATGCCCCTTCGCATTCTTATTCTCCAGTCGATTGGAAGAGGGTCGATGACCTCCCGCGGCCTACTAATTCATCCGTCGGACCTTCGACGATGTAACTAAACTTGAGATGTGCGAGAGGTGCGACGCGACGGTATCCAGCGCAGGGGACAAAGTAGCGAGACGCACGCAAGCGACGATAAGAAGAAGACATATCGCCTTACCGTCGACGTTATATACATAAATATACATCTGTAATATTCTCTGGTGCTTTATGGCACGCAACCGGGACCCACCGGCTATTAATTGATTAGACCGACTAATGAAATGGGAGCGTGGATCGCGAATAAATCGTAGAGATAAATTTCACCCGTCGCCGTGAAGAATACGAGCCGTTAAAAGAAAGAAAGAAGACGTTTTACCGCTCCCTGATAACCGAGGTGTGCTAATTGGCTGTGCTCGCTGGGCGTTGGGTAACCGCGAAGCACACTTTTCGGTAGAAATCCTGAAAAAAATATAATTCTACCCCCTTTTACAATCTCACTTCTGTCGCCTGCTTAATTTTCGCGAAGTAAGGGAACCCATTAATCCACGATATCTTGCCCTACGTACGTACATATACATATATGTATATCTATGTATATATGTATATTTCTTTCGCGAAGTACAGCATTTCGTGGGGGGGCGGATGTTACGCTTGCTTACGCTGTACTAAAGCCTGCGTTTGGCCGAACTCGTTGATGATGATGGCTTCGTTACCCGCATGCGGAAGTATCTATGCTTTATCTTGATGGACGCGATGTGTGGTGTTTGTTATGCAGGAATATCTACTACGACTTCGACTACTACGACGAAGTTGCTGGGCAAAGCGGAGATCCAGAGCAACGACTCGCAACCTGGCAATGGTGGTGGTAAGAGCTGAGACATTGTAAATCACTCCTCGTATGTTCATGGCATCACCACCATAAGCCACCGTCGTCCGAAAAGAATTCTCGAGAAACTTTGACAAGAACGACGCCATCCAATGCTCGAGACGCGTAGAGACGCGTTCGAGGGAGAGCTTTCGGGCCTCGCACGACGCAATACGAAAGTTCGAGTACAGATCGAGACGAAACGGTGCACCGAACGGACACGCACGTTTGAGCTTTGCCTTGCGATATTCGTAATTCGGAATGAACTAGTCGCACCGTCCGCTCCACCGTCCTCGGTAATTCGAAGTTTATGAAACCGGCCCGATATTGAGAAAACCGGCCTGATATCGGCGAATTCCACGATAATCTTGGAACATCGAATCCCCGTAAATGTTTTACACGTAGCGAAATTAGTAATCACGGGATTTCCGTTCGGCGCAATAATTCACGATGCCGGGTGCAGTCGCGAGTGCAATAAACTAATATTGACACCCCGTGGGGCGAACGAATCGTCCGTTCGTGCAGAAATTCACGTTTGAAGGATCTCGAATTGGTATACGGATATCGATACGCGTCCTGTAATCCTTAATTTTGTAGTCCCACCGGATAAAACTATTAATCCTATACATACTCCCATTATATTGGCGCGCGCCCGTTTCGTTTGAATTCAATATTGACACATTGCGCCCTGCATTCGCGAGGGCTTTTAACGTCAACGTGGACGGCAATTCAATTGACTGTGTCGGGTAGTACGTATATTAAGATGGAAAATCGCGATACCGGGTTTCGCGACTAGTTCGTTCCATTCGTCGCGATCGCGCGCGCGTAGACAATTTACCGTCCTCCGCTACCAACGCAATATCATCGTCTTTTCAAAGTTATCAGTCGCTTATTAACTCGGACTCGATGCGCTCGATGCACTGTCGCATGCCACGCTTGCACGAAAATACTATTTCGGCATGCCGTTAATCCCGCACCTACCCTCGGTGCGTCGATAGCAAGCGCAATGAATCGCATGCACTTTTGCACAACGATTGCCGCCGCTTCCTTTCTTCCGCGCGATTAACAAGCTTCTCCTCGTCCACTGATTCTCGGTAAGCCCTAGCACTATCATCGAGCCTCGATCTAAATTGTATCCCGGGGTGCACACGGTCCAAATGTTTTACGTCGTCAATCTCGTTCCACTTGTCTTCCCTGCCGTGCCTTGGAATCGTGCTCTCCACTCTCCACTCTCCACTTTACTACCGTCTGTTGAGAAAACGCAGCGTTACGCCGACGAAGTATCCCCCGTAAGCCGTGGCACGATTTATCGAGCAGCTCGCGTCAAAAGCAACATCGCCGTATTATTTTCCGTTTCGTCGTTTGCCATTACGGCCGTTGGTAACGCGAACGTTCTTGTTAATTTATTATAACGTTGTTTCGGGGTTTACCGTTCGATTTATCGAAACCGTATTAAGGCAAAATGCCATTCTCCGCTCTCTCCCTCTCCTCTCACTGATTAGTGTAACCTCGCGTGCCCCGCAAATTCTAGTGTTACAATAATACAGCCCACACATTCTGTTGATCCTAGCACAGTTCGTTACTCGTTAACTGCGGTTGAATTTATCGGGTGGCTTGCAACAGTCGAACAGTGGGATTGCATTTTTGTTTGGTAGGGCGCGCAACGTTATGGCTGTTTACAATACTAATCGCCATTGCCGTACGGAGTTACTGATTTACCGTGTTTGCCCTGTTCCATTACTAATCGCACTTCGCCAGGAAACAGGGGGGTTACGACGATCGATCGAGGACACGTGCGAAACTGAAGAATTTCCTAAGGACGTCCGAACCTGATTCACCGTGCTTTTTCATTACCCGTAATAATGTTATTGGCGATAGTGACGGTTAGATTGTCCTGCTGATCGGTTTCTATAATTATCGTGGCGAATCGGTAGTTTCAATTTTGTTCTGTCGATCGGTAAAGTACTTTGTCCCCACAGTCATCAACTACGACATGATCCTACTATATCGGTCAATCCCTCTGACTCGGACGCTTTGGTAAATCCCTATTTGATGGCCCCCGTTCAGGCAATATTTACTCACATCCAACGTGTCGCATGCTTCTGCGGTAATTGTCAGTCTCAGAATTCAACAGGATATCCAGGCTCAGGTTCTATCGATATTCGTGATGGAATGAAATTCGAGCCATCCCCATTGATCATAATTTCGGGGTAGAAATTATTTTCGTCGACGCGAGGTAAGAGTGCATCTTCCACCTTCCTAGGATTGTTGTGTAGAGACGTGGCATGAACCGTAGCTGTTGACGTGTTTTTGTCTTTACTTTAGAATTCGTAGATGAATTAACGATTTGTTACGCGTAAGGCCCGACCCTACTTTGTCGAATGGATTTTGCGTATATAGTTTCTCAGTTGCCGCGTGAAACGATTTCCGTGCTTTCGTTGTGCATGCCATTCCGCCTTCGTGAGCATAATCCTTGTGACTCTGGTTCCAAGTCTCCAGTACACAAGTTCAAGGCCTGCGTGGCGCAGGTTCCGATTCCTCGGTCAAACGATACGAATGAAAGAGGAAATGAAAGTCGGTTGTTGCTCACCACGCGTACAACGAAACGAATTAATCCTAGATATGCGAGGAGCCAAGACGACAGTAGAAACTAAGCACAAAAAAGGACAGAGAAGGAAGAGAATGACAATGGGTGGGGAGAAATAGCCACGGAACTCGTAGCTTAAAGAGTTAATACGTAACTCTCGTCTCTAATTAAACCATTTCGTCTGATTACAGGAAACTCCGCATTTTGCTCGCCCATTAATTTCCTTGTCATAGCGGCGCAACTGATGGCCCTCGGTTTTCTCAACTTATAATGTGATTACGCGGGGGTAAGTTTGTGTCCCAATTATATACGAATAAGAAGCTGTCGCGGATTTCGCAAAACCGTACCCATACCCCTTACCGCACCACGACTCGACGTATCGAGAGAGAGATCCGTTAATCCGATTATCAAGTTAATGTGCACGAAGAGGGATTTCAGGAGTGCCTGTACCATTGTTAGGGAGAAGTTTGTAAAGGAGAATCATCGATTACTCGTCACAGCGTAGACTCTGTAAATCTTGACGCACCGCGTCGGAATCATCGTCGAAACGGGAGCGTTTTACAGCTCGTGTGTAACTTCCGTTCAACTTTAAGCTCGCTCGCAAGCACAGAATACTCAAAGCTCCCTGAAACATTCTCAGTGAATCTCGCCCGGGTACCTTCGAGGCAGACATTTATCGAAGGTTCTAAGAATTTTATGAGATCTATCCTGAACTCCGCGTAATAGTTGGGCGGTCCGCGTGCTCTGCCGGTGCGGAATTTACGTGGCTACAGCTAGACCTTCTCCACGGTGAGATTTATTCGGGCGTACCGATTTAATCTAATTAATCGTGTGCGGGAGAACGATACGCGGTCGCGTACCCTTACACGTGAGGTATCTCGCGCAGCGAAGGGACTTACAATTTTTCTAACGTTACTAATTAATGTGCAGAACTTGGGCTCGATGCTGAGAACGAAGCAGGATGGACGGTAGATGCCCAGGCGATGACAGCGTGTAATTCCAGTTATGTCCGACATATTGATTAAGTATAGGTAAGGGAGTTGCGCGGAGACTTCCGGTGGAAAAGGAGGAAGAACAGATGCCAACGTCGAACAAATCGTCTACCGCGTCGCTTCGAAATCTCCGCTTTGACGCGATTCTAATTGGCACGAGAAGACGTATAGAGAAATGGACGAGCAAACGCCTCAAAAGCACTCGTTTACGCGAAGTGTAACGAGTACGGTGAGAGAATAGCTTTAATGGGGTTTTCCGTATCTACGCTAATTGTAAGCTGAAAGAGTCTTTACTAGAGAGATTTCGTTATAGTCAATTAATCCGATGTCGAGGGTGTTCGTACGCGTGGACACGCGAAAGGCGAGTTACCAAAGAGCATGGGGGAGTTTCGTATGTGAGACATCGTGCGCAAAGTGGCAGAATATTTCTCGTTTAAGCGCTTCTTCGCTTTTTTCTATTATTGCCCTCCCTCCTCCAATCCCTCTACCAACGAGAAAAGTCTAAGTCATTATTGCTTTCGTTAGTCGTACAATCTGTTACGTTTATCTTCATTGAGGAATTCGCGATGCGATTTTGCGGGACGTGTTCCACGATCTGTTACCGTTGTGATAAGCTAATTATATTGCGTGACGATTTCGGCATAAGACCAAGACCTCGTGTGGTCTCGAATGGCAACGAATTGTTATACGAATATTTTGTCAATGAACATATCTATTTGCGAAGCCAATTGGCGATCATCGGCCCACCCCGATAGGTTGAATGTCGAATTTTTGAAACATCGTGGGTGAGTCGCGCGATTAGACGCCTCGCGGTTATTTCATTGAGGTTTTCCCGACAGACTCGTCTCGATCTTATTTAACAAATCATCGATGTACCTTTTCGTCATACTTGGAGTTCTATCCGCTAGAAGCCTAAGATAAAAACATTGTGTACATATTTATAATGTATTGCTCGTGCGTAAGAGAGTGTGTATATTGATATTACAACTGCATATTTCATGCGGATATATTTACATAGAGGAGAACATCAAGTTTTGTTAATAAAATAGCTTGCGCGATGAGTCTCGACAGTTTTCTATAGTAGCCGATATAAGGCATTTCGAGGCGACATAAGTTTTCTCTCAGTACAGTTTGCGGCAGGCGCTGCAAGTATATAGCGCTGCTCCGGGATTTCTGTACATCTGTTGAAGCTTGCTAAGTGTTCCCCATAGCTCGTATTCTGTGAATGACCGGGAAATAAATGCAATAGTAAACTTTTAAATTACATACGCTGAGTGTGCGAGCGTTAGTATCCTCGCGATATACGGTTTCGATTTCCGCTTTGTTTCTCTTTTTACGTAGAGGTGATACGTTTGCATAGAACATGTATCCTCCGTGCTGTTCTCCAGCTTTTACGAAACGTAAATGCATTTTAATGTAGAGACCTTTTATTTGCAGGTTTTGAGAATGATTTTTCGAAGAACGGTAATCGATAATCTATTTTCTTGTTAACCACGTAAAAATTCCTGGTCTAACCGCTACAAATGCGTGACAAAGAAAAAGCAGGGTATAAGGGTAGATTAAAGATACATTTGGAATTGTAAGAGAACAAGCGGGATTCACATTCATATTTTTAGCACAACCATCTCGTACAATTTTACTCGTAAATAAACGTAAATAAATAATATATTAACGCATTAATAGTGCATTGTATATATTTCATAAATAGACGTGCGAGAGAAAAGACTAATCAATGATATCGAAGTCTCTGCAAAGCCAAGAATGCAAAAAATAAATTATTCCCCTTGATTATCTTTAGGCAAGATTTCCCGAATTACGAAATTCAATTTTTGTGTAAATTGAAGATTGTATATAACTCTGTACATTACTACGAGAATTTAATTTTAGTTCTTAACTACTGTAAGCGATTATCGACTTAATCATTGACCATACGTTTATCATTTATTCGCCACATTGACTGCACCATAGCAGGAGAATTTTAAAGATCGCTCGTACGAAAAAAAGAGAGAAGGGAAGACGATGTAAGTGATTTCGGAAATCCGTTTTTAGAGACAATATCTGTACATTAAAACAGCAATATGTGCCTTGTGTTTGTAAGCTTAAATCACACACGCTTTCATAAGTACGTGTAAAGTAATTTAATGTATAATTAACGTCTAAACCATTGTTTACCGCATCAATTCTACAATTGCTTCTAAGATCACTCCGCGACATTGATGTATCTTTTTCCACGATATAATTGTAAATTATCACTTGAGTGTGTGCTAATTTGTTCGAGGTATTACTAAACATCGACTCTGTAAAATTGTACTTGCAAGTACACGTACGAAATGTATTTTCTTTACACATAGGTACATACTATAATATATAGGTACATCGCGCTCGCCGGTTGAAAAGAAATCATTTGACGACTGTGGTAAGCCGAATTCACATTTCGTATATACTGTACTGTCACACTACTGGTCCGTCGTTTCCAAGGATGTCTCGTCGATTATTAATAATAAAGTTGCCAATTCAATGTTAAATCGCTTGGAAGTATTTATAGATACGTCGTAATAGGTACTTATTCAGATCGAGCACTCAAGAGATAATGATGTTATCGCGTCACGCTTAGAATATGTACTTGTCATATGTAACGTCATCGATCTATGTCTCAATATGCAAACTGTGTAAATGTATAAAGCATTCTGTAGAACACATATGTGCATGTGATTGTGTGATATAATACGAGTAATAATACGCAGCAATTAAACGTTATTGTGTTCGCGAACTTGGATGCACGGTATTTGTGAGATCGTCCTTACACGCCGTCGTCAAACTACCTTAACTACATTTTTTTTTTTGCTACGATTGTTAATTAATCTTGGCCTAAGAAGGGGCAGCGTGTACTATAAAAAGCGTATTGGATATCTGTGACTGGCAATCCGTATTAAATGTTGTATACAGAAGGAGAATATCTGCATTGGAAGAAAGTGCTGTTTTTCTGTCTTTATACCGACCGATGCAATTAACGGATTTCGTGCACCTCGACCTATCGTTCCATCGTACGAATTCTTATTCGTAACATCGATCACATTAACATTGGGGACATTACAGGCAATGCTCTTAAAAGTATCCTCGTTTATCTAAAATAGTATGTGCGATTTTACAAAAAATATGCGGAGCAACGAAGGCATATTGAGTATATTGAATTTATCTTATTGTAACGATATAACAAAGGTCTATAAGAAGAATGCTATAAATATGTACATGCGCGGTAGAATACCAAAAATTATTAAGGGTAATGTTAGTGATAATGAAATAAACGTATATCGCATGTGCTGTGTTCAACCAATTCGTATTCCTATGATCCTCGCGTAAAGCCAGTAATTATAGATACTATAGCCGCGGTAAAATTAGACTGTGGTTCCTATTTCATTCATAGTAAGCGCATTATAAAAGTGTTTACTTATTAGTCACAATCCTCACTTGAATTTCCCCGCCGCGTTACCCATCGTTACGCGCGCCCCGTCACGTCACCTTGTGGAAACGCTGGCGCTGGTGATAGCAAGTGTTCCAAAACAATTCTTTTGATAGGCAAATCAAGCTTCATGCGCGCTATAATAATACACGTTCGTGTAGGTTAAGTTTGTTTCCAAACAGTGCGCCGGATAGTGCGATAGGAATCAAAGGAGAAAGTGATATAAATTGATGTAACTCCTAAATACAATATGCGATACCTCGGTCAATTTGATTAAGAAGAGAATTTCGCACATCTTCGAGTGTAATAGAAGAGAATGCACACGGAAATGAAATCAATGTTTCTATCACATATATTAACTTTCAACCAATAACTGTACAATGGATTTCGGAATAACTTTTAGTTGTAACGAAATAATTAACATGAAGAATTCATGTTGCTAGTATCTAGAAAACTGATGATTGGGATCTTCGCATAATTTCCTATTCACTCTATGACTCAAATCCCAAATTTTAAGGATACATTGGGGAGCTGAGACATGCAGAATGGAAATTTATGATTTGGATGTAATCCCAGATGTTTTAACAATACGCACAGTATAGACCTAGTCTTTTTTACAACAAGCAGATAATGGAGGTTAATCGATCAGCTGCAGTTCAAGTGGCGACGGAAGAAAAGGAATTAAATGTTTCATTTATTTTAGGATGGACAGCAGAGGACGTGTGTATCAAAGTGAGTTGGAACAATATTCTGTACTTCTATTTAGATTAGAATCTTAATTTTATATTTTGAAAAATATTATACGTACATCTCGTACAGTCATATTTACTAATATTATTGAAATTGCAGATCTGCAAGATAATCGGCATTGGGCCGGTTGCACGTCATCTATTCGCATTACGCAATCGATCTACAAAACTGTGGTACTCCCCAAACCATAAATTTAAAGATAAAGAGAAGAGAAAATTTGATTTCCGTTTAAGATTTAAGCCATCTAGTTTGCAAAGATTAAAACAAATTGACAAGAAGGCTTATGACTACTACTTCCAACAAGCACGGTCAGACGTGATGGAGAATAATGTACCTGATATTGTTTATGAACGACATAAACGCGAACTGATTGGTCTAGGGGTCAGTGATATGTACAGGTATTGCATTATTTTTCTTAATAGGATTTGAATAATTTAATTATTGCCGTAGACTAAACTGGGGGTGTATGGGAAAAAAATATTTCATTAATTCTTCTTCCAGAGTTATGCTTGAAAAGCAAGTGCCACGTGAAATTGTAGAGTCAGATTATAAAAAGTATATTCCAAAAGAATGCATAAAAAGGCATGCATTTTTTATAAAGAAACCGATTCATGATGCTCTAAGTCGGATATCGGGGCATGATGCGTCATATGTGAAAGAACAGTATTTAAAGCAATTTGAATGCATGGCACCGAACTATCCGTACGAAGAGTGTAAAGCACTAATGGATAAAGGAGTTCCTAATCCACCATCTAAGGTAATATTGCGTGTAAATGTATCCGAAGTAAAATACTGTGAAACGGAAACAGGTGCCTGGAATAGACTTTGTGCAATAGAAGATCTCTGTTTTGTCTCCATAAGGTAATAGTGTCATTTGGAGGATTCTCAAGTGTATGCGTATAATTGAGAAATAAATAATTTTATTATATACCTTTCTTCCAGACAAGATAACACTGTAGAAATATCAAGAAAAAATGGTATACCTTCATATTTAAAATTTGGGACTAATGCTCTTCTAATATCTTTTGTATCTGCCTTAGACGGCTACTATCGTTTGTCCATTAAATGGACTTTCAATCTTTGTAGAGAAGTTGTCACACCAAGTTTAGAAAGACTGCATAAACTAAAGTGCCATGGGCCAGTGGGGTAAGTTAAATATTTATTACAATATTATTTATATTATATATATTCTTCGGATAGATTGTAATCCAGGAAAGAAAAAAGAAAAACTAGTGCTATAATTATTGTGTCAGAGCGAGTTTTTCTTACGGGAAACTTGAAGAGAAGCGCGGTAAACAGCCAGGAACATACATAATCCGTGAAAGTGAAGTGGACTATAATGTATACTACTTTGATGTCTGTGGAAAAGATGGAAAATTTGTTTCTCAAAGAATAAAGGAGAATGGACCAGATGATTTTATAACAGATGATTCGCATGTATATAAATCGTTAGGACACTTTGTTACGTCATTTCAAGATCCTGACGGATCTTTATGTCTTGCGGAGTGTTTACCACCTTCCGAATACGGTTTGTAAATAGAATGAATTATAAAAATAACATATAAGCATTGGTAGCTACGAATTCATCAATTTTTATTTCTCCTGCCTTTAACATTTACTACTCTCCAGATAAATCACCACTCTTAATATGTGCTGACGAGACTATTGGTAATGATGTAGCAGCTGACGAAGAAATCATTACATCGTTACTGGAGACTGGACCACGCTGTGTACCCCGTGGTCAACTTCAAATCTGTAAACCTTGCTCAAAAAATGATGAAGGTTCTAATAGATTTTCAACGACAAAATTATACCAAGGCATGTGGCGTGTAGCCAAAGGCAAGAAGCTTGAGGTTGCCATAAAAATACTCAAGGAAGAAGAATGGAGTTGCACAAAAGATTTCTTAGAATTAACAGGGAAATGGGGTCAATTACGATCGAGCGCTCTAGTCAGGTGAATGTCACAGCCAAAAATTGTATTTGACGCAATTTTGGAGCGCAAGTAATTACATATACAAATTAAAAGTAAATGTTTAGAGCAAGTTTTCAATTTGAATTTGAACATGTAATCTATATTATTAAACTAACTTAACTGTTGCACTAGGTTATACGGTGTAACATTAGCGCCGCCAATTGGGATGTTACTAGAATTGGTGAAGTTAGGACCTTTAGACACATACTTGCGTGAAACATCTCCTCAAACTATAAAAACAGTAGACATGATAGAAGCTACTGCATGTCTGGCTACGGCATTGTGGCACTTGGTATGTATGAATTTTATTAGTGTCTGAAATGAATTTCGATATATGTATAAATGAAATTGAATTCTAGGAGGAAAATGGAGTAATTCACGGAAACATAAGATGTAAAAAACTTCTTGTACATGTTCATACAGATAATAGCTTTATTGTTAAACTCACAGACCCCGGATTGTTCACCTATGCTGAAACCGAGTAAGATTTGGCAAACTAATTTTTTTATTCGTGTTGGAGTGTCATAATTTTTATCCTTGACATTTTTTACTATATAGTGTGCACTGGCTACCACCCGAATTTTATAATAATCCAGAATTGGCAAAGCATAGTTTTCAAACAGACATATGGGCTGTGGCTACTACAATTTGGCAAATATTTTCTAGAGGCGTTCTTCCACCGGCAAGCCACGATATTAACATTGTTAGAAAAGTATGTATAAATCCACTTAATCAAAGCATGCAAGCTAAAAGCGAATAAATACGTGTTATTCCACAGTATTATGAGACTGGGAAGCATTTACCAATACCAAACGGTTGTCCTGTTGAAGTGTATAAACTGATGGTCGAATGTTGGGGTATATCAACAGAATCAAGAAAACAACCTCAGGCAATAATGCGAGACATAAATCAAATTTTGTATCAAGTATACAATTCAAGACGCACACATGCTTATGCTACAGCATTTCCAAAGTTGTTCAGTGATTCGGAACACATAGACGAAGATAACAAGATAACAGAAAAAAGTGAATTATCAAATTCTGATTCCTGCGCTAGCAGTCTTTTTACTGATCACACCAGTCTGGCTTGGGATGACCTAGACGAGGGTACGTAATAAAGCAGATGTGATAATTGTTGAATGACTAGAATTTTTAGCAAATTCTATATTTGATTTTTTTGCAGCAACAAGAGAATTACCTCCCGCAAATAAAACATATGCTAGCAGCTCTGAAGAACTTTCAATTTATATGGGTTGGTTAACAGATACTAATGGAGAAATAGATAGGTGCAATGCTCGAAATGTTACAGATGGCTTGAACTCTACCGATCCTTCATCGTGTGCCCTTCGAGTTTTGCATGGGAATCGTCTTGGTGATGTTAGAATCAGTGGTAACAATGTTACCAATGGCGTCACAAACAATTGTGGTCCTGGTGGCAGCTCTGCTGAAGGTTTGGGTCAAATGCAAGGTATTTTTGAACTTGATGCGGATTGCAACGTTATTCTTCAAGGCAGAATAGGGCAAGGTTTTTATGGGGAAGTATATAGGGGTACACTTGAAAGGGATAATGCCAAAGATATAGAATCACAACAAGTGGCTGTAAAAAAATTAAAAACTCGGGCGATAGAAGCTGATCTACGCGATTTTGAAAGGGAAATATCAATTATGAAGGTAACATAAATACTCGATTCTATGTATCCCAGTGATTATGTATAGACAAATTTTGATTTTATCGCTATTTTAATTTGTATACAGACATTGAAGCATCCAAATGTTGTAGAAATTCTGGGTGTTATATCAGAACCAGAAGTGTGTCTGATTATGGAGTTCGTTAAGCATGGTTCACTTCAAAGTTACCTTGCAATTCACCGACAAACTCTTACCCATAAAAAGCTGCTTGGATTTGCTTTAGATATTTCTACAGGAATGGATTACCTTGGTCGTAAAAGTATTGTTCATCGAGATCTTGCAGCTAGAAATATATTAGTGGCAGATGAAAATCATGTGAAAATCAGTGATTTCGGTCTTGCTCAGGTGACAGGCAAAAATGATTATTATATACTTCAAACAAATCGAGATTTACCAATTAAATGGCAAGTATTGTTGCAAGGAAAATTCTATGACATATAATATGTATTACATGTGCTTTCACTATTGTGCAGGTATGCACCAGAAAGTCTTAGAGATGGAAAATTTTCACCTCGTTCAGATGTATGGTCTTTTGGAGTAACAATGTATGAAACCTTTGGACTTGGTGAAGATCCTAAATTACCAGGTATCGGTGTAAGATCCGCAAAAGCAGATGGTCAAAATCTTAATCAGTCTGGAACTGAGCTTGAAGAAGAAGGAAGTGCCGAATTATTGGCAGCTTTGGAAGAAGGTAGGAGGCTTCCTTGTCCGTCAACTTGTCCACAGATTGTTTATATTAAATTGATGTATCCATGTTGGCATATGCAAAGTCATGAAAGACCAGACTTCGCAACATTATGCCAAGACATCAGAGAATTATTGAGTCAATACTGAAGTATACATAATAATATATATATGTAACGAATACTATTCGTATTTTTGGAATCAATATCTAGTCGACGAATTTATACAGTATATGTGCATACAAATGAAATCACTCTGCCACTGGTGATAAAGGAAAAAGTTCACTTTGTGTTTATTCATTACATTTGAATTACTGTAAAATAAATGAAACAAAGTATGGTCTTTGTTAGTTACCACTAGCAGGTATCCTACAAACATGTAATTCTACAAGAAAATGTTGATGTAAGATAAAAATTTTATCTTTGTGACTGCAAATGTTTCTTTCCACGTTGTACGATAAAATAGATCATTCTTACATTACGTTAGACGGAATATTTTCTTTAAGAACATGTTATATGCTCAAAATGATATGCAGACTCTTACGCTTATTGGTCTTACAAAGGCAATGAAGGACACGTAAGCAACGTGAGTTGGTTGTACAAAGTAACAGAAAGATGTGGATGTCTGTTAACCTTCAATGCAGGACATGTTTATAATGTTACAAATAATAATGAATAAAAGTTTAAGTAAGTCATCTTAATGTTAATCCTAAATGTGTTTATTTTAAGTATTTTACAAAATTTTGTACATTATGCAAAGTTTCCTTTGGCATTAACGGATTACAAAATTTCGAGACAATCCACTGTCTGAATAGTGGACACTGCTGGATACCTTAGCTTTCCTTGTCAGTCAAATAAATTTTTATTACCATTGATTCTTCTTCTAAATCTTTCAAGCTTTGACGGAAGAGTTGAGCATGTTGCCAGGCCAATTGACCTTCCCCATTTGTCAGTGTGACTCTAACAGTGGCTTTTTTCATACCTTTTAGTTTGTTCGTATGGAAATCAGAACAATCTGGTACAGGTATTGTAACAATGCTTTTTTGCTCATCAGAATCATTGAATCCTTCTATCTCCCAATATATTTCTCCCCCATGAAAAGTAGTTATCTTTGCTTGTAAGCTGAATCTTGATATACACAATCCTGTATTTTCAATATCAAACTTCCAGACTATACAACCAGATTTAGTTCCTGGTGCTCTTGCTAAATATACCATCTGCCAATCATTTTCAACTTTGCGAAAAATGCTTCCATCCATTACGTGAATTCCATTGTTCCATCCCAACTTTTGCTGGACACTTGACTCATCACTATTATACCGTATTTTGTATACATCCTTTACAATAGAATAACGGAGTTCAAATTCTTGCTCATCTATAATGCGCCAAGTGTGGCTTACAGGTAAAACATTCTGTAATGCATAACATGACTAGTACACATCTTTATATCTGAATGTTTTATTGTGAATTGCTATGTAGATATTTTTGATACTTACTTCTCTAACTTCTCCCCTTAATGACTTCCATGCATAAGAACCTGAAATACGATCTGAATATATGTGATCATCGTGTAATTTTTCCATAGACGGTGTGTGCAACATTCCTGCAAGTTCCATAAGTCTTCTTGTGTCCACATATTTTTTGCGTGTTGTACTATATTTTGGAGACATTTGACGATGTTCGATCAGTGATTGAATAAGTGAAAGTAAGTGTCCCTCTGTACATAGCTTTCTCCTTTTCATTACACCTGCCTGATCTCGTGTGTATCGCCATGTGACATCTTGTACTTCATCTTTTGAATAAGCAATTATGTAAGTCAACTTTTTGTTCCAACCTTTCTCATACATTAACGGTTGATCAATTGCATTCTCACATGGATCTACGTGAGTCCATTGGTTTCTATTCCAAGACCAAACCTAGAACAATCATTTAACTCATTTGCATTCAAATTGTCATTTTTACTATTAAGATATTTGTTGTCTATGTCAATGGATTTCGGATAATGTTCACTATACAAGCTTCCTATGTTTTTAACATCATTTAAATGTATTTTTTTTAATATTACTGTCATCAAAAAATACCACAGTGCAAACAGATATTGAAATAATACTATACGAATGGATAACAAACCTCAGTCCAAACATGATCGGTCTGATCACAAACCAGTCTTGCGTCATAACCAACTGATCTACAAAGAAGTGTAAACACGTTAGCCCATTCTCCGCATCGTCCAATTCTAGATGTTAGTAACTTTTCTGGATCCGAGTATCGAGGAAATTCAATCATTTTGCTACAAGTGCTACATCTGGAATAATGCATATATTAGCTTGCAGAATATTTTATTTTACAATAGAATTTGGAAGTTGTGTTACATGTTCTTCCTCATTTTGTATAAAATTTTATAATTCGTATATATTAAATGTATTTTGCCACAAAACGCATAACAACAACAAGAATTAAGAGAATCACGAAGAATAGGAATAAAACTTTCATTTACTTGTAATATTCTATTCGAGACATCTGTGAATTTGTCGATTTGATTGTTTTCACAAATTTACATTCACTAGAACATGTCGAACATATAGGAGTGTCGAACCATTGAAAGAATTTATATTTAAACCAATTCACTAATTCGCAAAGAAAAAAATCATTTGCAGGACCTTCTTCGGTACTTTTTACAGCGGAAACCAATTCACTTTCTATGGAAGAGACCTTAATATTTCTGTGAAAGAATATTGAATAAGTCACTCCCTTTACAGTTGTGCCTAAATATAAGAATATAAAGGCATATATAAAAGCATGGCATATAAAGCACAGAAAGAATAGTAAGTGGGTACATTAAATTTTACTTTTGGAATTCTCTCATTTTTTTCATCGCATTAATTTCCAACTGTGCGATCGGTACCAATTTTAATGCTTTCCTTTGTAAATTCTGATCTTCATATCGCAGAACATCATAGTAATGTTGAATAATTGTTTTAAAAAATGATTTTTCCTCTAATGTTGCTCCAAGAGGCAGTAGTATGTATGTTCCTGTTGATCTATCGGTGTACAGTCTCAAAGAAGGCACTGCAGAAAGTAGTTTTTGTAATGTTTCAAGTTTAAACAGCGGTGCATCGTTTGGAAATACGAACCGATAATCATCCTGTTAATTAAACATAAAAGGAGCATTATAACTCTTACTCGATGAGAATTTTCATATAACATTAAGAAGACACATTAACTTAAACAAATCACAGATGTATTGGGAAGAATTTTTCAAAAGTATGTGGCATAATGTTCCAAATTACCTCCACAAAGCCGATTTCAAATAAGCACTCCGTGGCACCCGTAGCGTGCAGTATCGTTACAGCTCTAGGATCGTTCAACGCAAATTCCCGATATTTTTGATTCTCGGGAAATTGTAAAATATTGTCGCAAATATTTAATAATATCTGACGAGCATCTTCCTCGACACATTTGCTATTCGCTCCTAATAAATTGACGTATCGCCATAAATTTGTATCCATATCGAATATATGAAAAGACGACAATAACGAGCAACGATTTGTGCAAGATTGCTGAGTCAACGATGTTATCAGACTTCTACTCTCGTCCGTGCATTGCGTGGTCACGCTCATGCAGCAAGTATAGACAGGTGTTTTTGACACAAGCAGTATCGGATACACACGAGCAAAACTCTCGTATATCATCGAGAAGGGATTTTAGTTCACGGCTTCGAGAAAGTGAATAGATGGCAACATATTCTCGTAAACTCCAGACTTTTAAGTGGCGGCATCTACCGCGTATATTTAAAAATGTAGAATGATTAACAGTAGGAGTTATGCATTATCGATTAATTAACTAATACAAAACATTATGGAGGAAAGCCTGTTCAGAAAGCAGTTTTTCGTTTGAGTAGCTATACTCTGCTGCTTTCGCATCTTTTTGAAAACAAAATTTTCTCCCGTGAAATCAATTATGTTGACCCAATTTACGAATTAAATCTTTTTTTTGCAGCTACCCGGAGCGTTATAAGTGTATAAAAAGAGATTGGAAGAATGAAAATTCGTGAATGAGCCTCGTCATTCTTTTAAAACGAATCCATCGTTAAAAGAGTTATTCGGTTTCGTGAAACATTTCTCTGATTCGAATAGACAATCCGTGTTGACCCTTTCCATCGGACACAGGATTTTCCCAACTTTGACGAATCAGTTGCAGGTATCAGCAGCGCGTCACCGAAGGAGTAGAAAATTGCCACCGGGCTGACTAGGGTGATAAAACGAACAAAAGCTGTTGGCGGTCCGGCAGATGAGCCTCCAACAAAAGAGACTATTGCCAGCCGATCCTTCATTGTCAGTACTCCCTCATTTGACCTCATCCTCGCCACCCCCGTGTCAGGCGCAAACAAAAAAAAACCTCCCACATTCTCCATTCTACTGGCTTTCGGACAATTTTGTCCGTCAGCACAAGAATTGTTCGGACGAAGTGTTCCGAATGTTCTCCACGACGCGTAAAACCTCGAAATCAATTCTCGGATGGATAGGGAGTTCTTAAAAAATATATATCGTGGAAATCTCTCTCCTTAATCCGTTATTACGAGAGTCGCGTTAACGTTTCTATTACTCTTTACCATTATCTCGAAAAAATGGTCGACGTAAGCGCGACGCGAAAATGTGAATTCAGTCCGATCGTAAATCGTCGCAGTCGAGGAGATCTCGAGTTATAATGCTCCGTAGATTTGAAATGCCCGTCGTGCTTGTGCCAGAGTGTTCCAGCGAGACGTAAACATTAAAGTTTAAGTAGAGTGCGGAATGATCTAACGGGAGTTTTGCATCGCGCATGATTCAATCACGGCTGGCTCGTGCTCCGCAGTTCAGTTGGGTTGGGCCATGCGGAAAATCTTAATTTGGCATTCTCTTCGGTGACTACCCTGCACCAAACGTACCTCACGAACC
This sequence comes from Tiphia femorata, assembly GCA_944319695.1. Lineage (NCBI taxonomy): Eukaryota > Metazoa > Arthropoda > Insecta > Hymenoptera > Tiphiidae > Tiphia > Tiphia femorata. The sequence goes on along the minus strand of OX090895.1, from coordinate 15,714,413 downwards.
TCTCTTTGTACGCTACCTAGGCGTATTCGCTGCATAATCGCGACGTTTATTAGATAGTGGCTTAACAGACGGATTGCTCAAATTTCCCTTGCCAGAGAGCGAAGGGCGATCGAGCGCCCCTTCAATTCTCGATGGGCCGAATAATGTTCGAGGAACGTCCAGCGTTTATCCGTAAATTTAACGTACGCGTGAAAACGTAAAGAGCACATTTGAAGCGTCGTATATCTTAGTTCGCGCTCGTGTGTACGAGCTCGAAAGTACGGGGTGCCTTGGCTTTGGATAGTCGTGAAATATCGTGAAAATCTTAGTTTAACATCCACGCCGTGATCCTCCTCTCACCCTGTGCCCATCGCAACCCCCTTTACCCTTCCGCCACCCACCACTTCTCGCACCTGCAGCCAGTTGGAAACGAATGAGCTGGCCCAGCTGCCGATAATCGAGTTTCTTCGCAGGAGCGAACACGTATGCCCACATTCATCTTTAACCGTCGAGTTCGGGTAATTCCTCGTAGGTAGACAAAACTGTGCAAATCGTAGAAGCACGTTAGGTTTTAAGGCCACCTCCTAGTCGCTCGACATTCAAATTTGACATTATCGCTGTCTCGTAAGGGCCCGACGAGGATCTCGAAAACTTTCCGCGCCGAAGTAAGGAGATAGATGTTTCAAGTTAAATAGAGTTCGGAAGCGGGTAACATAATAACGGAAGTAAACGAAAGAAGGACGAGAGCTAATGTGTCAATTTCTAGCCCCGGAAGGGTTAAACTCTCGAGGGATTTAAAGTCAATTTCGCGTACGGTATAATTCGATTTTCTCACTTCACGGTTGGCCCGTAACGAAAATCTTCATTTGGCGTCCCTCCACTTCCTCTCCGCGTGTCCTACAACGGAACGAGTCCTAACCCCTCTTACCTTTACCGCGCGTCTACCTCCAAAGGGAGCGGATGCTTCGGTTCCCGGTAGTCGGATTTCCTTGCACGGGGCATGCATACATGCATACTCCCATGCATATATTCATGCGTGCATACACGCGCGCTTAAGAGTCAAACTTGAAATTTTCTGTTATCCCACGAAAGCTGGCTTATCGCGAATAAATGCTACAAGCCTCTCACTCTCTCTCTCTCTCTCTCTCTCTCTCTCTCTCTCTCTCTCTCTCTCTCTCTCTCTTTCTATATATAACGATATTACCCCGATAAAGAGCCGGGGAATAACGACGATCGCCACGAGAACGAATAAAGCCTGGTCTATTCTATAGTTTAAATGTGCGCGGGATTGAAATTTTCTTTAACCGAAGAAAATCCCTGCCAATCTTACCAACGTTCGATTCAACTTATGGTGTTTCAGGGCAGGAGAACGGAGAACGTTACGCGCTTCTTCCGAGGGAACGACTATTGCGGGGAGTAAAATGGCCGGAAAAGTTTCGAGTACTGCGTTTCGGGTAAGTACGCGCTTTGGATTATAATCGCTTTGTATTCCACTTGAGATCGAGAAATCTTAAGTTGGCTATTGGGCAGGCGTTCGCACGGGTCCTCCTATCGAGCGTTCGCATAGCTGCGTGTTTCCGCGGGTCTACACAATCCTCTCGCGACAGAGACAACGTACTTCCCAAACTGATATTATAGTTAACCGAATTCCACTGCGGGGTACGCTTACTCGGGGCTCCAACTTCCATTTTGCTGTTACAACGAGATAGGACAAAACCTCCCGTAACTCGTGGACAAATGTCGAACGTCGTTGCCCGGAGAGAGTCGCGCGAAGAAGCCGCGCAACCTCGTAAACGCGAGTGCGAACGATACGAATAATTAGGAGGACGGGGGGAAGCTCGTAGTGCAATTTAAATTCAATTATTCGAAGATTCGTCCAACGGGGAGTATTAAAAAGGAGAAAATCCGATCCCTAATAACTCCATCCGCGGGAAAAACACGGAACCAATCGAGAAATTAATTTCCTCTCGTTACCCGTCCCCTTCGAGGGATCTTCACCGAGAGACCACCACTCCCGAATCCATTCCCGCTTTACCGTCCGAAGCATCGGACAATAATTCGGAAACGCGGATGATCCCCGGAGGCAATAGTCGGTGCAAAAGTAAACTTTGGGGTAATGGGCCGAGGTCCGCTTTGACAGTTCCGTCGGTTTGCGCTCGACTTGGGGCCGGGTCATACGGAAAATCTTAATTTGGCGTCCTCCGTCCTCTCTCACCTCTCTCAACCCTCTCACCCCTCGTTCTCCTTCGTCCGGTGGGTCTGCTCGGTTAGGGTAGGCGGGGTGGGTAGAATCGTGGCGCGGGTTCTCCCACCTGCGGGCAACCTCGAAAAGGGACGAGAGCTGCTCCGGCCTCGTCGGCTAGTCGGCCTGCCGGTGTGGGATCGGGCTCCCTCGGTAGAGACATGCGCAGCGACCCGCGGAACGGCAGGTGCGCGCCGACGGCGACGGCCACGAATCGCTTAGTTTCGGCGTACGATTCGCCTATATCGTCGGGCCGGTCGCGCCGCGCCAGTCGCTCGCGGCTGCCTTTCACGTACGGATCGTCGTGCCGTGGCTCGTCCTCGGCCACTCGTCGCCTCCTCCGCCCGTCCTCGCGTCGTGGCCGGAGAGCCTAACCACCACCAGTCCGTCGTCGTCCTCCGCCGCCTTCGATGCGTCCGCGCGACGCCTCCACCGGCGTAAACACCCACCCACACACGAGCTTCCACCACGGCTGCGTTAAGGAGATTTAGCCGCGAGAACGTAAAGAGGTATTTCAATCCACCCTCTCTCGGTCGTCCACGGTAGGGGAAAAGGGAGGTGGAGGAAAAAAGCAATCACGGTGGTAGCATCTTCTTAAGTCGGGAGCACGCTAACCCCTTCTGTTGTCGACGCCCTGGACCTCGCCCCCTCCAACCCTCTTCGCTTCTCCGCAGAGGAGGCAGAGAGCGGGCCACCGTTTATCGAGCGTGCACGTGCTCTCTCACCTCTAGTTTTCCCTTTTTTTCGTCGCCTCGCTCTCACCGTTAACTTAGCCCTACGGCCTCTCTCTCTCTCTCTCTCTCTTTCTCTCTCGCCCCGACGAAACGCGCCGATTCCTCGATCGCCGAAGGAGGAGATCGGTCACCGAGCTGGATTCGTCTTTTGGAAGTTTTCCGCGGGAGAAGGCTCTCCCTGGAGCGCAAGGTTCTCGAGTACTTGGAGAGGAGGAGCAGGAGGAGCAGCTGCGCGTCGACGGTGCGGAGCGACCAACCGGAAGGGACGTTACGAGCCGGAGCAGCGGTGACGCGGAAAAAGCTCAGCCCTAACTGGAGAGGACTCCGGTGTTGATCGTCGTGGGGTCGGATAGGGTGGTCGCGGTCTTCCGCGAATAACCTCGTCCTTCCGCTTGATTTGTGGATCGCGTGCGTCCGACGCGTTTCTACGCGGGCCGCCGTTACACGCCGGTACCGTGGCACCACGACGCGGCGCGAAACTCGCCCGTCATAACTGTGTATAAACTTAAATTGGATGTAAACCGGCTAACTTCGCTGGGCGCCCGAGGTATCGCCGGATTTCGATCCCTCGCTTGTTCGAAGGCAGAAAGAAAGAAGGAAAGAGAAGGAAGAGGAGAGAAGTGGTGTCGGTGGTGGTGAAGCAGCGGAAGAAAGAGACCTCGGGTGGAAGGATCGTTCCTATTTCGGTGATCGATGTGATGGTGCCAGTGCTCGGAGAATATTGAATTTAATCTCGGACGCCCGTTGCCCCTTCGCCATGGATTCTCATCGTAGGACTGCCAGCTCGCAGATGCCTTCCTCGAGGAGTACCTTGCTCCTGATCTTCGGCATCTTCCTCCTTCAGCTGCGTCGAACCGAAGGTGAGTCCTCCTACTCGGGGTGAGGATCCGAGTGGAAAGCGATTGGACGCGCGCGGACCATCCACGAGTAAAAAGTCACCTCGCGCGCGAATCGTTCGAGTGAAAAATAGAATTGCCGCGGCGCGCGACGTGTAAAGCGAATTGAAAACACTTTACGGCAACCGTGTTCGGGGCGATTTCACGGCCCGGTTATGAACGGGACCCGGAAGCAACGCGAACGCGGATTATGACGTTCGCGGAAAGCACGAATGTGCGAGTTAATGTTTGCTGCGAATGTCAAATGCAGCCCGTGTAAACGCGAGTCGAGCGGCAGGCGTAGAGTTGTACCGACGAACGTAAAATATTCGGCGACGCGCTAAACGTCACATTCGGAATTTATTTTTATACGCGGACTTTATGCGAACTTTTTCTCCCAACTACGACTACGAGAACGACGACGACGACAACGAGAGCGGATGAAAAGCATCCTTCGAAGTCCCTTGGTTCTTTTTTTCTTGTCTATCGTCTAATGGAACGAATCAATTACGGTCAAGAACAATTTCGTCGATAATCGATATTCAATCGCGTCGGTCACATGTCCGGGCCAACGCTCCCGGACTTCTTGCGCTTTACCGTGGCTTCGAAAGATTTCTCAGACGATATCGGATCACCTATAGGTCCCCTCGCCCCAAGGGAATTAAATATTTCACTCTATCTGAAGTTTTAGATCGGGAAAGTACGGAATTCTAATTTCGTTACTTCACATTTTTCCAACTCCGACGTTCCGCCGAGGTACGTTGCGTTTAGAAGACTTCTGGGTGTTGGCAACGAGAGAAACGATAGGAACAGAGAATCGACGAGTATTGTAACAGGATGCCTACATTCGAAAAAAAGCCAAAAAAGGAGAGTATTTGTTGGACCCGGGGGGAACAGTTTAGTAATAAAATTTAATGACAGCGCGTTTACTTACTGGCACATGCGAATTTATGCGTTCACCGCTATATGCGCGCAAAAATAAAATTGCCGATTCTGTTTAACGAAAATACGGGAATAAACTTTAAATTGACCGAGCGTGCTACGACGAGTTTGGTTATTTGATACGCGTAGCCGTATAACGCTTCTGAAAATGTGCCAGGTATTGTAAAAGTTGATAAACCGAGAAACGCAAGGAAATGCACGTAGAATGAAAATTCGCTGTAAAATTCGATGGGCAGCTTCGAATGCAGGAAAGAGCTGGAATATCGGGTTTCAAGATCTAACGTGCACCGGCTCTTGCTAATTTTGTTCGAACGCATAACGCTTCTCCTAGGCTATTTTATTCGCTGAAACAGCCACGTAGAAAATGGAATAGGTCCTGTATGGAATGAATACGTCAAAAAAGCAGGAGCTTTTTACTCTAAAATTCTATAGACAGGTCGGAGCACATGTGGTTTTTAATCTTTTCGAATACCCCGCGTTTTTCCATTATATTTTATACATTGCAACAGTTCCGTATAAAATGGAGTACTAAATTAAATTAGTGCATCATAAAAATGCCGGAGCACACACAGCCTCGGGCCTTTTAATACCGGTGTGCGGTGCTTTAGTTTTGATTTTCCCCTTTAGCAAAATAAAAGGATACATTAACGCCTGTATGGGTACGGGTACGCTTCGATTGAGCCTTGTTATCGAGCTTTGAAATGCGAATAGCAAGGGTGTCATTATGAATTCGTAATATATTTCACTACCCGACATACCTTGCACGCATCCGTTCATATCGAAATACCCTGTACGGATGTTTATGCACTGTTACGTAGAGAGTCAGGATGGAAGGAGTCTAGTAACAGATTGATTGGAACGTCAGATCGAACCCGAGCGGTTGAGTTCAATCTTTCGGTTGTTAGTAATTCCGATAGGAAAGGTCTACTGGTTGTTAATTCAGAACCCCACTGGGATCTCGTGATTAACTAATAATGAAATCGTATATTGTATAAGATGGTAGATACAAGAGAGATCGCAACCCAGGAGTACAATATGACTGGGGGCGATCGATTCAATCACAAGAATGTACAATTCCGTTCCGCGGTTAACAATGGTTGTTTCGCTTTAAAACTAACTCACCGCGGAGGAGACACGTTTACGCGTTCGCGACGTGAATTTACTATTAATTATACTTAACACTACAGCTCCAGGCTCATGCGTGGGCTGGCAAAGAATTATTAGGTTCTACGCGGTTGAGTCTACACGTAACCAATCCGTGGTCTACGCTTCTCGAGAGTCAAGTGCTCCGCGGACCCTTCCCGATTCTAAGTGGCAAAGCGACTATTGCGCGGTGCTGTACTGTAGAGGTACGGGACTCTGTCCTTACCCGAATTGCAATGAGCAGTGTGAAAGAACGGAGCAGAGTGACAGCGTTACGACGTCTGATACTCTAAAGGCGTGATTGATTGAAATCGCGGGTCTTTTATTGGAAATGGTTTGGTGATCATTCGGAGGAGCGGCGTGTGGTGCGAGTCCGCCGAGTCTATTGGCAAGGAGCGCGCGGTGTGTGGTGCGAGTCCGCGCTAGAGGAATCGACACATTCCTCGGCTGGGTCGATGTGCGGTGTCAAAACGCTGACGCGTCTCCTTCGCGGCGAGTGCTATGCATGGGACGCGATAGGAGCGTTTGATTATTTATAAAAAATATGAGGTAGGTACCGAGTATGTAACAGCACAATATTAATGATAATTTATTCGAATAATACGAGAGATCCATATAAATATTCGGACGAAGCAAACTTAGGACAATAATAAAAATTGGCAATGCATATTCGATTGCACGAAGAAATCATAGAAACTCTCATTTCACTGGACATTTCATCCAGTTGTTTTACATTCACGGCGAGCAATACGACGCGTAAGAACGCAGAACCGGGGATGCTTTTCGATCGAGGAATTATTAAGCGCAATGTTGAACGAACGTGCACCGTTAGGGCGAGTGTTACCGAAACTCATTGGGCCTTTGAAAAATGCCGCGAACGATTGACTTCGACGATCCAGGAACAATGCGCGAGTTCCAACAACGCGTACTACCTATTGTAGAGGAAATATCGTTTCGCGTACCACGGTAGCGGCATGCGCGTCATTTTAACTCGGTAAAAAGGCGGAAATAACAATTAAAATGTCCACACGGTCGGACTCGGAACTGCCAGGTCGCGCACGCGCGCGCGATTTATCAGCATAATATCACGCGCCCCGCTCGTTCCTTTTTACAGATACTCGCCGCGAATTACTCTCGTGTCGGGATTTAAATTTCGTCGAGAGGACACCGAAGTCGTCACCGCGAATATTTATTCTCGCGAGGGACTTTCCGCAAACAAAACTCCGCGTTTGATCGGCAACTAATTATCGACTGGTCAATTACTTTGGCGCTACCAACAGCGAACGCTGTCTCGTGGTTTTCCGCACCCCCCGGCCAGCAGGAGCGAGGGAAGAAACCGCGCCGTTCACGGGAATTAACGAAATGGTCGGACCGCTTCTGCTCGTAAAATATCCAGCAAACAAATTATATTCGTTGGAGCGGACGAATGGCACAACGAGTGATTTAGCCGGGTTCCCAATTTGCATAATGTAATATGATATAATATTGATATTCGAAGCGCCGCCGCCGGTGCGAATATTCATAAACGTCGATTTACTGCCGGGGCGTGAAAGCAATTAAGCGGCGAGGTTCGTCGTAGCGCGCGCGCGCGCGCATGCGCTCCATCGCGTTACGATGAAAAAACGGAGATTCGAGCATATCGATTGGATCGAGATAGGACCCGGGCCGGACCGACCGAAGATCTTCTCCTCCCGCGTCGAGGAACGTCGAGAAGAAGCGATGACGTCGCTGAAATCTTCGAAAATAAAACAGTCGGGCCGGGGAGAAGGATTACGTAGATCGACGCGCGCCTTTAACGCGCATGACACGGATTCGCCGGGTGAATTTGCGTAGAAAATCCTTCTTTTCTCCTTCTCATCCGCCACGGTGCTATATTTATTCGCGTGCCATTCATACGCGTCTGGAATAGAACAAGCGGTTGAACCCCTTACCAGACTACTCTACCGTAATCTTTTTTACTCGCTCGGTCCCAGCGAGTTTGTAGGGTGATTTTACGAAAGTGGATGAGCTTACGTTGCGCGCGTACCGTGCGTCGGGACAATGGATAAAAGACACTCAAGTGGAAGAAGACCTTCTCTGTTATGAATGAAAAAATTCTGACTCTGCGCGGAGTTGCGGTGGCGAATTAAAGATAAGGCTCCTCGATGCCCTTTTACCGGAAGAAATTCGCGTACCGATCGGTCGATTTCTCTCGCACCTTCGTTCCACCTACGTCGTAGTTTGTGCTACACGTAGCCGCACTCGTACCGTTTCTATCTTTTTACCTTCGAAGAGCGGGGTAAGCTTAACGATAATGGTTCTCTTCCTTGTCCTTTCTTCAGAAGCTCTCTTGTATTTTATCTTTCAATATCGTCCCTACCTTCCGCCAGTTTATTCTTACGAGGATTTCCAACGGAGGAATAATAAACTTCGTCCACTTCCCCCTTCTCTCTTCGTTCCTAGGATTTCTTTTTCTCCCTTCTCTCCCGTGCCTCGTCCCTTCCACGCCCGATCAGATTGAACGTCGCGCGGCAAAAATAGAGCAGCGACGGTATTCTCAAATCTGCTTGAATTTCGTTCGTCCGCTCTCCGCGATAAGGGAGACGGGACAGGGCGACAGGGTGATAGGAAGATAGATAGAAAGTAGGAGAGAAGGAGGAACGGATGCGGAAAAGTGCGACACGGGAAAAGGGAACTAGTGGTGGTTAGTGGTTGGCACGATCGTCGGGTGCTCGCGCTTCGCGCTCGCCTTACCGGGTGCAGAAAAGCTTCGCTTCCTACCATAGGCACGACCGCGTAACTCACGTTTCCATACTTGAATTTCCCATAATTTTGAAACGGTTGAAGACGGCGGTACATAAAATTTCGTGCCACCAAATGGGTATATACTCGATGTACATGCCAAATTTGGTTCGGATCCGTTCAGTCGTTTTGCCGGAATATTGGACTAAAGATTTGAATTAGCCTCCATTTTTGATTCGGCCAAACAAAAAATTTGAAAATTTCCAGAAATTGGCATTGTATACGTGTACACGTATGTGTAAAATTTTATCGGGATCCAATGAATAGTACCAAAGATATGAATTTTTCGTTATTTGAATTTGCCGCCATTTTGTACCAGTTCAAGATGGTGGCTCACAAACCTTATTGTGAACTCACAGTAATGTACTTGATTTTTGTGCCAAATTTCGTCCCGATCGGTGCAGCCGTTTTTCCGAAATCGAGGATATACACGGACACACACACACACACACACACACGAACGGTTTTCGCGATGGCGATTGCATAAGTCACTCCCTTTACGGTCGTGCCTAAAAATGGAAGTTGGAGAAAGGAAAGAATGAGAAAGAGAGAGAGAGAGAGAGAAAGAGACAGATAGTCGAGGAGAGTGAGAAAATATGAATATATTCTCCGCGGAACAATAACGGGTGTCCACCGAAATTATACGAACCGCTACCACGATTTGAAATCATTCTCTCGGCGTCTCGCTGCCGCGCAACGACCGAGCGGAGCACTTTGATGCAGAGCAGTGTTCCCGCATTCTGGTAATAAAGACGCGAGAGGAATTACTTGTTTCGGGAAAGCTCGAGGAAAGCTGTTCCAACGGGGCCGTCGCGATGGAAACGTCCTCGCGTTGTTTCATCGTGTGTCACTAGGCGTCCGTGTCAAACAAATCGTTTGGCACACCTACGCGCGCGTTCTCCGGCGTGCTTGAAGAGTTTTGCCCTTTCAATTTTTTAACGACGCTTAAGCAAACGACGCCGCCGGGCGCTCGGAGCCACCAGCTACTCCCATTGTTTCGGCCCACGTCGACGAATGATTCGTTAATGTCGCGTCGCGTAACCGAGGGCTCTCGGAGTTCTTCGAAGCCGCGGTAAATCGTAAGATACTCGCGTACACGTGTTCCCGTCGTCTGAATCGCGAGATACTTTCGAAAAGCTGCTTGCACCGTGCAACCAGGGACAAGAAAGCTTCGTTATTCCGCTTGGACGTCCAACTGTGAATTCTAACGTGCCCGGAACAATTAACATCGGAGCCGCATGTTTCTGAAGTGGTCGCGCGAAATATGCGGAAATGGTACCCGGTTCGCGGATATTCTCGGTCAAAACTCGACACGATCGAATCGCTCGACCTGTTACTTCGTCTTCTCGATGCTTCGAAAGAAGTTCGCGAATACCAATATTTTACCCAGTATCCGTTGGAACAGATTGCTCGACGTTAAAATTCAAATTCTCTAAATTCGCGACAGATTCGTTTCGCCGGTCGAACCCCGACAAACCTTTCTCGTGGTGCTGCTTCTTTTCTCTCCATTAGCCGAATCTAGAAGCAAAGATATTGACGTTGCGTACGTCGCTACGAGCGTAGAGAGAGCTACAGATGCGAGACTCGAAATAAAAATTGTGTGCTTTTGTCATGGCGATCGAGTTGTCTCGAGACGCTTCAAGGAGTGGGAAAAGAGAATCGGGCGAGGTATAAAGGAGAACGCTGTGCCATGGCTGACAACAGGGTTCGCCCGGTGTAGCGCGTACACGTCGTTTCTCACACGCGTTTTCTCCCGTTGTTGGGGCGCGAGCGTGGAAACGCGCTTATCCTTGCACTCGCCTCCACGGAGAAAGGTAAAAAAGAAGCACCGAAGATGGAAGAACCGGAGAGGATTTCGAGCACTCGTGGATCTTAAGGTTGAAAATAATAAGCTTGCGAAAAGTAAACGCCGCGGCAGTGGTCGGCGCGCACGTGTATTTTTCCCACGCTATTTATTGCGAAAGGAAGCGCAAAAAGGGACACGGCGCGGGGTCTCCGCAGTTGGTGTATTGTGGCGAGAGTGACGGACCCGTGATAGAAACTCTCTCGCGGTGCAGTTTCCACGGTGACCCCGAACGGAAATGCAAAGGAAAGCGGGCGAGAGAAGGTATAAATAGAGGAACGAGATGAAGAAAAATTGAATGAGAAGAGGGAAAGAGGAAGACATTATTATTGCAAGGGAGAGAAGAACGTCGGGGACGATGTTCGCGAACGACCCGCCAGCAAAACGGGCACCGGAAGTGTGCAGGATGACAAAGTCAAAACGTCAGTTTCCCTAATAAATCTAGCTTCGGGATGCGGGACAAAAGTGTGCGAAATGCGTCTGCTCATTAGCGCGAGAAAGCATAGGAGCGCGGGATTGGCGCGTGTCGGAAATAGAACGCATTCTATGCGCGGGCTCGTTTTTCCGAGAGAGCGACTCCCTCCATCTTCGAAAGCGCGCACAGCCGAGTGGAGTACGCCAGGGCGACACGAAGGCAAGGAAGAGAGTACGAGCAAATTTCCTGTTGCCACGATTACGACGTCGACGAGACCGAGGGATGCGTAAAGAGACATTCGCGACGGTGAGGAAGCACTTAGCTATCGTCTTACAAAAGGTTCGCGGCACTCTTTGCCCCCGCTGCCTCGTTTAAAGAACGGTTCGACCGTATTCTCCGCAACGACGTTTACACAAACGAAAGGTTAATTTTACATTTCCTCCCTGAGATCGCCTTTTATATCAATCGTCCTGTGTAATTTCCTGCTCGGAACGTTGTAATAGGATTATCGACAGCGGTTGGAATAAATCGAATGCTTTCATTGCACTTTTCCTTATACTCGAGGCAGTCTGATAAACTTGTCGGCTATGGCCATGGGTATCTACACGTCCTTCGAGTAATTCTCTCGAGAAACTTGCCACTTCGTGCACCTTCTGTCTCGAAGAGGTAAATTTGGATATACGTACGACTTGCCTCGCGTTACCGCGTATTTCTCCGTTTCGAATACTCCGTCGTGATATACCGGTAAATACACAGGTGCCGGGGTAACGAGGACCTCGACGAACGATGCACGACCATGGTCAACGATATTCGAAAATCGATTTTATCTTGGAATAACTAATCGGCTCGGCCAATTATAATCCTCCACAGTCCTTATTGTCTCGAACCGCGTTGTTCTTCGAATCTGACTGTAAATGATTCACGGATATACTTTTGTTTCATTTATGGTCAATCCGTCCTGCAAGGTACGGTAACACAAATGTGGAGAATAATTGATAATTAACCATTTAAGCTCTTCCATTTGCAGCGCGAGTGTTTATAAATGTTGGACGTTCGTTCTAGAAAATGGGATTATGTAAAACGGCGGGTCGTAGGAGGATGGAGAATGGCGTATCCCAGGTTCTTCAATCGGACCACGAGGGCCGGCCGAATGTAATATAATTTTGCGACAAAGGTACATCGTCGTATGTCGGGGCCGGCGTATGGCCGTAATAAAAAAATTTACTGCCGCATGATGCCCGAGATGCCGCGGACTGGCACAATAACTGTTTCGTATAATCTGAAAATAGTTTTACATTGACCCAAATTTCTGGCGAGCTTAAAGCTCGAATCGCAAAGTTAGATCTCGGACGATGTTTCTGCAAATTACAAATGCGAGCAGACGTCGAACACTCTGTCTCGGGCAATTGGACTATTACATATTTTAAGACGATCGTAATAATACCAGTTTGCACGCTTTATTTAACTTCTCGTTCACCTACCTCTCCCCCTTGTTCTTTTGATACCCGCAATTAGAGACGATAATACACAACTCGTCATTGTCACCAGCATTTTGATTTATTAATTTACTTCACCGTGTACCACTAGGGATTTATTCCCGCCGGGGTGACGTCCAGTGGACGGTGCCGCGCACCAAGACCCAGTAGAATATTCACCGTGACGTGCGCTCGAATTTAATTAATGTAGTCGCATTAGTTGCTCGCTAGTTGCCCGAGTCGCGCAAAAAATACTCGCACGCGGGAGCGGCAAAGTTTGATAAATTGGGAGCGAAAAGAAAAAGGAATGGTTCGCGAACTTTTGCAACTCCGCGTGCAGCTACGCCGATCCATTAGGCGCCCAAAACATTTCTTTATTTCGGAATCGTCCCGATATAATTAACGGAGCGCGACTAACAATAAGTAATAATTCTCTCATGCCAACCGATGCTTCGGACGCTTTCGCAAGGCAAACTTTCGACACAATTCTAGTAGCGGAGAACGGGTGCGTGGGTGCGATACTCGAGGAGGGAGATCTCGAATTCTCACGGGAATTAAATTTGGCCGAAGAAACGGGCAACGATCGCTCGTCACGGCGCGTGAACGAGAGGACGCTTGACGCCGATCGGTGTAATTAAAACGAGGGTGGGAATATTTTAAGGACTCGAATAGTCTCCGGATAATCTCGGGTAATCGGACTACTCGTTATCCGTGCGTCAACAATGGATCAGAAACGATCGGGACCTTTAACGGATTCGAGGAAGAATGCGCGTGGAAAAAGGTCCGCGACATTCGCAGACGCGGGGCATTATGGAATTTCCGATAGTAGTCGGAGAACTTGCTCGAGGAAAATATCTCGGGTTGATACGATTGTGGAAGGGAACTATTAATTCCATTGGCGGGTGTAGTTACGACCGACCCTCGATATTACGTCTCAATAGCAAGCGCAGCGCTGCCTTGTGCCACCTCCGAGTCGAGTTCTCGAACGAACGGCCAATTTTCTCCCTTCCGAAGGCGAACCTATCGCGAGAATTAAACGCGGGCGCGAGCACCTCTCTCGCGCCCTTTCCTCGTCCATTTATTTTTTCGCCAATTCCTTACCTCGCACCTCCGCGCGGTCCACGTATTTACGTAAGGACCGAAACCGCATCTGGGAAAATAGCAGCAGGACCGACCGGCGTGGGCGTTTCACGCTTATCAATGCCATTAGCGCGAAAGTTTAAATGAAATAAGTTTTCGGCCAAGTGAGTGGCGCGACGTGCGAGCGCGCCTTACGTAATATTCGCTCGCTATCCCTCGTGGAAGCGAGTCGTTTCGCAGGGAACATTTACTGGAAACGGAAATAATTACCCTTAGTACGGGGTTCACACGATAATAATAATTAAGAGCGGACTTTTCGCGCAGTCGACGCCACCGCGAACCTATTGCCACCGTCGCGTCGCCACCGACATCGCGCGTACTCCGATGTTACGTGCGCGCACACGCGAGCAGCGTATTCAAGTGTGAGGGTTCACGTATACGCGAGTATTCCCTGTCCTGCGCATTTGCGTCTCCGCGTATATGCGGGACGGAGCTCGTTCAGATCCTTTTGTTCGCTTTCAAAACACTCCGTAAGAGTAAAGTCCGACGTCCGACATTATTTTCACGGCTCTATACTCCCACCGAGAGTCGCGGAGATACACGAGGGAGAGAAAGAGACGGGGTACGGCTAGGATAGGAATGGAAGTAGTAGGAAACGCGCTTCTCCCTTTTTTGCCTACCCATCCCCCTCCGTTTCCGCGAGTCGAAACGCGGGTCTTACGCTTGTCTACTACTTTTCATAACGTCAGTCTTCTTACGTGGGTAGGACGTATCGGGATTGGGGAGAATTTTCTAAAAGGCATCCTCCACAGTCAGCTTGGAAAATCGTCTGGCATCGTGGATGGGGATCGATTGTCGAGGAGGAGGAAGAACCTTCTGGAAAAGATTCCGCTCGCCAAACGGTCGGTAAGCTTTTACGTTGAAAAGTTGGTTGGAATGAATATCGAAGTTCGTTTTCAGATCCTCGGTAGGAAGGGTCTGTTGCTCGTGCGCGCGCGCGCTTCGTCTTTAAATCCGACGATAAAATCCCCTTTTTCCGCGATCGTAATAGCGTGGTCGTGGCGATTGAAAAATTCTCGCACGAAAGCGCAATTAAGGCGGCGCGGGACGTCTTGTAATAAGGGCGCGCGACTGAGCGAAATAGCGTGTTGCTGCCAGTGATCTCGATAAAAGTTTGCCAACCACGGCCGGCGTAATAAACAATAGTTCCGCACGGCCACCGCGTTGAAACCGTGAACTCGGCGGACACGATTCTCGCAGCGTGCGGTGCCTTTCGTTACTGCGCGGAGTTATTGTACGGAAACGGGAAGCGAACGTCTCTTCCGAACGTCTTTCCTCGTAAAATGCCGCGGAGAATTCGAGAATTCGCTCGTACGGCCATTGGATTATCGTTATTCCTCGATATTCGCTTTACACGACAGATACTATTAAGAGGAACGTCGCGTCGTTGCGCGTATTCGACGATAAGCCACTACCGCGAAGACGTTCGAGGACTATCTTCGTCACGGGGCTGGCGGGTAGAAATTGTCGTTATCAATTTTTGCTCACAGCAGCTGTTAACTGTCAATATGTCACCTGTGATTCAGGGGAGAGAGAAAATAAGGAAAAAGCTTTGCTTACCGGTTTATATAGCTGTCGATATTGTGTATGTGCCCGTCCGCGCCGTACCAGGGTGCTTCCATTTTTCTCACGATGATAAACTCGGTACAGTGAAAAGTACTTACTTTTCCGCCGCGCTAAATTATTGTTGTATCGAGCTCGCGTATCGGATACGAAAGAGAGAGAGGTAGATTACGAAACGTTAGATTGTCCAGGGTCTAGTTTCGCCGCGGTCAATCGGGAGCGCCTGTTGGCCGAAGGAAAACGATATTAGGATATTGTATATCGATGGGATTTTTTTTCTCCGAGATATTGCACGCATTCATTTTTCCCTCCTCCTCCTCCTCTTCCACCTACCCCCCCCCCCCCCCCCCACGGGCTTCGTCGAAAAAAACCAAACTGTGTTCCATTCCCATAAATAAGTCCATCCTGGTGGGTCCCGTACGTTCATTGTTATCGGGATGCAATTGGAAAAAAGCTCATCTCGGACCTCATCTCGTTTCAAAACGAAATCCCAATATTTATTCTCTTGTGTTCCGCTTCCGCTCGACGTTCGTTTCGGTCCTGCTCCTCTCCGGTGTATCCCTTCCTCCGTCCGCGCACTCTTTGGCTTTGTGTTTTTCTCACTTCAATCACAGCGGCGTTATTCGTTCCGTGAATATTAGGAACAGCATCACGCGGACGGTCCAACGACATTTCAATAAAGAACCGCGTCGAGGTCGCTCGGCATCCGCATTCGTTTGGCATCCAGAGTTTCGGCCGCACGAGCTTACGATAAAATCAGAGAGCATTCGGGGACCTAACCCATTTTCACAACCGATGCATCTCGTTTCAATCGTTCGACGCTTCGACCTTCCTAAAGTAATTAGTTAATTGGTAATTTAGCGAGACCGAGAGGTATAGTGACGATATTAAAAATTAAAATGCGCGTGCATATCTCGCTATGGCCTCGACCCGGGTCCCGAGCCACTCGGCCGATATGGATTCCGATTTTCCTCGTAACGAACTTGTATCCATCTTGGCACGAGCCCTTCGCTTCCATTCGATCATCTCCTCTCCCTTCTCCTTTCTCCTCCTCTCGAGCCTCTCTCATCTACATCCGCCATATGACTCGCCGGCCCCGGGCTAAATTCTTAGCTGGCTTCAAACTCAAAACACGAACTCAATTCTGGATCGCTGCGGGCACCTCACTTGGGTACGACGCCTGCATTTCATACTTCCTCACCCTCCTGCTTCCTTCTTCTTCTGACCTCTCGCCTCTCCCGCCCTGCGCAACCGCCCTCCCTTCTCTCTCAGTTGTTTCGGAGCACCTCTCAGCCCCACGCTGTCGGGACGACCTCGTACCGGAGGTCGCACAGCTACCGGCTTATCGTAGATCAAATTAGGGCCTGTTATACCGTTATATTAGTTGGGCCAAACGATACCAACCCCTCGCGAAAGTATATCGTACACGTTCACCCTCCGCGCGATACTTGCAGAGATTTAATGGCGCCCTCCACCGTAACGCGGATAGAGTCGATCTCACTTTATCTCCCCATCTTTCCCTTTGTCTTTCGTCCATGCAAAAATTTTCGCGCAACTTCGGTCGCGCTCGTAAATCACAAACGTCCGACTATCGCGCTTGGTATCCAAACGGGTCACGGGCCTGCTTACCTTTTTTATCCGAAGCTCGACAGATTCGGGCGCGAGCGCGCTACTACGTTCGAAGGAAAGATCGTTTAAGAGATACAAATGCGAGGCGGACTGTGATCCACGGCGCGTGATCTTTCTCGATTCGAGGACGTTAAAAGTTTGCAAGAAGAAGAGAGTCGAGATACCGTCGGGCGTTGCCGCGCCGGAGAAATCATTCTTAACGTGTACATGCCATTTTATCTTGTAAAGTGTGTACCGTAGTTGCGGAACTTAGGAAACTTTCCACTCAGGGCATATGAAACAGCGGACATCTCACTTGTTAAAGCAGATATATACTACGTAGGGTGCGCGCGGGCGGCACTCGGTGGAATTATTTGATGGCAGTTGTTGCGAAGTGGTTTATCTTACAATCGGGGAAACGTAATCACGAGCGAACGGGCCACGGGGCGAATGCGCGACACGGTGGTGGGGCGCTGCAGCAACGAAATATTTTAATTCGAATTAATTCTCCAAACGTTACGTTCATCGTGCCCAAGCATCGTCCTACGTGCCACATATCGCTTTCGTATTATTTACGCTCGAGAAGGGAAAATGTACGCTGATATCGTGGATATTTGTTCCGACTGCATGGAGGAAAAAAGATTCACGTTTATTCACGGAAAATTCGCCGTCTCGCGCGAAACGTGGAGAGGGTATCACGCGCGTGAGCGGAAAGTGTATTAAAAATTTTCATCGATAAGATCAATATGCATGCACCGACGAAGACAATCGCCGAGCATCGGCCTCTATTTGTGCCTGAAATCGAATGTAAAAATTCTGCTTGCGAATCAATCGCTCCGCTTGCTTCCAGTACCCAAGGTGGCTCCAAGGTAATGTACCTAAAAATTATTTTGCATCGGTATGTCGAATAAATTCGCGAGGATTCGTTCGATTCTCGGGGGTTGAGGGCCGGCAGACGCGAATCGTTATTGTAAACAAACTGTGCCATGGGAGCGAACGAGGCGCGCGACGATCGATGAAAGGCACCTCGCCGGGGGTGAACGAACCCGAAATTCGAGCGGAAGATTTCAATGCAGCTTTGAAGTTGTCCGTGGACGGGACGGGGGCGGAGAGAAAAAAAGAAATCAGGCATCGCGGGACGAATTGAAACGAGATCGAATCCTGAACCTTTCCTTGGGCGTCGCGACGTCTTCGCCATCGAGGAATCCAGCCAATCCCTCCACTCCCAATTTCTTTCGGCAAACATCGTCGAGTGGCTCTCGTACGCTTGTAGCCCCGGACACACGGTACACTTTACCTGCCCTATGATCCCACGGATACGTTTCTACCATTCTGTTTATCTTTTTCTCCATTAAAAACTTTAAGTCCGACTCACCACTTCTCTCCCTTGTTTTCCATTCTTTGCTTTCGTTGCCTTTTGCATCGTAAGCTTGCGTTCCATTAATGTCTACCTAGTGGACACGGCGCTCGGTTTCGTGTCCCCGGCAGATGTTGAGAAAAGGAGAGAGAAAAAGAGCAGAGGAACGAGTACAATGTGGAGAGAAAAAAAAACATTTATTTCAACTGTAATACGAGGGTGAGTGAAGAGAGCGAACGCGGCCGCCATATAAATTAAAGCCCGGTGAAAAACGAAACTTTTCCATTGCGTCACGGTGGCGCGACGCCCGGGGTGGAAATAGTCAGTGTTAGATGGAAGCCCGTTTCGCTAGCGTGCAATCTAGCCCCTCTGGTAAACTAAGCAACTCTTATTCTCGTAATCCGAACTCGGAGGGCGAGACGATACCCCCGCGAATCACGTTGACTTCCGCTACTTAGCTATGCGAATACGTTCATTCCCATAATCCTCAAGAGCGGAAACGTTCCCGGGTGTTGGCGAATCTCGATTAAACCTCGAACAAGTTGGAAGATCTTTTAGAATTCTTCCACTCTGGATGCTCGCTGGGGGGTACACTTGCCAAGAGACTTTAGAGAACGGAACGCGAAGAGAGAAGTGGGCGCATGGAGTTGCGACGCGTGAAGCGACCGGCCTCGAGGACGGCTTAATGCTCGTAAAGGATCTGTTTATTCGTGAAATTTCCATCTGTCCAGCGCGCCGGCATGCTTATATATCCGGTGACCCGGAAGTGTAATATCCGCTACATATTTCATGAACGGCGGGCGCGCGAGTAAGTGACGGTAAGAGAAACATAGATCGTAGACGTAGCTCTGCTAATGAATCGTAAATATTTTCCGAGTGCTCGCTGTAATCGAAGGAATATTCAATTCGGATTGGCAGCTTTAATGCGCGGGCGCGCCTTGATTAATCGAATATGCGGACGTCGCGACCCGTCCTCCTCGTTCCCTCGTTGCTTTCGTCGGACTGTGGGTTTAACACGCAAAGGTGAAATCTTTCGAGTGATCACCGTAGAACAAATTTCCTCCTGGATTGCTTGTCACATTTCATCGACGTTGCGCGTTGGATTTTTTTTTCGAGCACGATGCCGCACGGCGACCAGCTACAAAAACGTCGATCCTTTCGGACCATCCGCTCACGAGCAGCGAGACGGGGAAGGCGCCAGACGGTGAAAAAGTCAAATCGGACTTTCTAATTGGAAAAGCGTGTAATTGACTTTTCCATCCGGTAGAAATAATTTAACGGAAGGCCTTAATCGCCTCGGGAAAACTTACACAATTATACGATAAATAATTAACTCTCGAGCGCTATTGGACAGAAAGGACCCGAAAGCTGTACCGATCTATTCGCGTCTACGAGGGTAAAAGGCGACCGCTCGTCCGGAATTTCTTCGGAACTCGCGACCCTCCGAGCGAATTGCGGTTTTAACTACCTCGGAGTGGCGAAACCTTTTGCGTCCGTGGCGTAAAAGCATTGCTGCCAGTCCCCGCGAATCTTATAGGAGTGTACCGCGGCTAACGTGGAAACATGGGGTGGAAAAGTTTCGCGAGTAACGAGATGAGATTCGGAGCGGGCCGAAATCCGGTGACTTTGGCTCGGATAGGAAAATTATAAAATAAATTCCGAGGTCGCGGGTGATGTGGGTCTCGAGGGAACGGAGACTCGGATCGACTTTAAGGGCCCCCTTAATTCGACATTTAGCCAACTGAACGTTCGCGCTCAAGTTTCGGTAAACCGAAGTGCGCTTGGAACGGGCGCGATCGCGAAAGTTCGCAGTACCAAAAGAATATTGTCGAATTCTCGACAGTTGTTAATCTCATTCTTGGCAACGTGCGTCCATGACTAATTACCCACGATCCGTTCAAATTTCCGCTTTCTCGGGGACCATTCTATCTGGGATCTAATAGAATTTACGTCTGATGCAAGCACTCCGATAGACACGGCAGGGTGGAACGGTTCTCTTTGACGCTTGGTTTTCCTCATCCCCTCCTTAACGTTGTACGTATCACACGGTAGTTGACTTAATGGAGTGCTCCGTCTTCATTAGCGGGCGTAATGAACAAGTGGTCAGGACGCATAAATTTTCGATGTAAGTGCCCGCGCCATGGCTTCATTCCGCCGCTGCATCTTTCACCGTGCGCCGCGCGCGCCTCAGCCTCGACGAAGGTGACGGGAGGAGGACGATTGTACGCGGGAATACGCTTCCCGTAGAATTTCAATTTTGCGACGAGCGACGAAGTAAAGTTTCCGTGGGTTTGTCGGAATAGAAGATAATTCGTAGTAATAATTGTAATCGCGTTACGAGACCGGAGACAACGATAATAGCGGAAAATTACGACAAAGGGGGTGCGTGCAACCGTTGGGAGCTTCGTTATCGGCAATCGCGAAGCGAAACCCTTCGTAGAAACTCTGAACCCCTCGGCGTTTCTCTGGCGAGGCGAGTGTCGTCGAGTACCCTTTCGATCGTCGCCGGCTCGCGCGGCCAAGGCGACGAGGCACGGTACGCTCGCGGAAATGGAACGAGCTGCGCGAAGCAACGGAACGACCCTGCAATATGACCCAGAGACGAAAGAGTCGGCCATAAGGCCAATTGTGTCGCGACCGCCTCCGCCTGCGAAGCGAATTTCTGCCACGACGGCAGAATTTATCGGTGCTTACCAATTAAGCGCTCCGCCACTAGGACAGATTCTACAACGTCAATAGAAATTCATCGAAGATGCGATCGAGGGAAATACGTATTGTGGACTTGAGTGGCAGTCGATTACGACGAAGAAAGGTGTTATTACGATAGCGCGGTGTAGCCTGTAATTTTTGGATAGTACATTTCTCTTTTCATTTCATAAAAAAAATATCACGAACGCAATTACGCAAACCGAGAACGCCGAAGTAACTTGGATTCGTGTACATTGGGTACTCCAAGGTATCCGAAGTCCGAGTCGAATCCAAGTACCCTGGAGATTCGATTGAACTTAGGCTTGAATTCGATTCGCATACTATTGATTCAAGTCTGTCCGTACCTCGGTTTGGATTTCGAACTAGATCTAAGTTGGTCTCCCGTTCCTTTCTAAAACTCGTAGTTAGTCTTGAGGTAGGTCTGGCTTATGGCCGAGTTGGTCTTCTCTTGAGTCTCTCTCCGTTTCGAGACCCTTGAGACGAATATGATCCACAGTGGCCGGAAGTCGAGCGGCAGAGCAATTGTTCGACCGTGTTCGCGTCGTCGCCGTCGTCGTCGTCGTCGCCGTCGTCGTCGCCGTCGTCGTCGCCGCAAACAGGAAGAAGAGAGATATCGAACTAAAGTGTAAAGCTTATCGTGACCTTGCGATTAACGTTTAAACTCCGTGTCGCATCTGGGACTGTCCCCGAAGAAATCATTAATGGCGCGGCTACGGCGCAGAAGCCTCCGGGACACTTTCTTTCACGAGGTTCCTTCTAGCGTGCAAGAGAAAATGGTGGATGAAATTTTACTCAGGGCAAATCATTAACGGTGCGCCGACACGAGGGAATTTCGGAGGAAGAGTTTCCACTCGCGTAGAGAGCGCCATCACCATTTTCATCCAGGCGAGTACACGTAGGGCCTTTCTTACCACGTCTGTGAGGGGACATCAGGTATTCAGAGGAAGTATGATACATTCATCGCATATTCCTCCGATATCAGGCTTCCTACGCTCGACTGTGCATCGCGCCAGTTCATTCGTCGCAGTGCGGTGTAACGTTCTCCGTGTACAATGGAATTACCCAGTCTCTCCCATTGTATCGGAGTTGATTGATTAATTCGACCGCGCGCGCGAACCCTACCCTGCCTAGGCCTTTAGATCGGAGAACATTCTCCCTCTGTGCCATTTTATGTCTTAATAGGAGGGCATCTGGTGGATGTCATCGGAGTCCGATACAATTTTCGCTTGCACTTCCTGCAGTGAGTAGCGGACGCACGAGTCTCGTGCGAATGTACATTTGAGTGAGAGTGGGCGCGCACGCGGAAAACTTTCAAGGATTAAATAATCCAAACCCCGGGGTCAAGTTTTACCCCGAAGAAATCATTAACGAGTGCGCGGAGGGAAATGGCTCAGCGATGAGATCCCTAGTCGAGGCCACATTTACACAGTCCTTTGAGCGCGCAACAAGGCACGCGACAAAGCGTGCGCTAAAGTGCACGTGAAAAGTCCCGCTCGTTGCGCCGATCCTTTTCACCTGCCTTAGAGAGCTCCGTGCCTTTTCTCTCCTTCCGCGGCCGTTGCACCGTGGTGCTCGAAAGGTCGGGTACGATGTTCGCTGTGAAATAAAAAATAACACACTGGCGTAATGACCCAGCCGACGACGCGCGGACGAGGGTGGTAAAAAATTCGTCGACGTTTTTTTTTTCAGGTGAGCCGAGGACCAAGGAAATGTGGGCGTTGTCCGTACGAAATCGTGGGTGAGATGATTCGAATGGTCTTTACAACGCACTCGAGCGTAATTAAAAGCGAGAGTCGCGTGCAATTAAACGTAACCCGCATCGATACAGTGGGTGCGAGGGGACGCGGAAAGAATAATGTCGAGGAAAAGCAGGATGGAAAGAAGAAAAGCGCGGGTCGATTTATTTTTAACAAGCTCCGACGTTACGAGAGGCGTCGGGATGGCGCGGCGACGGCGCCGGCGCGCGATTGAAAATCCAAACAATTGCCGTCAATCGGATTGGCTGCGTTGAAAAAGAGTAAAATAAAAGGACGAAGCGGTGGAGGTGGGAGGAAGAGAAGGAGGAGGCGGAGGAAATAAAGAAAAACAAGAACGCGCCGCGCAAGGCTTCTGCGCTTTGTTCCTCGAGGGTGCACGTGTTTCAGACAAGCTTGACACCAGAGATCCAGGAGTGCTTGCCGGGCTCGAGCGCGAAATCCGGTGAAAACGCGTTCGAGAGGCTTAGACGATGCCGGATGAATAAAGGTTGATTAGGGCCATTCGTCAAGGATTGACGCGGACGCGTCATTTATCGCGAGTATTCACATTTGTTTGCGCGGACGGCCGCGTCGAGTCCCGATGACCCTTCCTCTCTCGCTCTCGCTCCCGCTTCCTCATTCGTCGCTGCCCCTTGCAACGCACCCCACTCGAGCGCAGACACCCGCGACGAGTGCGCGCAACGCACCACCCATGATCGAGGACGGATTTGATTCTTCAAAAGTCGAAATTGCCATTGAAGTTTCATCTCGTTCGTGTACGCGCACTTGTAACCGATTCACGGGGAATCAGGAACGACAAATACGTTCCGATTGGCCGATAGCGAAGTACTCCCGGGGCTCGCCACTCGCGGCATTGTCGTTACGGAAAGGACGTGAAATTGGACGCCGTACAATTTCTCCCTTTTTCACTTTTCGAAGATACGGCAAAATATTACGGGCGGAAGTTCGCAGGCGCCTTCTAACGGGTGAAACGTAATTTTTTCTTCTCACGCCGCAGACGTTACCCGCGAAACTTTTTCATAGCGAAGGGGGTGGAAGAGTTTCGCAAATAGGGAAGAGCTCGAAGTTCTTTCTACGGAATAAGAGGTGGAATGAATTATTTCGACTGGTGGGCGCTCGTGTACGATGGTGCTCGGGATATCGTAGATTCGCGTTGCGCCTCGTTCCGACAGCACATCCAGTCTAGGAGACTGGAAAGCAACATCGAGATATCGTCGATTGAAATCGATTCTCCCCGCAATTGTGTTATCCGTGTCTTTGATAAGTTCGAACATTGGGCCGTGCCGATACACGGTAGACATTTAGCGTGCCGGTTCATTAACGCGAATATGAACTTCGAAAGCAAGCAGGCATCGCGGAATCACCGTTCCATGCAAGAGATTGTGTTAATTACAAGACGATGTTGCCACGACGCGTTTAACCCTTTTAGTGCCAAGCATTTTACGGACTGCATGAGAAGAATGCCACGGGCCGATTTGATGTGCGTACTTCTACGAGTAGCTTTGTAAGGAACGAAATTCCGAAAATTTTACTATAGGTGATAATGACTAAACCAAATGAACCGAAGCATGGTGTGGTCTATACTATTGGCATCGAAGATAAGGACTAAACCAAAAGTCTCTCAATACGTAAGCCCGTCGGGCGGTCGGCCCGCCACAACGCATCGGCCCGTGGCAGTTTTCGCATAAGGACGGCAGGCCGATAGATCGGCCTGTTGGCACTAAAAGGGTTAATTATCCTTTATTGACGCGTAAATGTTGCAAATAATTAATAATACGAATTAGAACTGCCCTTCGCTTTTCCGTTGTATTTACACGTGCGTCGTAATATCGAATGAAGAAATATCTGGAGGACGATTCACCTGTCCGATCGAATGGTACGAATACAGTAGCTTCGATGCCGCGGGAACGAAGGAAATGAAGATGAAAAAAAAAGAGCGGGCGCACGCGAGGCCGATCCCGGATGCACGCCCGCGTCAAAATCCCGATACATTAATCACGAGAGCTCGGACCGACGAAGATTTATTCTATCCGATAAATAAGCCCACATTTTCAGCTTCGCAGTTGTCGGCTAGTGGAGACACATGTGTGCTTAAGTAGAGAAATTCAAGCACCACCAACCCGTTCTCCTTCTCCGCTCCTTTCCTCCGCTTTACCCGCCGTCGGTGGAGATATTCGGCCCACGCTATTAATAGTTTAAAGTACAAAGTTCAATTAGTAAGTTTAGAAGTTCCCTCCAGTCGAGTATTGTTGCTCCTATTATAAGTTTCTTAATTGCACAACGCGTATATACACGCACCCGTACACGCGCGCGATGTTAATTATATCGGACAATGCGCGAGTAATTAGAGATTTTTCTTTATTTACGCGAATCGCCGTAATTTCTCGGTTTCTTTACACGCTCGTTCCTCCCGGCCCTTCGCCTCGTTTCATAACGACTATCCCAGAAGCTCGCGTTAATTAACGACGCGAGCGAACAACCACGAATCGGGGATCCCGTTGCGAAATCTCTCGCACGTTGAAAACTTTTCGGACTAAAATGTGAAATAAAAATATAGGCCGCGCGAGAGCTGAATAAGCGCGCGGGCAACGTTTAATCTCGTCGACGCGCGCATTCTCCGATCGAGAGCGAATTCGACGCTTACCGTTATTGGACAACGGGGTTTTGCTCAAATTCAATTAGATTCTTATGAGACCGTGGCGAGGACCATTTATTAAGGAGAAGCAGAATGGGGCGAATCTCCGGAGGTCGATTCCTTAGGTGCGACTCTCCCTCCTCCTGCCACGCCGCCAATGGATCTGGCGAAGTTTCAACCTTATAAACGGACGAAAAACTTTTCTGCCATATTCCATTAAGGCGGGTGATTAATTCATTGCCGGCGACAGTTATCATCCGAATAAGGCGTGCGCGATGACTTGATCTTCTTATCGCGCTTTCCTTCGCGTTGCGCCTTCGTCTACGTTTAAGCGGAAGGGTCGAGAACTCGACGCGAAAGCGGCTAGCCAGAGAATGAGACGTATAAAATATGCGCGAAGTTAACGATCCTTACCACTGCTCCCCGATTATCTGCTTCTGTCTCGAATCAAACGATCCTTCTGAATGATAAAATCGGCGAGACCGAGGAATCCTGGCGTGTTGTTGAACGTTCGTTTCGGCGTTTAATTGATTATCCGTCGAGGCTTTCGCTCGAGTCAAACACGCACGACGTGTTCGTACCGCTTATCGACAAAAATTTACATTAATTTTCCGCCCCCGTCGTCTCGCTTGGAGAATTTAACGAATTTTCTCCACTCCCTCGGAACCCGCTTACCGGAGGATTTTAATTATCGTTGATGTTGCATCGCGAACAAAGACATCATTAGCCCGAACGAGCTACGACATTGATCCCGGCTTCCTCTTTGGCTCGTTTACTCGTCCACGGGGCCACTCGAGTGGTCGCCGTTTAATTTGCAACGAAACGACATTCTACATTAGCTTTTAGGGTTAATTAAAGGGTCTGGTTTGTTCTCCCCTTCCTAACGAGCCTCTCACTCCAATCGTCCTCTTGCACAACTATACGAGCGAAATGGTTCTTGGTGTTTCATTCGGAAAGAAACGCAAGGTTAGGCTCCTGCGCAACCCTAAACTCCCGACGTTTAATCGGCTTCCCGATAGGAGAGCACTGGCGGTTACGCAACGGGATTCCGCGATACAACGGAATGCAATTCCCCGAATATTCCAGCCGGTCCGTCTTCGTTCACGCCGATGCTTTCGTTAAGAGCCTCGAATCGTTACGCCCTCGTCGCGCCGGTGTTCTCCAGCGATCCTCCCTCCTACCTGGGGACAACCAAAGCGAAGCGGCCTGTCGCTAACCTTATAAACTTTCCAGACGATAACTGAGCGACGCCGTGAGGTGCAGCAGAGAGAAGCCGGTAATTGTTTCGATGTCGTAATGGCGCTGGGACGTGGACGACGGAGGTTTCGGGCTGAGGAGAAGAGACGAAGGGGAGGGCGAGTAGCACTTGAATAGGCCGTCTACAAGACGTTCCCACGTGCAGGTTTCCTGCATATATTCGGGCGCGTAGCAGTCAACGACACGTAAAGACGCGGTGGCTAGGGTCACACCGGCGCTCCCTCATGCGTAGTTCCTCGCCTCGGTTCCCACCCATCGCGGGCAACTTGAGAAGGAGCGCAGCGCCAAGAAGTCAGGACGGAGTAAGAGGGAGAATAGTTTTCTCGGTATCCCAGGCATGTGCCAAGGACCTTGCGACGGCATCCGACGCTCCTGAGGGAAGGTTGTTTTAGCGAGACGAATATTCGAAATTTTTCGATGGATCGCGCCGGATGAAATTCGCGCCTCGACGCGCGCGCGCGCACGACTCGCCTTATTTCAGGGGAATAGCTCTCGGTCCTCGAATTTCTTTCCCTTTTTCTGGCCCTTTTTTTTCACCTCCTCTCGCGGTCTTCCGAGGATCGTGCGCCTCGGGACCGACAAGTCGATCTCCTTCCTCAAACGTTCCTTTGCTTTCCTTTATCCGTCGTCGATCGGGACATTCCGCCTCGGGAGATTCATAATCCAATTGCGAATCTGGCCTCCATCGAAAATGACCTTCTATTGTGTATTTTCCTCCTAGTGTGTATTTGCAATTCTCTTTTTTCCTTTCTTCGTCCTCGCCGTAAATTCGAGCGGTTACGTCGGACGGGGGGATGAAAAGAAGGATTTGTGCGTTTTTCGATCCTCTTGAGCTCTATGGCAGGTATGCTTCGCGTATATGCATTGAGGGATCGAATGGTCAAGTTTTACTTGCGCGCTAAGCCGAAAAGAGTCCCACAGAGGTGGACCTGCACGTTCTCCCGCTGAACAGACCGTTCTGTTTGCCTCGGTGGCAAAGCGTCGCGGGCAACAGAGCGCGATGAAAAAGTTCCCACCAAAAGCCAAAGAGTAACACGCTTGAAAATCGAGCACTTTCCTCTTTCGTGGTCAATTTTGCATGGGCGGAAATAGCATTTTGGGGGTTACTCCTCCGCTCTTTCACGCAGACATCCAATATATCGGCTTGCGGCAACGAAAAGTCATTGGGTCGGGGCGGAGTGAGAGGGAGGAAAATAGAATCCACTGAAATGATATTAAATAGCTCTCGATAAGTGGTGGCAGAGAAGGATGCGGAAAAGAGGACGAAATGAATGCGGAGAGTACCTGCCAAGTATCTCCGGAACAGATTTAGGCCGTCAATTAGGGAAATTGTCAATTAGCAAAATAAGCTAGCATTCGTGTGGTTCGATTCGCGAGCGTTAATGTACTGTCGGAAAATGCCGTCTCTTTTTTTATTTATCCGTTTACCAGTAAGCTCGCGCGGATTCATTAGCACGATTATTCAAGATTCGCCGAATCGGGATTATTATTGATATGCGGCAATAAACGAAGTAGAGACGAGGAGATTTCCGAGCATCGGACAATTTGCAAGATCTAAATATTGGGAACAGCCAGAGACGGTTCATTGCTCCGCGGCGTGTGCACGTAACATTTTCAAGCGAGAAATATAGTCGTAGCGCTGTTGATATATCGTCAGGGCTTTTGTGCGAATGAACACATTCGTTATTACATTATGCCTGAGGGGAACGCGCGTTGCCGGCAAAACGCGATCGCTCATCCCACGGTGAAATACGATACTTAAGTGCTATCCAGTGTTGCGAAGATTTTCCAACAAATTTCACATTGGCCTTTCGCGCATATTCGCCGATGTCGCGGATCCGACGATAAACTGATCCCCGGGCGCACCTAAATTTTTTCCAGAGCGCAACAAAAGCAGATGCTTCGTTGAGTTGGGATCGTCGGCGGAAATAATGTCGAGTAATTTGTCCTCTTCGAAAGGTTTACCATCGTTCGGTGAAACTCGACGAAATATCCTGGACGAGATGAGAATTCGTTTCATTAGCGAATGTCAATTTTCCACTTTGCGGACTAGTGAACGGGTTAGAAATCATGACTCGATTTTACGAAGATTCCATAATGAGATGGGGCGCATCAGCGGTGCCGAGTGAGGTCGTGCTCGGCGGTTGAATTCGGAGGAGCGAAGTGGTTCGTGTGTAAAGATCGTCTTGGAAATGAGCAAGCGCGCGCGCGGCGACTGGGGTCGAGGAGGATCCATCGAGGGACGCGTGCAGGACGTCCTGAAGTATTCTTCTCGCGGGAGTGGTATACTTCCGACGAGAGTTGAAAATTGTGGAAGACCGAATTTTCAAGAGGCGAGCGAAAAATTACGGAGATGTGCGCGCGCCTGGCTCCCCAGACGGCGGCGGCGGCGCGCAGAAGGAAAGTAATAATTTCTACGCGGGAGTTGTTAATTCCAAGGGAAAAAAAAATGATTCCCCGGTGTGCCATTATCAACGATACTCTGAGCGCGAAATAACTCGCCAAGCAAGGAGCCCGGCTCGCGAAGACGCAACTCTTGGAAAATTTCTCACCGCGCGCGGAAGGAGAACAAGAAGGGTGCTTTGTGCGCCGAAGACGCGGACTATCGGGAAATTGAAAATCTGCGGGTGGGAGGGGCGCGGGGATGGTCTTTTGCGGTGGGACCATTTGAAGCCTAAACGAGAACGCGTTTACCGAAACGCGCGGTATACGCCAGGAGTATATTGCGGCCCCGGTGGCGGTTCCAAGCGAAAAAGTAATAGCTCCTCTACTTTTTGCGCATCGAGAAAATATGTGGAACGGGGTAATCCGGCCAGCAGCGAGGAGATAATCCGATCCCCGACTATGAACGTACCAATGAACACGACGGCATCCCAAAAGCGAGATTATGCAGGGTAATCGGTAAGGTGTATGCAAAACTCGCTCGAGTTAGTAATTACAATGAGCAAAGGATAATTCGTTGTGATTGGCGGCGACGCAATCTCTATCCACTCGCCGTCGCGTTTTTTTCCGCTCTCCCTTTACTCTCACCGTTCTTCTCGGCGTTCCCGTTTAAATTTTAATTCCCGCGTTCCGCTGGCGTTTCGTAAGCACAGATTAACTGCTTTAATCGTCCTCCGTTTCGTTCGTCGTTACACCGGTGCTACGATTATTTTGTTTTTGTTTTCCTTTCTTTCTTTTTTTTCACTCGCCCGACTTTCTCCTCCCACCCTCGGTATCCCAGTATGTTACACTTCGTCGCTTCACCCCGTTCTCCCCGCGAAACTCTTCGAGCCAGGCCACAATAAAGTGCACCCCTAGCCCTCGCTCCTTCTCTTTCCTTTTCCAATTCAACCCCGCCACCACCTCCGCTCGCTTTTCCTCGTCGGATCGCAACAAAAGGTCCTCACACCCCGACGAAGGAATCTTGGAGGAGTGGGGGTCGGACGAAGTCTCGAAAGCGTTTCTATATCCGTGGAAAGTTGGCGCGTCAATATTGAAGCTCGCCACCGACACCGACAACGGTAAAGTACCGAAGCCACGGCGCCCGCTTGTATATTTAGTTTATTCGCTCTAACGAAGTGCCGCTTTGTGTCGACGCATTCGCCCCGATTCACGTATAACCTAAGGCGAAATGATCCGCGTCTGATTGGGAAAAAGGCTCCTCTGCCAGTCACAGGGGGCAGATAGGAGACGGCGAGGACTGCGACGACGGGGCGCGCTTATTTCACGTCCCAGGTCTCCACCGCTATTTTCTCGTCGTCGTGCCTACTTTCTCCTTACCTCCTTCTCTACTTCATCTTCATCTTCTATTTCTCTCTCTCCCTCTCTCTTTCGCTCTCCCTCTTTACGACGTCTTCTCCCTCTCCTCTCGAGATTGCGGTTAAGCCGTTCGGCAGTTGGTCCCAGCGCCAGCGCACCGTCCGCGGATTTAGAACCCACGCGACCACCACCCTGAGCTTAGTATTTGTATCAGTAGAGGTAGGGAGTACGGCTTTCCATCGCGAGCGAGCTTAGAGCTTTCGCATCTCCGTCCAGCTTAATAGAACCATTGCGCCGCGCCGTCCTTGGATCGCACTTGGCGCTAAGCTCATTCGGCCCCGGGAGCTCCAGTACCCCTTGAGCGATCGTCTTGGGATCGGCGAAACCAAATTCGGCGTAGCGCGCCGATTATCGCGCGCTGATTCGCCACTGGATGCTCAATGCGGATCTATTTTATTTCAATGGTCGCCGAGATAAAACGCCGGCGGTGGTGATGGCAATCGTCGAAGGAAAGGGTATGGCGAGCCCGAAGATTCGATTACCGATTGACAACCGATCGTCGTAACGTCCTCGTATACGATCCGATTATTTATTCTCACCGATTTATATCGGCGAATTATATTCTCAGATAATTATCGTTCTCCCTCGAGGAACCGCGACCGTCTTTCGTATAACTGTTTATGTTCAAGCTTCGATTAACCTAGCTGCCCGTTAGGGAGCTGTCGATAGTTTCGTTGATATTTGTCACTGCGAGTCACGGGGACGGTGGACGGGGGGCGTATAACGACGAAGCTGCCGTTCGCAAGAGTCGCGGAGATATCGATAATTAAATTTAGGGGCCAGCGAGTCGATCGGTAAACTTAAGCCCGTTCCTCTACGGACGTGGCAGCTCACCGTGAGAAACTTAGTCATCGAGGAAGCATCGATTTCCTAATTCGAGAAGCGCTTGAATATTCCCTGGCGCTTGACGCGCGCATCGAAGATCAAGAGAAGGGGACGGAATGGATTCCCGGCTTGCTAAATCCATTTAAACGAGCTTAATCTTTCCATTACCGGCATACGTAGCGACCAGTTATTAAACGCTCGTGAGGTATTCTCAAATCGAATCATCCCGCATCGCATCGTTTACCTTCGCCCATTGGCCGCGCTGTCACAAGTCAATCGAAGAACCGCGAAATATAGATGATGTTGGACGCACGAAAATAGTAAAATCTGGCCTCGGTGGGTTACAAGAGTGAGTGTCCTCGTAGCAGTTCCCGGTAATCGTGTAGCGTCGCGACGCCGACGCACGTCGACAAGTCATCCAAAAGCGAGCCGTTAACACGGTGCCTCCTCGCGAGATTCGCCCAACTGTTACCCACGTCTGACATCAACCAGGAGAGATATATCCGCCTCGCTTCCTCCCGGCTTCTGTTCGCTTCCATTGCGCCCCGCATGCGCTCGAGCCTCATTGCCGCTTGAATCTATTCGGTGCAAGTAGTCGATACCCGCATCTCTCGCGCTCCCCCTCCGTACACCCGCTTACGCTGAGATGATATCAGAAAGCACGGCGATATTTTCAAGGGGAATATCTTGGGTAGGGACCGAAAAGCGGATACGTGCCGGACGGTAACGAGCAAGCGCACGCATTACTGGCCGGATCGTAGCCCGACTGCTTTCACCAGATGCATGCCAGAAACGGTCACGCGAATTCACACGAACGGAATGAGCGCGAGGGTCGGGGCTTAGGATGTGTGCGCTAGGGTAGAATGTAAATCGTAGGTCGCAGGAAGCACGAGGTGGAGGCCAAGAAAGTTATTTAATTTCGGTTGAGATTCTCCGCGGATATTCGAGCCACCGCCCACCCTCTTGACCCAGCAGAAATTTCGTCCTTATTGTACGACCATGCGTGGAAGTTTCCAATGTCTTTACTCGCTACGTCGATCTTACGAGGCTTTTCTCGTTCTTTTTTTTCTTCTTATTTTTACAAAGGAGTGCGAAGCCACCGCTGTAATTACTATACGTATAAAAAAAATATGTACTCCCGTGCTGCAGGAGCTTCGAAACAAGAGAGCGCGCCGTAACGAGAAAGAACTTGTCGTGCTTGGACCCCACGGCATGCACGTTCGGGACGCAGAAGAGGAGTCCGGGTTTGTGTACGTAGGGAAAGCTGCAACACGTAGTAGTAAATATCCCTCGAAGACAATATTTCATGGACGTGCTCGCCTCCGTCTCACGATCGCCCAAGGCGCGCGCCTTTCTATTCTCGGCGTACAATTTTAAAAAGAATTATCGTGAGATAGCACGGAGGCGGGCGCGCGTAGAAGGCAGCGGAATAAAAGAAGCATCGTCTTGGGCCGCTCTCGTTCCTACGCCCTAAGCAAATTGTAAATTTAAAACGTAAATACAAAACGTATCCTTCCTCGTCCCGTACAGCTGAACGAAATATCCGTCGTCCGGATATCGTTATTATACGGCATCCGGAGACCCAAGCTCGAGTATGGTAGCTACCAATTCGAGGTACCTCCGCAGTGGATTGTCAGGAGCCGTTAAGTACCGAGCTGTAAATACACGAGGAAAACAATATCTCGCGAACGTGGCCAGCTTCCTTCCGAGATCGCTCTCGGAGGCGCCTTCTATTCTCTCGCCGTAGATTTTTACGGTACCGTTAACATCAAAGGAGATCAGATAGAGTGGAGAGCGGGCGGGAGGTTCTAAAGTCTCGGCTATAGTCTTGCCAAACGTTTCGCCACGCTCAAAAACCCAACGGTACCGTAAAGAACGGAGGAGCGGGTCCAGCGCCATTACCAGCACCGCCTCCACCACCACCACCATCACCGTCGTCCGCACCACCTCCGCCACCGTCGTGAGGAGAGTTGGAGCCCTCAGCGGGATTCGAGCTTTTCCGTATCTCGCGCGTCGGATGAAAATTTCATGACGCATGTCGTCCGTTTCTATTTGATCCTTCGCGGTCGCTCCCCTTCTCATCTCTCTATCTCATCTCGTTCTTTCTCACCCCGTTCTTCGCTCGCTCGAGGGACAGAAGAAACCGTCGTGGCGGCGGCGGTAGTAGTGGTGGTGGTGGTGATGGCGGTGGGCCGGACGCTCGAGGCGGAATTCTTTAGACTGTGGCACATCTCGTCGCGAGGCCATCCGGCATACGTCATCCACCGTCTCGTTCCCTCTTTCTCATCTCCGCGCTTTCCTCGTCGCTACTCCCACCGGTGGAAGCAGCGTCGGCAAGCAGGTACGAGAGACGATGCGTCTGGCCGCTTACACCAGCAGCAACGGGCTTCGTCGTGTTTCCGGCTCGAACGATTGTCGCTGGCGGGTGGCCCAGACGGAAGGGGTAGAACGAAAGAGGGACAATTAAGGATGAGTGGGACGAGTGGAAGCGCGAGCCACACACTCTCTCCGCGTAGTCGAGGGTGAACGATGGCCGGTGGAAGGGCTCGGCGCCAAGCGCAGTGAATCTCCCTTTAGCGTGACCGAGTCTTCGGCCACTCGAGAGTAACGTCTGCTACGAGCCGGCCCCGGCTCGATTTCCTCGTTGTAAACCTCCGTCCTGGTACCTGGGTACCACCAACACTGTCGAGGAAAATCCTCGGGCAAAATCGAATTCCCTCTTGGTCTCGTACTAATGCGCGCGCGCGCACCACGGGGCTCCTCGCTTCGGGTGGTGAGAACATCGACGCGTTCGCCGAGTTCCAATCTCGATGATACCGGTGATAATAGTAGTCGCGATCGTCTAGGTGCATTTGGTGAGCGCGATGAATCACGGAAGTGGAGACGGTTGAGCGGAAGGTGGAAGAATAGGATTCGAGGGTTTTAGCGAGTATCTGCAGGACGATCGTACCGCGAGGGGGGACTAATAACGATATCATGGGTAATAATGTAAAGCAGACTCGGCGAAATGGCTCGTCGAACGAAGTGCGCTCTCGCTCCCGACGTATAACGGTATCACGAGGAAGACGTTACACACGCTGCCAAACGCCTGCCAACAAGCGTTTACCGAAATTGACCCACTTCGAGTTGCCCGAGTTCCCTAGGGTTTAGGATAGCACGCTCGCGATTGAAATGAATCGGAAAGCAGGGGTCTCGATCGAACGTCGAGAACATCGCCGTCCGAGCGGGACCTCGATGAACGAGAAGCCGAGAACTTCTCTCGCAATTATGAAGCGCAAAAGGGACGAACGGATTAGCGAGAAGCATCGTCCTGGCATCGGTTAACACTCCTCCCACGCTTTTTATTCGTTACCGGATAATTGTGACAAACGCGTGCCCGCCCTAGCTCCGGAGCCTGCATTTATACGGGGCTTAAGCGACGGGCAGGGCCCGCCCGCTTTATACCCCGAGTTTCGTAGAATTCTATTCTGCAATGAATCACAGAATGGAGCCACTCCGGTGAATTTACCGGATCGCGTTCGTTCACTTCTCTACCTCTCGTAACGCGTCCTCCGCGGCAAAAAAATCGGCCGTGGATGAAAACGGCTCCGTGGAGCGGACGGAGCGGTCGGTGGGATTAGCGAAACATATCGATCGGTCATTTATGTGGTTTCCGAGAGGGCGAGCGACGAAAGCGGAAGAGGATCGTGAGAGATGGAAAAGACGAAATACGAGAGATCGGTGGAGAGAAAACGTTGGAAACAAAGGGACGAGGTGGGAGGGACGAAGGGATGGAAGGGTAGCGGGGGACGAGGAGGGAGCGAAGGGCGCGCGCGAATCGGTAGAAGAGAATGTGCTCGAGAGTGAGAGAAAGCGTGGAAAAGAGAGAGAGGAAGAGGGAGAGGGAGTCGAGAATAGACCGTATACGTCGCTTCGAGGCGGGAAATCGTCTCTGGTCTGCGACCTCCACCTATTTTCGTATAGTAAGAAATTGGCATCCCGCCATAACCGCATCACTGCAGGCCAAAACGTTCCGTAGCAGCGCTGTGCCGCCGCCGGCACCGTACGAAGCCCACCATGGCTGACATTCGCCGCCCGATTATGTCCGTTACATCATGCAGCGCTGCTACTCCCCGAAAATATACCCTCCAACCCTGCGAAATACCCGTGCGTCACTCGTCGTCGCGATAATGGTCACTGGACGCTCTCTGCCATCGTCGACGACGGCGACTACGCCCGAACGCGTGACGAAACCGACGAGTTATCGGCGTGACGAAGCCGCTCGAGCGTGTCGCGCTAACACCTCCAGGAACCTCGTGCCTCGTCGCTGCGATCGGCTCGACGCCGACGGCCGGAGCGCGGAGGAAGCGGACAGGTCGAAGCTGAAAGTGTTCCGGAAATTTGAGAAAAGTGAGAAATAAAAGTGGGAAATAAAAGACGCCGCGCGTTGCCCCGATATCACGAAACGAGCGTTGAAACGTACCGCTCGTTATAGATCGTTCCTCGGTGTATCGGCGGAGAGCTCGTAAAGGTCGAGAGGATGTTTAAAAAAAAATAAATCCCGAGGTCTTGGCAGTTATCTTGGCCGTTCATTTTTAAGAGCGTCGAGAAATGTAGAGGAGGAGAACGTTGGACACTCGAACGCTACGAACTCGGGGCTTGCGGATAGGAAGTCGCGGGTAGTTATCGGGCTTCTTTGCTTCCTTTATGCCCACCCTGGCTTCTTCGGAACTGGAAAACCCGATGACATAAATGTGACGTGTTCACCCTCCGGATAGCCACCGTTCGACGTCCGGCTTGTTCGCCTCGGGACTAGAGGACGGCCAGCTCTCCTCTATCGGAGAGCGTGTAATCCCGAAGAATTTGCCGTCTACGACGTTTCATCTTTCCCTCCCTCCCGTCTCCTCCTCCTTCTCCTCTTTCCACTTCCCTTTCTACTTTCGTGCCCTTACGTCTCGAATCAGTCGATATCCCCTTCTAAGCGGACGGACGAGACACGACGAGTTACGAGGGGAGCGCTCTGCTCGTCCGTACGTCGAATCCAAAGTAATAGATCGCTAAGAGAAACGACATTACCGCGGTACTGAGAAGAAAGAGAGAGAGAAAGAGAGAGAGAGAGAGAGAGCGTCGGAAGGTTCGTACAAGTGGAAAGAGTCGGTGCGATCGATGGAGCGCGTCGATGCGAGAGAGAGACAAGGAGGATTTCGGGGAGAACAAGGACGACGAGGAGGACGACGAAGATGACGAAGATGATGTAAAACCGTAAGCGCGAGTACGCGCGTTCATCGTAACCGCGAGGCTTCACGTCCCTGCTATTATGCTCAACTGGGCTGAGTGTCTCCTCAAAGGTACCTACGCGTAAGCCCGCGCGTTAAAACCAACGACGCGCGTCTTCTACGACGGTAATTCCGTCCGGCGACGCAAACGCGTTCAATTTCCAACTTTAAATCTTTAGCGCGAGGAAAGCGACGAGGAATGGAGAATGCGAGGGAAGGTGGGTCGGCGCGAGGGGGTGAGAAAGGAGTAGGCACCGACTGATCGAGCGACGGTACGAGACAGAGTGGCCGTGTTACTTCGTAAGGGATACGACATTAGCCTGTTTCCGCGATGTTGCTCGAACGGTATTACGGTTAAGGGATCGTCCCCGGTGTACTTTCAGTTGGGACTCACGGGATCGGAATTTCCAGGCTCCTGCCTGCTTCTGCTGCACTTGCTCCTCGTAATGCTCGAAACGCGAAGCACTTGTTCTCACGTCCGCCCCGTTCCGGCTAACTTGGAAGAGGAGGAGACCCTCGTTTACCAATCCCCCGCTTCCCGCTGGCACGGCTCCTACTTCGAGAGGTGCGATTCTCCGCCGCGCGGCATAAGACAATGTCCAAAATCAATTCGACGACACCTTTTAATCCCTCGTACCCACTCGTGGGACGTATAAATTCACAGGTGAAGTTCCAGGCGATCGCGCCACGAGACGAATTCCGTTTGTCGTCGACGCCATGTGTCTCGCCTCACAGAGATCCGGGTCCTCGCGCGAGACTTATTGCGCATGAAAACGAAACCCCTTCTTCCTCCGTGGAGATTCGTATCCGGGAGTGGTGCTCTTCGTGGTCGAACGTGTTGTCGATTCGTCTAGGGTCGAGGCGCGCGACGGGATCGATCGATTCTCCTTTTACTATGCGAGGCTGCGGATTGTTCGGCGGTACCCGGTGCTATTTTACCATCCGTTGGAGAATCCACGGCGGAAGTGTACGCGCCCGTGAATGCGAAATAAAAATAATATTTTTATGCGCGCGCTCGCGGGACCGTGATGGGAGGAGATAGGAGGTACTGGCGATAATACGATGACTCCTTTCGCGATGCACGCGCGAGGAGTATACGCGAGTGGAAAAATATCTTTCGCATCCGTGAGAGAAAGGCGGGGGATTAGGAACGAATGGAGGAAAGGGAAACGTAGGGTGCCTCGAGACAAAGCGGACGGGCTCCGATAACTATCAATTCTCACGTGCCTCCTGCGCGAAAGGAAACAGCGAGGCGTTGATAACCTTGCGGTAAAAATGCACCGCGGAAGAAGTGGATTTATTCGCGAACACGCCGTGCTAAATATTCGATTCGATTCGACGCGGGGCTTTAAAATTCCCGCCCCTTGATATTCCCCTGGTAGGGAGCTGCTGCAAGGGGAAGCTTCCGAAATATTTGGTAAGGTAACGCGGACCAGACATTTAATTCACGATCGCGTTAATGAAGGTTACCGCGGCACGTGATCCGCCCGCGTAGCCTGGAAAAAGGAAAGTGTGGCTATCTCTATACCCGCGGGCCGACTGCTATCAGATCGAAAGTTTACACCGCGTTTAACAATTCTATCCCCGTGTATGGCGGTGGAGTGCATGGAAGCTGGAGAGACGTGCGCGCGTGGATTGCCTAGGAATTGAAAATGCGAAAGATAGAAAGTGCCAGGGACGCTTTCATATCTCGCTCGCGCGATCTCTACGCGGCATCGTCGAGCGATAAGAAGCACGAAATTGTTCTCGCGCCCCGTCAACGAGCATTTTCATGAATTCGCAGTTTCCTCGCTCGAGACTCATTCGCCAGTCGATTCGTTCGAATTAAGGGCGCGCTTGTTTACCCGTGCCAAATGCCATTGCTACCCGCACGGGTACGCCGCGTATTAAAATTTTATTTGCCACGGCTACCTGCTCCTTCCGCATTCGTAACGAGTTCGCCAGCAGCGGTGTGTCGCGGTCATCTTTGCCGAGGGTAATCTCGCGTGGTGCGTATCGTCACGCGAGGGAGTCGTCCCGTTGGATTTCTCCACGGTGCCGTGGAATATTCGAACGTCCTGCAAGGGCCCAAATAAACGCTACCGATTCCGAGCACGAAGGTTATAAAATTTCGTTTACGGTGTAGAGCCGTGAGGTTTTCACGGGAGAAGGTAGGACGTTGATAATCTCGGTATCGACTAGCTCCCGTCCCGTTTTAGTCGCGTTGCATTTTATTGTCGCGGGCTCGCAAAGCCCGCAAATGAATGCGCAATCTAAATCAACTCCGATTGTGAGATTAGTCTGCGTAATTGATTATGGACGACTGTATTTAATCGCGCTTTCGCCCTAGTGGCCGCACACTAGGGCACCATCCTCCCCATTCCATCCTCCCAACGAGTAGAGCGGCGCATCGAAATATTGGAATTTATTATTTATACGAAGGCGCGCTATTTACGTGTCCCGGTAATTACGTCTAGTTAAATAGCCGATATTAACGATATCCTATCGGAGGAACGACCCTCTCCCGACTGGATGGGGAATGGAAAAAAAGTGAAATTCCTCTAACGAAATTAGCGGTCGTACATCACTCCGTACTATTGCCCGCTCTAACCGAACGGGATCTAAATTAAACTCGCAGTGACAAGTGTTGCAGGAGTATCGCTAGCTGCCGTTTATCACGCGGACGCGGGCGGCATCCTGTCCGTAAAAGGGAATTTTGTTTTAGCGTATCGCGGAGATAGATGTCGGACGCGGTATATATTTTATTATCATTGACAACTATCGTTAATCGGCCGAGCGGACCACGACGTTCGATGGAATTTAATAATTTATTGATCTTCCGCTCGGTCGGCGCACCACGACGAAAAGGGCTTCGGCCTGCGGAGAAGCAAATCATTCCTACGACGCGACTCGCATCGTTAAAACTGCCTATGGAGAGGGAGCTGGTTCGTATATCAGTTTGGCGCGCACGCTCTCGATACGCCGTCCGTGGAGAACTGTACTGCAAAAGTGACGCGGGAGTCCTCTTCGTTAGTGCCGTCCGCGCTTCGCGGAGCGCGTCGGACAGCGAAATGAAAAACAACAACCGAGAAAGAAAAAAAAAGGATAAATCCAGACATACGGATGGAACTAAAAGTCGCTAAAAGTTCGACAATTTCGATACAAATTTTGGTCTTATACACGCGCGAGAGTCCGGTGACAGCCAATAACGTGCCTCGAATTGAAACCGGCGACGCATCGGAAAGGGGCCGTGCCCTCCTCCTCCTCCACTTCCTCGTCCGCGCCCTTGCTCGATTTTTTTCACTCGTATTGTTCGCTTTGAGCCTCGAGAGGATAGGGGGGAAAAAAAACACGCGGGCGATGAGAAATTCAAAGGATATTTGTGGAAAATGTTTCGAAGCTTTGCCGGAATGGCGGGTTAGATTTGAGAGAATGTAGGCATTCAGGCCAAACTCCGCGGGTGTCTCTCGTGCAGTTAACGCAGGTATCGAGAGCGCCAATTTTAATTCTATTGCCGTTCTCGCGTGACCTGACAGGGTAACGAGGAAGGGTTTCCGCGTCGCGCGAAAACGCGCCGAATCGAATTCCACGATGGAAACGAAGCGCCGAAATATTGGAAACAGCGGACGAGCGCGATTATTAGCTAGAGGCGAGGAGTGGCAATAGTCGATCGTGCACAAACACCGGCGTTCTTTTATCTTTATATGTATAATTTTCTCTCCGCTTCTCTCCTCTGTCTCGTGCACGGGCGCGCGCTTACCGATAAGATTCTCAGGAACGAGGCAGTATAAGCGCTCGAAAAGAAGTGGAAGAAACGAAGTGGCGAGAGGGAGGCCGGGAGAGGACGAGAAGACTTGAAACGCCGTTAAGGCTTCGCGCACCGTATGCTCCGCCTGTCCGCAAAAGAAATTCGATATATCAACACGAACGTTTCCAAGCCGGACG
This sequence comes from Tiphia femorata, assembly GCA_944319695.1. NCBI lineage: Eukaryota > Metazoa > Arthropoda > Insecta > Hymenoptera > Tiphiidae > Tiphia > Tiphia femorata. The sequence continues at coordinate 15,674,153 of OX090895.1, read as the reverse complement.
GACGGAGTTCAGGCCGGTGGAACTGTTCGCGCATGGCCGAGTTGGGTATCGGTTTCTCAACGCGCCGGCAACGCGACATATTTTTATTCCTACGGTGTAATATTCCAAGGATAGAGCTCCCCCGCCCAGGATCAAGGTGGACGCCGCCGGGTTGGCCGACGGAGGAGCGTGCTCGCGTCGGCACTTTTCCTATGCGCCACCTTTCCCTCGCGGCCGATCAAAAATTGTCCAGGCAAAAATTCTCCTCCTCGACCGTGAGGAACAATCGTCGAAGTGAAGAATTCATCGAAGAACAATCGCGTCGTCCGTCCGCGCGCATCCCGGTAATCACGCTCGCGCGCGTTTCCTTTAATTCCTACCGCGACCGGCACCCCGCGCCAACGAGAAAAACTCCCGGACGGCTTTATAAAATTTCGATCGCGAGTGTGCACTTCGCACGTCGCGTTTACGCCGGCACGATGCGCGCCGGTGGGCCACGCGCTCCCGAGTAGTGGCAATTTAACGGCAAATACGCGCAAACGGCCGCGCGCTTGCCCCACCACGTTGCAACGGCCGTCTGTTCCGCGTCCCTGTTATATTTTTATACCGCCCCTTCTCTCGGTCGAAATATCTCCGGTGCACTCTACGAACGAAACGAAATCACTCCCACCTCCCGTTGTCCGAGGCCCCGAGGGGTGGACCGTCCGGAGTAGTTTACCACCGGCCGATGGCTGGTATTGTAGCAAAATATTAGTGGCGAAATGGCGTTCCCGCGACGCGCCGTGCAGCCCGGGGTCGATGCACTTTTGGCACAACCGCATATCGCCTCGCCACCGACGCCGCCGCCGCCGCCGCGAGAGGAACGTTTAACCCCGAATGGTACGTACCTATGGCGGGTGGAAAGGGGGTGGAGAACCATGGGAAGAGTGCGGTCGGACTGACAATGAATAAGTGCGGCCAACGTTTCGTACTAGACAAATGTTTCCTGAACATTCGTCGTCGTCGCCTTACGTATGTGCGGTTTCCGCGTAAAGAGCAAAAATACACTTGATATATCGTGCGCGTGGCAGGATCTCGATGCTCGTGCGGGTGTTCGGCGGGGGTGGCGAGCCAACGTCGGAGGCGAAAGGACGGAAGGGTTCCGGAAAAGGGGCTGGATGCGTGAACTTGAGGGTATGTGCGTGTTTACCTCCCGCTGCGCCCAAGGAAATAACGTTCCTTTTCTCCGTGCTTTTTCCACCAGCCCGCGATGCATTTCCGACAATCCGATCGGTGCCCACTTGTCTGAAATATGCTTCGACTTCACGCGGGCCCACCAGCACGCATACGTGGGCCGCGTGGCCGTCGCGTGGGGAAAAGTGCACTTTCGTGAGATAAATTTAAGATATTCTCGATAGATCGCTGCTCGATTACGCCCGTTGGGAACTCTAGCCGCGAGGGACTTAAGATATGAGAAATGGGTGCCGTAATACTCGCGAGGCTCGGCCAGTCGGACGGATTATGAGTATAAAAATACAAGCTCTCGATTAAAATGTGAAAAGCAGGTCGTGCGCCGAGGAAGGGGAGACGATTTGAGAGAGTCGAGAGGCTCGGAAACGCACCTCGCCGCATTTTTATCTTCGCTGTCGCGTGACCCGGGGGAAGAAGTGCCAATGCGTGTCGGAACTCTTCCTTCCGAGTGTGAATAAACTCGCGACGACTGCACGACGACGCGCAATGTCGTCCGAGCGAGAGGCCACGGAGTTGCTCGTTATATCGAACTGAAGGCGCGTCACGCCGAGCGTCACTTTAAATGCAAGATTTACGCTAAAGCCAGAGCCGGGTGCCGTGTCGCGACACGCTGCGTGCTCGTTATTAAATCCTCGGCGCGGTGAATCATCGCGCGACGGAACTCTCCGCGAAGGAGGAAGCGCGTATACGGGAAAGAGAGGACAATTTACGCGGGTCGCGGCTCTAGCCGCGGTGACTTCCGATTCTCTCGCGCGTATACGTGTAATTTTTACGACAAACGTAGAAACCGGCCGATTTCCATACCGGGCAAAACTCTCCCCGGCTCTAATAAATATTTATTTATTATCACGAACGACGCGACACGGGACATTTACATAGAGCCGACGCCGACGCCGGCCTTGTCGTGTCCCGAAGTTAACTTTACCTACGTGATTTACATACGAGCGCCCTTGGATTTATATCGGGATTGCAATCGTCAGATAAAATGGGAGCGTATGCTTTGGGCGAGAGAAGACGCGAGTGGAAAATCGATAAGCCCGTTCGGCGGCTACGGCAGAACCGAGGAGGAGAGCATGCGGTAGAACGCGGAAAGCTATGTATGAGAGATGATATTTGGGAGAAGGTGAAACGAGAACGAAGTGGGCAGGCGGAGATGCGAGAGTAGGTAAGGAGGATCCGAAGGTAAACACGACAAGAATATTAGGATGGAGAATAATAAGGCGGGGTGAGAGGTGGTCGACGCTTACCTGGAATTTTATAGTAGGAGCGATACGCGCGGAAAACGAAATTTCACGCTCACAAGTGGCCGCCCGTATTGCGACGGGAAGGGAGAGGATTTCGCAGTGGAAGAAATGCGCGCAAAATGAAGTCTACATTTTGAGTGACGCTTGCCGCGGACGGAGGATGGGCTGCGCGAATTTTGCACCACTCAGCTGCATTCCGGTTTGCCGCTACTATTTCCGCCTCCCACGCGCGCCACGGGTTGTATTCTATTTCCTATCTTATTCTTCTGGCTTAATCGCCGGGCGTAAGAACCGGTGGTAGCGCGCGTTCTCTCACGGAGCGTAAAGTAAAATTGCGTAGGGCGCGCGATACCGGCCAACGATCCGTCACGCGCATACACCTATACCGGGACAGCGGATGGCTATCGGACGTATTAATTCTTTTCGTCGTCGGGGATTAACGTCGTATTATTTAAATTCACGGTTCGGTTAATGAGAATGTCAGTCGCACGCCACCGGCGTATCGATCCCCGACAATTCGGGCGCGAGCGCGTTACAATCACAGAAATCCAATATCCGGAATTCGTAAAGATGCGCATGCACGCGCTGAATGGAGACGGGCGAGGGCTGGAAAGGGGGCGAGCATTTCCAAGTGTACACGATGGATTTTCATGGAAGTTCGTCGGTGGTAGCGTGGTATCGCTGCTACGACGGTATTAAATACGAGGGTAGTCCTTTCCACTTGGACCTATGAAGTACCTATCCCATAGCGAAAAGAAGTTCTAAGAGATGGATATTGTTCTTTGAATGACCTTACCGGGAAAATTCCCTCGAAGTGTGTAACTCTGGGAAAATATAACCGCGCTACCGCCGTTGTAACACCGGTGGAAATATAGGTAAGTTAAAGCTACCTCGTGGAGGAGAACTGGTATCCGCAAAATTGCGAGTTGCGAGGGAACCCGCAAGACGCGCGGGCACTTTCGCCCTCGGCAGTCTGTTTTTTAAAGGGTTGAAAGACGTTGAAAGCGAAACACGATGGTTCCTCTCTTAATCCCGCGTGGAAAACGGAAATGTTTCGCTCGTAATTAAATTCTTTTTCAACCTTTCCGCGGCTAGTCACGCGCAATTATTTAGCGGTAAGATTGGAGGAGCGAAATTGAAAATCTATGATCTTACCGTAGCGAGATTTTTCCGGACGTATTATCGTCTCGTGCATACCGCAGAGTAAACTTCTACGAAAGGCCATTAAGGGCCGCCATTAAAGTGTAAAAGCGGGTTTCAACGCGCGAGGGAAAACACGCGAGATAATCATCCTCAACTAAGAGGGATAAAGTGTACGTTAAAGGATAGGAATTGCACTTTGCGCCCTTTCCACTTGTAAATCGAATTACAGTATTATTTCGGATTTTGGGCCTTGGCGCAATGTGTCCCGTACGAACGCAACCCGGGGCCCTTTAACGTCACGGGACAAAGATATCGATGGAATTTGACATTGACCGGCTCGGTGGAAATAAGAAGGCGAGGCGCGGCGTGCAGACAGGAAAAAAGGTGCGACGACGTGCTGTGTAAGAGGCGAGAGAAGAATGCTACGCGCGCCGCGTTGGGACCTCTTTAAGCGCGACACAATGCAAAGGGAGCAAGTGCGAGTAATCGACGGGAATACGTTCCTCGAAATATCCCGGTGGAGACGCCCGTATGTTCGATGATGCTCTAAATATAACGTGGCAATGGCGTGGAAGTGATTCGTCGAAAAGAAGGGGGAGAAGACTAATGGATGGCAGTAATATCGATAGCAAAGGAGAGTCGGGTGAGTCTGCGAACTGGCGAACTTATTTGTTGCTCGTCCATTGCACGTTTCACAGACGTTACCGCATCGCCGTAAAATACTTGGCACTCGCGATCGACGAAATTCCTTGTAAAATGATTCCAAGAGCTTCTCCTATTTTAAAGTTTCTCACGTTAAATCGTGACTTCGCCATAGCGAGCATAGGACGCTACCGAATGCTCGATCATTCGATTAAAATGAATAAACGTTAAATATCGTTTTGGAAGTTTCAGTCGGATTCTACCGCGCAGCTGCGCTTTGGCGATTCGCCCGAAATTTAAGCTCGACAGTATGCTTTCCCCTAGTTATTATTAACCCCTTCATTCGCGACATTCACGTGCTACGCGGTGCGCATAGGAGATGGAACAAAACGGTTGATCACGAATGCAGGAATTAATGCACTCGGTCACTCGCACGTCCTACGGCTTTGTAAACTATTCGCAACTAATTCGAAATAGTACGCTGTCGTCGTTCGTTGACGTTTTACGCGGATGGAAATCATCGCAATTGCGACATCCAAGGGAAAGTCGCGAGTTAAAATCACTGGAAAATCTAGTTGGAAAATAATTTCCTGGCAAATCACATTAGATAGCGCTTACAGAACTCAAGAAAATTGCACGAATCGTTCGTCGGTAAACAGAAATATACGTGCAACGCGTTGCAGGGAAAGCTTCGCGACACGCCGCGCACACCGGCGCATAATTTACGCGGAAACTTCGACCCCGCGTCTCCGGAAAATTTTTTCTCTTTTCAAAGAGTCGCGCGGAAGAAGCCCGGCACGAACGGAGCCCGCCTTCGCGGCGCTTCGGCCCGAAAAGTTTCACGAATGCTGAAAGTTCTCGGAGCTGGTGCTGGTGTAGCGACGTGCTGCGTAACCTTCCGCCCTGGCGTGCAACTCCTTCAGCTCCAAGGGTGGAGAGCACATCGAGATGGGTGACGTCGCGCGGTAAAGCGAGAAAAATAATCAACCACGTGGGAAAATCACCCGACTTCCTCCACTCTCTCGTGCTGGCCCACCCTAACCCTTCTCCTCCTTCCGCCGCTTTGTTTCTCCCCTCATCGCGAAAGTCCTATTCACGGGCCTATCGACTGGCCTTAACGAGTAAAGTTGAGCATTCTGAACTTATAGAGAAGGCGGGCGCGTAACCGTGACCGTAACGGCGCGAATTCGTGGTCACGTCGAAGCGTCTGCGATCGTTTCGACTCCCCCCCCCCCTCTCTCTCTCTCTCTCTCTCTCTCACTGTTCGCCTCCGTTTCATCACCTACGCAGCCGTTATATCGTGTAATTGCTAATTATCGATGGTTGTTCTTCGACGTTTCGGGGCTAAGCCTGGGCAACCCCATTGAATTATGGAGTTTATTGCGTTGGTCGGTCGATGTGGGAGAGAATCGATTATGCAGATGCGCGCCGACTAATATGTTAATCTTATCGGGTTGGGCTAATGCGACTCCTCGTTCGCGTCCAATCGTCACGCGGAGGACGGAACGTGATTTTCGCCCGATGTCCGAAAGCGGATAGGTTTACCCTGGACGTTTACCCCGGGACATTCTAATACTATTTGTTCTCGCCTCGAGCACCCCGATAGCGTCGAGAGGGAAGAGCTCTTCGATGGATTTATCGAAATTTCTTGAGAAAAAGAGATTAGCTTGGGAGCGTGGAGGTTTCCTGTTCCGGTAGAAAAAGGAAAAAAAAAGGACAAATAATTGCCGCTCTAACTTTAATAACCCACGCTCGGCGACGGCCCATCGGTGAGTGAAAATGGAGTGAAATAAAATTTACCTCCATCGTCGGTGCATCGAGGGGCATTACTTTCGCGACGATTTCGAGTGGCAAAAATCGCTTCGGCTTTTGATATCACGGAGAAGTATCCTCGTGCGCGCAGGCGGGGCACGCAATGGCATTAAAGGTCTTTGTACGACGAGAGCTTGGGGGCAGGAGGCGATGAGCCCGATATTATTGGCACTCGAGGTTAACTCGCTTTTAATATCTTCGTTCCATCATCGGTTTAGTCAGTTATAATCGAGCAGACAATGGGGGCTAATTACACGCGGCCGATATCGGAGAACGAATACCGGTAGGATGTCACGAAATTGCATCGCACGCCTCCTCGATTAGGAGGGTCGCGAGGGTTGGAAACAAGGTGGAAATAGCCCGATTGATATTAGAAATTGCCTTCATTTCGCAGTTCGCGTCGAAGGGACAACCGTCGGGCCGAATTAAATCCGAAAATGAGAATTGAAATGTTCGATGCGCCAAATTGACAATGACTCTCTTTTTCTGTTCCGAGGGGAGAAAGCGGACGATTTTAATTCGAGAGCCGTATCGAGAACGGATTGTTCGTTCAATTCCCTCGAGTAGTTGTATGCAGAGCTTGCCGTTCGCTGATGGCAAAACTTGCGCGGCGTCCACCTTCGGCGTAAAAGCATTTTTAAAAGTCATCTCGAAAAGTGTGATCCATGCGCGCGAGATGGCGACAAACTGCGACAGTTTCACGGGACCTTGCACGCGAGACGCACATAGCCATCGCGGCAATAACGTCCTCGATCTGCTATGCATTTTCTGGCTGCCGTATCTTTCCTAAGAAATCTTATTACCGTGCGGGTAGGTCGTACATCAGCCCGATAGATCGCAAAGATATTACCCATTACATATTCCCCATGAAGCTTCGAAAAATTGTTCTACCCTGGCGCAGTTGTCATCGAACAAAACGTTTCCTAAGCGCGTATCGGAAATATATTACTTTGGACTTTCTTCGCATCGACGACTCTTCCGTGCGATATTCTCGCTTCCCGGCACTTCCAGGCAGTCCGATTTCCCTCGATGCCGACCGATTCGATTCGAAATGATTTCGTGGAAGGGGGCTGCGATCTAACGACGCGCATTCTTGACTCGTAACAATTTTCGATAAAACGAACACCCTCGATTTCTCTGGTAGAGGGGAGGGAAATCGGTGAAATAGGAAGAACGGCGATCTCCTCGCGGCCGACACAAGTGCTTAGTTAATGAGGCTAAAGCGCCGTTTTAAACGTTCGCGTTCGTCGAGGGGTGCAACGTTTATTCATGGACCATTTCACGGCTCATCGATTGGTCCCTGGAATAAATTTCTTCATCGTCGTATTCCAGGGTTCGATTGCGCCGAGGTCATAGGGATGATTCAACGCCGATATAATTTCCATGTCCAGGGCATATCGTGACGGACGATTTCGGAAACAATGGGCCAAATTAACGATTTCAACGCTTCACGTGTGCATATACGCGCAATGGAGGACTCTTTGCGGAACGTTCTCTCTCTCTCTCTCTCCCTCCCTCTCTGTCTCCCTCTCTCTCTCCCCCTCTCGAGATCGCCGAAGGTACTCTGCCCATTAGAAATTTATTTTAACGCGGGTGGATATCTGAGGTCCATATTTTCTGTCGTACTTGTCTCACGGCCTCTTCCTCTCGTTTTCTCGTGTGCTTGCTCGCCCTCGCGCACGTTCCTTTTCACGACGAGCGACGCCGACGTAACAGTTAAGCGTCGAATGCCGAGAAATAAACATCGAAGAAGCGGAGCAACCGAGACACACACCTACACCACGCAGGGTGATATCCGCACGGGCACGTGTGAGTCTCCTAATAAGAGCGGAGGCGAAGGCTTTTTATTGGTGCCAAGGAGAGTAGCGAGAGCGAACGAAAGAGAGGATGACACCTCCGACCGAATCGAATTACCAGCCGCGCCTTCCCCACCCTCTTCCAACTTCTATTTCAGAATCGTATCGAAGTTGAACGGAAAAAGGACCGTTCGAACAGCGTCATTGAAAGTAATGGGTCGCGTAAATACTCCCCCATACATTCGATCGCGAGGGCGCGCGAAACTTTGGCTTATTAATGCCCGAGCAATCGCGAAAGATTCGTCGTTTTTATTCCGCGGAATCGCATAGCTGCACCGATTTCAGTACGGTAATCTCGGCGAAGCCCCTTGTTCACCCTCAATGCAAAATGTCTGTCCATTTACGTTCTCTACGCGAACCAGAATTTTTTTAATGCGATTTCTCTGACCCGCGCTTATTTTACTACCAAAGCTTTTAGGGGGAAACCTTGGCACAGGGATGAAGAGAAAGAGAGAAAGCGCGAGAGCAGATCAATTTGCGCGTGAGCGGGAACCGGTAATGTCATCCCTTTGAGTAGAAAATTTTACTGTCAATTTCCATTATGGCTCTAATACGCGCGCGACCGTGTTCTCTCTTCCTCTCTTTCTCTTTCTCTTTCTCTTCCCTCTTCTCTCTTCGCGAATATTTTATCGCCAATGTTTCGTTCTAATTATACTCGCTACACTTTTCCACTCCGGGCTCGTGACGCGCTCCCTACCTCTTTCCACCCGTCGGCGCTATTATACGCGGGGCTTACGTCGCGTTACATTACGGCGTGTTACATCGTCCCAAGGATATGCGCTCCTTAAATCGCGCCGTTGACTTTAGCACGAATAGCGTGTTAATCTCGCGTAGAAATTGCTCCGATGCCGTTAATTGACGGGGACTTGGTTCGTAGTTTTTCATTGAAACGACCTGCCCGCGTCTTGCGACTAGCCTCTGTCATTTCTGAGACTAGATTACACATTGGAGTGAAAAGGGAAGGGTGACTTTATAATGCTGAGAAACGGCGCCGCGTACCGGAAGAAATAAACAAAGTGGAAGCGAGAGGGCGGATTGTGAGCGGACGTAAGCGCAATGGCGGGAGACTAGAGTGGGGAGAAAGTTATTCATTCCGTTCGGTATGCCTAGCGCCCTCCCGCATTGTTTCGAAGGAGAAACGATAGTAAGTAACATTGTTTGGTATATTGTTTCAGGAAGCAGTGAGCCGTGGCTGAAGAGCGAAAAGTATGCCGAACTGGGAACGGAGGTGCAGCTACCCTGCGTACTAAAGTCACCACAATGCGAAGGACTGCACAGCATCAAATGGTACCGAGGCGCCACGCGTATATTCATTTTCAGCGAGGACACGGGGGTAACGCGTGGCAATAATAACGTAGCTACCAGGTAAGCGATTGCGGACTTTAATAAATTAGGTATGCAGGAAGAATCGACGGCGACGCGTTGAATTTATTTTAAGCGCAACCTGTTATCCCGCGTTTGCCTTCCTCTTTGAGAGAATACGCACTTGGTGTCGAATGATAATATCACCCTCTCGCGGTTACTCGTCAAATGATAATGACGAATTTAACGAGCGAATTTAAAGTAAAACTGTGCGGTATGCGTATATGTCCGCGTATTGGAAATTATCAGCTTAGCTGCTTCTATTTGTAAAATCGCAGGAGAGACGCTTTTAAAGATCTCAACAATTTGTTTCCTTCGTAATTGGACGAGCGTATTAGGATTAAAATTGCAAAGATGAAGTAACGACGGTGGGGAAATGCGAGTGTGCTTCGGGCAAACGGATTCCATCGATTCGTTTAATGCGATATTTAATGGAACGATAATGTAGGTATTTCCCGTAACGATGGTACTCTTTCGAAATAATTGCAGCCTATGCTCTTCATCGGCCCCCGATTGAATATGTACGCGCGAATGTCTAAGCGTCGTGATAATTAGAAATACATGAAGCAGAGGAGCCCCGGCTCGCCGTTCGGATTCGAGCCACTTAACGATTCCATCATCTCATCTTTTGATCTCTGAATGGGCTAATTTAAGTGATTCCGTCCGCACCGCGCTCTTGTACTACCGTCCTCGAAGGCTCCGCTGCCAGATCTTGAGGAACAATGAGATCAGAATTTTCAGGAGTCTCCCAACCAATTACTTTCTCTCTCTCTCTCTCTCTCTCTCTCCTTTCTCTTTCTCCCTTTTTCTCTCCCTCCCTCCCTCTCTGCCTATCTCTCTCTTCTTCACCGACAGATTATATCTGTCGATTTGTTTAACTTATGGCCACGTTCGGCAACTAACGGGACCATTCGCAATTAACGCGACTTACAAGTTTACGAGCCACGAGGGAAATTGTCGGATTACTTGGCGATACCCTCGCACGGTCTTATAATTTACAACTTAGAAAGTTTCGCGATCCGATGTGGCTCAACTGGGATCACAGTGGTTAGTAACAATTATCACGGGGGTGGCTGCGATAAATCAAGATGAATTTATCTACGTTGGCCAGTATCGAGAAGTCGGAGTTACGTTGGTGTTTTGAGAAGCTGGCTACTTCGGGGATACTTTTGACCCCTGTTTATTACCAACAAAATTCCGAGAAGAATAAAGTTTCCGATTCTGACCCTGTGACGCTCTCTCAACCCTACATGACTCAACCAGTCCAAACTTATTTCAGAGCGGATATAATATTCACGACGAACTCGACCAAGACATACCTGAAAATACCGAACGTTCAGCTGGAGGACGAAGGCTTGTACAAATGCGAGGCAACATACTTGGCGGTGAACCGCGAGTGCAATAATGTTCAACACATCCTTCTTAACATCACCGGTGAGTTTAATTAAACGGGAATACCCCTGCGAGTGACGCGCGACTCGCATTTCGCGAAATCAAAATGAATAGTCGTTCTGGCGAAATAAACGCGATCGCGTGAATTTGAAAGTACATTGGAACACGAGCGTTCATCGATTATCACGAATTACGTAGAACGACAATTTATCGATTGTCGTCGGGGCATACCCCTTCGTCCAATGTAATTTCGATACGGTCTACTTTGCAGTGCAACCGGCGTTCGTGCGGGTGATCGACCAAAACACGAAGACCACTTTGAGCACAGGTGCTACTCTAGGTCCAATAAACGAGGGCACGATGATCTCCTTGTATTGCGAGACGGGTGAAAGCAAGCCGATACCCACCATCGAGTGGCTCAAGGGGGACGCAGTGTTAGAGGGTAAATATCCATCTATACCGTTGAAACAGTTTGCGAAACGACATTATTTACTTGGGCTGCCGCGATAAACCGGTGGAACACAATCATCAATAACGATCGCCAATTGTTTCAGCGATCAACACTGCGACGATCGGAGAAACTGAAGTGGGCACTGCCACTAGTGTCCTCGAGATGCCGATTGACCGAGACGATTTGGGGGCAACGTTCACCTGTCGAGTCAGTAGCATCGCTCTATCGGAGCCCATCACGGTCGACATTAAGTTAGACATAAACGGTAAGTGCGTTATAACAGCCGGCAACCCCTATAAAGAAGAAAGTAGTTAGCGATGAGGAAGGAGAGTAGGAGAAGAGTAAGAGAAGGAAAAATGGTACGAGGAGAGTAAAACTCGGCCAGGTTTCCCCTCAGTACCATTCCCCTTACGGAGTATGTCCGTAAAAAAAGTATTTAAACTTGGCCGCCTGGGAGAGGAACCCTCTCGGTCTTTTTCCGAGAAGTCTCGGAGGCCAGTAAAGAGGGGCGCGGAGGTGGGACGTAAGGAGGCCTTAAGCTTTAACGCGTGGAAAAAAATTACTTTATTAGGTGCGAATTTACGTCGAAGGAGCGGAGAAGAAATAGGATGCCATTCTGTTTCTCCTCGCGTCCCTTTCGTCTCATCGATCCCTCTTCCTTCTTTTTCTCGTAGTAGGAGAGGCCGGGGACGAGCAGCGAACGGTCGCGTCGCTCCGAGCGACTCACCGCGCGTCGCTAATATCGTCCGGGAGAACAGTTTTATTATTAAGATACTTTAGAAAGTGCTTATAACTTGGAGAAAACTTGGAACTCTCTTCTCACGGGACGGTGGATATCGATATCATTTCGGAGAGAGTATAGTTCGCCGCTAGAAAATGGTTCGTTCGATTCTTGTTCCAATAACCGCCCTATTAAAGCTCGCTCCTGTAAATGGTTAATTGCGAAATTAACGCGTCGTTTAATTACCCCTGAGGAATTCGATCACCGCCACCCCATCCTGAATTCCATTCGGATTCACGAGAGGGAGCACTTTGCGACGTATCCGTAAGCGCAGATTGTAGAATCTAAGGGGGAAGGAGGGGGGTGCACGTTCTCGGGCTGTTATTCGAGGGAAATTTTAGGACGTCTCGGTGCGATAGCTTTAATTCCAGGACGCTTGCGCGAGACGATGAGGTTTGGCTTGCTGATTCCAAAGTCGTCCTGCTATTTTCGCACCGCGCGTATTCGTCCACGGCGTTTCGATAATTATTTATTTATTTTTTTTGTTCGAAGAGCTGGAAAAGCTCCCATTGAAAATTGCCGCTCGCTTAGGGACGTTAATAATTTTCGTATCGATGCCACTTGAAATTCTTCCTTTTCGCAGTTCGCCCCCTCACGATGAATCTTTACGGCGTGATCGGCCACGTGGTAAAGGGCAACAAGATTCTTCTCAAGTGTGTGGTGAGTGCCGCGAAGCCTGCCGCCAACATTACTTGGTTCGACGGATCCGAACCTCTGGAGGATGGGGACGAGAGATTCGACATGATCGAGACGAAGGTCGTAGACAACGTGAGTAAAGTTATCGATATCGAATTATTGCCGAATGAATATTCATTCTCGGTGCTGTAGAGGACATCGTTGGGGAACGGTCGGGCGGAAACGTCGATATTCTCGACGACGATCGTTCTGTAATGTTCTCCAACAACGAGAAACTTAAAAGTTTCCGGGACCACGGCCGGTGAGGTGCGCCGCGTTACATTGGCTTCGTTATGTCGCGAACGTCGCCGACAGGACACGTCGCGCGCACGCCAGATTACTTTATCCTTCCTAACGGTTGACTCAGCAGGTCCTGGTAGTCACTCAATATTCCCAGCGGCTCGTTATATCGAAGCTATTTCCCGAAGCTTTTACTCCTCCCACGTAATCGACCGGACGCAATGTGAATATTTTCGTTTGCCCTGCCAGGAGGAAATAACTTTCGCCGATTCCGGGCGAGTAGGAACGCTCTGGCAGCGGCAGCCTCCCATCGTGTCCGATCGTTCGAAAATCTCGAACAAATAGGTGTGGAATGGAGAAATTTTCGGTCAACCGCACATTGTAAACTTCTCGATGGGTGCCGCGTGTTACAAATGTAGTGGGTATCGTTTCGTCCTCCTCGTTCGCTCAATGTGTGGTCGTAACTTCATTGGATCCCCATTGATTTAGCGGTGGAACGCGCTAAAACCGACCATCGACTCTAGCAGAAATTTGATATATATTTCGTCGGGCGTCCCCGCACCGGTGACGTCATTCGCGGGAAGAAAAAAGATCCGACAAAAATAACTGCGGTAGCTCTGGTATCGCAGCATCTCCGCGTCCGTCCTGGTTTTGTCGAGCCGTGCAAGCGAATCCCGCAACGCGGAAAATGCGTGAGAGAGATGACGCAGTCACAACGTAATGAATAGACCTTTCTCCGTTTACCAGGACGAGTGGAATCATTTTTCTCGCCCATCTCCGATGGCGACCGAGCACCGTTAATTACTGCTCGCTCGAGGTGAAAGGTATAGAGGAAAAGACGGAGGCGCGAAATTCGACCGCGCCGACGATCGGACGTTTAATTTAAATTTTATCTCTTTCCACGGTAAACACGCGCGGTGGGCATTCGTGGACTCGCGAGTTAAGAGATTCTCCGAAGAAATATCATAGGGATTCTGCTGGCTGGTGCACAAGCGCATTTGGGAGTGTGCGTTGGACGGTTGGAGGGCGTAACTTTCACAGCCTGCGAGCAGCTTACTTCGTCCTCGACACGTAACTTCATCAGTCCCACATTGATTCGGCGAGACGTGGAACGACCGCAGTATCCGCGCGTCGCCCGGAGTTCGCTATGTATCGACCGGATGTTACTCCGCCACGACGACGACCGAGTGAAATAAATAAGTTTCTAACAAAATAGCGCGCAGAGACCGCGCGGCCACTGAAAAGAAAGTTAGCGATGAACGTTGGGCAATCTAGAGGAGGCTATTCACGCGGAGCAGGTACGGTGGGAAGCTTAATTTTTTATTGCAATGGAAACGGGAATCGATACTATTTTCGTCTCGTGCATTTTCTCACCCTAAAATTGGATTCGGATGGAATTTGGAATGGAAAGAAACGCGGAGTCGCAGTCGTTCCCAGGTAATTTTGGCGAATATTCATGGGCGTGAGTGTTGGAATTCGCGTCGCCTCCCGCGCCTCTCATTAAACTACAGGGTGACTTCGTCCCCGATGCGAAACTTTGGCGTAACTACGCTGATGCGTTATGCGGCACGAATACAATCTCGTGAAATAGTACTTAGGCACCGCGCGACGTTTCGCCGATGCGGCGTGACGGGTAATACGTCATTTATTTGTGACGATAAGCTCGTGCACCTCGCGCCTCCGATTCGTACAATTTGTCGAAGACGTTTTGCGAATGAAACTGCGGCGATAAGAAATCAACGTAAAGGCGTATATAAACTCCTCCTTCGCGCAATAAAACACGAATGCGTCCCGTGAAATATTCAGATTATCGTTTGACATAGGTGAACACCTTTTCCACTTTCTCCCCGTCTCTCTCTCTCTCTCTCTCTCTCTCTCTCTCTCTCTCTCTCTCTCTTTCTTTCTTTCTTTCTCTCTCTCTCTACACGGTTAAATCCACGGCGGTCTTCATTCTCTATACGAAACTTCATGGGTCCCAGAGGCTGATACGGCACGGGGCGATAACCATTCGAGATAATAGAACTTTGATATATTTCGCGCGCTTCGTCGGACCCAGATATAAATTATTTATTCTTCCGTGGCTGCGCGTACAAGAACCTCGATGCAGAGAACGGGATTTTCCGCGAAAATGTGTAACGTCGCCGAAAAGTCGATGGGCGAGAACTCGTGACCAAGCAAAAATTTTGTCCGGGATCGAGAGAAATATTAATTTCTCTCTCTATCTCTCTTTCTCTCTCTTTTTCTCGTCAAGCTGGGACCAGTCGACGGGCGACGACGTGCGTAGCGAGCGATCCGTAAAAGCTTCTTTCCATCCCCCCGACGTGTAACTTCATCGAATCCACATCGACTCGTCGCGAAGAGGACGATAAAAAGGAAAATCAGATATATGTCATCCGCTACGCCTCTCCGAGCTTCTGACGTGGGGGGGATAAAAGGGAAGAAAAGTCTGACAATAAAAACGGTCTAACGCGATCTGCTGCCAACTGCTCCGTGGATGAGACGATGCGCATAGTGCAGCGAGGAAGAGGAAGGGCGGGAAAAGGAGTGGGTGCTCGCGTATCGGGAAGAAGAGCATGGAAGGGTAGAAAAAGGGAAAGAGAGGCAAATACATGGAAAGATAAAGGATGGAAGAAAGAGAGAGAGCGAGATAGACATTCAACGCACACTCTCGCCGTTGCTGACGGTGATGAGGTCATTTTCGATCTGCCGTTAGACGTTAGACAGGACCGTAGTTGCTCGCTCGAACGTGAAATCGCTTTTTCATTTGACGTAAAATGGCAAGAGTCAGTGGCACGTCGCGTTCGAAAAACTGCTGCTTCTCCGTTCCTCCCCTTCGCGCAACTTTCGTTGGGTAAATAATATACAAGCGCGGAGTACATACGGAAGACTTCTCCTCCCATGTCCAGGATCCTTTCGAGCTGGAGTAACCCGGGTGTAATCTGACCCGAGAGAGGAGCCGCAGGGATGAAGGGATGATGCGTCGCGCATTGATTCTTTAATTTAATGCTCTCCCATTTTCAAACCGCGGACAGACGATTTGACCCGGAAGAGGAAAACAGGCGAGATTGGTCGAATTGATAAATCTTCCCTCGTACTATGGCAATAAATAAGAACGATAATACGAGCTAAGTTTGCACTCCCTTCCTCGTTCCTTGTAAGTAGGTTAATTAGCTGAGTGCACTTGCCACTCCCCCCATCGCTTTTCCGTTTTGCCTCTGGAGGCATCCTATTTACGGGATTTTTTTGCGCCAATACACGCCGACGCGCTCTCCTTCTCCCACCCGTCCCCAATTTTTCGCTACGCTCAAATGACTCGCATTTTCTTATCGTCCCGGAGAAACGTACGACGCACCGAGGAAAAACGCCTTTAAGATTTTTTTTCAGGGTGAATGGATCCGCAATTTATTATCTGGATCCCTATCCCCGCGAGGAGTAACGCCGCGCCGGAACGAGCGGAAAAAATTTACGAATACAAACTGCATAAAGGGAGAATTTCAAGAGGCTCCCCTTTTTCCTTTTTCTTTCTTTTTTTTTTTTTTTTTTTTTTTTTTAATAAAAGAAAATTTTCTCTATCCTCCGCAGGAAGACGG
The DNA here is from genome assembly GCA_944319695.1 of Tiphia femorata. NCBI lineage: Eukaryota > Metazoa > Arthropoda > Insecta > Hymenoptera > Tiphiidae > Tiphia > Tiphia femorata. The sequence continues at coordinate 15,657,756 of OX090895.1, read as the reverse complement.
CACGTCCGAGACAACGGGCTACCTCGCTTTCACGGCTTCGGAATCCGACAATGGAAAAACTTTCTACTGCTACGCCGAGAACTCGGTCACTCGCACCGAGGATATGAAACCGATGAAAGAGACTACCACGGTCGAGGTGTTATGTAAGTATTCTGATTCTACAAGATGTCTGGTGTTACGCTGGGCAAATCGATAGTTAATATTATTACCCTTATCATTGTCGCGTCCATCGATCTTCTTCCTTCTTCTTTCACCTCGTTCAATCTCTTGCCGCTTCTTCCGGTGGGATTGCATAACGAGGTGAATTCGATTACATTTTCATAACTCGCGCCGCGTTGTCTCGAACGTTTGCTTTTACAGATCCTCCCATAGTGAAAATGAAGCAGACAAATATCACAGTGAACGAGACCGAGGATTTCGTGCTGTTCTGCAACTACGAGGCTAATCCGGCCAGTTTGGTGAGAGTTCAATGGTGAGTTGATCTTGCTCCTTTTGTCTCTCTCTCTCTCTCTCTCTCTCTCTCTCTCTCTCTCTTCGCTTCTCCTCTCTGTGCCGTCGTAGCTCAGCACCACTTTCCTCAGCATAATATAATGTTTCGGATGGTCGATAAAATTACGTCTTGTCGAAGAGACAGGCAATGCAATATGAAAACTCGTATGATAAGCTACGTCTTGCGAAGGAGTTTTCCGCAGACGCCGCAGATGGAATGTATTGTCCTATCTTGTGCGAAATATTTGTTTGCTCCGTTAATGTTACTCTGAAATATCGCTAATGCGACGAATGTCAAGGTACCGGGAGTGATTTCGAAACGCGACCCTGGAATAATGGATAGCTTCGTGTCTCGCGTTTTCGGATTAAAAAAGCAGACGTTAAAATCCCGCTGAAAATACATTTGCCAAGTAAAAAGTATGAGCGGTAAAGATTGTGGAGAAAAATAAAATTAGAGTTATCGGAAGCTCAGGGACTGAGATACACGTTGGTCCAACAATATCATCCACGGAGACTCTTCCGCCTCGAGTACGGCGTCGCTGGAGAGAAATGCCAAGTCGTTGAATAAATGCGACGGGCGCATTATGCCGGGCCGATTATAATCAAGGGTCCCTTACATTTATGCAAAGGTCGTTAAGCTGTACAAATTGTGCTACGATTCTTTTCTGCTCTCCTCGAGGTTGCGGGACGGCAAGGAGCTCACGTTAACCGAGGAACACTACGAAGGGGGTATACCGGAGCAAACGGCACTTTTAGTGAAGAACGCAACGCCTACCGATATGGGCACTTACAAATGCGTCCTCCATAACACCGTAGGAGAATCAAGCTCTGAGGCTAGCGTGGACGTTTGCGTGCTACGTAAGTATTTTACCCGTAAGACTGGTCGATCGAATAAGCAGGAGTACGAATACAACCGCAGTGGCCGAGAATCGAACGCGTTCCCAGAATCTTCGACCCGAACGTCGCCGCGCCGCTCGTATTCCTTCGGAACCTAGATCGTAGTTAAGGAGTAAAAGTAAGACAGTTGAGAGTATCGAATTTACAGATAAGCCGGTGGTCGAGGTAATAATGGACCCGGACTCTCCGGTGAACGAGGCCGAGCACCGAAATGTGTCGCTCACGTGCGAGGTCAATTCGGGAAATCCCGCGACCTTAACCGCGGTGAGGTGGTACTTGGACGGCGATCTATTGAAGGAACTCCCGGACTGCAGTAGGAACAGCACGGCGACAACAACGACCACGGAGGATCCCTTAATGTTCTGCGACATCGACCCGAGCAAGCTTCTACTGGAGGCCGTCGGACGCTCCTTTCACGGCAACTACTCCTGCGAAGGGAGAAACGACGCTGGTTGGGGACCAACCTCACCCAACGCGTCGGTCACCGTCTACTGTAAGCAGCCCGATCGTCCGCAATAGCCTTAACTTTCTCGCGAAGTGAGCAGGGGGGAAAGCTAGTTTCGCACGGCGGTCAAAGCGAAAATGAATTATTGTCCTTTCGATTGCAATTCCTCCTAAAGATCCCACGTAGCACGTCCTGAACGCTCTACCCACCTCGTTTACGGAGTGGACGCACACTTGATTTCCTCTGCACTCATGTTCCTAAATTTATCGGTGCAGATAAGCCGGGCCCTGCCTCGATATTCTACGAGCCTCAGCAGGTCGTGAAGAAGGATTCATTGGTGATCACGTGCTTGATCTTGGATCTCGGCCGACCACCAGCAACCGGCTACAAGTGGTTACGCGGCCCGCACACACTTCCCGATGAAAATGAATCCGTGCTTGAGATCGAGGTGGTTAACTTGGAAACGGAAGCAAACTTCACTTGCATGGCGCACAACGAGGCGGGCCACGGCGATTCCGCTACGATGTTCATCGATGTATCCGGTGAGCCGCGAACTGATGCCTCAGCACACAACAACGTATCGGGTTCTCCGGTTAAACATGCGTGCAAATTCTCGAACCGTTAAGACCGGACCAAGGATCGTTGATATTTCCTAACCCGGGGAATATCGTGCAAATTTGCTTTTAATTCTCGCGAAGCTTCGAAATGTTGTTTAACTTATCTCTTTTTTTTCGGGCGAGTTGTCAAATTCGCGTGTTACGAAAATAATACAGATTTAAAGTAGAGAAAAATTTCTCACGGCGTATGCTCACGTTGAATTTCATTATTCGTCTGTTTTTAGCGCCACCGACATTCATTAAGAAACTTCATCCTTACAATGGTTACGTTTACAATTCTCCGAACGTAACGTTGATGTGTTGGGTGGAATGTGCCCCTATCTGCAACATTACTTGGATGAGGGACGGCCTGCCCATGGACTTTTCGCGAACGAATCGATACTACGTGTTGGACGTTCATCATCCGCCGGATCCGCGAACCAACGATTTCGAGAGTATCCAATCTACCCTGGTATGGAATCTTACCGCCTGGCCGCACGGGCAACTCGATCGCGACGAGGATAATGTGAAATTTACATGCGAGAGCAGCAGCAATGGGATTGGCCCGGGCGTTAGGAGTAGCACCCATCTTCATGTCGAGTGTAGGTCCCTAAGTAGTTAAATGCGATTCTGGTCGGACATACTAGCGACACGCGTTCTCCGTAAGGTCCATTAAATCATACTTAGGCATATATATCGGCAGAAATTTGCTTCGATCGGAGGATAAAATGTATAAAATGGATAAAATGGTCTATATAGCGCAGAAGATAAGAAGAACTGGACAGAATGGAATGTCCATAATCACCCGACGCAATTGAATCAAAGAAAACGATTAATTTCTTTTGTTTCAAGTCCCACCCGAGAATATGACCATATCGAAGACCCTGATCAACGTCATAGTGGACACTATACCGGAAGCAATCGAGTGCAGCGCCAAGGCTCATCCCAAACCTACTTTTAGATGGTTTAGAGAGGGATCCACGGATACAATCGCCGAAGGGAACACTTTGGATCTGAAGATGCCTGTTCCAAGACGCAGCAACGGAACTTACTACTGCGAAGCTTCGAATCGTCACGGGCGACAAAATATCTCCGTTGTAATGAATGTTCAATGTACGTGGATGCAACGATAAATAAATGTTTATTTGACAAGGCTGAGGAGACCTACGCTCTAAACGAAAACTTTATTTCGTTTTTGCAGTCAAGCCAGAATGTCATGTCGATAAAGAACGACTCGATGGTGAAGATTATGCAGTTTGCTCTGCGATCTCCAATCCACGCTACAATGATTTCGTTTGGTCCTTGAAAGACGCTAACGAGACTCTCGAGCAAATCGTCAGGTTGAGACACGGAAAGAGCTACTTACTGCTTGATACTTCAGTCACGGATTTCCGAACGTACGTCTGCGTTGCTAACAACTCGATCGGTCAATCTACACCCTGCGAGCGAGGAATTCCAGGTACGTTTCTATTTTTTACAATGCATTTAAAATTTTCTAAGGCATCCGCGCAAATTTTCGTAAATTATGTATCTTGATAATTTATTTACCGATCATTTCAACTGCTTTATAGCGCACCATGGAGTTAAGAGTGAGTTGCGCATTGTTATTTGAAAATACACCTATTATTTCTCCGCGTTTCATTCCTCGATAATTGGACCTATCGCCGATTGTAGAGAGTTTTCGCCTTTGTTTGCGATACATATACGAGGAGTTTTGCAATTTAGTTCGAACAATAAGGGATGGGTGGGTGCGTGCGGTGCAATACCGACATATTTTCCCGCAAGAAGAATTGCCATTAGAAAGTACAAATTTATTGCAAAAGTCAAAGTTTATTGCGGCCGAAGAACTGCGCGTACTTATAAATTACTGCTATCGTTTCTCATAATTTTACTGCTCCGTAATATTTCTTACTCTAATTTAAAATGTTACATTACAGGGGCTGTGCCGTGGTGGCACTACATGGAGGGAAATTTCCTCCTGATCGTCATCATAGCCGCCGTTATCATCATCCTCATCATTATCATTATCTGCGTGGTTATATTTATTATCTGCCGACGCAAGCGCAGTCAAGTGAAATGTAAGTGTCTTTCGGTTATATTTTATAACTTCGATAACCAATTTCTTCTAATTACATTTTGCATGCAATCGATCGTCAGCCCGAAATTCCCCGAGAGTTTTACGTTTATGTTCAATATTTGAACCTTACCGTGAATGTCGATTCATCAAAATTAAAATAACTGCTTCAATTTTTTAAACAGAAATATCGAGTTATTAAATATCGATTGAATTTATTACTTCTTTTCTGGAGTCAGGAGTAATGTGCTTAATTGAATTTAGAAAAAGAAAATTGTCCACTTCTACGTATCGCTCGTACTGTCGAATATTTTCTCTACCCCCTTCACGTAAGAATCTCGAGGGAATAAAGCGCCACGAACGATCACTATCAATTAATACACGACATCTCGTGAAGCATAAACATTCCAAGTAGAGCCATCACGGCATACTTTCATTAACTTTATCAACTCGATTGGGCATTATATATTCCGTATTTGTAAGTATAGTATTAAAGGTGAGCCGCCTACTCCATAATGTCGTATCCATGTCACGACCCAAGGCCGAGTTCCAAATGCTTAATAAATATTAATAGCCGAGCTTCATATAAAGCGATGCAAATTAGCCATGCAATGCAAATAAGGTTTAAAGTGATCTACCTCGAAGAAAGTACGGCCCGCTCGTTTTTAGGTTGCTAACAGGATCCAGCGTCTCGTGAAACAGTACCTCTCAATCTCCTGCTCCGCAAAGGCCCTTTAATTCGCGAAACATCGATGCCCTCGCCGAATCTATTATTGTCTCGCGGACGAGCGAAACGGTTCAAGGATGAAATGAAAATTTTACAAAGTAACTCGCGAGGGCATAGGAACTTTCCGCTACGAAACGCGTCGCGCTCTCCTGAAGGCACGATCGATCCGCGGCCAGAGAGACCCTGGAACAGCTGAATTTTCGGAGAGCAGGGGTGCATACCCCGGGGGATGGTGCAAGCATTTGCAGATAGGGTCTGAGATTCGGGAAGGCAATAAATTTTTTGATAAATCTACGGCAATGCCGCTGATGGAACTATATTTGCAGAGCCAACTTTCGTCAAACGGCACTTTCCGAATAACCGAGTGGTAGATCAAACGGACGCGATCGCAGACGAGATAGAGCCCTGAGCGAGACTGAGAGCGCCATTACGCGAGGTCGCAGGCTAGTAGGGGAGGAAATAGTCAGAGCACTAAATCATTGAGTAGTTTTCTCCGCATATCGCGGACCAACCTATATTCGTGAATATATTCGAGGAAGTATTAAACGGTGCGGATAAGTACCTAGGTACTTCGTACTTCCTTAGGCTATTTGGAACACGGCCTAAAACCCATTCCAACTGGTCATTACGGGACGAGACAAACGAAGCGTTTGGAAGCTGTGCCCTGTTGGGAAATCGTTGCGCCACCGCCGGAGACAGAGAAAACGGGATGTAATTTTGCGAAGTGGAGCCATCATCTTCTCCGAAACGTCGAACCGCGAGGTTTTACGTCCTCGTGCATTTTACAGGATCCTATTCCGTGGCCGCTTCCCACTGTCTTCTTTTTTCCCCCACCGGTTCGTACTTTCGCGTACCGCGTAAACTGCCCGACTAGAAACAAATGGAGCTTGTAAACGAGTTTCGTTACTCTCGTCCTGGATTACACGTTGCAATAAGGACACCGTTGCACACGTACGCGTAATTATACCATACCCCTCCATCCGCCTTACGAATCATCGGTACGAATCATCACCTACAACGACATCGTCTCTAATACGTAACTGCTTGGTTGACGCTGCTGCACCATTGTATAGTAAACATAGGCATTAGTGTACAAGTAATACATACCACATTTGTCTCACTAAAAACAGCGCGGTATTCGGGATTTTTGTTTCATTATCGTCATTTCCATCCAAATGCGCAAATGCAGCCGGGAATATGCGAAAAAAACAACATTTCTGTGGATTTTGTCGTTATGGGCAATCTGGTGCAAATATGGATAATTACTAAAGGATATAAATGAAAGATTCATTAACGCTCGTATCGCTTCGAATGACTTTAATTTCGATCGGGTTCGCAGCATACACGAGACACACTTTATATCCGCTCGAGGGTATTGCATTCGAATTCGGCTGTTAATCACGCTAGCTGCAGTAAACGCATGCTTTCGACAAACAAGTGTACATTTATGCGAATTATCGATAGAGTTCTCGCGCAACGCTGCTACGATCCGTCTCATTTGCAATTCTCGCCATTCTACTTGGGGAACGGAGTTTCCTGTACACGATCTCTCTTTGTCGATGGTGAAATTACCGCGGTGTCGTAGCTGCGGAAGCGCAGCTCTCATAGAAGTAGCCTCCACTAACACAGACGTTTTTTGCTTTATTTTTTAATTTCGGACTTGCAAAACAAAACACAGACAGTAATCGGGTCGTCGAGATGGAGGAACGCGAGCAGTAAGTACCAGTTCGCAGCACAATATATATTTTCGCCTTATTTTCTCTGGTAGAGCTGCAGATTCGATCCGCGCTCGTATCTCCAATACTGCCCAATAAGAAGAAACGGAGAAAAAACACACACATACGATATCCCGTTCCAGATTGCGCGAGAGAGAGAGAGAAAGAGAGAGAGATACGAACGTGGAGCGAAGCTTAATTTGTCTGCGTTTAGACGGAGCTTCTCTTAAATTCGCCGCAGCGTAGTTGTTATACGCTTCGCTGCATGCTGGACGTTGTCCCCGTGCACGAAGGAAGGCGAGAGAGATCGCAGAGCTTTTTAGTTGTCCGTGGTACTTGTTAACGAGCTTTAAGATCCTCTGCACGAAGCCGCTATACGCCACGTTGAATCGTTCAACGGCTTTCACGAATCCTTTCCTGTTCACGTTCTATTCGGATTAGCGTGTAGCACGAGTATAAGTGTAAAATCACGATTGGCTTCGTTCGACTAACAAAACTGCCGACTACGGGCAAAATTATTGTCGGAGATTGGAAGAACAGTTTCACTCGCATGAGTTTCGAAGGGATTAGGGTAGAGCGCGTGTTAAATTTTCATTGGAATTGTTAATCGTAGGTATACGGAAAATTGGAAGAACGAACAGCGAGTGTGCGTAACGGAGAAAGAAGGAAGTTCTCTTCGCTTGCTATTTCTCAGAAGCATGCACGATATTAACGAACAATTAACAACAGCGTGATCTGGGGTCGTTGATGCGCATGCTTTGCACAAGTATCGCTTTCCGTCTGGGATGGTTCACTGCAAAACATTTTCAAGGTAAGGTAGCCGTCGCGTCGCTCGCACATCGGACAGGTATACGGGTGGCTCAACTATCGGACGACGCATAAATCTTTTCGAGCCCTCTCTAATCGTAGTTCTTGATTTTTAGCTGAGCCAACTCGGTCGTCACAATCGATCGGAGCGGCGCGTAGCACCTGTCGAATCGGCCGCGAAATAAATCAATGCTGGAACAACGAGAAAGATAAACTTACGGTGCAGTGTTACGAGAAGATTTCAAAGTAAAATGGAGAATAAATTCGCTTCCGATAATGTCCGCTATTGCCTTGCGGAATTTTCTCAGACCGATTGTGACTCTTTCCGAGTTGGCCGTCCACCTAGGAGACGGCACCGTGGCACTTTATCAAGCTTCGCACCGGCATGCCTCGGTAGTGGTAGACGTCGCGATAAAACTATCCTTGAAATTTGAGATTGACCCTTGCGTAGCCCGGACGGCGGACCTCCTAGTCCCACGGTATCCTCCCACTCGGCTCAAACTCCCGTGCATCCAACCGCCGCCCCACGATGGCCGCTCAAGCCGGGAGTCCTCGTGCACATCAATCGAACCCACAGCCTTCGCTCGGGACTGAGCGTACGCGCGAACGAGAATCTGCGCCACGAGTTGATGGCTAAGGCAAGTAGCGATCGATTGGCCGAAAGGTTCCTCGACGAGGCGGCCGTCCTGAAGGCACCGGTCCGGATTTTCCGTCTGAGAAAGGACGTTCCAACCGCCCAGAGAATGCTCAGTATGTCCGGCTTGCATGAAGAGAGTATGCTCGCCCGAGCCAATAAGATTAAGGCGATGTTCGGAGTCCAGATCAAGGAGCAACGCACCTTGCCCGGTATATCGAGGGAGAGAACCGGTGAGTAGAAAAATTTCGCGTTCCCATTCTTCGACGATTCGTAATCCTTCGGAGATCGGCCTTTATCGATTCAGCCTCTAGCCGATGACGGAACAATGAGATTTTTAATCGAGAAACTTTTTGTCGCGCGGCGCGACGAGCAGGCACGCGAAAGCACTTGAAATATTTTACGAACGCGCCAGCGAAAATTTTATTCCGGTGCTATATATTTTGTCGTGAAAAAAGGAGGAAAAGATCCTTTGTCTGGGAAAGCATTAAAGAACATGGGTCGCGTCGGTGTAGGCTAATTACGTTTCCGTTTTATTTAGGACGGCAAGTTACTCGAAAGTCGTTTCAAATACAGACGCCGAATCCTTCCGTTATTCGGAGCACCGTCCTTGGTTCCCGATGCATAAATTTTCTCGCAAAGAACGTAGCGTCTCTTACGTCCCGGATCCCATCCAGTTGATATCTATTCTGGGAACTGCTCGATAACGCGAGGTATTGAATCCGACCAGAAATGGAATCGTGAATTTTCCAAGCACCGTTTTAATTTTTGTTCATTCGATATACCCGATTAACACGAAACTTTAACCTTCCGACAAAATTTCTGTCGCTTGCCGGTGACAGGTAATCGTCGTAGCGATATCGTGCAATCGCGGTGTCCAATAATTAATCTAATTGTCTGGGTAACGCGAGCGCTGTGCCCTTCTCCCCAAAATTCACAGTGCCCAAACACGAAAGGAGGGGGACACGCGCGCGCGGTTTAAGCATTTCTACGTGACACCCTTAATCAGTACAAGTTATACAGTGAGCGAAATCGAGTCGCCTAATTATACGGCACGATAAAATTTCGCGTTGTTACGATGTTTACCGTTGCGCAAAATCCAAGAGCAGGGTCCACGCGAGTCGAGCTCGCTGGAGTCCTTTACGCGCGATACGGGCAGGATTGAGCTTGTGTTTCCTCATTTTTTTATGTTTTACCTCCCACACCCAGCGGTGACTTACAAGAAGATAACGCCACATCCGCGGACGGTACATGTCACCCATTCGTCCCGCGCTCTTCAGCCAGTCTCCCGTAAGCGAAAGAAACCAGGAGCAGGTACGTGAGGCAGAATTTATTTATAGGGAACAGATATACTCTGCTTGAATTCTGATCGATTAATTATTAATAAACGGAGCCCGAATAACGCGCCAAGCTTTATCGTTCGTGTCAAATAACTGCGCAATTTTTACTGCGAATCTAACATATCGTGCAAATGCTAACACAGCTGTTCTAAATTTTTTTGCCAAATTTTGTTGATTGTTTTTTGTGTCCACTTGCCGATGCCTGGGACGCGTCGACATCCACGTAGTAGTTCCGCGAATATGCATTTTCTTTTCTGCATGGGGTCGAAAAAAGCAAACAAACAAACAAATGTCGAGTATACGACCTACTTTGTCAATACGAGGTCGTGGAAGTCGTCCGTGTCGTTGACAGAGTCCCCATGAAAAAAGTACTTCTATGGTGAAACGAGAAGTACCGTCGAGTGCTGTCGATTATTTCAACGTCAATTGCACGCATGCGTTAAGTCCGTTTACCGGGTTAAGAGCATTGCAACAAATATTGTTAACGAATTCTCCTGACAGGAATTATCTTCGTTCCCTTTGATCACCATACGCACATGTACACATGGTATACGCGGAGTGACGCGTTAGTCGATCGAAAGTCAATCTGACATTTTTTACGTGCGGTGCGAAAAATCCGCTTCAACTAATTCCCACGTCGTTTTCTTGCAGATCCCAATCAAGCTGCGAATAACAATCACGTGGACGGTGTACCGGAGGGATTGCACGAGCCGGGAGCAAAAACATTTTACGAAAACCTACCCTTTCACGGTATTCAAGCGCCGCCAAATAAGGTCAGTACAATTAGGAAATCCTCGTAAGCTCATCACTGCTCGCTCAGGCATGATAGTCCCTTTACGATATTCGATACATTTTGTAATTTCAATACCAGTGCGGTGTATCGCTAGAAATGCGTAGTGGATAGCAAATACGCTAGTCGCGGTTGGTGAATTCGAACTCCGAACATGACCTCTCCTTTTTTTTCTTGGCATTTTGTCGCTTTTATTTTTATTCGTTTTTTTTATTATGCCGCTACCACCCTGCACCGCACCGAAAAATATTGTAGACTACAAACATTTTTTAATCCCAATTGAAATTGGCCACCCAATGGACCCCCCAATGAACCATGGATCCCTCGCGCGGTAATACGATCGAATATTAAACGATACAATTTCAGGCAAACTTTATCGCTCGCGAATTACAATGAAATATTTCGTATTCGTGGCTGGAATATTTATTCTCTCGCAGCCCCAGGCACGCTTTTTCCGCCAACCGAAGCGGTTTACATTTAAACGTACTATGTAGACGGGGGTTACGGAAATACGCGTCCGTTCAGATCGGTGCTTCATAAAAAATACAATACGACGGTTTAATCGATCTACCACCAAAATGAAATTCTTTCTACTCACGATCGTCGTGTAATATTTTCTCGAAGAATGTCTTTTACCTCTGAACGACGGAAGATGGGCATCCAGTTACGAGGAAGGAGAGACAGGATATGACGTGCTTTCCTCAGGCGGCGAAACGATGCCTCATCGGAGAGTAGATACTTAAGAAGCGGGTCTCAGCCTTCAGTTTGTCAGGCTAAATCGGATTACCTACCTCAGTTTTCACACCACTTAGGCGTACTAACGAAGTTTCAAACGAGTTGTGTGGGGCCCAGAGGCATCGTAGTTTAGGGTGGGACAAGGGGGTGTCAATCGACGAGGATGAGTACAAGGACGATGATGAGGACGGTGAGAGATAGCCGAAAAATTGATAGCCTGGGGAAATTCGACCCTTCGTCCTTAAGCTTCCCGGTCCCTTGCGAGTCGATCGTTATCGAGTCTCTCCTTTCACTAGGATGATCATTTATTCGCGCTATGGCACGAACTCGAAGAGGTATCGCTGATAAAAAAAGAAGAAGACTGGGACATCTTTAGCACGGAATTTCGAAGATTTTTATTTAGAATATCAGTCTCGGAAGAGACGACTACCTTCGATACCCACGATACATCTTCGTTTACCTGTTGCACCCCGTCGCACGCTCATCTAACATTTTTTCATCCACGAGTCTGCTAAAAAAATATCACATTGGGCCAACGCGACTGACAATTTGCTAACCATTCGAGCGTGCCTTCTTTGTTCTTACTTCCCTCTTCGTTCGCGGCACGAATGTACGCGTGCTCTTCATTCAACTCATCCCGAGTGTGTTTTTCAAGCATCCCTGACATCGAATGCTGCACGACGTGTTACTACTTGTAGCAACGAGTAATCGTAATTAATCTCTACCTACCGCGACGCTCGCAGAACGATATCGAAGTTTGAAGGAAATTAAATTGGCGAGAGGCTTAGCGGCAGCTAATTATCGCGCTCGACCGCCCTCCCACGATTTTCCGGGATGCTTAACCTTGATAACTGCCCCACTCGAGTCGAGCCTCGCGGTAGGTAGCAAAGGGACGCGGTTACCGCGTCCTCGTCGACGGCGAGTCGAGCGTCAGCTCGCGATTCACAGCCTTGCACAGGCCCCCCAAAGTGCTCTAACCGTGGACACGGGTATCCGTCCGGTTACGTTGTGTTTTAGTTGGTTTCGCCTAAGTTTGCCCGAGTTTCGGCTTTGCATGGCACGTTGCATCATTCGGTGACGGCAGCCTCGCCGCCACCGCCTCGCGCACCCTCGCGACCTGCGAGCAGGACGCTTAGCCTGTGCGAGGACAGTTCCGGTAGGGTCTGCCGGGATACATCGCCCTCCACGAGGTGTCACCTAGGGCCTCACTACAGCGAGTACAACATGCCGAGGAGCAACTCGCCGATCCTCAAGTACAACACGCTCAAGCCACGTCGCAGGAAGCAGCACAGACGCGCGTCCACGGCTTCGCACTTCTACTCGTTGAGACTGTGTCGGAAGCACGAGACCGTGCACAAGAAGTACGAGCTTTACGCGATACCGATTTACAAGGGCTGTCCGCACAGATCGGGCAGCACGAGTAGCATCGCCACCATCGTCAAGTCCGTCGACGACGCGTCCTCCGTGTCGTTGAAAGAGTCATCCTCGTTCAGGCTGATTCCGTCGACGGAGGATAGGACGAGGACGTCCTCGACAGCGGCGAGCTTTGGGATGTTGGCACTGCCGCCGCCACCACCGCTGCCATCGTCGCCACCGCCGCCGTCCTCACCACCACCGCCACCACCTTCACCGCCTCCGCCGCCTCTGCCAACCTCGTCGCCACCGCGACGCTCGTCGTCTTTACCGGCATCGCCGTCAACCGTCCTCCCAATACCGGCGCCGAGAGCCAGAAGGAAAACCAATTCCTCCGATCACACCTACCAAAACGTTCCTCGTAACACACCAACGCCGAGCTCCTCCGCTTCATTGACTAAGACCGAGGTTTGTCGATCAACGACCACGAGGAGTCCTCGTGGATTTGGGACGGTGTCGGGTTCTGCGCTCGAGAGGCTCGCTACCGTGTCCTTTGATCGTTACACGAGGCTGTTCGTTTAGGTTTTCTCAAGGAGATTCGTGCTTTTGAGCTTCGCGTAGCGCGTAGACCGCTTCTACGGTAAGTCTGGGTACTCGGATTACCTGCTTTTGCATTGGCTCCGAGACTTTTCAAGGGCTTGGAGGGGAGAGCTTGGAGAATTTGTTTACATTCGAACGCAGTAGCGACGCTAATCGAACGCGAGACGAATACCCTCCCTAGCGAGCTCTATGCACAAATTAGTGTTCCACCCTATGCATCGCTCTCATCTCTCAGCACCTGTCGCACCAAATAAGCTTTCTCGGTCCCAAACGCACTCCGTAATTGCGCCTGCTACGATCAAGTAGGAGTATGAGATGGATGAGAAGACAGAGAGAGAGAGAGAGAGAGAGAGGGCTGCGTTATAATCGGAAATCATATTTTCCCTGCTAAGCTGGATCCCGGCATCTATATAGCGACTGCTCTTGTGCATGTTGGCAGCGCATCAAGTAAGTCACCCCGACCCTACAACAAAACCGCGAATAGTGGCGCCGATGTAATTGACGGACCGAGACGAGGGAAAATTTGGGGACGCGCGAGACGAAAACGTCGGTGTACAGGCGCGGACGACGCCACCCGTGATTCTACGTCGACCTTCTCGAACATTCTCCTTCTCTCGTTGCACCTTCTCTCTTATCTTTGTCCTTTCGGGCGAATCGAGACGGCTGGCCGCGGGCAGCGCAAGTCGACGAAATCCAATTTCCAGCAAAGTCTTCGGTGGCGTTCTCCCCAATGATCGTCTCTTCCTCGGGTCCGAAGGAACTGTAGGAAGCGAGGTATCGAGAATCCGCGAGCCTCGTCTCGGCCCTTCCTTCTCCGCGGTAAAGAGGCACATCGGGCGTCAGAGCCTAAAACCACGTCGCAACTAACCCCATCCTCGCCTACGTAGCCCCGTTTCCGACTACTAACCGTGCCTGTTGCAGAACGACAGCGTATACAACTGCGACGAGCATTACCAGCAGCACCAGCAACAGCAACAGCACCAACAGCACCAGCATCATCGGCAAGAGATGCAGCAGTACAGCTATCCCATACCAAGCAACAGTTCGAGCCAACTAACACTCTCACTAACGCGTAGCCTATACCATTCGTCCGTAGTTAGCCCCCTGCAGGCATCCTACGCCCATTCCAAGTGTCCGTCCACCTTGGCGCGCGATGTCTCGGAGGTCGGACCCGTCACCCATCTCCCGTCCTCGGCGAACCATCGCGACCCCAACGCGAGAGACGATTCGTCCTTAAATGCCGACGCGAACGGCGCGCGTCAGATCGCGGCGTCCCGGCGCAACCCCGGCGGACGACGCAACGAGCGCAACAGAAAGTATCGCAACAAGCACGAGAGAAACGATCGCAAGCAGAAGCAGAGATCGTCGCAGAGGAGAGGGCCCTCGGGTGGCGCCGCGAACGCGGTCGAGCTATACGGTACACCGTCTTACGAAACGCCCTTCCATCAGATTTTCGAGCCCTGTAAGCCGGAGACCTACAAGATCTCGTATCCCCATTATTACGAGGACGAGATCGCGGAGTGTCCCACCGAGTCGCACAGAACGGTGAATCAACAAGCGGCTTCTTGCCGAGACCCCACTTGGGAGCGACAGTCGAATCGTTGTTCGTCGAATAGCAGGTACTATCCGGGTGACACGGCGGAGGAGAGCGCGAAGAGCCTGGGAAAGAAAAAGTCGAGATTGCCCGTAGCCACGAGCATCGTCGAAGGCAGATCTTCGACCACAACCCCGACGATAATGCAGTACGCCGAGCTGCACTTCCGCGACGTCGGTCAGGAGATCGACGTCTGAAAGGTCAGTTTATTAAGCGTATAATCGTCGCCTCACGTGCGCCGCCTCTGGAGAATGCTCGCGTTTAGGAAGGGTGAAATTTAGGAGGTACGGTGAAAAGGGGAGAGCCTTCGAAGATGCTACTTCCATCGAACTCTCTCTCTCCCTTTCGCTTGGAAAGCCTCGTGGAACCTTTCTAGAGAAAGGAAATAGAGACATTCTTCGGAGGTGCCTATCCTGGGTATATCGATCTTGCTGAATAATCGCCCACGCAGGTTTGTCGTTTTTGATATTTTCTGGTTTTTTTTTTTTTTTCATTTCTCGGTTTGACAATCTCATTGCTCGCTGCTTGTTTCGCATACGTTACGCTTCAGCCATTTGAGTTTCTTCGTGTCCTCCCGAGATTAACTTCTTTTCCCTCCTCGTTGACGTGCTGTTGATTTGGAGAAAAAAAAGAGATAAAAGGCGTGGTTTCTGATCCGCTCGACACGTTACCAACTGATTCGATCCTGTTACCGAGTACTCTCCCGAGGAACCGCCACTACCACCGTTCTCATCCGTGGAAAGTACCTCGAGAGTTGATCTCGCGAACTCATCGTAAATTCTCGAGCTCATCGCTACGAGTTCATCCTCCGCAAGCAGGATAATGCGACGAGAAAATAAACGGAGAAACGAATTCACGTCTGGTGGGAATAAAAATCGCGATCTCTCGGAAGAGTCGGCCGTTAGAGGAAGAGTTCACATTGTTGAAACTCACTGCTCCCCTTTGACCACGTACGAAACTCGCAATGATTCTTCAACAATACCAAGGAAGGATTTCAATGCGCTACTCGGGTTAAACGGTTCAATTCGAAATCGCTCGAACTGCGTTTGCAATTGACTTTGCGTTTGATTTTCGCATGCTCGTGACACCGGCGACACCCCAGCGACAGCCCACCGCGTCCCCATTAACACCATAACAATTATGTCTCAATGTTTGTTCGTAGGAGGTACAGCCGACAAAGAGCGATACGTACATTTACTAGGACTTTTTGGAGTCGTTCGAAAGTGCCCCGTAGGTACTACATTGTATAAATTATTGCCACGTAGTCCTGCGTCAACTGTATATACCATACGTAGTATAGAAGAGTTTAGTGCGCGCGATCGAAAGCGTCTCTAAAATCGGAAACATTTCTTTAGCTCACCCGCAACACCCAGCGTCTCGCTTCTCATTTTATCCCGCGATACTTTTTTCCCCTTCCGCGCAACTTCGGACGCGGTATCGCGAATTTGTATACTGTCTACGTCGAAAATTACGTAATTTCCGGAGAAACTCTTAATGAGATGCCGTAACTGGTTTGGACGATACCGGGAAGGTCGAAACGATAAGACCTTCGTGAAAGGTTCGTGAAATTCGGTGCATTAAAGTTCGCCCTCAGTTTCTACCTGGAACGATGAAAATAGCGCGCACTCCCTAACTTCCGCATGAAAACTTATTTATTAAAGGGGCATCGTACTACAGTCGCGGTACACTAACGGTAAAGGAAAGATCGACAGTCGATTTCCTTCGCGGCGGTGGCGGGAGGAGAAAATTGAAACGGGTAGGGAGAGAAGAGGCAAGATTTATTTTTTTTTAGATCTCCCTTTAACTTTCGGAGAAGGATGAATTATCAGAAGGACCGGCCCTTAATTCACCTAGGATAAGATCGTACGACTGGGTTCCTTTTTTTTTTTTGGTTTTTGTTTTTCATTTCGTTGTAGCGGAGTTTCAGTTGCATCGAGCCACTTTAACGGGAAGAGCGTATCGAGCGATCCCACGAAGTACGAGACGCGGACGATAGGAGCTAACGTATCGATTGTGAAATTCTGTTTACGCAGCCTTTCAAGCCGGAGTTCTCGGATCTGGATTACGCCGACGTGGATTACCGATCGTACGGGCCAATCAACTACAAAGCCGCCAGTATCGCGCTCTTCCAAAAGCAGCAGGCGTTGCAGCAACAGCAGCAACAACAGCAACAGCAGCAGGAAAGGAGACCGCAGATGTACGGTGTTTCCGACGACAACGAGGAACTTCTTTAACATCGTTCTCATTCTCTCTCCCTCTCTCGCCTCATCTCTCTTTCTTCCACTTTACTCTTTGCTCTCGATAGTGGTCTACATATATACCGGTTGATCACGGCGCGATTAATTGTATTCGATAGCCGCTAGTTAGTTGGAAGAAATACGTCCGACGGCCACTAAAAATCGCAAAAATTATGCAACTCTTGCTGCGCACCCACCCTCTTGTATTGCGTTATTTCTCAACGAGTCGCGCGTATATCGAAAGTTCGGTGCTCTTGATACGACTCTAGATGATCGTAAGGACCGGTAAAACAAAGGTGAACGAGTAATGGCAATCGAAAGAAGCAGTAGGACGAGCATATGGTATTGACATCGACAGCTAAAGGGACCGCTGCGCCTTTCGACTGCAATCATTCGTTTAACGTTGTTTTAGCCGCCCGTACGATCATCTAGAGCCGTACAAGAAGCTCCAAACTTTCAACGTGCACAGTACCGGGATTCTGTAACTCCGTACCGACAAATGTCGCTATCGTTATCCAACGATATCGATGATTATCGCAAAAGGTTAGGGTATAATTATATCGTGTAACTAAACATCGTTCCGTCAGTACAGAATTGTCCAAAATTTGCTGGCTTCGATGCTTTTCGGAATGTAACGATATAGATTATCGAAAGTCGTCGTTGACTACTAGTTAGCGAATAACCTTTTGCGATAATCATCGATATCGATGGATAACGATAGCGACATTTGTCGTTACGGAGTTACAGAAACCCGGTACAGGACTCGTTTAGAAACAATGTAGTATAAGAGACCGCGCGTGCAGCAAAAGTTGTGTAATTTTGCGGGATTTCTATTGACCGTCGTGCTCATTTCCTCTAAGCGACTAGCAGCTATCGAATACTCTTAACGAGTGTTTCACGTCGGACCGTCGCGTCGCTCGCTTTGCCATTGACTCCGCTTAATCGATCTATAATTTCTTCACGGTTGGCGCATAGAGAATCGTTTACCAGGATCCGCGTTAAATGAGGAGGTAAATGAGGTGAGAGAGATGTAGAGAAGGAGAGAGAGCGAAAGAGAGAGAGAGAGAGGCGCACACGCACACGAGAAAAGAGAGAGAGAGAGAGAGAGAGCAAATGGAAGAGTAAAAGAGAGACAGAGACGGGGATAATGCGTCGCGCGCTAATGACCACGTATGAATCAATTATATCCTTAATTTACAAACCATGATACCTTTATGCACCACGTCGCTCGACGAACGTATTGAAATTATAACGACGATGGGATTACCCTCGAAGCGGTGCTTCCCGATCGGCAGCTGACAAAGGATAAACGGGTACTCAGGGGACGACACGCGCAAAAAAATTCATAATTTTATTCTCCAATACGTTTTATCGTTGCGATGCCACGGCGTGTATCGCCGTTTAATCTGCCGTTTAAGCTTCGCCGTAGCGCCCCGGGACGCCAAGAAAATTGGAAGAGTCGACGGGACTTTGTGCGCGTGCCATGCCGGGCGTCCTTTGGCAGAAACAACGCGAGCGGCAACGCCAGCAACGAAAACGCCTCTCGGTAAAGCGATACACAATGGGAGCATAAGCGACGGCGCCACGAGGGAAGCGGACTGGCACTAACTGTAAATAAGCCAATTGATGCATTCTCAGTCTTCTCCGATGCGCAGCCAGAAATTATCCCCCATACGCCCAATATTACGCCATTAACGCCCCGTTGCATTTCAGACGGAATTATTAATAACGATGCTAGGAAGGTGGACGGTTAATAATGGAGGAGATCGCGCCTCTGTGTCCTCTCGCGCGGGCCGGACCGCCGTTCACTCATTCGGCCTACTAATCCTCCCTCGGTGTTCATAGGTGAGCTCGCCTATCGGTTTATTGAGCATTAACGATCTCTATGGTTTCACAAAGAAAAGCGTTTTACCTGGTATCACAGGCGGACGGATGGACGGGTGGAAGTTCGACTGCCGAGCGCGTCGTTCGCAATCAAAGCTGTTAGACAAGTAGCATGGGTTCGTTGTGCTGCCGACTGGCACCGCGATCGAAGAAGGGAGAAGCGACGACGGGGTAAGGGAGAGATATCGAGTGGATCGTGATATGTATAAATTTATACATAAATCTCCGTGTACATACGTGTACGAATTTATATGATATACAGACGCAATTGAATACAAAATTAGAGTATAAAGTATATATACATATATATATATATAACATTTCTAACTCGTCGACATGTGTTCTGGGATCAAATTGTCTATTTAAATGTGGTTCACAAGGCCATACGATGCCCCGCCAAAGTGAAAGAGGTTTAGCCCGTAAGTAAAACATAAAACATATCGCAGGAAATAATAAGAGATAATGATACTCCGTTTGTAGTAGGGCCGGAAATTTAATTGCGCACGCTCGCGCGCTGATACGTTCGAGTCATAGATATGTAATAGTTGTTACTAAGCCAAGCAAAAATGATCTTGCGAGGTCGTCGAAGTGCATCGCCCCGCGGTCCTCCAAGCCTCGTCGAATAATGTTGATCATCCGAACGGAAAACTTGGAATGCGGTTAGGAGAATTTGGAGTGACCGGCGAAATCGCGTTTTTTAAATAATCCGTACGCGACGTATGTATATGTATAACCGAGACGACTAGTCGCAGAAATCCGAAGCGAAAATTATTGTAGTTTTAACGAAAGTTGTAAAGAATTATCGAAATGTCTATGTATATAATAAAGATCCGTCTACCGTAAAAAAAGTTAACGAATGAAGCTGTCTACCGCGTTATCGCGATAAGATGAAGATCTAAGTTTGTTTTTACTGTAACGATAGTTTATAAAAATTTTATGTATTTATACATACGCGCGTATCCACGCTTGCGTATGTATTGTTGAAACGTATACAAACGCTTCGATTATATTCCACTCGACGCGTCCAAAGGTCTTGCAATATGTTCTATTAACTATAAGATTAGATCCGAGAGACAAATAAAACGACCAATAGGATCCGAAAACGAGTTGTGGAGAAACAAACTCAATCTTTACTCTGGTTTACTTCGCATACGTTCGTTTGTCGATGTATGTACCGATTTACGTATACGGAATAAGTACATTTACTATGCGTCACAGTACCTATGATTTTTCGAAGAAAAGGAAGATAAAGTGGAGCGGTAAAAAACGCGTGCTACCTTTTTGCCTGCCACCAATCCGTTGTATTTATAATTTTTATAAAAGAACACATCCTCCCCCGCTTTTATTTCATCGTGAAACTGATGGTGCATTTGTGATATGTGATATGTTCATTCATCAATTATACGTTGTTGCTTTGTGAAGAAAGCAAATTGTTATCGTGTTATCGTGTCAACTGTAAAATGTAGATTGATACTGGAACCACAATAAAATTAGGAAGTAAGAACTTAACAGCCGTTACTAAGCCAAGAGGATATGATGTTAATGAACATTCGCATAGCAAAGATGAACATATAATCTGAACTGTTACTCGGTAAATTGTACAGTTTGTAATGGATACTGTTTAAAAATTATACCAGTTTAAAATAAATAATAAACAATAAAACTATGTAGAAATAAAAATCAAATAACCTCTAGGACATGTGTATTTCACGGTCATTGTCGCGATAACTAGTTTCACCCGAGTGTTTATCCCCTTTGCGCGCGCATAAAAAAAATGCTCCCACGTCGAATGCAGTGTGCTTTGCATTCATTATCGATTTAATACCAACAGTGGGACTTACTGGGTAGGTATGAAAAAGTCATAGTAATTAAATAACGCGAATTATTAAGAAACTGAATGCGAATGGAAGAGAAATTAGCGAAGTAAGAGGAAAAGCGAAGCGAGATTAAGTGAAATAAAAGATTTGCAAGCTGTACCGATATGTAAGAAGACTTGTATTAGAAGGAAGACGCGTTATCTATATATCATATTATATATACACGATGTACCGATAAGATTGATATATGCATGTCGAATCTCGCTGTATAAAAACCCTTACTTGACGACAGTTGGTAAGTTTGTACGAGCGCAGTGAGATGCGCGCGCACGAGACTGGGAGGTGGTGGTGGTACCGGTACAACGCGCAGCGGTGATGTGAGGGAGTAGCAGGAGTACCACGGCCCGCCAGGCCCGCCCCACGCGATGCATATCAACAAAAGCAGTTCCGTGCAGTTCCGTCTGCGATTCGAATGGTGTTATAGAGAGTTCCAGCATGGAGCTTATACAATAATTAACACTAATTGACATTCGCTCTAGATTAAAAGGAAGTTCGTGCGACAACATTACGAATTTAAAAGCATTACTTTTTACTGATCCTAACTATACATATTCCTACGATGCACAGCCTCGCAACTTCCACGGGACGCCGAATGCTTGATGTATGATAAATCAAATATTACTGTGAATCCTAACCAGTCTTTATAAAACTAAATATGTCAAAGAAGTGGTTTTCCAATTTTGTGTTAGCCGGTGGTATTAGGTTATTTCTCATGAACTCGGAATATCGACAAATCATTAGCGATCGATTGGAAGTATCTACAGCCTTAAATTCATGGAAGAGAGGTTAGTTATTACATATACCAATATACTTAAAGGAGAATTGCATTTCATATATAAAGTTGATCGTACGTGCGCTGTGGGTTTGTTTAACTTATTGACTTTTAGTGACCGAAGGTGTACACATGCACAACATAGGTATCGATCCTTATACTGGTGATTTATTTCACGAGACTCCAATTGGACTGTATATTTTTAAACTTATGCAGCATTATTTAAAACATTGGGAACTGTGTCTGCTTTTTGTAATAATAGACTTAGCAACAGCTCTATGCTTGGGAATTACAGCAAAATATTATGCTTCTGAACTGGTTCGTATAAAAATTGTACATCATAGACTTATCGTGTAATGATATTTTGTTAATTTAATGCTGAAAGTGTACAAAGTACTGTGTTTAAAATGTTACTACATTATTTTGAATCCTTATTAAATAGAAATATTTCTAATAAGGAAAAATAGTTGAAGTAAAGAAAATTTAATTGCAGAACGCTCGAAGGAATGAAAATAAGATACGCGATGCGGCTAATAACACAAATGTTAATATCACAAATACGTCTTCCTTGGCGTTGTATACATCAGCGGCATATCTGTTCAATCCATACATTATTTTGAATTGTGTTGGATTTACAACGACAGTATTCACAAATTTATTATGTTCCATTGCATTGGTTTCCATGACTAACTGTTCTTTACTTTGGAGTTGCACATCCATAGCATTATTGACATTACAAAATCTTTATCCCGTATCACTTATAGTGCCAGCTACCATTTACATAGTTAATGCCGGAAATCCTTCAAAGAAATTAAAAAGCGTCGCCACTGTCGGCATTACTTTTACTACTATATTAGCTATTCTTTATTATATTTGTTATTGCATTATCGGAAGTTGGTCTTTTATTCGAAATACCACCGGCTTCATTTTAACGGTTCCAGATTTGCGTCCCAATATTGGGTTGTATTGGTATTTTTTTACTGAAATGTTTGAGCATTTTAAATGGCTTTTTATTGCTTCATTTCAAATTAATGTTAGTTTATTGTACATAATTCCACTTGCATTAAGATTACGCCACGATCCAATGCTATTGGCATTCTCATACTTGTCAATAACTGCTATATTTAAGTCATATCCATGTATCGGAGAAGTTGGATTTTACATGTCGTTACTACCACTCTGGAAACATCTCTTTCAACGTGGGTGTATTTATTTTTATATCACATTTACTTGAACTAAGAATAGAACAATAATGTGTATACATTTCTTTTAGATATGCAGCAAGAATTTATTGTCAGCTGCTTTTTCTTATTTAGCACAGTCTTTGCACCGACTGTGTGGCATCAGTGGATATACTCACGGTCGGCAAATGCTAATTTTTATTTTGGAGTCACTTTAGCATTTGCAATAGCACAGATTTTTGTGCTAACAGACATTCTATTAGCAAGTGTAAAACATGATTTTGCTATACGACATGGCGTAAACAAGGAATTTAGTAAAGCAAAGTTACTTCTTGAATAATTATACAATTTTAAAAAACTTTAGTTGCAAGTGTTACATCTAACGGTGCAAAATTATTTAACCTTACTTTTAATATTCGTTTATGTATTATTATAATAACTTTGTGAATGTATCACTTTAAATCTTCGGTAATAAGAGCTATATTGTCCATGTGTTAGAAAATAGAGTTTACTTGTACAAAGAAATAATTTCATAGAACCAATTTTATTAAAAATATTAAAAATATCATGATTTTCTGTATAAAAATGTTCACTAATTCATAATACAGGTGATATTAATACGAAAATATTTATTTCAATGAACTTGTTACTGTATTGAAAGTGAGAAAATGATATTCAAGTGACATTATTTATAAATAGTTATTTATGCACCAAACCGTTTCATTGATGATTTTCCACTGTCATTACAAACATTTAAGGCATTTAAAAGATTCTACTTATAGAAATTTGTTAAAAGTGCAATCTACTGAATTTAATGGTACATCATCATGGAAGCGTGTTATAAATGCATTGTGACTTCTACAATATTCTATGAAAGTTCGCCAACATTTATTTTTGCAAAGTGCTTTTGAATTTCCAGTGACAATCAAAAGGCTTTTTGCACGTGTAACAGCAACGTTGAATCGCTAAAAGAAAATTGGTAACTTGCCATAAATTAAATATAATAACTTGGTATTATTGTAAATATTTTCATTATTGAGAAAGTTCGTGTGATAAGTGCAAAATGAACTAAAATTATTGACTACCTTCTCATTAGCTAAAAATCCAATGTGTTTTGATCGGACAGTACTAAGAATGATTATGTCTTTTTCCTGTCCTTGAAATGCGTCAACAGTGCCAACACTTATTTCGTACCACCTTTCTGTGTTCAGTCTTTTTTTAATCATCGTTTGCTGTGCTCTATATGGTGTTATGATGCCAATATCTTGCTGCTTGAATTTCTTTACTCCATTCATCAATTTTTTTAAATATTCAATTACAATAGAAACTTCCACTGTATTATAAACACTGCAATAAACAATACCGATATGATTTGCTCATTGCTAAATTTACACAGCTAAAAAATCACCTTTCCGAATTTAACAATTTCTCTTCTTCTCCTTCAATATCATGAAATATCAGTGGAAAGTTATTATTTGGTAATACTGGCCACCCTACGAATTTGTACACATCGTGGCTAGCACATGCTTTAATCTCATTTTCATAAAACAGTTCATTTGATGTATGTAAAATTGCTGGGTGACTTCGATAATTGTAAAGTAACTTTGTAATGTACCCTGAGTTACGTTTGCCATTTTCATCCTTTTGATAAGGATTGTTCTTAAGTAATCTTTCCAACATTGAAATTTCTATACAAAAAGTTGATTACATTTAAAAATTCCAATAATAAAGTATCAGTCCTATGAAAATTTAAAAACAATCCTTTATCACCAAGTAAATGTTTTATGCGCGGAGATGCAACCACAGGACCCAATTGAAATGGGTCGCCTACAAGAACCATCTGAGCTTGCAGTCTACCTATATGACCTTTTTCTGATCCACTTGTCAATGTAAAGGGAATTAATGATTCTGGTTCAGTTGTCTGACTTGCTTCATCGATGATTATATAAGAAAAATGGTTTGGTCTTAATTTCAGTGGTATTAATCTATAATTTCATACATACAGAACCTTGTTTAAAATGTCATAGGCTTCCGGTTATCCATAATAAATGAAATTAAATCATATAATTCTTGACAGCTTACCGTACACATGTAATCAATGTTGTTATCACGATTTTCTTCAAAAGCATGATACTCTTCGGTAAAAATATAGATTCTTCACCAACAAAATTAGCACAGGGTTTTACAGTATCTCTTATCTCTGACCTGCAGTATTATAAATAATATATATTAAGTTAAGCCATTGACACTTACAGCGGGTATAGTCGTCAAGTCATTGGCGATATGTAGGCAAATTGCAGGTATAGCAGACAGTTTTTGTGAGTAGAAAAAAAGTCATGATAAACAAATTACGGTTAAAGCCACCAGGGGTTTTCCCTATTGCAGTAACAAACAATTTGTTAAAAAAAAGTGTCTTTCTGGGGGGCGATCTTCAAAAACAGGTGTGCGCCAATGAATTAATTACACGAGTACAGTAGTAATAATAAACTTTACCAACTCTTGGACGGAGAATACATTCGATATATAGTTGTACAAGGAATACCACAAAGCACTAATCTTTCTACGATTTCATCTGCTGCTGCATTTGATGGTGTACAAATTAATGCACGCTTTGAATTCAGCCAGATCTGTAATATTGTGTAAAAAAAGTTGTACTACAATCATGTGAAAGTATGTAAAAAGAGCTTATTTTAACAATACCTCATGAATTAGTGCAACTATTGTTTTTGTTTTACCAGTACCAGGTGGACCAAATAATATGTATGGTGCAGGATGGGCTGTTTTATTCAGAATATTAACTATTGCATTTGTCTGTAGTTTATTGAGTCGCTGATCTTTATTGATTAAAGCTATGTTACTGTAGAAGAATTAAATAATTGGATAATTAATTAATGCTATAATTAGGAAATATTACACAATATTCGCAATACACATACGAAACTGGCTGAAGACAAATATCTCGTACTGTTGGATACATTAATTTGTCTATTTTATACATATGGACTAGATGTATAGCATAATGACAGCATCTTATTGGCCAGCTGCAATATTGAAAATAAATATCATACTTCTTACTCTCATCATATTGCTTACTAAATCTGAAACATGTTATTGAAAAACATAATTTATACGGATACAATCTATGCCAAGAAACACTACTAATGCTTAATAAATTATTTACTTATCAGATGTTGATACAAGTATTCCATTGTGCTGTATACTTGTTATTCGGGCAAAGCAACCATTTTTTCCATGAAATTCATTTATTCGTATTATATCATCAACTCGAACAAGCGGATCATCCTGATTAAAAGTCGGGAGGATAATACTGAACACATTCTTACTTTCTTCAAACATACGTGTGATTGTGTGCTCTTTTAAATTATTCCGTTCCATTTTGGTGACAAGTTCATGTCCCTCAACAAATAACATCAACTTTAAAATACATAAATAATAATCCTCTGGTATTTCCTTTAAATTTGTCAAACTCTTTAAACATGCTATATAATTTTTTTGCTTTATAGTAGCAGACCGAGTAGATTTCAATTTATTTCTCAAAATTTTGTTCAAGTCCTTGGGAACAACAACCTTTGGCATATGGATTAATGGTGCTGTACCAACAGTAGTACAATCCCTAAGGAATAAAGTCGCAAACTGTACATTGTTTACTATAATGCAAATTTAAGTTTATTATGACGTACATGTTACAATTAAGAATGGCTTATCTAGCAATTGAATTTCTACCGATTCTTACAAATGTTCCTAATATAGTCATGTGAAGTGCGTTATTCAGTAGCAACAAATAAATAATGTATTTTTTTCTTTTATTAATTGTAATCGAGGCATAGAAGTGTTTCCGTACGCATTTCATTTTAAAATAAGAATAACAATCAATGGAGCAAAGCAATACACTTTATATTATAATTTTTAAATCACAAAATTACCTAAAATGACACGTTATAAACTCAACACACAGCTTACCTATCTTCATTCGATCCCGTTTTTTTTAAATCTGGCTGAATGGTATTCGACATGACTGTGATTATTTGTTCGATCCTACATATTTTCAATAAACATTTATTATTTACATAAAATCCCATAAAACAAGCAAATATCTACGCTGGATAAAATGCTTACGATATATTATTATTTTAAAGGTTCCTTTTGGAACTCGATGACCTTTTCTGTTATGTCGACAATCTACACGAATGGTTTATTATAATCAAAGGACGGGGCTTTCCCCTTTATTTATCGTCGCAGCTTTCGTGGTGTTCCCGATGACTCATATTTTCCTTTCATTTCCGATGCTTCATCTACAGTCCTGCCAATAGTTGTGAACCCCATAAGAAAAAGCAGCGTGCGCAGTAATAAAAGTAAGTACTTTTTGCTTTAATTCGTTGTCTTATCGCTCGATGTAAGGTCAGTCGCACTAGAATACACTTTAAGCTTTCGATACATGCCCTTGCGAAAATGTAAAATGGATGTGTAATGTGAAGTGTCAACGCAGTTGTCTGTCATTTCCGTGATTTCTGTTGTCTACCGGGGTTGACCGGGGTAGTCCCGAGGAAAAGGCCAAAAGGCCCTAGTCAACAATCTCTCCTCGTGCCTATACCACTGAGGAGAGATTGTCAAAGAGGGTCAGCGCGTATGCGTCTAGAGGGGCCGAAAAATTTCACTGCGTTGAGCGCCACTTTGGCGTAACTACATAGCAAAGCAACATAGCTTACATTACAAATCCATAAGTACGGTTGATCGAATAGAGCACTACAATTATCTGCGGGAGTCGCCGGGATCCGGCAAAACGGCCCCTCCAAATACACGGGCGATGACCCTCTTTACCAATCTCTTCTCGGTGCTTATACTATCTACAGGGTGAGCCACGGTAAGTTTACAAAATCCATAGAGCGGCTAGCAAACACAAAAGTCCTAGGCCGTTATTCAATATTCGCAATAATTATCGAGAATAAGAGAAGAATAAGATACTACACGGCCGGCTTTTTTTGCGTTATCCTTCTCCTTACTGCGCCCCGGCGTATTTGTTGGTAACTTATTGGGCCGTCCTATATGGGTCCTATAGCTCGCAGTGGCTCCAGATCCAGCGCTCCTCTCGCTGCTGTTTTAGCGGATACCCTTTCTTTTAATCTTCCGCAATTAATTTCTCAATAATTATTGCTAATATTGAATAACGGCCCAGGACTACTGTGCTTGTTTTAAGCCGGTCTTATGGATCTCTTGTAAACTTATCACGGCCCACCCTGTATAGCTAGTGCATCTTACATCCCTCGATTTTAATGTGGTTGCATGCATGTGGTTTGTGTACTGTTGCGTTCTGTCAAATTCGAAACAAAAAGCTGAAGCTTCGCGATGCGAAGTGAAGACAACAGATATAAAACATGGGTTTTCTGGAGGATACTTTCGTGATCCTTATTACACAGGTGCAAGCCTTATATCCATTTCCATGATCAATTTCCGTAAAGTAACAGATGAATTATATTAGGTTATGCGGAAGACAAGCGTTTTAAGAGTCGAAAAATGATAATTATATCCACACGCTAAAGTTATAACCATGAATCGTGATATCACAATAATTGAGAGTGATACGTATTATTAGCAGAAGAATAAATTTATACTAAAATAGTTTTGTCATATATTATTAATCAATGTTAAACTTAAATTGTATTTGTACGTTTAAAGTTGTAATTTACATTAATTGTAATATTTGAAAGGCAGTTCGAATAAATATTTTGTCCAAGACTTATGCACTTTATTTAATAAATTCTACACGTTACTTATTACTGAGATACTAGCGTTTATAAGAGATTTAAATAACGGTAATATATTTTAAATCTGATGATTTATTGATCATACTCGTTGCAGGTAATGTTCTTCTTAGGAGGATGGGTGTTCTTTGTCAAGAAATTATTCAGAGATTATGAAGTTCACCACAGATTAGTACAACTAATTTTCTCAACGACATTTGCTTTATCGTGCACCATGTTCGAATTAATTATTTTTGAAATAGTTGGTGTACTTGACTCCAGGTAAGAAGATACTTTCTGATGTTTGAATAATGTTAACTTAACAAAATATCCTTTGATTTAGTTCTAGATATTTTCATTGGAATGTTGGCTTGTACATGCTTCTATTTATGGTGATAGTCTTAATACCATTTTACATAGCATTCTTTGTTATCAGTAATATTAGATTTGGTAAGTATATTTAATATTTATGTCACGAATGTAACGTGAAAATTGAACAAGTGATTACGACAAATTCATATGTTTGTATACTATTCTTTTTTATTGTACAGTAAGACTGAATGTGATAAGGCCACTGACTGTTATAGTATATCTTTTTTATCTATACTTGTTTTGGAAAGTGGGTGATCCATTTCCAATTTTAAGTCCTAAGAAGGGCCTATTATCGATAGAACAAGGTGTAAGTCGCATAGGAGTTATTGGTGTTACTGTAATGGCACTTTTATCTGGATTTGGCGCTGTTAATTATCCTTACTCTTCAATGGCTTATTTTATGCGTCCAGTATCTTATGCAGATGTGCAATCTATAGAAAGACGTTTACTACAAACTATGGATATGATTGTAGCCAAAAAGAAAAGGATTGCACTAGCAAAGAAAGGAGAAATTGTAGGACAGCCTGAGGCTCGATTTAGATTATGGGGAATGTTGGGTCCCTTAGCAGGTGCAAAAAGCAATCAAGAAAGTGTGTATCTGCATTAACTGATTTAAATAAATAAAAATAAAGGTAGAAAAGCAATTAGAACATTAAGTATATTAAAATTTTAGCAATAAAGCAATTGCAAATTGAAGTTATGGCATTGGAGGAACTGTCGCGCCAGCTTTTTTTGGAAGCTCACGATATTCAGAATGCAAGAGAACGTCTGGAATGGGCAGCTACCTGGCAGGGAAAATACTTCAATTTTTTGGGATATTTCTTTTCTATATATTGTATGTGGAAGATATTCATTGTAAGTATAAACTTATGTTATTTCTATAATTGTGAAAAGCTGAACTCACAATGGTTTTGGTAGTTTAACTGAACAAATTTTTCTCAGTCTACAATCAATATAGTGTTTGACCGTGTGGGCAAGAAAGATCCCGTCACTAGAGGAATTGAGATTGCTGTTCATTGGATTGGTTTTAATATTGATGTTACCTTTTGGTCACAGCACATTTCCTTTTACCTTGTTGGCTGTATTGTTGTTACCTCTATTCGTGGATTGTTACTTACTCTTACAAAAGTATGTATTGTTATAAATCATACACAGAGATACTTTAGCTTTATATTCTGTGCGCGAAATGGAAAAATTTATTATGTATTGTCAATTTGTGACCTGTGAATCTTTATTTCAGTTTTTCTATGCTATATCAAGCAGTAAATCTTCAAACATTATTGTTCTCATACTCGCGCAAATCATGGTAAGAATAATTAGTTTTGCTTTTAATTATATTGGATACATATGTATTATTAATATTGGAGTTTCTAATTGTCGTACACATTCAAACATGTACTTTTACTTTTCAGGGAATGTACTTTGTATCTTCTGTACTTCTTATGCGTATGAATATGCCTGCTGAATATCGCATCATTATAACTCAAGTTTTAGGTGAACTTCAGTTCAATTTTTATCACAGATGGTTTGACGTCATTTTCTTAGTTTCTGCATTATCTTCCATAGTATTCCTATATTTAGCCCATAAGCAGGCACCGATGGAACATACATAAGTCAAATTACTTATGTAATTAAATTGTACAGCATTTCTCAACATTTTGGTACCCTTAAATTTACGAGCACTTGAGTATGTGTTCCACAGATGAAAAACTTTCACTGCTTAAATATAAATAATTGTATTCATTTACTTGTATCAGTTTGTTTTATTAAGATAAGTAGTTAACCAATTATAAGTAAAAATAAATCATGTACATTTTGATATGTATGCAGCCTATATATAGAAATGTATATTCATTTCAGTTTTATATGATGTGAAGAATTTGATAATGAAATAAAAATATAAATTATGAGGAACATAATCCTGTCATTAATATTTTCATTATGTATATGGTTTTACAAGGCAGTAACAAATCTGCTACCTATGTAATAATTAATTTCTGTCTGTATTTGCTCTAGCATACATTAAATGGATCACACATAGCTGAAAAAAGCATGTGAATTATGTAAACTTATGAATGATTACTGAGCAAATTATGAGTAAAATCATAACGTTATGTAATTAATTCAATAGTCCATTCCTCCCCCATTTTCACACCAGGTTTACGCACTGTCAGTACATTATTATTTGTATTGTATTTTGTGTCAAGTGTTACTTTTCCTAAACCTGCAATGAATAACATTTAATAATAATTTAACAAAGACACTTGAGTATATTATATTTTCAATAATACTTACTGCGTGAAGATAATTCGGCAGATGTAACTCCCTGTGGTGGATTTGCAATATCAATTCTTTCCAAGCTACTATTCGTTTCGTACAAAGCTAGCTTATCTATCAATGTAGATGTAAGAACTTTTCCATTGAAGTAAAGCTGCATATACGTATACTTTCCATGGCGATATTCAAAACTAATTTCATCATCTATGTAAAGAGTACCATTAGCTTGACCATTCTTGTCAGTAATAATTACTAATGTGTATGGATCATTTTTCATTGGAACTGTACTACGTCGTATTCTCATTTTACGTGGCACAATAGATCCAGCTCGTTGAAACACAGGGATTTTATAAAGTGTTACTGGTATATTAACAAAACCTGATTGACTATATTCTTGCATAGTATCGACTTCATACCAACTGATTTTCCCTTCACCTGGGAAATAAACGCTCACTTCAGTAGCACCTGCATGAAAAACTGGGCGTACTAAGATTGCATTTCCGACCATTAATTCATCATCAATTGTGAATGTTTCACTTTCAGTGGGATAATAGGTCCATAAAGGAGCTATCACTGGTGTTCCAAATACTTCGTGTTCTCTGAACAATGTATACCAGTATGGTAAATACGAGTAACGCATTGTTAATGCCTCTTTTATGATTTGAGTAGTCTCGTTGTTAAATGTCCAAGGTTCACGACGTCTTGTTTCTATGTGTGAGTGTTGACGGAAGAAAGGTAGCCATGCACCTGCTTGATACCACCGAATTAGCATTTCAGAATCAGGATTTTTAAAGAAACCGCCCACATCAGCACCACAGAATGATATGCCAGAAATAGCTAGCGAAAGGCACATTGGATAGCTATGTCGAAGATGACTCCATTCTGCACTATTATCACCAGTCCATATTGCTGTATATCGCTGCGAACCAGCATAAGCTGATCTAGTTAGAATAAATGGCCTTAAAGAACCTCCAGATCGCCTGAATAGGGCCTCATATGTGGACAGTGTGTTTACAAGTCCATTGATATTATGAATATCTCTATGTTCCCAACCTCCATAGTGAATGGTATCTTTTGGTAATGTTATCTCAGGACCATTAAATACACTTGGTTCGTTCATATCATTCCAAATGTACACATCATTAGTTGTGCCATGAAATTTATCCAAACTGTACTGTTTAATATAATACTCGCACACCTTAGGATCAAAGAAGTCCAAATATGAGGACGATCCAGGCCAACACCAACCTTCATAATCTTCCCCTCCCTTGGTTTTAACATAATATCCGTGTTTGGTAGCATCATTGTGCAGAAAATAGCCAGTATCTCTTTTAATATGTGGGTCAATAATAACTACCAATTTTCTGCCTTTAGTTGTTAAATTGTGTATCATTTCTAATGGATTTGGGAATTTTCGTGCATCCCATGTGAAATATTTTTTGTGATCTGTATATTCAATATCAAGCCACATAACATCCATTGGTAAATCATATACATCAAAATTGCGAGCAATTTGTTCAACGTCATCTTGATCCTTATAATTCCAACGACACTGATGATATCCCAGGGCAAATACCTGGAAAATATATTTCATATATGTTAACACATTTGAAGGTACATATAAAAACATCAGTATAGTATTACCTGTGGTAAAGGAGCTGTGCCTGTTAAGGTTGTGAATTGCTTAAATACATCTAATGGTTTTGGACCCAACATGAAAAAGACATCGATCACTCCAGATTCCGACATAAAATGTGCATCTACTTGAGGTTTCTTTGTCGACCGAGATACAAAGTTAACAATGCTTTCAACAACATTATTGTCTGCACTTGATAAAATGTCAACCCATGTTTCTGCAGCATTGTGCCAAAAAACTCCCGTTGTTTTGTTGTTCCTGTTATGCCATACAATAAAATATTTTTATTTTGTCTTCTCCGATAGTAACATTATTATTATTAAAACTTACACATAGGGCAGTAACTTATGAATAATTAAGAAACGTACCCATGAGCATAAAGAACTGGTATTGCGGCATACAGGGACATCTTCTCATTAACTTCATACTCAAAAACATCTAAATTATATAGCCTATAAGGATCTGTTTGCTTTGTAGATTTCAAAGCAACAGAATCAGCATGTTCTGGAATGCCATATGCATGTTCGGCTCCTGGAAAACTAAAATCTAAAGCAACTGCTTCTGGGCCATATGGTTTGGAATCATGATGATTTTTAAAATTTTCTTCCCAAGCGCCTGGATCTTCATCAGCTCCATCCCCTGGAAATTGTGCTTCCGCATTTTCAGTATCCTTAGGATTATCTTCCTGTTCCGGTTTTCTAAAATTCAATATGATTTGTATAATACAGAATTACGATATACTTTTGATTTTATTTACAAAGATCGATCATACTTCTCTGGTTTCGTGCGTAGATGTTCAAATCTCATTAGGCCTCGTGCATTTGCAGATACAACCAATACATTTTGGGAATATAAATCTAGTCTAAATGGATTTATAATTAAGTCAGCTTTGTTTTCGCCACTTGCTAAAACTATATGTACATCGTCTTTCTTGATTAAGTCTATCGCTGCTAACTGAGGCTGATCTTGAAGGGAATGTTGTACTTCGTATCTGGGTTTTAATGGATTCTTCTCATTGATATGAAGTCTGAATGTACTTTTCTTCAATGCGGTGAGTTTAACCACAAAAAATACACCTGTATCTTTGTTATATAGATCTATAGTTACAGTGGATTCATTATGTGCAAACGTGTCTGGTAAAAGTTGATACGGAGTTTTGCCTACTTCCGTCTTTCTACATCGCCTACAAGAATTGATTAGCATATATACGTCTCTCTTAAATGCTTATAACCTAAATAAATAAATCGAATAAAAGTATATTTACCGACAAAAGCTACTTTGCTCACATGTTTTGAAATTATCTCTAATAACTGCGTTGACTAAGAGTGAGCAACATATTAGTAAAATTACTACTCCCAACCTAAAAATTAGAGAAGCATTACTCCAATCACAATATAATACAGGAATGCACCTATAATCTCATTTCTTTATGACGAAATGTGGTTTATCGCGTTAAATAGCAATATGTTTGGTTTGTATGGTTTCATATGGTTGTAATTTGTGAAATTATGAAAAGAAAAAGGAAAGAGAGAAAGAAGGAACATTACTCAGAAAAGAACCTACAGTGGATTTAAGAAAATTGTTTTTATCATAATAGTTCGCTTTAAGCGTAGACGGGTTTGAAACGTAATTGTACAAAGTATTGTTAGAGAAAAAACTATATATCACGAGTAATTCTACCGCTGACAAGTCAGCATAATTATCAAATCGGCGCGATGTATTGCGAGAAGAAGATAATTTTACGTCAAGATCCGAAGGCAACATCATCGGCTAAGAATAACAGCCACAAGGAAGCTTCATTTATACAGGAAAGTAGAAATGGAACACCGGTAATTTAATGTTTGAGAATGAGGAATGATGTTCTTACCGCTCGTACGAAGCCATGTTGAAAACTACCTGGCTGCTATTCCGCAATCCGCATCTCTCTCAAGTCTCAATGTACCGAACGAAGAACGATAATCGATTTCGTAGATGGCGTGCGCATCACTACGAGACTTGCTATCGATAAAACGTGCTGGCGCAAACATTCGTTATCTCCTCGAGTTCTTTCAACTTTTAACGCTAGATCGTTTTGCGCAACTAAATATTAAGGAAGAACTGACAATCGCTGATAGGATTCTATTAACGTAACGAGGGTGAATGAACGAAAGACCCAGCTAACATCGCACATCCAATTTATTAGAATTACAGTAGTAATAATGCATTCAGTCGGCAGGGAAAATACATTCCTATGTTATCTATACATTATATAGAAGTTTGGCACTCGGATCGGTTTCGGTTCGGTGGATGTATAAAAGCCTAACTTTTCATTTCTAGCATATCCATTAATTAACGAATTTTAAACGTAGTCAATGCTAATTGGGAGCGTTAATGTATATGCTATGAATCGACGTAACGGTGTCTCTCTCACTGCCTCGCTTTCTACGTAAGAGTATATCTTTAAGTGTACATATAATCGTCATCGCTATACAGGGTGTTCCGTCATTAGTGTAAGAACCGCGAATGGGGGCTCCTAAGCTGATTAGAAATAACCTTTCTTTGACAAAATATAGGGCGCGGCGTCGTCTTTGAGTTATTAACTCCTTACCATACAATGACGAAAAATAAGCGAAATGTACTTCGAAATTGAACTGTCCAGAGGTTCTGCGGTAAGAGCCGTACTGTTTACGGTCCTCTTATAGAAAAGACTTATCACTTTTTCCATTTTATTGTCACAACGTACGCACGCAATACATTCCGCCAACCAGGGCTATTTCCTGTTTCTTTGGCCACTCTACCAAGCGTCGAACACGATTTCCGTCCTACCCAGAAACTGATAATTGACGACACGCAAGTATCAAGCTCTTTTAGAATGATCCGAGGCTCTATTTAAGAATCGAAAGCCCTTCGACAGATTTATCGCCTCCCACGATTGCTTGACGCACTTGAAAATTCATCGCGATCGCCCCACGCGCCAATCCAGGCACGTGTCTGCCTTAGAAAAGTATTCGAAGCTAACAAATAAATTTACGAAAGAATGCTACGCAAACGAGTTTGCGGAAAAATGCTATCCGAATAATTTACGAGAAAGTGCTTTTCGAATAGGTGAAAAAGGATTAGCGGATTGCGGAATATCAACGGACTGCCAATATGAAACCAAAATAACTCCCAGTCACCGATAAAAATGGGTCGCTGTTGTTGGATTCCTGCATCGATTCGATAGAAGAATCCGTACGAAGCTGCGCCTGATATTTTGCCAAGGGAAAAAGTTGTTTCTGATCAGCCCGAGGAGTCCCCATTCACGGTTCTTACACTAATTACGGGCCACACTGTATATAACATTCACTTTAGAGTTTCTTCTTATTTACACGAATCCTAAGACTCGATTTACCGCCGTTCGCCGTTACTTCTTGCGCAGATTTTTAGCGAACGTAAAACCGACAAATTTGCGCTCTCCCTCTCTCTCGCTCTCTCTCTCTTTCTCTTTCTTACGACACCGTGTAATACTGAAACACACACGAATAGCATCATCTATTACGCGTCACTGTGACGTGTCCACTGATAATGCACGCGCGCTTAAAAACAACAGAATTGTCCATCGACGCTCGAGGAGGAGCGCGGTTTCTTATAGAGTATCGCAAAAGTTAATTCGATTGATCGCCTAATCGCGTAATTTGGGAGAGGAGCCTACCAATTTAAATAGATAACGTCGGCAATTGATTCAATGATTAATGAGCAATCGGAGATATCGCTATTGTGCGCGTTCTCTCGTGCGCTTCTGGTGGAAAAGGATAAATGAAAAGAGCGAAGCCGTACGGCGCGCGCTAATCGATGCTCGCTCGGCCAAGAGTTAAGAATGCGCTTACGATCGTCGAGGGCAAAATGGGTCACGATGCGGGAGCGTCTTTTTAAGAGCGTTAAACGATAAACAAGCGCTCCTCCTACACAATGGAATTTGCACTAAGAAGCATTGCCCTTCGCCGATTAATTACGAAAATTTAAATCACCCGCTCCACCGTTCCTCGTTCACGAGAATACCGAGATCGTCGAGATGATTTGTGCAGTTCCCTTCCGCTCGCGCTCGGCCGTAAGAGCGTAAAAACGGACGGCGAAGGAAAAACTAGTCAAAGGAGGAAAGGGACGTGTGAAAAGATATGTGCGCATTCGAGCGTTCCATTTGTCGTGAGAATCATCCCAGACGCGTCAAACATGCTGAGAATTGTTTTCTTTGCAACTTTTCGAGAATCGCATTCACTGTTAATACTCCACTCCACTCCGACGCAATGCAAATGAAATATTTCTTGCGC
The DNA here is from genome assembly GCA_944319695.1 of Tiphia femorata. Lineage (NCBI taxonomy): Eukaryota > Metazoa > Arthropoda > Insecta > Hymenoptera > Tiphiidae > Tiphia > Tiphia femorata. The sequence continues at coordinate 15,620,679 of OX090895.1, read as the reverse complement.
TTAAAACGTCGAGCTTTCAACGTTTGAAAACGAACCTTTGCCACCTTTTGTATCCGACTTCTCTTCGGTATCACCTTATCTATCTCCTTGCGAGTTTCGCGCAAAATCACGCGGAAAATCGCAAACTCACATTCTCTCTCTCTCTCTCTCTCTCTCTCTCTCTCTTCTTTTCTTTTCTCACTGCAAACCTTAGCTCTCGATCGAACAGAAGAAATGAAAGGAACCCCAAGTGGATTACGCCTTGGAGCAGGAGGAGAATCGAACGTGTCCCCGAATCTCAACGATCGAGCGCAAGACTTGGATTCTAAATTTCTAACCGGATTTCACGTCGGTCCAAGAGCCGAGACGGATCGTCCCGGTGCCCCTCTCTTCCTCTCACCCTCTCTCGTTCTTCACTCTCGCGTTCGTGACTGCCCAAGGCTCGAGGTCGCCCGCACGATGAGCAGTGGGCTTCGTCCGATCGGCGAAAGATACGCATTCTTTAGGCACATTGAGAGTCCATCGTAATCGTCGCCGAGGGTCGCGTCGACGAGCTGAAAAACTCCGTCTCGCATCTTTAAACGAATGGTACAGTCTTGAGAAAGTGTCGGCCCCAAGAGCGGGAGGGCCCGGGACGCTACGGTTTGTTTCGCTTGCGCGAAACAGTCCCCTCCTGCTAGACCCAGTACTGATTCCTTCTGAGTAAGGGGTTGTTGGTTCGCTGACTCGTGCTGGACTGGCAGGCTAGATCCGAGGTGTCGAAGCTGCTCCACTCGTCACCGTCCGCGACCCCGTAAGGATACCTCGCGGAAACGTCCACCTCCGAGCCCGTGATGCTCTCCAGAGGACTAAGGGGTATGACTTTGCACTGTGGAAGGGTCGAGGTCATACTCGAAGGGAGAACGGGTAGAGGTGTGCTGGAGGCCACGCTGTTGTGCTCGTTGGTGAACCTCTTGAGGTGCGGAGTGGTCGGCATCAGGTGATCCGGAGGCCTTGGAAGTGGCATCACACCCACGGCAGGAGTAACCTCGGTTTTGTTCTCCTCGGTGTGCTTGTACCTGCTGTGACGACACCTGATCGTCACTATGACGATCACCCCGAGAACGAAGACACCGATGAGCATGCCGAAAATGAGAAGATAATCGTTGCTCATGTTAGGCGCTATTGCCATCTCGCCCTCGTGGCCAACCGGGTCCATAGGCCCGCCCAGAGTGACGTTGTACTCGTCCGAGTCGGCCTTCACCCGAAATCTATACTCCCCGGTAGACGGTTGAAAGATCGAGGCGGCAAGAACGAAGCTGAAACTGTCCGACACGCCTTCGTACTCCGCGGTCGGTACCTTTCTGCAAACCAGGTAGATAACGCCTGAAACAATTTCCTGATGGGTGAACCTCGAGACGTCCTTCTCGCGCGTCGCCCTCTTCTCTCCCGAGGACGAGGAACTTCTGATTATCCTCTTGATCTTGCCGAATTTAGGCTTCCTAGTTACAGTGTAAACTGGATTGCTGCTGGTCAGTTTGGCGAGAGGAGTGGCGTCCATTTGGTGCAGGCTCAAACGATTCTTCTCGCCTGCCAAGGCTACCATCGGATTCATTATCATCAGAGGCACCACACCGATTTCAACTAGGATGTGCCTCTGCTCAAAGGTGCTCAATCGTGCTGCCAACTCGAGACTGTCGTTGGACACCGTCATGTCGATCTGCATGAACATCACGCTCTTGGATAGCAAATCAGTTTGCCTGAATTGAGTAGCCGCGGTGTCCCTGACGTAGAGGACTCCGTGTTTTGGACCAACGGTAACCTCGTAAGTGACCAGGTCTTGTCGCGCGTTCGTGTCCAACTTCACATTCTCCTCGCTGATCAGCGCGACGTTCGAGCCCTGTTGCAATTTCACTGGACCGGGCACGGTTACGTTCAAGCGTATCGGTAGAACGTGAACGTTGAACACTTTGTAGGTCGGATTGAAGCGTCCGTCCCAGACTCGAAAATAGAAAGAGACCGCCTGGAGAGGCCCGTTGTGCTCGTAGACCAGACGATTGGAATCGACGTCGTATTGGGAGAACTTGTTCACTTGGCGCACCTCCGACGTGTTCTGCTCGAAGGGTAGAAGAAGGAGTCTACCGTACGTCGGTCTGGATATTACGTCGTAGATAATCTCGTCGGGTGGGGTGTCCGGGTCGCTGGTGAGAAGATTCTCCGAAGTTATGGTCTGATTTTGATTCTGCACCACTGTGATGTAGGGATCGTTGGTGATCAGCTTGAACGGCTCGTCGTTCACCGGTTCGATTACCACGGGAACGGTGACGTTGCAGAGTAACACGTGGCCCGGCGTGAGGTAGAGGGAGAAATTTATTCGATCCTCCAGAGTGTCCGAGTGATCGTGGTAATAAGCGATCTTCCCTCCTTCGACCTGCGGCTGGGTGAACGTAGTCACGTTCAAATCCGGTATCAGCATCACGTGGCCGTGGCTCGGTTGATTCACGAGTCTCGAAAGCACAGCTGGATTCTCTATGCCCGCATTTGTTCGTAGAAAGGAAACTATGCCGCTTATATTCATGATGATTTGCGTGGAGCCACCCTCCTCCACTCTGGCGCTCTTGATCGATACGTATCTGTCCAGTCCGCCACTCGCCACGGAAATGTCTATCTGAAAGAGCTGTGGAGAAAGAACGAAAAGTGTATGTACAATTAGTCAGATTCTTCGACGAATCTAGGGTCTTTGTTTGTTGCGTACAAATGTAGTCACAGGCCCACTGTGCGAGTGGTGGCAGCATCTCACGGATCGCAGACGTGCTCACCGGACTAATTAATAATATAATCGATACGCTGCGATCCGGGAGACGCCTTGACTCATGCTAACTGTCTCATGCGTATCCGAGCTCACTCAACTAATAGTGTAATAAGACTCTTAATATCACGCGACGCTCATTAGAATCACTCATTCAGATAACTCAAAACTGTAATAACTCAATAGTCGCGTTAGTTTAGCTCACCACGTGCTGTACTTCCAGTACACCATCGCCGCCAATACGGCACAGCACGTGGAGGAAAACTCATAAGGTGGAATTCCGTGGTTGCGGTTCTACACAAACTAATAGTTCAAATCATACCGAAAAGACTCGTTTAGTGCGTGCTCATGATAGTTCTAGATTTAGTACATCAACACCCGTTCTAGTGTCACTCGTACTTTCTCACACACCATAGTCCTCACTCACACTACTCTAGTCCTTCGAAGCTCACTCACTCAAATTCACTCTCTCATCCGCAACACTCTTTTGAATGTTTTTTTTCGAATTTCTTTGTTCGTTCCAATTTCTCACCTGATTCGCTAGAGATTCGCCAAAGTGGGTCTCGACTACGAACACAAAGGAGTCGTTAGCCATGAGATCCATGAATTGTTTGGTGTGCTCGTAAAACACTTTACTGGCGTTCACGTCCTGCTGATTAAATCTGTCGACCTCGAGCCAGGCGCCCTCGTTGGTTTCCACGATGATTTTTCCCAAAACCGGACCATTTCTTACCACGTACCGTATCTCCCTCGCCTCGTCCGAGCAGTGCGCCAGCAGCAACTTGTCCGAAATCATTTTTCTCGTGAGCGGGAACACGTTGAGCGGGGAATTGTGCTCGATTGCTAGGTGTACGGGTTTCGCCAGCACCGGTATCGTGTAAGTGTCGCTCGCGTGTATCCCGTCGTAAAGAACGAAGGCGATCTCACCGTCTGTACCATCTGAAACACAATTTCGCCACATGTCTCTGGGACCACCACCGGCGAGAGCCTTTTCGAGCGCGTAAACTGTCCTCGAGGGATATCAGTTATTACAAATTACCTCGGCGAACCGAGTCTCGAAACGAGCGACGCGAACCTTCTGTTGAGAATTTAACGCTTGACGCAACGACTATTTCCTTCCCACCCCCGTTTTCCTCTTATGACTTTTGGTCACGGGCCGTGAACGCGTACGCGCGGCAACGATTTATAGCGCATATCTCCAATTCCAAAAGCAAAACAATTTTCCCGGGCATGCATCCAGAACGATAGAGGAGACCACACCGGACTCTATGCGCATTCAGGCATCACGACCGCAAAGGGTTCGTCGACGTATCGATCTGGAGCGAATCATTTTCTAGCCGCGACTGACGACTGTCCACTGTGGGAGATCACTCTACTCACTTGTGTGCGCGAAGACGATCATCGACTCGTCGATTTGCCTTTGAGTGAAGTTATAGATGTCGAACTGCGGCGCGTCTCGGGTGTGTAGGTATCCGTTACGCACGCCGGTTACGTTGAATATCAGGTCAGCGGGGGTGGTGTCGTTGTCCAAGGCCGCGAGTAGATCAGACGTCAAGGTAACCGAGCCACCCTGCCAAACGTTCAGCCTGCTGCTGTTCACCAGCACCGGCACCTCGTCGTTCACCGGCTGTACGTTGATCCGAACGTCGAACGGCTCGCTGCTCTTGTCGCCCGCCGTCACCACCATCTTGCACGTGTCCCTCGAATGCTCGTCGCCGTTGTGCTTGTAAACGATCACGCCCGCGCTCAGATGCTTCTGCGAGAACTTCTTCACCTGAGTGTTCTTCGTCGAGTCCAAGAAACTGCCGTGCTTCGGTTTATCGACGATCCGGTAGTCTGTGAGCTTGCCGGCGTAATAAGCAGTCAGCACGTAGAAATTCGACTCTTCGAGGATCACGCTTTTGCCCTCGACCACGACGATGCCTCTGGACTCGACGTAAAGTTTCTCAGGAACGATGACGAAGTTGACGCTTAGACCGTGTAGCCATGTGATCCCGTTGGTCACGTCCACGACGAACCTGTCGTGCGTTTGATTGGTCACGGATTGCACGTAGAACACTCGGCCTTCGTTGATTAGACTCTGCTCAAAGTGCTTGACCATCGTGCCAGCGTACTCCTCTCTGGGCTCGTCGTTGCTGTTATAGTTGCTGTTGTTGTTGCCGGGTGTGCCATGATCCTCGTGAGTCTGAAGTTCGAGGTAACCGTTCTGCGGCCACTCCTGAACGAAGTAGACGATTTCCGTGGATGATATTTTCGGGTGCATTATCTCGATGCTTTTTCTGCTAATAAGGACACTGGTGGACTCTTCCACGAATACCGTCTTGTTGTTGAGAACGACCAGAGACTCCCAGTAGCTCTCGGGATAGACCTTCACCGACAGAAAGCCCTCGGTCTCCGCGCCCTTTATCGACACCCTGAACTTGAAATCGTCCTTCGTCAAGGATCCACCCAAATGTCTGTAGGAGACAGCTCCGTGCGCCAGATCGGCCTGCGTGAATCCAGCCAATTCTCTAGCGTGCTTCAGCAGCACGCCGTGTTTCGGTTTCTCCAGCAGCGCGTACCTGATGTCCTTCTCGCCGGTGTAGACGTTGGTCTCGACGTCCAACTCCTTGGGGCGCAGGGTCACCGATCGATTGAACTGCACCACCGTCCCGTTGCTTTCTTTTAATCTAACGTAAGGTGGACTGGCCTGCACGTTGAGAGCGCCAGTCGTGTAGAAGTGTCCGTCGGTGACGCCAAACTCGATCCTGGTGTGATCCTCTCCCTGATGCCTCAACAGGATTCGCTCCTGGTCGATGTCTTCCTGGGTGAACTCGTGAATCTGCACTCCGGGATTGGATATCTTGAATATAGCGCTAGGCTCGTGGTCCCTTCTGGTGTAGAGAAGGTCCGCTGGGTTGGTATCGATGTCCTTGTCTCGGTAGGCGAGGTCCTTGCCGGTGACGAGTCTCTCGCTTCTCGAGACCACGTGGAAGATACCGTTGGCCGTCCTCTCCGGGGGATTGTCGTTCTTCATGGACACCTCCACGCGAAACTCACCGACGTACATGAAATCGACCGCATCCCTGGAAACGGCGACGAAGCGGAACGCGTCCTCCCTCGTCTCGCTGTCGTCGTGAACGTAGTAGACCTCCTGGGACTCGAGTTCCTCGCTGATGAAATAATCGGTGCGATTGCGAGCCTTCTGGCCGGTTATTACGGCGAGCCAACCGTGTCGCGGAGCGCTGGTGAGATTGTAAGCGAGGGACGACAATCCGTAATCCTTCGGGTTCATGCGATTGATTCTAATCGGGACTCTAGATCCCTCGTCCACCCTGAGAGTCTCGGCTCCGTCCACTTGCCTCGAACCCTTTCCCAGCTGATATCGTATCGGAAGTCTCGAGATTATATCGACGCATTGCGGGGCGCTCACCTTAAACGCAATTTCGTCGTCGATCGGTGAGTAGGACCTCTTGTAGAGGCGATACCTCAATCTTCCCGCCTCCACGTCCTCCTGGGCGAAGGTGTCGCTCGTTCTCAGCTTCCGACTCGCCAGCAGGAGATCACCGTACTTGGGGGAGTCCAGGAGGACGAAGGAGATTTTGTTGAGCGCCGTCTCGAGGGGATTGGTTTGATACTTGAGGTACTGGTGGCCTATCGCAACCTCGACCGCGTTCGTGAAATTGATCGCCACTCTCCTCGCCTCCCTCAGCTCGAGATCGATGAAGGTGATCCTAAAGTCGAAGGTCTGCTGCGTCCTCACCTCCCTAACGCTCGCTTGGAATTTGAATTCGTCCTGATTGGGGCTACCGACGTTGTGGAGGTATCGTACCGTGTGCAACTCCACGTCCCTACTCGTGAAGTGATCCACGTTCGTCCACGAGGCCGAGATCTCCTTCAATTTTTGCAGGGTACCGTGCTGCGGCGCCGATACCACGTCGTAGCGTATATCGATCGTGCTGTCGTCCGAATTCGTGGCGAACGAGAGATTCGCCGGCGTCAAGTAGGAGTAAGAGCGATGCACCACCACGAGGCCGGTGTTGTGCATCAGTTTGATTTGCAACGGATAAGCGGATACGCGCAGGTACGCAGGCTGGCTACTTTCGATCCCATCGCTGACCTGGAGACCCAGCATGGCGTTTGGCTTCGCTGAAAAAAGCGAAAAAAAAGAAGGCAATGGGACGAGCCCCCGCTGTAGAGCGTCCAGTTGTGTAGATATTCTGACCGCCCTCCGACCGACGTATCAATCAAGCCGCGTTCGCTCGCGTTCGATTTTATCCTTCCCTCGAATTTCGAGAATCCCGGATGCACCCGCGCGTACATCCCTCCCCCCGCGTATTCTCGCTTTTTACGAATTAAATTTTCTCTCCATTTTATCGATACCCGTCAATTTGTTTATACGGTATGACGACAACGACGACGACGACGGTGACGCGCGACGTATTATTAAATCACCTTCGGAATTATAACCGGATGCGAAATACGCCCACGGTTGACCTTTCTCCAAGGGTTGGAAACGTGGGGTCGGCGTAGTCGGTCGATGTGATATTTACGAGAAAGCGTACCATTTCCGCGATGCACGTAGGCGATCAGCCCTTGCATTAATTCAGCCTGTGTGAAGGTGTCGATAGGTCGCCCGGGATAAGTCAGCCTCTCGATATGACCGGCATCCGTGTCGGCTCGCAGGACCGTGTAAACCAGCGTTTCCGAGGGTGTGTCCGCGTCGATGGCCCAGATTAGCTCCTTGGTCAGTATTTTTCTTGTGCCCTGCGGAATGTCAGCGTTTTCCGTCTCTCCGTTCGGCCAATAACAGATATCAGAAGGTAATGCGCGAGACCGGGTCGAATCTTTCTCGACCGCCTCGAATGGACCAGCGGTTGGCCAGAGGACGGGAACGAGGAGGGGGAAGAAGCGCGGGACGAGAAATCTCGAGGAGAATAAAAATAAAAAAGGAGGAAGAAGAAAACGCAAAGACTCACGGGACTGGCTCGTGCGAGAATCTCATAGGAAATCGTCACCTATGTTTCTTATCCCTCCTGGGATTCTCCGAGACGAGTCGGCGGGCGTTTACGGTCGCCAAGGGATCAGACGAGACCATCAAAGAAGCGATACGATCTCGAATGGCGAACTCTCCCGCGAGCCCTTACGACCGAAGCTGCGACGACTAATGGGCACGAAAGCGCGAAATTCCCTCTATCAGGTAAATCAATTTCATTGTGACTTAATTGGCGCGAGCTCCTTCGCGTGCCCGCGTGTAAGCGGGCCGACCGACGGCATGAGGTGTAGCTCGTCGATCGTTCGTCAATCTTCAATTAATTGATTTACTACGGTCGCAGGAAGCACCGGCTGTTACCGACGCGTCGCGTCAAAAGCGCGCACACCGCTTCGCCCAACGCAGCAGCCTATCAGGTTACCGTATTGTCGGGAAGAAAGCGCTTTTCGCGTTAAAGCTTCTTAATTTGCTAGTGAACGCAAAAGGGGACGAATGCGAAGAGAGCCCGTTCTCCTGTTCGTCGCGAGCTTCTCGTCCAAGGGAGTAAGCCGGGGTTGGAGAGCGGAAAAGGAGAAGAGGGGTAGAGGTGGCGGGGTGAACGCGGGTCGTTCGACTCATCCTTTATTTTCCAGTGTATCTCTCACTTGAGCGAGTCGCAGCACTTTCGCCGTAGGTATTTCGAGAAGTGGCGGGTCATTGACAGGAGTAACGTTGACGTGCAGCGGGAATCTCAGTCGTCCTTGGAGATATCCTGGAAGCGTGTAGCCCGCACCGGCCACCAACGTCAGCTCCAGGATCATGCTGTCCTCCGTGGTTTCGCTTCCATCGTGCATATATTGTATCTGTCCCGAAATTTGATACAACAATGGGGGATTATAAAGGCTGGCGAGGCACGTGTGGTCGAGGGAGCCAATTATTAGGGCGATCAACAGACGGGGTTGAAACTAAATATTACAGATAGTTTTACTGGAATAACAATGCGCATATCTGCACAATAGCTATTGCCTGGTAATCGAGAATCGCCGATATAACGGAGAACGAATAAACGGTGCACGCAGGGTTTACAAAGTCGATATTCGTGGAAAATCGAGACACGAATTGATCGCGCCGTCGAGGGTACTTCTCTTAGGCGTTCGTCCTAAACGTAACAGAATCTCTCCACCTCTGTTTTTTTTTCCTTCGCGCCCTCGTAACAACGAGAAAGAGAGAGGGAGAGAGAGAGAGAGGAGCACGGCGATGGGAGTAGGGTTAATTGGGTCAATTTGTACGGTTCCACGAGATTACACGGGGGTTTAGCGTCTTAATAGGTAATATCGTAGTTCCCGTTCAAACGGAGTTCTGCCTCGTCGATGAAATTCAAAGATTATAGCCTGGCCCACCGCGCCGTCGACGAGTGCGAGTACGTGGGGTGCCTTCGAATCAAAATCCCTCCGTCTGCCTTGCTGCTAGTCGTGGTCCGCCGGCGCGCGCGCGATACCGAGAGAATACGAGAGAAGAGCGCGCGCGCGCTTACTCGCCCGTGCCCTCGTGGAAGCGGCGCGTCTCGGCGAGCTGCTGACTTCTCGAGGGCTCGGGCGAGCTGTTTTCTTTAGCCTGGCGCCAGATCCCACGTCTCCGTTCAGCCGTGGTTGAAATTAATTAAATCTGAGCGCGTTAAGATCGAAGGCGGCGATTAGCATACCGAGTGGGAGGCGTTACCAAGCATCTGTATAGAGCGTCGGGGATGATCCGCAGCGGGGAGACGAGGAAAAGGAAGGGGAATGGAATGAAACGAGGAGAAGGTGGAGAGAAAGGGGACGCGACCGGGAAAGGATGAGTCCCGGGGTGGCGCGAAATAAAACGATTTAGAAAGTAATTGGCGATCCGTGGGTGAGCGGAGGCGGCAGGGGCGTCCGAGGCAGAGGGGGTGGAAGGTAATGCCCGATAGACATAAAGACCCTCTCCCGTCTCTCCGCTTTTTACCAGTGGTTCGAGCGATCGATAGCGATTCTCCACGAAAAAAGCATTAATGAGCGTCGGCGATGTTTATAAATAGTGCGGACTGTCGTTGGATAAATCAAGGGTGGGTAGAGAGAAGAGAAATAGAAAGAAAGAGAAATAGAAAGAGAGAGAGAGAGAGAAAGAGCGAAGGAGAAAGAGAGAGTTGGGCGAGCGCGCCAGTCAGCCAGCCAGCCAGCCAGCCAGCCAGTCGACCGAGGGCACCCTGTGAAGTCGAGCGATCTTACACGTTACACGTCCCCTCTACGGCTTTCTAAAATTAGTCCTTATGGCGTGTACTATGTATAGCGCCCTCGTACGCGCGCTATGACGAACTGGAAGACCGCATGATTTTCCACGTTTCGCCCGTCCTTCTTTGGGGACGCTTTCTAGCCCGCGCGCGCGCTCCACCCGTCGAACGAGAGGCGATAAACCGCTTTGCAATTGTCTCTCGAATTCCCCTGGAATGAGAATTCCTCGAGTTTGACCGATTATTATCACTGCGGTAAGCTGAGGAGGTCCGCATTTCTGTCTACACCGATTTGTCGCCTCGCTCCGGAGTCCGTTAAACTATCGATCACCCGACCACCAGCGACAGGAGGAGGGAAATATAATTTTCGTATTTTCTCTCGAGTCTGATTCTCTCCGTCTCTTTTCACTTCGCACGTTCGTTCACTCGGGGGAGCCACGGCTATTCCCTTAAACTCCCTCGGAGGTATTACATTTCGAGTTTGTTTCCGCGTAGGAGACAAGCTTGGTGAGCGATTACCTTATCTTGGTTTATGTCCTGTAAGGTGAAGGAGTGATCAGTACGGGTTGTTAGAAGGTCCAGAGCCAGCGTCCCGTAAGTGGGTGGTGTCACCAAGGTAAAGACAACACCGGACTCCTCTACGCCAAATTTGGCGATGTCTAGCACCATGGCGATGTTATCACTTGTCACCAGCACGTGCTCCCCCTCGGAAACTGCCAGGGAACTCAGAGAGAGAATCTCGAGATTCACGGGCAAGTTTGCGTTCGAGTATACCTGTAACCGAAATCATTTATATTAATCTCTCACTCGGCTCCCAGCTTCAATGGCCCTGTCTCACCCTCTCTCTCTCTCTCTCTCCCTCTTCACCTCTCTCACGCTCTCTCGTTCCTCTCAATCCTTCTCTTCGCTTCTTTTCTCGCGCCCAGCGAGAGATCGCGACGGAGCGTGGCGAGGCAAGAGAGGGACAGAGAGAGACGAGAGTACATTTTCGCAGGTACGATCCATTTAAAACTTTATATTAACTCCGTGCCCGCAAATGTGAGCTTGGCAGTCTCTTTTTCCAGAGGCTCCACCCTTTCTCGTTTCACTCACGGCGCGTCTTCCCCTCGCGCCCGGGCGCGCTTGTCCCGGCGAGAGTCGGGCGGAGGGCGAAAACCGTGCGCGCGTCCCTTTGTTGCAAAAATGGTATATCCAGCCACGTCGGGCTCTTCTTGCGCATAATTCCCTACACTTGCCATTCACCGTTAAACGCACAATGGTCCGAGTCGCGAATTCAATCCATTACCGCGTATCTGCGCTTTGTTAGCGGTCGGTTACGCGCGGACAATGCTCGAACGTTAGGAAGCCCTAGCGTCCGTACCTCCCGGGATTCTGTCGCGCGGCGCAGGCCGGCGGGACGAATTGAAATAAGCACGCATTCACCGACCTTGTAATCCTCGGCGTAAGTGGGCTTGATGCAGAGCGGTTGGTCGCAGGTGCACTTGAACGAGTTGACGCCCAACTGCGAGCAGGATGCTTCCTCTACGCAAGGCTCGGCCTCGGCGCACGGGAATCCCCATACACAACCGACGACGATCCCTTGGCTGACCTTCACGTCCGGCAGACCGAGTTTCTTGTTATCCAATACCATATTTCTCAGGCAGCCCTTGTAACTAACGTCCCCGGATTTCAGACCCTTGCCCAGAGCACGCGCCCGCTTGTTGAGCTCGGTCCCGCCTATGTAGAGGGTGTCGGCCAAGTCGAGATACCGATTCCCACCCGAGGGCAATGCCATCGTCTTCTCCTGGTAATCCACCGCTATGCCGATGCTGCTAGGATTGAAGTCTACGAGGACGCGATGCCATTTGCCGTCGGCGACCGCGTTACCGTGTATCAGCTCGGTCGGACCGTTCCCTTTGTTCATAAGGAGTCGAATTTTACCCTCGAACAACTCGATCCCGAGGTAATCGGCGTAGGACGATTGCCCGGTGTTGTAGAGCAACAGGCCGCTCGCTGAGCCGGTCTTCAGCTCGAACTCCCATCTGCAAGGTCGTAAGGCGAGATTGGAGGGAAACTTCGTTACCACGGGGCCGCGGAAAAGAGCGGACTCGACGGTGCAGCCGACCGCCTCCTCCTGCCCGCTCGCTCGCTCCGTCCGTCCGCCTCACTGCCCTTCGGGAGCTTCGAATCGCTTCGGGATCGTTTCGGCGATCGTTCGAACGCTTCCTCCTCCCCCCTCCCTCCCTCTCTCTCTCTCTCTAGTTCTCTCTTCGACTCTCGAGGCCCCCCGATGATCCCTCTAATATTCTCTGTCCTAGAAGCGGCGCTACTATCCGTGAAAGGGCACATCGAGGGGAAGAGAATGCGAGCGGATGGGCAAGCGCAGGCTAACGTAAAACTCGATAACGACCGACCCCGCGATCGTATTCGAGACGCGCCCCGTTGACTCCTTCGCCGCTATGAAAAGGCCAGCGGGAGCTGACACTAAAGCGTTATGGACGCCGAGTAAGTATACCGACCAAGAGTGGAAGTTTCGTGATTACCGGGAGAAGCCGTTCGACGCACTCGACGATCTCGCGATTCTCGTGCTGTTTCGCGAGCGAGCCAGCGAGCGAGGAAGATGAATCATAATTTTTCATCGTCTGCGCTTCGGTACGTCTGGTTTACGGTTGTACAGGGTGGACGAGCGGGCTAATGGAATACGGCGCGCGTCGTCGGGCGACAAAATGCCGAATGTTAGGAGGGAGTGAAAGAAAGAGAGAGTCGGTAACGTGGAATCCAATAACGATCGAATTAGAAGCACGGCGGTACCGCGGCGGTGGTGGGCTCATAATAATTGGCCGAGGGATACCGATGCATTATGAAACGTTGGCTAATACGACAGCTTGGAATCGCGGAATTATCATTGGGCTTGAAATCGATATTCGTTGTGCGGTAACTTACTGGCTTTCCGCCTCCCACCGTCAATTCCCCTCCTCCCTATGCTCATCCGGTCCGGCACCGTGTTGCTCAGATATCGTAGAATAAGCTACGATGAACGAGCGACGAATCGAATGCGCATTTCTGGATTTGCTCCGTTAAAGGAATTACTCGTTATTGGGTTGGGTGCGTCCCGAGGTGCCGGGTCCAACGCGTAAATACAATTTTACCGCGGGCTTCGTAAAGAGACGGGATTTCATCGCGTCGACTACTGTGCTTCACTACTCACCAGGAAATGAACGCGGACGTTGGTTAGGATTCACTTTTTCTCTCTGCTTCTACTCGCGCCACACTCCACCAGCGGAAAAGAAATTATTCGACTTTTTGACATAATCCGAGAATAATCGGGACTCGTTGTCGCACTTCTGCTCGAGGAGTAATAAATTATACGGATATGATGATTCCGCGACGCGGCGTCGGGATGGTGCCGTCGAGCCGGGGTAAATCCGAATTTCTAATATACGACGAAAGAACCTCACAGTGGCTAATTACCCTTGCGCACATGAGCGACGTAATCAGGTTGAAATTCTCAATAAACCGTAAGTAGGAAGTATCGTCTGGCTATGCACTCGTGAGGCATTATCGATTTTTCTTCAAAAGGAAATTATTAATTACCTGCTCGTGGTTTTAGGCGCGTGGTGAAGTTGCGCGGTTTGCGACGATTTTCAGCCAAGGAAGAACAGTGGAAAGAGAGAACGAGGGGAACCTCGTGGCCAATAATATGGTGCCGAGGATGAAGCGCGTCGAGCAGTACCTACTAGCGCCACTTCCATAGAGGCAACTTCTTCCGTCCTCCCTGGTGGAACATTCGCTTCCGGTCACGTAGACGCGTGCACGCGCGGACACGTGCGCGGGACAAAACAGCGACAATGGGAGAGAAAGAAAATAGCGAGGTTGAAAGCTTCGCCGGGAGTGACGGTAAGTCCGTCCCAGGTCGGACTAACGACGTGGTCAAGACGGAGGAGAACGAGGCCAACCTCAAACCGTTGGCCCGTAAAACAAAGGCGAATCGGCGGGTCCCTTGTCAGCCCTGAGAACGATCGTCAAAGAATCCGCGCTCTCTTCGGGCAATCGTAGCAAAGGAATTGGGAAACATTGGGATGTGAATAATCAAGTGCGATAGACGGAGCAATCGAATGGCAGCTCGTCGATTTCGCTTCGGTCAAAGGAATTGCTCCTTATTGCGGGAAAGCACCGCGACGACGATCGACGCTCGTATAGTTAGACCGAGCGCGGTGGTGTACTGGGTTAACGCGCAGCTACACATTTTTATCATTGCTCGTAAAGCGAGGGAAATTTCGTCGTCTTCGTGGCTAGTGGCTCCTCGAGGATCGTCGAGGAAATCGACGGGCTAGCGACTCGTTATTGCGGTTCCGTACACGGAAGTTCCGGGGGGGTTGGAAGCGGTAGAGAAAAGCGCCCGATAACGTAAAACTCGTGGTAGAGGGTGAGGAGGTAACGACGAGAGGTTCGCAAAGGCTCTACCCTACCGGTTTTCTCCCGATCGAATCGAGAACACACGGTACCGCCTCCTACCCCCAGTAGCGTATGAAATACAGCCCTCGGTCGGTGGATACTAACGCGTTACGAGCGCCCGTGAAACGAGAGTTGTAGTTTTCTAAATACCACGATCGCCCGCGAACCGCGCGTTTGGAAAGTTAACGACGACGAGGAGAATCAGGGAGAGCTAGGGTCGAGCGTGGAAACGTTTCCTCTCCTCTCCATCGAAATATTCCACAGGGCAGAGACCAACGTCGACTACGAACGACAAATAGTGAGCAATGATTATCTTTAATTACGCCTCGGAATGAGGGATTTCAACTGTCTTATATAACTATCCGGGGGACGTTCTTGAATATGAAGGAGGTTTACTTAAGACGATCTGTTTATTGTTCCGGATCGTGTTTAATCGCCGACCCGGGCAACGAGACGGGGAAAACCGTTATAATTGCGGGAAGGCTACGATTATCGGGGAAGAAGAGAAGACGTAGGGGGAGCGGCAAGCTTAAGAATCCTCGATCATTTCTTCTCCGAGTAAACAAGCGCGGACGAAGTGAAGAACCTCCGCGAACTTCTCCCTCTTTAATCCTGTCTTACGATCGGCTTCCCATTCTCCATTTAACCCCGATTAATCACTCGGTTTTTCACCCACACCTTCTCGCCCACTTCCTTTCGCTCGTCGTTTCACGGACCCGCAGAGAGACCCGCTAGGCGTGGTAAGCGTTCGTTATTTATTGTTAGCTTTGCGCGGGCCCTTGAACACAGTAGGATTAGCTTTGCTCACAAAGCGGCGCGTACCGGCCAAGAGAGGAAGGACCGCGGAGCGTGTTACAAGCCTTGTTTAACTTCCGTTAGCCGCGTACATATCGGCCGCTAAACCTTGCTATTCCGCTCGATTTCTAGCAGTCGTAAACAAAGCGGCGCTCATCGAGTGTACCTATGCATACGAGGGACCACGCTGTCTGGTGCTAGGACGACGCTCGCGCGATTAAAGGAGCCACGGGACCGAGAGAGCGAGACAGTGGCCCGAGGGCGCTACAATGTTGTCTACGGGTCCCACCAAACGTTCGTTCCTTCGCGTTCTCGCATACATCATTAATTCCCTTTACCCACACGGCATACATATTGCGCTCTGATCTTTCTTGCCTCGGATGAGACGAGGCTACTTGTGCCCGGACTCCAATCCACTTTGAGCCTCTGTTACAGGAGAGCGAGAGAGAGAGAGAGAGAGAGAGAGAGAGAGAGAGAGAGAGAGAGAGAGAGAGTAAAATCTCGTCGGGAGCAGCCAGCGGGCTTTACGTGTCGCAAAAGTCGCCAATTGCATCCACGGGGATGCAGGAGGACGAGGGGGCAGGCCGGATGAAAGTAACGTATCAAAGAGGGTCCGACGATTCGGCCCACCCTTCTTCGCTTCGAGGTTACGAGCGCAGGAAGCTGCTTTGCCATGCGCGCTCGCAGACGGAAGTGGGACGGAGGCAGAGCGCGTCCGATCCGGAAATCGCCCGGTATTGGTCACGATATCGAAGCTTCCGCGTCGGTCCGTCCATCGGGGACGTGGGTCGATTGGAATCGAAAGCGGGCGCGACGCGCGGCAAAACGAAACGATTTCGAAGTACTACGATAATAGAGAATAGCCTCCCCGCGCGCTTGATTTATCGCGACAACTGGGAATAAAATCATATTTCAAAGAGAGTCAATCGTCGAAGGTTTCGACGTGCGGGAGATTTAGCGCGATCGTAAATCAACGCGGCGGCGCCCGCGCGCGCTCGCGCGAGCGTAGGAGATGCGCAGGAGATAGGATTGCTTTTTTTTTCCGCGTGACGAGCGACGTTTAGCGTCCGCGGGTTAGCCTGCGCGTAAGGGTAGTCGGGTTACCAGTCGTTACGTAATGTCCATTACGAGCGGGATATTTATTACCCCGAGAGTCGTCGCTTTTCTCTCTCTCTCTCTCTCTCTCTCTCTCTCTCTTTCGTCGAGCGCAGCGAGGATAGAGGGTGTGGACACTCGACAGATCGAATCCCGAGAATGAAACTGTTATCGTTGACGGTGGCGAACGACGAGATTATGACGAGAGAAGAGATTTTAGCGAAAAGCTCCTCCCACCCGCCCGCAGCTAAGCCCCCGCCTGTCCTTCGTGCGAGATTCTAGCACGATCGTACGTAGTGGCACCTAAGTTTTATCGCGGGGTAACATCGTTCTCGCGGAGGATCATGAATATAACGATCGCGATCGTAAAGACCCGCGCTCCCAGGGAGAACGACGCCGCTATGGGTGAGGAGGAAGACGAGAGTTGACGACGCGCACGAGAAACAGAAAGAATACGTTCTTCCAGAGAGAGAAGGAAGACGTCGAAGAACGTTAAAGGAAAGTGGATCCGAGTCGTCGTGGACGACGATAGAAATGAAACGGTTATTCGAATCGGTCGATCATTTCACCATAGTGTAGGATCCACGTCGAGATTTCCTTCGTGGGCGAACGTTTATTAAACATGGCCGGCATCCGAAGGAAGTGACGTTCGCGGTGAACGCGGAGAATGGAAGGGTAGAGGTCTGAGAGGAGAAACGTGGGACAAGAGCCAGGAGAAAGTACGTGAATCCGTAGAGAAGGAACATACCGGGTGAAGGAGACCCACAGCCGCCCCACAGCCCGTCTTGCGAATCACGTCCGACTTTTACCGCGAATTACCGTCACCCTCGTGGCCGATTCTCCTGAAACGACACCCTGCTAACGTAACCGCCACCTCGCGCGTTCCTCGCTTCGTGGAAACGTTGGAATTTCACGCGATTCCGGGCGCGCTTTATTCATACCCCGAAGCTTAACCGACCGATCTCAATGCCTCGCGCGCGACGTCGCAGCGTATGTGGTACGTCAGGGGCGCGCGTCTGCCACGTCGAACGTGACGCGTAGGTGGCGATGGAACGGGGGTGAGGCGACGTCACGACGGTGCAGACGGTAAGAAAGCGAATTTCCTCTCCTTTGCCACCCTGCACATCCACCGTATTTCTCTATGCGCGAAAATACATACGTAGTGCGAGGTGGTGGCCATGGATGGGACGGAAATAAAGGAGCGTCTCGTATCGCTGTCTTTCGTCTCGACTCCATGCCATGGCGAGCGTCGTCGTCGTCGGCGCAATTCGCGGCACGCAACAGGTACCTACATTTATTTTCTGAGGTAAGCGCGAAATTAAGAATACCCCGGGAACGAGCGGAGCTTCTAATTTAGAAAAACAAAGGCGAATCGGGCCTGGACGGTGAAGGGGCGGGGACGGAGTTCTCGCCCGGGAGTGGCCGTGCGGTGTCTTTACGCGAGAGGGTGGGTGCCCGGAAGTGTACGCAGAAGAGAAAGAAGTGTCGGGCGTAAAGAGAGAAAGGCGGAGAGGAACGAAAGGGCAGGAAAAGCCGCGAGTCTCGCGCAATCTGTTCTCGAAAAAACGAAAAGACACACAAAGTGGTCGCTTATAATCCGAAGAGGCGGAGGGGACGAGGGTGGTGGAGGAGGAGGTGGCGGCGGCGACGGAGCCGTATCCGACTTTTATACACGGAAAGATAAACGTTTTCCTGTCCTTTCTGTTTAATGTGCCGGCCACATTAAATGTCGGCTGTACACTGGGTCCGCGGACGGGAAACCGTGGGCGTCGACGAGCCCCCATTGTTCCACACGCGGTTCATTCTGATTCGGTGGTTAAAATTTCACGTCGACTCTTTCTCTGTCGTCCGCGCTAAGAGAGGGGGTGGAAAAAGAAATGGGAGCGAATTCCGATGTATGGTCGACATGTCGTATCCTTTACAAGGTACGAGAGCGTGCC
Organism: Tiphia femorata; assembly: GCA_944319695.1. Classification (NCBI taxonomy): domain Eukaryota; kingdom Metazoa; phylum Arthropoda; class Insecta; order Hymenoptera; family Tiphiidae; genus Tiphia; species Tiphia femorata. The sequence goes on along the minus strand of OX090895.1, from coordinate 15,602,449 downwards.
GGCGAAAAGGTACGTGAAATTACGCGCATTCGTCACGCGAACAAGCCCCGCGCTCTCGTTCGACGCGAAGGAACGCTTGCTCGGATGTTTATATCGGCGAGAAGCGCGAGTTTACATCTATCGGAGAACCCGAAGTAAGCTGTGCTTACTCCGTTCTTAGGAATCCGCTTCGCTCGCTATCTCTTATCGCCATTATTATTATTACAGCTAAAGTTATCACTGCGAGCGTTGCATTTATCGGTATTGGCCTCGTCCTCCCGCGTCCTCCTCCTCCTCGTCGTTATTATTGCTTCCAGCGCGAAACGATAAATCGAGTCCTCGAATGGGGGTATCTTCGGCAAAGGCGGACCCTCTCGTGGCCCTTTGCATCGCTCCCACGGTCCTCTCTATTTATTCGCATTTCTCGGCCCACCTCTCGTCTCGGTTACGTCTCGAGTGGCATTAATTCCGCAAACGTCGCTCTCCACTCATCGTCTAGTGGTTTTATCGTTTATGGGCTTTGGAGCCAATCGAGCGCTTCGTCTCGAAAGAGACTCGCTCGTCCGATGGATGGGATGGCAGGGGGCATGAGAGAAATCAAACGGCAGTGGGAGGACAACCGGAACGACTACTACTATTGCTGCTCCTACTGTCCTCCTGCTACTAGAACGGCCCATCCTCGTGGACAAGGACAATGACGAGGTCGACGACGACGTGGAAGTGAGGATACACGAGAGGCGGACGACTTAGTTCTCTCTCCCTCCCTCTCCTCCCCCTCCTCCTTCCGATCGTCTGCTTTATTTTCCTCTGCGCGTCCTACCTCTTCGTTCCGCCCCTTTCGTCGCACCCTAGTAACGTCATAACACGATCGAGCTGGTTGTTTCGTGCTTTTCGAGACGGCTTAACGACGAAGCTCCGCTACGAGCAGCGACGGCTCCGGTAGAAGCCAGAGCCTGTCGTCGAGCAGAGAAACGGAGAGAGAGTTCCGTGGAAGTGAGAGAGAGGTAAGGTAACAAGGAGCAAAGAGGGATGAGATGGGGGTGGGTATAAAGGGGTCGTCCTCGTTTGGCGTACCGTCGACGTAACGTTACAGGCGTAACATTAAACCCCTGACCCCCGCGCATCCTCGTCGTTTTCCATACTCCCTAATACGTTGAAGCGTAACACAATATAAAATGGATATGCGGAGTATCCGTGGACACGTTGGTAGCACCAGATCTGGGTGGAGGAGGCGGCGAGGCGAAGGGGGTGCGCGTGGAATTTCCTAACAGGCATAAACCGGAAGACGCTACGGAGTCGCGGCCCTCTCCTCTTCCTCTCGCTCCCTCTCTCTCTCTTCCATCTCATTCTCGACCCCGCGCCCATAATCATATTTACTTCGCATTTTACCGAGGAAAACGTTTTATATATGAGCGGTATAAGGTTATTACTCCGCTACCGGGGTAATATAAAATTATGCAAGAGTATTTCCCCGGACGAGGGCACCACCGCTCGCGTACCTGGCGCGGTGCTTTCTCTCCCTACGGCACGTTTTAGAAGTAGTTTCGTGCCGCGTCGTAGAAGGGAGCATTCGAGGCATCCGCCACGAGGGCTCTCCTCTCTTCCACCTCTTCGAAGGATCAACCGGGCGAGGGTCGTCATTGCGTCGTCACGGCACGTCGCATAGTAAATGTCCTCGTCGTCGGATCGGCCCGGTCCGTTGCGAGTTCCTTCGAGCGTTTTGACTCCGGGGCGAGGTAACGACATGGGCGCGCTATTATGAGCCGTGAGAGGGCCACGGTTCGCGAGAAGAGAGGCGATCCGACGAGGAGTAAGCGCGAGAATGGAGTTTGGGTGGGCACAGACGCAGTTTCGTCGACCCAGCATTACAGCCTTCCTCTGACCGATACATCCTCTGATATGCAATATATATGGATATGGGGGCCGGATGAGACCGGAGCACGACGCTCCGCCAAAGTCGCAAAAGGAATTTCCAACTGCGTAACTCGAAGACGTCAGTGTCGCGGAGTAATCCTGTTTACGCGGCATTTCCGCGGAGCGCGCATAACCCGCCTGGGTTATCCGCGCCGTGAAACGGGCCAAAGGAATAATTATTCCCTCCGCTCTGGTAGACGTGCATCCTAATCCATGGTCGAATCTTTGCCGGTGGGTACTCGCGCTCCGCCACGATGTTTACACGAGTGGTACAATAATAATGGGGGTAAAATTTCTGCTACATCATGTGCGATACGTTATCCCGCTTGAATGTATTACGATCGTCCGCGCGCGCCTCTGTACGCTCGCCGCCCACCCTTCAGCCTCCGGTGTATCCTAAGAGTTTCCCTAATTTCGTGGAATACGGTTGCGCTCTCGCCGCGCTAATAATTCACCGGTGCCTCGGTTAAATGGAAATTACAAATTAAATGTAAATCCGCGATTGTAATGCCCCGTGTACTCCCGCGGGACGCGACGCGCGACGGCGCGCGCGCGCGCGCCGTCGGGGCAAACTTAACTTTGTTTCGTATGTAAAACGTCTAATCGGCGAGCTCGCTCCTGCGATACCACCGCGCGCGTTAACCACAACCGCTGGGGTTGCTGGGAGAGCGGCATGGTACCGTACGGTTCCATGAAAATTTAAACGAACGATACTCGCGCGACATAAATGTATTACCGGCGGTGGCGCCTCCACCTCCACCTCCACTCCACCCCTCGTCCTTCTTCGTCGCGGCGTGCAAGCGTAGCGCGTACGCGAGATATCGGCCCACGCCGAGAAGAGGGCATGCATAATACAGCGAAGAGCGTATATAAATAATATATTACTCATGCGCGATCCTAGCAATTATTTTTATTCGATCCCGCATCCTCCGTCCCCGTCTCGCCCCTTACATCTCGTATACCATGAATATTTTTCTTGCGAATTCCGAGCCCGATAGAAGCCCCTAAGATCGCGGTTGGAGCGGCGCGCAAGCAGCGGGGTTACGTCCATAGATAACGGGATTCTGAAAGACGTACGGGCGCTGTTTGTCCACGTTAAAAGTCTCAAGATATACAGAACGATAGGACGGGGGATGAAAAGGGGGTGGCGGGCCCAGCCGCACCAGGAAACCAGGCGCGTTGGCCCCGCGCGACCGTAGGGTCGAGGACGAGCCTGATTATGCAGGCATCATTTTTCACCCCCTCCGGTGGCGCGGATCAAATTTCAATATAAACTTCGGCGCGATACGCTCGCGGCGGCGCCCGGCAACCCGTAAAGCTTTAACGATCCTCGGTACCAGTTTCGCCCTTAAAAGTTCCAGGATGTGCGTTTATAACGTGGAAGGATAATTTCAGTACGGTGTCTCTTGGTCGCGCTACCTTACCTCGATCCTGAGCGCGGTATCGTCCGCGGTACAGCCGCGAAGGCGCCGTCCTCGACGAAGCTGACTTCCGTTGCTCTCGTGGCGTCGAATTCCGGGGTGCAGCCCCAAGTAACGGCGGTGGCTTCGGACTGGCCCTTTCTCGATCTCGCGTACTCTATTACGCGCGCCCCGTTGTAGGTAATGTCCGCCATGCATCCTCTCAGGTAATCCGTGTGGCCTGGAACGTGTCCACGACGGGATGACGAGGCGTCGGCAGCAGTAGCAGCAGCGTCGAAGAAAAAAGAAAAGGAAAAGAGGTTCGTGAGAATTAGGGAGATGAATGGCGCGATAATAAGAGTTATCGGGGCAAGGTGGAACGGTGGGAGACCGCGGACAGATACTTTATTCCCGCGGACCTCTCGATAACTACCTGCTAGAGGGATCCCGGGAACGGTGGCGGAGGTGGGGGTTGGGAATTGCCAGTATCCGACTCGATCCCGTACGGTCGAGCGAAGTTCCGATTCGCTTCCTATCTCCAGGAAGTCGATAATCTCGGAAGACAGTGCTTCCGCGGACTACCGCGCGTTCTCGACTGCGCGCGGACGGGAGGACGGAGGAAGTGCGCTCGCTCGTTCTCGGGCATGTACCTCGTGATATCTCGAAATTAAGGCTTTTATCTCCTCGGAATGTATGAGGCGGGTCGGAGAGAGCCGGTGGATCAGAGTCAGGGGATTGTACGGGTTTTCGCGATGACGTTCGATCATGGTCCGGTTAGGTCGCTCGAGGCGAACACCGACGAAGAGAAAAGGGGTAGAAGGAGGCGTGGGTTGAGAGTTGGAAGGGGTGAGTTTCGTCGGTGTGCGAACTTCCCTCGCTCTCGCGTTCTCCGCGTCGTCGTGGCCGTCGTGCTGGGCTAATTGTAAGCGACCACCACGAACAGGTAGGAAGAAACAGTGGGACTCGAAGGAGGGTAAGCGAAGACGGCAGCAGCCGGGAGGTCTCGAGATGGCTGATTCATTGCTGAGATTATCGCATGCGGCGGACGTGGAGGGGTGCAGATGGCGGTTTATATAAACGAATCTCGGCATGCGTCAGCGTTAGCGCGGATTTCAAACTACCGCGTTGCTATACGCGGTGTTCGCGGAACGGCGGCATATAGAGGCCGCATAAATAGCGCCGGCGGGTCCTCCTTTCTCTGCTTCACCTTTCCTCACCGTCTCTCACCTTCATCCACCGTCTCGTGCCCGCTAGCGTAGCCAGCCCCACCGCCATGGTGGCTTAAAGTTACCCGGAGGAGTCCATGGTGGAAATAGCAGTTTCAGTGGATATGACACTTTGCATTTCCCAGTGCGGATGTTTCTCGTGGAGGAGGTGCGGAGTACGCGCGCGCGTACGAGGAGCCATGTGAGAGGGGATCGTGTGCGAGCGTGTACGAGTTGGGCGGGGGCCGGCTACTGTGTGCATTTTAGTGGCGCGCGTTCTCAAGCTCATGCGGATTGCCTTTATGACGGCATAACAATGCGAGCCGTTAACTAGAAAAGATACCATCCACGCTCGTCGTCGTTCCGCGCTCGTCGCGCTGGGAGAAGGGACGATTCGACGCACGAGTCTTATAAATACTGAATGTCCGCCTCCACTCGCCTCCGCTCGTTCATTCTCTCTCGTTGAACTCGGACGGCAGTAGCGTGGTCCAGGGGATGGTAGAAAGAGAAGGAGAGAGAGGGAGAGGGAGATGGAGGGGTCAGTTTTAATTTAACGACCGGTTGCACAATTCGCAGGATTTTTTTATCACAGTCCCGCGTACACGCGGACGGGGTAGGTGCACGCGCGGCCACGCGCCCGAGGAAAACTAAATTTAACGTTACAAAGGTGGCGGTTGCTTTTGCATGACTTACCGGCTCAAAGTTATGCCCATCCCCCGGCCCCATCGCCCTGTGAAAATAGCATTGTGGAGGACACGCGGGATACGGGGGTGGGACTGGGTCCGGAGAGATGGGATTTCCGCATTTTCCGGCATGCTCGTTCCGGCCCAAAGTTCCGCGCATTGCCTTTATAATGGGATAACAATGTACACCGTTAATTAGAAAAGGCATGCCGTGCGGCGAGGGTGGGTCGAGGGAGGTCGAGCCGTGGTATGCGGGAGATTTGGGAGGACGGAAGCTAACGGAGGTGAAGGTGTTGACTGGCGGCTGGACGACGGGAGAGGGAATGAGATAAAAATCAATCTTCAGAGTTTACGGATGCCCGACCTCTCTCTGCTCGTTATTCCGCTCTTGGCAGGACGAGGGGGGGGGGGGGGGGGTGGGCTCGCCTACACGGCTCGCTGCATAATTCGGCACTGATGCGGATTCCGAATTTTCACCCTGGAGAATCGAAAATGAAGTGAGGAGGCCGAGGGAGGTGGGTGTTGGAACGTGAGAGCGGAGAGACGTCGAGGAGGCGAACGATCGATAGAGGCGGGGACGACGGTTTCCTCCCCGCACGACTTATCGGTGTAAAGTTTGCCACTCCGCGCCGTGGAAATACCAAGTTTCGGTGGAGCCACTCTGTGTTTTCCGACCTCCGTTGTCTCAGACAACGTATACGTATCCCCCGACGTCGAACTGTCTTCGACGATGGCGCGCCGCCTTCGAACGCCTTCGACAGTAGGAACGCACCTCGCGGCAAAGACCGACCAAAAACAGGGAAAGCGCGATAGACAGATAAATACAGAAGGGAGACGAGAAACGAGACGAAACGTCGATAAGAGGAATTATTCGGGTGAACGGCGGAAAATAAAAGTCGATTGTTTTAGGAACACAACTCCCTCTGGTCGTCCGTTCGTTCGCTCGTGAAACTGGGCCCATTGACGATGCGTGCGCAAATTTGGAACGATTAGCGCGGTTAATTCGCCGCTGAGAGCCGAATGAATGAAGCCGCGCGCCGCTTCGGCTGTATAATTACACGCATCGAGAGTCTACCGATTTTCGTGTATCGCCGGATCGTGCTGGCGCGATATAAGCCATCATCGCGCCGCGCCGCGTCGTGACCTCCCGCGCCCAAATGTTCGTCCCACGAAGCGGCCAGACGCGCCACCGGCGGGTCTTCGCGACGACGGCCCGTGGTGCATGTCGATGATTAAATAAAAACACAAAAAAAAGGGGGAAAAAAAATTCACCGGCGCGTAGGAGAGAAATCGGCGTAGGTAGCGAGTGTGCGGCTGCGAGACTGCATATGCAATTCATAAATCCGCACAGTTATCTCGGTACCCGCGAGGCGTCGCCCGTACGCTCGGGCCACGGTATAATTTAAAATTGATATCGACCAATCAGCTCGCCAAAAGTCATGTGCGATCGGGTTTCACGATAGCGAATACTTCACGCTCCGCTTCGCGGCACTCCGATTCGTCACAATAATACGCCCGGAAAATTACCGAGGACACGCGAAAAAGTGACGTTAAATCATTTACAACCGGTGCCAGAGTGAACCTTGCAAACATCATGGAGGATTATTAATGCTCACGAGCCGGACGGTACCCGGTCAGCCGATTTGCAAATCTTTAAACGTGTTTGTCTCGCAGTATCGGTTTTTTGAACGGATCCCGATTGCAGGATATTTTCAGAGTTTTTACTCGGCGAATAACAATGGGAACGATTAATTCCGACGACGTAAGTTTCGCATAAACGGAGAAGGACACGCGGGAGTCTCGAAGGTCTCCATATTCAAGCTGCAAGTTCACTCGTCCGTCTAATTCCCCAGGAGTATGCTCTCGCTTAAAAAATTTATCACATAATTCGACGCGTCGCCGTGAATCTCGGTACTTTGCGCGACTTTGCGTCCCCACGACGCGACGAGGGGACGACGAAAGCGTAGAGGTGAGCGAGTGGAGCTTGCAAGAGAGGAGGCGAGAACGTGACGTTTCTTCTCGCACGAGCTTCTAGTTTAAAGTTATCCACTCTGTGCTGGAAATACCGGGGGTCTCGACGGACGCACTCTACATTTGCCGAGCCCCGGTGCGCTTGTTTGAAACGCGGGCGTGCGCCTGACGTCACAGGCCAACTGTGCGCGTGCGGCTGGGAACCCTCGTAGCAGCTTTAACGGATCCGCCTTTTACGATAACGCGATGAATTACCTTTACGTGGTGCACCGAGCGACGCGTAATGTCCGTTCAGAGAACGCGTATAATCTTCCGGCACCGGCGCACAGTGGGACAAACTGCTCATTCTTGTGTCAAAATCAAAAATCTCTAGACAGAAATAAGATAGAAACATGAATCTTTTTCGTGGTTACAGCTAAGATGTTGCAGAATAAGGGAAAAATAAGGAGAAAGCATCGGAAATAAGATTTAACCTCGAAAATTCGTGTCAAAAATGACATTTTCATCCAACATTGCGATTTTTTCCTTATAAAATGGAATTGAATCCCTTTTTTAACTTTCTACCAAAGTAGTTTTATAGATTTTGACCCGCTGAATTTAAATCTCACCGCAAAAGTTGTGTAGCCTTTCACGATTTGGCAGAAAATGCGGTTTAAAATGCAGAGTTTTGAAAGTCATGTTTTTTCAAGTTTACATGCATTAATAACACTGTTCTATATGCATATAGTGTATTTATTCATAAATAGCATAAGAATTAATAAGAAAAAATATTTTGTAAATGTGGATAATCCAAAATATAAAAATATTACATATAACAGTTGTTGCTACCGATTGCTTTGGTAAACTCACAGATTTAAAATTAAACAATTGTAAATTAAATGAAAACTTGTTCATAATTACATCTCGACTTTTGCAGGACATAACGTAAGTATTTACATTTATTAATTTGCTTATCTGTCCTCAACAAATCTGTTGATTTGGGGTTGCACATATTTAATTTTACAAAACCTATATTCACGATATCAGTCGATGGATTAGCTACACCTCTCGAGTGAACATATTGAGGATCCTATATTTTGCTTCTATGTATTTCTATAATTTATGCCATACTCTATTTTTACGACTTGACGAATAAAAATTGGCCAGCTATACTATGTTGTTACCGGGGAGTATTCACTTTTGTAAACTTAACAATACCATAAATAGTCAAACCATGGTAACAACATATTTTTGTATTTTTATACAACGTATATTTTCGATTATCCATATTTATAAAATATTTTTTCTTATTAATTCTTATACTATTCGTGAATAAATACGATGTATGCATTTAAAACAGTGTTATTAATCCTTAGCACTCGTATGTCGAGTGTGGCTTGACATCACATTTCTTACGCCAACCCCAATGTCGAGCTAAACTCAAGATTACACAACGCAATTTCTAAAATATTGTAAGATCTTTAAATTTGTTTAAGGAGTGCAAAGGGTTAACGCATGTAAACATGAAAAAACATGAGTTTCAAAAATCCGGATTTTAAACCTCATTTTCTGCCAAATCCTGAAAGGCTAGACAACTTTTGCGGTGAGATTTGAATTCAGCGGGTAAAAATCTATAAAACTACTTTGGCAGAAAGTTAAAAAAGGGATTCAGTTCCATTTTATAATGAAAAAACCGCAAAGTTGGACGAAAATGTCATCTTCGACATGAATTTTCGAGGTCAAATCTTGTTTCCGACGCTATTTCCTTATTTTTCCCTTAATCTGCAATATCTTAGCTGTAACCTCGAAAAAGATTCATGCCTCTATCTTAGTCCTGTCAAGAGATTTTTGATTTTGACACAAGAATGAGCAGTTTGTCCCACTGTGCGGCGTTTCCCGTTAGATTCTCCTCCCTAATCGGCCCCTGTACACTTTTCACCGTTCATTATGATCCGCTTTACCCGAATGCCCTTTCCTAGGTCTCTCTTCGCCTTATTCACCTACGAACTTCACCTCCTCCATCCCTTCTCTCACCACGAGTGCTCTTCCTACCAGAATCCGTTCGCGCGGGGTGCACCGCTAAATATGGCTAATCGCTTAAAAGCCGTCACTCGAGCCGACTCTTTCGACGAACGTAAAGCTTCGTGCGCGAAAAGGGCTTTTCCTCGACGTCGATGAGCAGTCTTGAATTTTTATATCGTCACGCGATATCTCCCGGAGGCGAGGAGAAGATTCTCAGGTGGAATCGGATGCGAAACTCGGCGAGAGAGAAAAGAGGCGCGAATGCGACGGTTCTTATGCGTGGCGCGCGCGCTCCAAGTTATTCTCTTTACGGTGAAAATACGGACTTCCAGCCGGATGCTGTATTTTCCGCGGCAGTTGTTTCCTCGGCGAGGAGGTACGCGCGCATACGTATCCGCGGATATACGCGTAGGATTCGCAGTGCGCCCACGTGCGCTTTACATATTTATATATGCATATCTCACGTATCCGCGCATATACCTATGCATAAGTATTCGCGAATTATCCGCGAAATCATTTGTATGAGGAGAAAAGCGGAGCCTGGCCGCCTCTGGGTTTTGTCCGAAACTAAAGGACGAATCTTCCTCCCCGAGGCCGTTCCCTTTCAGCGCGATATCGTCTTTCTCGCGCGTCTTCCGTCTCTTCTAATTAACGTTACCACGGTATCGCGTCACCCTGAAGATAGAAACGAGCGTGCGCGGCGCGGTCGGTCGCATCTGAATTGTAATAATGCACGAGGCGAACCGCGCACGAACGATATCATTACTCCGCGATCGTCCGCGGGCTATACATTTTTCTCATTCTACGTTGGAATTAATTATATTTCATTCCGCGCTGTCTCGTCAACTATTGGTACTCTTTGCAGCGCTTGACCGTCCCGTCGTTTGGAAATTACCCGCGATCGACATTATTTTTCAATTCATTGTACACATTAATCTTGTCAGTTCGTCAATATCTCGTTCTATTTGCATTAGCGAGATTGATTTCCACGGCCTTTTGTGTCACGATGAATTTAAGTACATTGCAAAACTGGGAATGGTACGCAGAAATTGTTATCGTTACGAGTAAATAACGTGTTATCGTGGACGGACGATGGACGTCCAATTTGCTTTTATCCGTTATATCAATTGTTCGCGATCGATACTCCGCTGTGCAATTAAAATACTCATTGTCATGCCGTAGCCCGTAGAGCGAAGGGACCAAACTCGGACCTAGATCAGACCAATTCCAGGCTTAATCCGGTCCCGATCGAAAGTTAGTCGGTATTAGCGCTTAACCTAGTCGGGGTCGAATCGGGACCTAACCGCACACACTTTTAAGACCAGCTACCGCAATTATCGAGAATGTGTCCGACGTTTGGCCGTCATGTAGAATACGCAATCCACGCAGCCTGTTACCTCTATTCCGATTAAAACCGATCTCTCGGAAAAGGGCCGCGACGTATAATACTCGGAGTATCGATGCAATCGTCGAAAATAATACCGACCTCCTCGATTGTTCACTACAGTTACAAGTTCCCAAGATACATCTGGACGATGTCTCGCCGATGAAATACTTCGCAACGGGGACTCGTCGAAATTAACAGGAGCGCGCGTCTATGGGACGCAAATCGAAAGTGGACAGTTTGAATCGGAGCGTGCCCTATCGTCGATACGATCGTGTAAAGTGCATTCGTGCAGGAGATTCGCAGCAGCGTTCAAGAAATAAAGAGACTGGAAAACGACGGGGTTGAGTTGAAAAGGCGCGACGGGCGCGCCCGATAAATTGATAAATCTGCCGATGAAAAAGTTTATTGACAAGCGATACGGATCTTCGCGATTCGCAGTTCGAGGCATTCGCGATGGGTGGAAGCGATTCGACGGATAATTCGACATCGACTCCTGTGCGTTCGTCGGAGTGGAGTCGGTGAAGAGGATCGGCGAGATCCACGAGATCCGGGAATTTCCATTCTCGAACGATCGCGAGAGCGGGGAATCAAGAAGAGAGGCGAAGAAATGCGACTATTCTTCTTATAGGAACCGCCGCGGCTTAAACTTATCCACTCTCTACCTCTCTGGAAATACGATGGAGTTCCAGGGCGGATACGACGGCTACGACCACTACGAGAGCATCACGACGACGACGACAGTCTGCAGTTTGCAAGAAGGGGCGAGCGAAGGAAGGAACGGACGGGTGGCAGGGGCCTACTCTACGCTGAAGTGAGGAGAGCTCTCGTGAGTGGAAGCTGTGGGGCGAGTTTCTGTGGGGGCGTGCATGCGTCAAGACGCCACAGCTGGCTCGCTCGCTCGCGCGTTCGATTGTCTTCTCTATGACAAGGCGCCGTAGCTCCGCGCGACCAGCGCGAGGAGAACCTCGAGGAGGTAGTGGATTGCCACTCCCGGCTATCTCACCCCGTTGTCGATGAATATAAGATGATGCTGCGTGCGAATGGAACAAGCAAGCGAGCAGACGTCGACGGCGCTTGTTACCGGACGGGCGTATCCATAGACGGTAGACATAGGAATAGCTGGATGGCGGAGTGAGCATTGGTTCGCCGAAAACGGTCCGCAAGAGAGACAGGGAGAGAGAGAGAGAGAAGAGAGCAAGAGACGGAAAGAGAAAGAGAGACAGAGGGAGAAGAGAGCAAGTTACCTCGCGTATGCCACGAGTTTCATCTCTATCTAATCCAGGAAGCGTATCCAGGAACGATCTCGAGATTCTCTGGCGGAAGTAGCGAGGAGAAGGGTGAAAGGGAATGGGGATACTTCCGTTACTTCGGAATTCTATGATCTCGACCGTTCTTGCGGCAAGAATTGGATGTTTCTCGACTTTACTTTGTGCCGGTACGACCGTAGACAAGGTTCTCCCGATTTTGCTTATGGTATTCCTAGTTGGAGGAGCCGGGTCTCCCGAGCCCCCGGGCGCGAGCGTACCGACGGCTACGCGCCCCTCGGGAATTTCGATTCGCAGGTTTGGGAAACCGTGTTGCTTGCCGCGGTTTTCGAATGAATTTCTCATTCGTGGATGTAACGCCGCCTCGGCGATATCCCAGCCCAAGGAGAGATTCCTTGGTATTCCTATTAATGAGGCTACTTAATATTCGAGGGCGCGCCACGTTAAGAATTCAGGTGATTTAGGCGCGCGCGAGAAGACGGCCGACCGACCGACGTTTACAAGATTCCAGCCCTCACGGAGAGTAAACTCCGGGGCTCTCGCCACGACAATAACTCGGAATCTAAAGTTTTGCGTAAACGAGAAAGTATGTATTATCTTAGTTCGTTAGTTGGTCTTCTCGGGAGTAGCATGGAGAGCGTCGAGAGAGAGGCGGTGCTGGCGGTGCGCGCTTGGCTACAGCTGTGCTTCCACGGCACGGCTAAGTTCGTTCCAATTGGCGGGGACCTCCCACCTTTTAACGTAAATGTCTCTGTAATTACGTTCCACGCACAACTTTCGTCGGTAAAAAGTTTTCGGGGGACAGGGAGGCGGGAACGAGGGAGGAAAATGTTAACTGACGTTGAGCCCTGTCGATACTAAACTAAGACAGTGCCACTCCTCTCCCGAGTGAGCGCAAGAAAAAGGGAGGGTGGTACCACTTTACCAGTAACATTTAAATAACCATCGACATTCTCTTCGTCAGGCCGCGCGGACCGCCGCTCACCTCGAGGAGTGACCTGAAAAAGCTCGCGCACGCGAGACTGCAATTTCGCGAGTCTCATTAATCCGCCTCGTTGATACTTCAATTTCGCGATACATTGTGCTCGGGCGTGAATGTTGGTAGGTACGGATGTACACGCGCGGGCCAAGTTGTTTCGCCACGTAGTGGGCGTGGGAGTCTATTCGCTCCTTCCATGGCTAAATGAAACCGGGCAATCAGCGATAATTAGAGAACTACCGAGAAGGTCGTAGATTAGTTTCGTGCCTGCCGTTAGAACGCTCGAGACTCGCCCTCTCTCCTTCTCTCTTCCTCCCTTTCTCACGCCATCGTCTCTCCTTCGGACTCTCGCTTTCTCACTTCGTTCGAGAACAAGGAGATAACAATGGGACGCATGGTCCGCGCCCAGAGCTACACGCTCTATAGATGCGGCCGACATGGAATGGAAAGTATCTCTTGCGATCTTCTTTGGTTGGTGGCGGAGTAAGGGTGAGGGAGGGAGAGAGACGGAGAGAGGGAGAAGTTGAGCAGAGGCCGAGGACGAGGAGGCGCCGGCCCCGCTACGGCATCTTCCGTCGGGACTATGGAGATATTTTCCGCCTCGGATAACGCGGCGATGAATCAACGGATTTGCGATGCCGTCTCGGGCTCGGAGCTTTCCGCCCTCGGGATCGCCATTGTAATCGCCTCGCCGTCTCTAATTCACGATTCGTGCGGTCTTGCGAGAGCGCGCGAAAGCCCACGTAGAAGGAGCACAAACTCGGCCAGCCCAAACTCAGTTTCCCGGCGAGAGCGCGCTTTTTCGAGCGCCTCGGCTTTTGCTTTCCAAGATACCTCCTCCCCGTCTAACGTCTCTTCCGATAACGGAAATTTGCGCGACCTGCGTGCTTCGCCCATCGTCCGGCTTCTCACGCGCGCGCCAGCAGTTTCCGACAAGTTTCTCGATTACATCGGAGGTCGTTCGTGCGTCGCGCTCTCGCGTGTCCTGTGAATTATCAAAAATTTTCAGACGCGCGGAACGAGGCTGGAAGCGAACGAGAACGGGAGAAGAGGAGAAGAAAACGAAAAAGAAGCGAAAAAATGGAGGAGGAAGAAAGCGAGCTGGAAAAGCGGCCGATACATAAATTCTCGCGAAACGAAAAGTTAGCGCGGGTAGAAAATTTAATTCGAAAGTTATGTCGGCAAGGTGAGAGATCGAGATAGGGGAGGGACCGTGAACGGCAGCGATACAGGAATGAGCAATGCGTAGAATGTTTGTAGTAGGCTGAAGGAAGGTTCGATTTCCATTCCGGTGGCAGTTCGCGCGCGCGCGCGCGCGCGGGCGACTGGTGCAGGGGAAAGGAGGATGGTCGAGCCGGGATCCTCTCGATGCCTCTTCCGCGATACAAGGGGGATCGACAGCGGCACGTCGGAATGTATACACTTTTATTGATTTCTCCGGGTATCAAATATACGTCGTGCGGCGCGAATATTCTCTGTATTTCCTCGCCCACGGGGTGCCGGATGGGGGAGGAAACTGAGTCCGATAAGCGAAATCCATGCCGACGGATCCCGCATGCGGTTTAAATGTATACCCTTCGTGCGTTCTTACGCGCGCGTACATAGAGCTATACACGAGCGCGCGCGAAGACCCGAGGGTACGTACGGCCGCCTCCTTCTCACCTCCGCCGGCCTCGGGATGCACGAAGTACGTTCTACGTACGAGCGTAGGTAGGTAGACGCGCATATATACGAGCGTCCGGGAGTCCGCATTGAAAATGAAATTCGCGCCCCGGCCTCCTCTTCCTGCCCTCTTTCCTTAACGCCCCATTTTACGGGACGAGGCGCGCGCGCGCGCGCGAACGAGAAGCGTTTTCTTTTCCTCCCTCCTTATTCTTTATTCCTCACCTCGAGAATTTAGCGAGGCCCACTCCGGGAATTAATAAGACCTCCGTGGGAAAAGAGGCTGTCGGAGGTACCCTCTGGACCGCGCGACGGTGGAAAGGGGTGAGTTCGAGGAGATGGGGGTGGAAAAGGGTCGGAAGGAGAACGAGGAAGGAGTGGGCGGAGAGAAGAGAAACGCCGCTGTGGTGCTCTGGAAGGGTGTACCGGGGGTACAAATGAATTGTCATGAATATGTAAATTGGATTTCGAGCTGGCCGCTGAGTATTGTGCGCGTTGGTTATAGGAGGGGGTGAGCAAGCGAGGGGGTAGCGGTCGGAGAGTCGCGGCGACGAGGTGGGTGAGGGGTTGGGGGTGAGGAAACGGTACTGTTTACGCCGATCGTATTCAATTTGGTTTGCGTCATCTCGAATATAACGTCTGGATGAGCTTTGTTTTTCATTTCCCCTCGCTTCTACGCGACCTCCGATCCTCGCCTCCTAGAAACGAGCCGCCGCGGCTGGCTATCTCTTCATTCCGGCTTCTCTCTTCTCTCTCTCACTCTCTCTCTCTCTGCCTCCGCCTCTGGAGCTTGATGTTTACGCGGCAACCCCATGCATGCGTAAAACGGCCGAAACGTTATCGCGCGCACTAAACTTCATTGTTATGGCGGGAACGTGTGTTTCGGTAGCGGCTGTAACTATTTTCAGAAGAATAATGTCGGGCGCCCAGTCATCTCATCAGCGAGGATCGCCGAGCGTTACTAAGGAAAACGCTTCGCCCCGTCATTCTCATCTCCCACGTAGTCCTCGTCGACGTCTATCGTCACCGACGACCTTCCATCCCGCGCGGTCGACCTTCCTCCGCGGCGCCGTCGTCACCGCGACGTCTTTATAAAGACGAACGCCTCGCGCCTTTGGACCGACTTGCGCGGTATCCGCGCCGTAAGTAAAGGCCAAGCCCCGGCTAAATCGCGCGCCTCTCATCGACCTCTCTCCTCCCGCTTCTCGTCGTCGCTTAAGTTTACGACGCGCAGCTTTCGCTCGTCGACGGAATCGGACGGACTCCACGGCGCGTTCGCGATATTTCGCGAGTGTAATCGCTCGCCCGCTCTTGCGCGTATCAAAGAGCTTGCGCGGGTTACGCAGCGGAATGGAAATACTCCTCGTTGGGGAATAACGAACGAAAACCAAAAAACAGAAAAAAAAAAAACGCGGAAAAAACAAAATGCGCGCAAGCGGAAGGAAAAGAGAGCGGACCCGCGTAACGAGAAATCCCGTGGAATCCCGTTGCAGCACCGACCGATTCGAACTTTATCATCAGCGCTGGAGCGTGCGCGCGCGCACGCGAGCCCCGCTTACCGTGAATCGTGTAGGATTTAACGTTTGCAGCGCGTCCGAGCAAATCTAACCGTATACAGTTTCCGTTTCACTAGGCATTGATGTAGGGATTAATCGAGAAATTACGAATAGCCCGGTCTCCGTTATGCCCGGTGCTCGTGGGGCTGACCGCGGGTACCGCGGCGCCGTCGTTCGACGGGAAACAATGAATGCCGCTTACTGATAACTTGATAACGGGCGTATCGGACGAGCTTGCCGACGGACCGGGCGCTACGTCGATCCGCTTGGCAGGATGCGCGGGACTCGCGAGAGCGGCGAGACAGAATAATTTCCGCGATGGACGCGACTGGGATGAGCAGGAGCAGAAGCTGGAGAGAAAGCGCAGCGGGAGGAGAAGGAGATAGAGCTGGAACCTGAGCGTCCGTCCGCCCGCTACGGCGGATAATCGTAATTGTACCCTCTCGAGCGCAAAACGCGAAGTCGGGAAGACGGAAAAACTCCCCGGGCGCTCCTGGGTGCCGGTTTCCTCCACCTCCACCCTCTTTCACTCTCTTCTTATTCCAGCGCGCATAACTAGATTTACGCGCGAGATTTGCGAAACCGCGCGGGAAAGCGGGCTCGCTCTTTTCAACCCTACACCGCACGTCGTTCGCCCACTTCTCGCGGACTTTCAACGACGTTCGCGAAATAGCGTTTTCGGGAGTAACTTTAAAAATGCAGGGTCCACGGCGCGAGAGCGTATCGCAACAGGGCGCGGCGAACGAGAGACAAACTGCAATATCCGTGGGGCGGATGGAGCGGGGGTTGAGAGAGAGGCGGAAAGGGGAGGCGAGGGGTCGGTACACGCGACCCCCGACAAAGCACGGCCAACGAGACTGGGGCGCCCCCGTGCGATATCTCGACCTGTGATCTCGCTCACGCGTCCCGTATATCCTCGAGCGTATACAAGGAGCCGGAGGTTCATCACCGGAAGCGGTACTTTACAATTCCGATGGAAAACCGGTGCGTTTCACCGGGTGCCCGGCGCGCCCGTGTTGAACCCGGACTGTTGGAAGCAACGAGAGGCAGAGGAGAGGCGAGCGTTGCTAAAAGTATTCTCTGGGCAAGCTGCATACGCGCGCGCGCGCGCGCGTGTGCTCTGGAGAGTCGGGCATGAATAGCTTACGATCGCCCTCGGATAAGCGTCGTTGGACTTTTAATTTTCGGTAGTGATCGGGATAAAGGGAAGTCTGTAAATACGTCTTCGTTAGACGCGGTGGCGCGTTGTCGTGGTATTCGTCGGGGCGCGTTATCGGGTGGTGGGGCGTGGGTGGTGCATCCACTTTACGTGCTTGCTCGCGCACACCCTTTCGACTGCTCTCGTCCTCCTCGTGGAACTCGCGACGTCGAAAATCCCGACGACCCTAGCCCCACCTGTCTCTTTCCTCGCTTCTGCTCCTCCTACGCCGTTTCCTACTCCTCCTCCGTCTGCCCACGGGCGTTGCATCGGGTCGCAACGAAGGCAAAAGTAAATGTTTGAATTGCATCCGACGACGCGCTCGCGCAACCTGGCGAATCTCCGTCGACGCTTCCTCCTCCTCTCCCTCGTCCATCGCTTTCCCTCGTTCGCGTTCCCTTGGCCCACTCGAAAAATGTAAATTCCGCCCTCCTCCCGACCGCTCACTCGAGGCGCTCCTTTACCGGCCATCGGAGAGGAAGCGGGCGGAGGCTTGTAACCGTAATGTGTTTGACTTCTTACTTTGGGAAATTATCTACATCGAGTGCCGTTTCGACGGTCCCGCCTTCGAGTGGGAGAGGAACGCGAGAGTGCAGGAGGATGTAGAAGAGGATCAGAGCTGGAGAAGGCTTGCTCGTGGAAAAGTCCTTCTCTACACGCGAACGTGGCTCGAAAGCAACGAGAGCGAATGTTTAAATTCTATTCGAAGCTATCCGAGTTTCGCGACTCCACCGCGCTCCGAAGCAAAAAGGCGAGTAAACAATAATAATAGCGTAAGCTTTGCGGCTCCGGGTGCGGTTGATCAAAGCGCGGGCGCGCCTTCCTCGCTCGGAGATGGCCGGGGAACGGGATAATGTGAGATGAATCGAGGACCGGGTAGAGAGATCCGGAGTCGGACAAAGAGAGCGGTAGAATGATGGGGATGGAAAAACGAGAAGATCGAGGGAGAGAGAATGAGAGAGGCGAAGAGGAAGCGCGAAGGAGAGGTGCGCGAAGCGTGAAAGCAAGTCAATTCGAGTGGACAGCGGGAGTGGGGCGAATGTCGAGGACGAGGGTGGCGTGAGCATCGGTAAAAGGAACGCGCCTGATCTATGAGCAATTAATGCGTCCATCCTACTCGTACATACAGTGCCTGAAGAGCCTACCCCTAGTCCACTCTTGCGTTAGGACGCGAGCCGAGTTCTCTCAAGTGTCCTGTTGCACGGGGCCCCGGCGCACGAATAAAATTTTCTCTTTCCACGAGCAACGGGTCGACGGAGCAGCAGAGGCTTGAAATCTTAATCTGTTTGACTTTTTACTTTGTACGATGATCCGCGCGGGAGAGAGTCGTTCGTCTCGTCGCTCGTTTCTCGTCGACGCGGTCACGAGCGGGTATCAGGCGGCTTCTCCGTCCATCTTTCTCTCTCTCATTCGTTCCGTCACCGCTTTCACCCTCCCGTTCGCCCACAAAGTGGATGAAAATCCTCGCGGTGCGTCCCGTCGCGCGGACGGGAACGAAGGTGGACATTTAAATTGCATCCGGTCGACGCCGCGCGGTGCTCGCTGACTTTTCCACCTTTCACGTCGGGGATTTCCGGGAAAATAATAAAAAAATATATATTCGTTGGTAGCGCGGGTGGTACTCTCCGAGTGGCCATCGCGGGGTGACCGGGATAAATGACGTGGAGCAAGGCAGGTAGGAGGCCGGGTGGGTGAGAAATTCGTGGTACCCGCTTCTACCCCGTCCGGCCATCCTGAGCCAGAGGACCGACGACTAATTAAAATATCGTAAGCGAATAAAACGGATAACGAAGGATACGTAACGAATAAAGTGGGAGATTGCGTGGGTGCTCGGCGAGAATGGTCGCCGGTGGTTCGCTCTCGGCTTCGTCGGATCTGGAGGGTCTCCCGCTACCCTCGACGTACCCAGAGTCCTGCCCCCACAGATTACGTCCTCAACTTCCTGTCTCTTAGAGCCGGGGCTATATCCGTGTCGTTGTTACGCGGCAAGCCCCGGGATTCCGTTTCTCGGCCATCTTATATCATTTCGCTCTACGCCATGTATCTTGTCCCTTATCTCGCGCGGCGAGAGCTCCGCTGGATGTTTGGTTTGGGACTTTGAGACAAGGCGAGGTATCAATCTCCTAACTATACGCGCGTTTCGTGTACTCGCGCGTGCGGCTCGCCCTAGGCACAGGAGGCGTAGGAGGAGGAGGAGGAGGAGTAACGGTCGCGCGCTTAAAATTCCCCCGTTACCTCTCGCCTCTTCCTCTCCTCCTATCTCCCCGATGAGACTGCACCATGGCCGAGAGCGGGCGGACCAGCGAGATTCTCCTATATCGAGCGCCCTCTTCCTTTTTTTTTTTGCTCCTCGCACTCTCGAAAGATCAGCCGCGTCAAGTGCCGCACCGGTGCGGCGGCATGCACCACGGGAGGTAGAGGCTGCTCGAACGCGCGCGGATATATCGATCCGCGATACAACAGCCGCAGTTCTTGGCGCAGCAAGGTGAAAATCCCCGCGGCTTAAAAGTCCCCCTCCCACGGGGAAATCTGAATTCTCTCGCGACCTGAAAATTTCTCTTCCACGACGGCGCGGCTCGAGGACGACGGCGACGACGACGACGGCGAGTAGAGTCGATAACTCATAATCCTCGTGTATTGGATCTCCCTTCTCTCACCCCTATCGACAATCCAACCCCGACACTTTCTCGCAACGCGTCCCGGATTAATCGTATCCGCGGGACCCGCGCACAGGTCGTCGGACCGTAATTCGTTGATTCTTTTTGACGCGCGGGACGCTTTGCCATGCACAGCCTCGGACCTCTTTGCGGACAAGAGCCGGGATCGCCTGTACCGGATAGTAGGGCATGCAGGCGGATAGGCAGCCATGAATTTTTCACGAGGAGAGATTAGTTTCAATGAGCTCCTACTGGCTCATCGGCTTTGAATGCAGAAATGTATACAGGGTGTCTCAGACCACCCATACAATCTCTCGTGGGGACGTAGAGCGGCTTAATATAAACACAAAAGTCCTGGACCATTATTCAATATTCGCAATATTTATCGAATTATTAATTGTTAAAGATCAAAGGAAAGGGCGTCCGCCAAAATAGCAGCGGGGGGAGCGCTGGTGCCTCTGCGAGCTGTAGGACGGCCCAGTTTACCTACAAACAAACGCGGGACGCGGTAAGGGGAAGGCTGAGACACCGCTGCACGGCCGGCTTCTTTTTCGTTATTCTAGAATAACGCAAAAGAAGACGGCCGTGCAGCGACATCTTATCCTTCCCCTCACCGCGCCCCGCATTTGTTTGTAGGTAAACTGATCCGTCCTACAGCCCGCAGAGGCTCCAGCACTCCTCCCGCTGCCATTTTGGCGGACGCCCTTTCCTTTGATCTTTAACAATTAATAACTCGATAAATATTGCGATTATCGCAAAACGGTACAGGACTTTTACGTTCAGCGCAAGCCGCTCTATGTCTCATTTCCTTCCGCGTCGGTTGGTCTGGGACACCCTGTATATATGACACAACGTGGAGCACGTCGGTAATACCTGCGGTTTCCGGGACGGAATGTGAAAATTCTCGCGATACACGTCGGCTCGCGCCGCGGCAACGAAAACAAAGGCAAATATTTGAATTGCGTCCGGGGGCTCCGGCGGGGCGAGATCACGTAACGCGACCCACCGGTGGCGCCGGCGGTTCGTTATTTAATCTCTTCGCTATCGCGACGAGGGAGAGGAGATGACGTAGGTGGGCCAGCGCGCTCGTTCCCACACGGCCACGTAGATCGAGAGGGTTGAAGGAGGAGATCGTTGACGGGAGGAGGCACCTCCGCGCAGGTTGAACCATACGATGGTAAAGTAATATTGAAATTATGGAATTCATCCGGCCGCGTGGACGTGGCACTCGATCATGAAGATATTAAATTACGGAATTAATCCGGCCTCGTTAAACCGCTTGATTGTACATACATAAAATTCGCCCCTCCCGCCGTGGTTGTTCCTCGGTGGTCAGCCCGCTCTCTACATGGGTAGCCCGTCCCGCAACCCGCCCGACGCAATACTTCGAATTATTTCGTGCCGCTCGACCGCGATTAGGGTTGTTAGGATGCGCCAGAATTTTAACGGGCGGAAACTTTCTCCTTACACCGTACGCGGGAAATTGGTACGGTTCCGCTTTAACCACCGTCGCGCAACGCAAACTATCGCTTTAATTCCACATTATCGCCCATTCCCTAAGCGATTGTTTCGATCGATTGTATCTCGTAGAGTTGTTTCTCTCGCGCTCCGTCGGCGGTCGTCGGGCGCGCGGTCCCTAAGCGTTTCTCGGCTTCGTCGAGCCCTCGGCTCATGCGTCCCTCTCGCTCTTTCCACACCCTATAGCCAACCGCTAACCTTCGTCCTCCCTCGTGGAACGTCGAATCGGTTGCGGTGGGCTCGTTTCGTTCGCGCGACTCGCGCCAAACGACCCGAGAAGACGCAAAGGACATTATCAAGTGTCAGTGGGAAGAGGACCGTGGCGCGCTACTCCCGGCGGAAGAGGACAATGAGAACGAAGAGGAAGAGGGGAGCACCAGTCACACGTGCTTCTCGTTCAGCCCTCTCTCTCTCTCTCTCTCTCTCTCTCTCTCTCTCTCTCCTCTCATTCCCCTCGTCCTCTCGTCGCTAGCCATTTCTACGTGGAGCGAGCGCGAGTCGATCGAACTCTACGCGTAGCCCTGGTGCAGGTCCGGGAAAGCGGAGAGAACCGTGGGTTGTCACGTGGCGCGACAATTTATCCGGATGAGTCAAGCGCCGGCTTTGCTCGTCTCTCTTCTCGTCCGCTTTTCCCTGCGGAAGGTTCCGCGGGCGAGGCTCACCTAGAAATAGCTCGTTGAAGTCGCCCTGCCCGCCGATGAAGACCCCGTAGTGTATGTTGAGCTCGAAGAAGCGGCCCGGTAGGAGGGACCTCGTGACGTGTATGACGTCTATCTGCAGGGTGATGTTGGCCTCCCGCCTCGTCAGATTCACCTCGTGCCAGCTGAGGTCGTTCAGTGTCAGACCCCGGGCGCTGGCCATCTCGCTCTCTCCAGCCCCGAGGTTGATGTGCACCTGCGAACCGAAGAGAGTAACGGGAGACTTGAGCGTATGCGAAACTGTGGGCGTTTGTGGTATTGCAAGTTCGTGGTGTTCCAGGGTGTGGGTGACGCCTGGAAGGCTGGCAAGATCTACGACGGGCCCGTGCCGGGATTACAGTTAGATGTAAAGTTACGTCGAACGCGGGTTACGTATTTCGTCCGCGCGATATTTATTTTCGTGCGCGCCTGCGATAGGGCGACGGCCAACCCCCCCGGGGACGGTAGTGGAATTTCGGGCGCGTCGGAAGGCGGAAATTTCCGGCTGCCGACGTCGTCGTCGTTGCCGTCGTCGTTCTGCGGTGGCGCTCGCTCACTAGGTACAGCAAGAATGTATCGTTAGCTCGCGCATTATTTCGTTTTCTCGGGATGGCTTCCTGCGGAGGTTGAAGCTCGTCTCTCCACGAAGTCGCCGAGTTTGCCAGACGGTAAGGCGGAAGAGGAGTGGAAGCGGTAAGGCCGAGAAAGGTTGGCGGAGAGAACGTAATCGTCCGAACGTAACGCCCGTGGATTTTAATGAATCGAGAGCGTAAGGTTAAAGCGAGGAACTACGAAGTCGCGAGGGGAGAGTTAAAAGGGTGGACGGAGAGAGGCGGAAACGGGAGAGAGAAGGAAGGAGAGTAAAAGCGATTGGAGCTGAGAGGAGAGACCTCTTCGCGGAAATATTCGATCCTCCTTCTCTCCCCTGGGACACCAAAACTGAGAACATTGCCGTTTCGTTGATTCGGAGACCGTAAACCGTGAATTTATCGGGGAATGTAGCGTGAAAGGACGGCCGTAAATGCGCGCTAAAATAAATAAAAAAAAACGGGGGATGCGCGAGGTGAGCCCGGAGAGATGGAGGAAAATAAAAACGGGGGTTGGAGAAAAGAAATGGCACGGGTGGAGTGAGAGAGGGCAAGAAAGGGAAGGAGGAGACCTGTGTAACCGGATCGGTCGATACCATTCATACTTTATCAAATTCTATGACAGAGCGGACCGACAGGAATCCTAGACGTCGAAAGCGCGAGGAGGGAGAAGGAGAAACTCGAGGCGTTCTTTTTGTCGCGGAAGTATATTGCGTTTTCCATGAGAGCGAGAGAGAGAGAGACAGAGAGAAAAATGGAAAGGAAGAGGGAAACGTGATAGGAGAAACCGAGAGGACTAGATGTGGAAAGGTAGAAAGAAGGAGCAAGGATAACGAGAAAAAAAGAGAGCGGCTGAAATGGCTCGGAGGTTGGTGGTGGAATGAGCGAGGAGGAGGACGAAGAGATCGAGCAGCGGCGAGCGGGAACGGAGCACGAGTAGCTTCGACTGCGGGTCCCGGGGTGTGCGTTAAATATCGATTTCTTCCAGTTCGGCGATGTTCCTCCATTAAATTCGTATCGACATAAGAGAGATGACGTTTTATTCGAATCGGTACGGTCGTATCCGCGCGCGCGCACAGGCCACGATTGTGCGCACCGACGTTTATACATCAATTTTAAACTCTCGTTACCCGCAGCAATGCGCTCCAAAGAGACACGTTTTCCTTCTCTCCTCTGCCTCTCTCTTTTCCAGCGGCTCGCCTTTTCCCAAAGAACCACGTCCTTCTCTCTCTCGTTGTACCGCTTTTCCACAACGACTTCCTAAGCGGAGTTTACTCTTATATATAAATTAAACACACCCGTTTAATACGACCCCGTGCACACGTACCAAAGTGTTTATGACGGCCTTGAGCCTTAAGCTTCTTCGACGAGCGTTTAACGATACGAGGATACCCCCGGGAATGCGACGTGAGTTGGGATGATATTCGGCGCGGAACACGAGAGCGGATATCAAGTGCGTCTCTCTCAAAGTAACTCCGCCTCGCACAGAAATTAAAATACGACGCGCAGCGCGTCGTCGGCACCGCGCAGAAAATACGCTGGAGATAATAATTAAAGCGGCTAACCCAACCCGCTCTCTTTTCGCCTCCCGTCCGAGCGTTCTCGGCTCGTGGCATCGTCGATGAACTTATTCGCAACGCTCAACAATTAGTTGCTAATTAAAATGTTGACTTAATTGCGATAAACCTATCAGAGGGTACTACCGCTACCCTCAACTCTCTCTCCATCTCTCTCCACTCCGTTCATCCACTCCGTCCAAATACCCTTCACTCCTCTCACTTTTACCACTACTATCACCACCGCTACTTCGTCTTCTTCTTCCTTTGTTCGTCGGCGCCCTCCTTCGCGAGAACTTTCCTCCGGCTGGAGGACGATGAAAATGTGTCTCGCTAGAGGAACTTACAAATGGGGGCGCGGGATAGGGTCGTCGGGGAAGGAAAGATGAGAAGAAGGGACTGGAGAAGAAGAGAAGAGGTGGTAGGTGAAGGGAGAACGGGGCGCACGAGGCAAGATTATATTTTTCTCCGTCGCGGGGCCCAATATGCTAACTTAAACGCGCTTTATAAGCTCGGTCTATGTAATACATTATCGAGTTACTGGGTAGTACACGATGTGCTTTACCCTCACGAAGAGAGAGAGAGAGAGAGAGAGAGAGAGAGAGAGAGAGGTGGGGGATGTAGACGGCGGTGGATAGGGTGAGGGATAGGAGGGTGGGGACGGGGGGCTGATAAAGAGTCTTTAATCGCGACCTAAATCGCGCGCGCCCGAGACTTATAGCGTTCCGGCACGGCTTCTTCGTGTTCCTGGAGGCGATCTCGGTTTATCCTATATAGACGATCGAACGACGTTCGTGGTCCTCCTCTTAATGAAAAGTCGATCGTCCGGGACTGAAGACTTACAGCGGCACCACCGAGCTAGGAGGGATCCTCCTCCTTCTTCTCCTTCTACTCTTGTCCTGTAGCCGACGCCAGCATCCCGACAGTTCTCGTTCTTTCTCAGTTCCTTTTTCTTCTCTCCAACCTACACGCCCCATCCTTCCTTCCTACCAGCCACGGCTTCCTCCACCTTCTCAGCCACGATCCACCCTCCATAGATCGTACGATGCAAGGCTGATTACGGAACATCTATCAAACGGTTATCCATCGATCTCAGCCGGCACGCAGTCGCGCTTGCAGCGATTATCGTCGGATTTCGGGAGGATTATTGAATCCTTAAAGCCGTCGTAATCGGCCTCGACTCACGTGTGATTTTCCAGGAACGCGTTGCGAGCGCACACACATTAGGTATATTTGCCAACGCGGCCAGCGGTATCGACTTTTCGAAAGCATTCCGATCCGATAAGCGATGAAAAACGGGATCGGTAACAGATGAAAGCCGGTGATAAATAAGTGTGTTGTAAATAGGTTGGGCGAGCGGGTGCGACGGTAAAACCGATTCGGTTGGAACTCGACGGTGGGACAAGTTGGTGCGCTATTAGTTAACGGAACGGGGATAAAAAATTTCACTGTCCCCGTGCTGGCTGGTTTGTTCTCTCCGAGAGGCCACCGGGAAGTTTCGAAGATCGGTGGACTTTATCATAAAGTGGACGGCGTGCTTTTTGTGCTTTCGTTGGGGCCGAGCGTGTTTTTAAGTGCTTCCTTTGTATCCTCGTTTTAGACGCGCGTCGTCGTATCGAAGAGGACCGCTCGCGCGAAGTGTATCGATGTATTAATCGTACTTGGAAGTGTTTAAAATATCCGATTATTAACCCGCATAGCGTAGATCAAAGGAGAAATGAGCAACTTTGCGAAACGTATGCTCCCCGCTTGATTAATTACTCGATAAGTTTGCCATTTCCCGACCTATTGCCAACAGAAAATGTTGCAAAATACCGTGTAAGCGTGTTCCCGCGTCGAGCGTTTACCACGATAGAATTAACAGTTTCACTTTGAAGAGCGTGATATTCCAAGATAGGGAAAAGCAAGGAATGCTTATAAACGTTTATGTGGACAAAATTCCAATCGTTCCCAAGCGCGTCGCATTCTCCGTTAAATTCGGGCGAGCGATGAAAATATTGCCTTTGTAAAATGCCGGCGATTTCAAATAATTACTCTCGTGTACGCGTTAATGGAAATTAAATCGTTTAATTCATCCGCTTGAACATTAAGCAGTCTAAAATTACAATGAGACCTTGTGTGCGTTATCTGTGTCGATCGACGAGCCTGGGGCCACAAAATACGATATTAAAGGAAAGGAGTTCGCACGTGACGGATAAAAGTTCCTACATATGATTTTCCACTTCGTGAAATGCGCGATATACACCTGTGTTTGATAGAATATATTCCTTTCCCTTAGCGTACACGGCAAAAATGCCCCTAATGATAAAAATTCATAACGGATCCATTCAGATCCGTTGCGATTAAAACAGTAGGCAAAACACGGGAAAATAAACTGGCCTCGTATACTCGGTCCAGAAATCCTTAATAGATTTAACAGGGATCGAAATCCGGGCGGTAGCGAGTAGTATCGACGTGTAAATGAAATAGCACTCTGGGCTGTATCCATTCAAAAAAAAAAAAAAACAACAAAAAGAACTCTGGAAAACGTGCAATAACACGGTGGAAACGCGCTATCGAATGCAGAAACAAAACTTACATTTACACAGGGCGGAATGGCAGCAAAGTTTTTCCAGCGCGATTCGAAACAAGGGAAAATTGCGCAACGCCGCTGGGGTAATATTCCAAGCGTGCTAGAGCTCGGTGGCACGGGGTAGCTGGCTAATTTTTTACATGCGAGCGCGCACTCAGCCGGTGGCAGTTGCAGCGGTCAACTCGAATGCCAAGTTTGGTGGAAATCGCTTCGCGACTACCTCGTAAGAGCATAAAGCGATTACTGGCTTTCCTGCGCGAGCAAGGAACGAGCGTAGGGACGGGTGGGCGCGCGTAATGCTTCGCGAGCCCTCCGGCATGCGCGCGGAAGGAGAGCGGCAAACGGCAAAGGGTGCGCACTCGATAAAACTGAAAGGGTTAATTCTCGGCGACGCTCTCGCGTCGCTGGTTCTTTTTTTTTTTCCCCCTCGGGCATTTCCACCGACAGATGAATCGTTTCGGCGTCGCATTGTTGTGACGTTCCCACATCCAACCACCGCCTCCGCCTCCGCCTCCGCCACCACGCTCGTGCCATATGCAATTCGCGCTCTTCGGCGCGTGCGTCCGCAAGCTTTCGCGATTTCGGGTAGCATTACGACAATTTACATGCCGCCACCGTCACCGCCGCCGAGCGTTTATTTATGCTCCAACGGATCCCTCCCACTAGATCGTAGTCAAATATTCGCGGCGTCGCCCGCTATACGTCAATTGAGGTTTTGCATGGCAAGTGCATACATCATCGGTCGGCCGTTGTTCGGCCAAATCGAGCGACGAGCCTTTCCCGTCGCCACTCTCGCAAGCGCACGGCAAATGTATTCGAAAGAGGGTAACGAAAACTTGCGTGAAATTTATGAGGACGGTTGATTTAATTCGCCGGATAATAATAGCTCGACGAGATGCGGGACGAGGGCTCTAGCGCAGTGGTGAGGCACTTCGATCCCAGCTTCCACCCCGTTTTCTCCTCACCCTCGAATTCAATTGAAACAATATCGTTGAATTTCTCCACCCCGAGCCGTTATTGTAAATGACTGGGGACGAGTGAAAGAGTGGACGGCGGCGGGCGCGAACGATTTGAAACGCGATTGAACGCCCTACGCGCCGGGATTGTCAATTCAGTAAATTTGCACGCATTAAAGTTACGCACGATTATTCGCCGTCAGCGCTCCGATAATCATTCCGATGCGATTAACGGCAAATATTTATCGGCCGGTATATGCAGTCGGCGAAAAAGGCATCGGAGAATTTGCCGGGGGCTCGCTCGGGCGTCGCGCGCGTTTAAAAATATCAATCGAGGCCGTTCACTCGCTTCTCACCATCTCGTCGTTCTCGCTTTTTCTACGCGCGCGTGCGCGTTGTTCATTATCTCTCTTTCTTTCTTTCCCTCTCTCTCTCTCTCTTTCTCTCTCTCGTTCCTTCCCTCATCCGAGAAAAAATCGTGGGCAGAAGTTTTCGCGACGAGGAGCGAGCGAACGAGGAAGGCGGATGCGCGCGCGCTAACATCGTTTTGAGCAATAAAACCGCGATGAATGGATCCGACGACGAGATGCCGGGTGTTGGGGCATCGCGTTGATCGATAATGCACAGTCATTAGGTCTCTCCCGAAGCGGTTCCACCCACCCTCCTTCCTTCCTCCTTTTGTTCTCACAGCGCCGCGCCGCGCCGCGCCGTCCGCCCGCCCGCGAGAACGACTCTCGCGTATGCTCTGCCTTAATGAAAAGTCGATCATCCGAAACTTACGGCAGTGAGAAAGAACTCTCTCTCGCTACCGCTCGCTTCCTCTCATCCCGTGGAGGTCGAGTGCCGTGGACTCTCGTGCGCGTAACTTTTTCTTACGACTTTTTTATTTCAGTCGTCGCGTCGGTAATAAAAGCAACAAGGCGGCGCGCCGGTAGCGGCAACACGCCACGGTGGATGAGAATTGCCGCGGCTACCGGCATCAGCAACGGAGCCATGCTCCACTCGCGCGCTCTCAGCCTTATCCGATAGATTTACGATCCTAATTGATCGTTCGTGGAGCAGGGAGTATAGGCTGGAAGGGATCCTCTCGTTTCCGCTCCATTCGGCGTTCACCCACGTCTTCGTCCTTCCGTTTCTTCGTTCGAAGAGCATGACGCGCGAGAGACTCGCAGAAGGATCGTCACTCGGGAACTTTCTCCGCCTTAGGTTTAAACGAGTAGAAAGAAATTGGAGGATGAGCGGGGAGCTTGTCTCGGAGGGCGCGTACACACCGAAATTCTCGGAGCGAGCGGGCCGCTTGCCAAGGTGGTATACAATATTAATTGATCGCTTCCTCGATGTCGGATGGGAAGGTCCCGTTTCCAGCCTTTCCACCACCGCCTACACTATCCTCCCCACCTTGCCTTCTCCTTTAATGAAAAGTCGATCGGGCAGGACGAAGGCCCGGCGTGGGATGGCGCCTCGCCTACGGCACGCCGCCCCGAGGCTTGCGATCTCTCATGCACGAGTAGCGCGCGCTCGTCGCTTCTCTCTGTCCCCTGCAGAAACGTTTCCAGGCCAAGGTTTTTCATTTTGTCGTAGCGCGCGGCGAGATCGAGAGAGCGTGCGAGGGCAATAAAGGCGCCGCGCGGCGGTAGGGCTTCCGCCACCGACGCCACCGACGTCCTCGTCGTCGTTGCTGCCACTACCCGGCAAGTTTCCGCCTCCGGTAGTAGCGCGATACCGAATGACTATGGAATACCCATTAATATGTATAAGAGGGAGAGAAGTGACACTTCGAAGAATGTAAAAACAACTCGGCGACACGGCTACGACCTCGAGCAGAGAAGCTGGAGGACGTGGAGGAACTGGAAGTGGAGGGAGTTGAAAGGGGTCGGTACGAGCTGGGGTGGAATGGATGAGCCCGCTGACTGGAAAGTGAGCGATACCGCGATATATCGGTGGCAATTAAGTTCTGAATCGTGGGATTATCGACGAGGTGCGGGGCGCGGTAGGGAGCGGGAGAGAGCTTTTAAGCCACCGGAGGCGTCGGGCTCAGCCGAAATTTCTCTCGTTCTCGCTCCCTCGTTCGCTCAATCATTCTCGCTTCCTTTCCCTTCCCTTCGCTCTCCTTGGAGCTATATTTCTCTTTCTGTCGCGTTCGCACCAGTCTCTCCATCCACTCTCTCTCTCCCTCTCTCTCTCTCTCTCTCTCTCTCTCTCTCTCTCTTCAAGTTCGGGACTCGTTCGCCTTTGTATCTCTCTTTCTCTCTCTCTCTCTCTCTCTCTCTCCCCCTCTTTTCTCTCTCTCCCATTCACCAGCTCCACGTCCTCGAAGAGGCACACGAGACTCAAACGATCGCTGCAGTTTTTGTCCGCCCGTTAATCCCGTCTTCATCCTTCTTAACGATCTTCTTAACAAATTTAATTAAGCTCCGACAGCGCGGGCTTATCCCTCCGCAGGCACCGGTCGCGGACTTAACCCTTTGCGAAATTAGATTCGCGCGGTTTTCACGCTGGTTTCGCTCGCTCGAGCGGCGAAAGCCATTGCCGTCGCCGTCGCCGTGAGCGGCGTAATGTAGACGGTATTTTGATACTGCATCAAGTCAGAAAAGGAAGGATGAGAGGGAGTAGGGAAGAGGAGGTGGTAGAGAAGCGGAGGATACCGTCGACAGGCAGGGCACTACTGCGGTCGAGAAATTTAAGAGAAGAGGGGAATCGATTAAATCCCTCGGGAACGGATTACGTACGGTTAATTTAGCTCGCGTAATTTTTAGACGCCTCCCACCTTTCTTTTACGCTCCAGGGGGCGCGCGGGCGGGGAAAGAAGCGCGGAAAGTTTTAACCGCGCGTTTCCATTAACAGAAATTACATTTCGCGGGTAGTGGAAGCTGTTATCGGGGACGATCGTGCGCTATTCGCCGGCGAGTGCTCGCGAGCGCTCTCTCTCCCTTCGTGGACACATTTATATGCAGGACACCCACCCACACGCACGCGTGAAATGCACAGAGAAGTGAGGCGAGCTCTAGCGCGGCCACATCATCCTCTCTTAATCCCTATCGCGTTCATCGGCGTAAAATATGTCGTGCCGATGCACAAGGACGCTCCGGCCAGGGCGCGGGTAATTACTTTACAGTCGCTGATAATTTTAATACATTTCGTCCTCGACCTTTTTGGACGAGCCAAAAAATTAATGAAACCCGCGCCGGCGCGGATGCATCGGATGCACGGGCAGGCGTCACTTTTAATCGTGAAATTAAAAGGCCCAACCCGCGCGCTGCCGGAGGGAGGAGGAGGTGAAGAGGCTATGGGAACGCGTGGAGTTCCATTTTTGGCCCATTCGTCCGACGACGAGGGGGGCCTCCGCTTGTAAATTCCGCGACGCGCTCCTCTATGACTGCCACTTAAGGGTAAAGGATCTCCTCTGGGTATCATCGTCCTCTGAATCCCGGCCAAATTCTCCTGTGCATCGTAGCTCCCAGAGAATCGAGCTCTCGGCAGAATCATTTAATACTTGTATAACGAATGTTCCGTCTCTCTCGCGCCTCGCTTCCCATCCTACCTTCCGTTCCGCCGCCACCTCCTCGAGCTAGGTATCCCAAGCCCCATCCCACCCCGTTCGACTCTCTCCTCGGTCTCATTTTTGAGATATCGTCTTTCACGCGAAAGCGCTTCACGGAATACGTTACGTCTACAATCCTCCTGCCTCGTTCGTTTCCCTTCGTCGAGGTGTTTTCACTCGACGAATTTTTCTTCCGTCTGGTATTCTCCTCGTTATCGAAACAATATCGACACGAATCGGATTCTCCACGAAAGAAACTATCGCGCAGAATCAATCGCCTGGCTATTGAATGTATCTGAAATTTTTGTTCCAGATATCCTTTCCGCTCTTCCTCGCGGTGAAACGAGTATTGGTGACCGGCGAATAATCAAGCGTGTATCCGGTGGAGGAGAGTGGGCCGGTGCGGTGGGGCTCGGCCTCGCCGAGAGATATTGGAAACTTTAGAAACGTTTAATCACCACATTGACATTCGAGTATAACGCAGCACGGTGGAATACGAAAATCATAAATTTTGCATAATTGCGTCAATTTGCGAGGGCGGGGCGTACTTCGGTTTCTCCCATCGATCTATTACCTCCGTTGCAGGCGACCACCGGTATCGCTTCGCTTTAACATTTTCAAATTATTTAATGAGGCCCCGTCCGGCGGCGTTTAATTTTCGCAGAAAATATGTATGAAATGCGCGTATATCAAACGGCATAGCCGACAACCGGCGTTCGCGCGGCCGCTCGTCCATTGTGGATGGATTCTCCTCGGACATTTCTCAATCTCGATGTCCTCCGCTCGCTCATCCTCCATTAAAGCTTTAATATCCCAATTGCAGTCATTATCATTTCCCGTACTATCCGTTATTACCATCGCTGTATCCTGACACCGGTTCGTGCCACGCGCCCGAGCTTCGTCACATTTATTCCCGTCCTGGACCGTGCTCGATGAAAATGCCCGGTACATTAAATAGCGTCTCATCGTAACGCATCTTTCTCACGGCTTCCTGTACCTTCCATCGCTTTCAACCCTCAACCATGCCACGGCTGCGTGTCTGTTAATGGCGCGTTCATTATGTTGCGCGAGTTCGTCGAGCAAAATGAATCGCAAATGAAAAATTACACCGAGGTGGGGCAGAAGAGAAATTAATATTACCGGGTGCTTACGCACACGGGGAAACATTCGTGTGTGTCACGCCGCGCGCCGTTGCCGCGGTCCCGCAGCCGCACGATGAGGAGGAAGAGCGGGTAACGGGTAGGACGCGGCTGTAAACGGACGTCGAGAACGGTTGTAATATATTATTGTAACTTCGTTAATAGCACCGTAGTTAGAGGGCGGGACGTCTATGCGAGAGCGAAGAAATGGGGAGACGCGACGGAAAGAGAGAAAGGAGGATAGAAAGCGGAAACGAGGTAGAGGAGGAGGAGGAGGAAAGAAGGAATGGGACGCGAACGGGGTCGAGGTGGTGAAAAAATGAAGAAAAAAACGAAAACGTGGGAGGTAGTATCCAAAGCGTTTCCGCGCAACGTTTTCGTGAAGCCAGTGAGCCGAGGACAAGAGAAAGGGAGGACTGCGGAGAGAGAAGTTACGACGATAACTTTAATTACACATGAAAAATCACGGGGACGAAAATGAAATGCCGTTGCTGTGTTACGCGAGAGACATGACGTCCGCTCGCTGACGCGTGCGCGCGTAAACCATCATACGAAATTCTGCGTGTTCCGTGTTACTCGTCCGCGTTAAAGCCCTGGACCGACACGGGGCATTCAATTTCTCGTTAGAGGAATACGTTCGTTTCGAGACAATTGTGGAAGCAGCATCGAGGAATCTTCGTCGGAGCGAGCGCGTGCGCCACGAGCTCGTGGGAAAAGAAGAGAGGGGAAGGAGAAGCGAGAAAAAAGGTATCCTCAGGAGGGTCCTCTTGGAAAGGGACGAGGACCCAGATTGCGAGAAGAAATAGTTGAGAGGAGAAGCTGGTGGAAGTTCGGTGGACGATGTCGATCGCGAATGAAAAATTACCGGGCGAATTACCGCGCGGCCGGTGCCGCACCCGGACGGAGGTGGATGAAGCGAGGCACGAAGGTTTCTCGCAACTCTTCGCCGACTAAGCGGGTCGTAGAAATCCACGTCATTTCACTTCAAACATCGCTCGGTGTTGCAGTGGCCGCCGTCGAGTCGCGGCACTAAATAATCGCGTTTAAAAAAGTACGCGTCGTTTGGCAAGGCGGCGGCGGTGGCGCCGCTCGGTTGGTTAGCTGAGCGGTCGTTATGAAAATCGGCCGAGGGATGGTAGATCGGAGAGCATCAGTAGCAGAAAGACTGAGCGAGAAAGAGAGAACGAGACGGACATAGGAGAGCAAAATTAAAACATGGATTTCTTCGACCTAAGCGAGACACGATGCTGGTCGAACGAAAAGAGAAATACTTTCACAGGGGCGCGTACTCAACGCTAATTACGTGCGGGAGGAGACGAATTTTCATGGAAAAACTGCGTGTCACGGATATATTCAATGGCGAAAAAGCATCTGTGGTGCTTCACCCCTTCTCTACCCTCCATATCGTATCATTCCACGTTTTCATTCGCGTCCCACTCGTCTTTGTCTCCCTCCTGTCGCGTTTCATGTCCCTCTGTGTGTTGGCGGCACGCGTGCGGGCGTCCCGTTTGGACCGTCGAATCCGCCAGTATGGAAAAAAAAAACCAGAAAAAAAGATTGAAAAATCCGCGTTAATCGTTCGCGCTCGTCCGGAAAAATGCTTCATTTCGGTGGCGTGCGATATTATACGCGGCGAAACGTCACCGTCGATGAGCGAAGGTGTGACACACCTGACCGCTCGCGTTTCCCTTGACGTTCCACTGGCCGCTCCCGTTTGCGGGCGCGAAAAAGCGGATGAAATTTTTGCGCCCGCGAGGCTCTCTGTAACGAGAGGAGACCGAGGAAGAAGCGTCTAAGAGAAAAAGAGGGGAGGGGAGGGACGTAACATCCACTTGTAATGCTTTCCTATAAATCGGAGTAACAGGGCGCATGTGTCGCAAGCGGTCCCGCGAGAGGTCGCGCACTTTTTGCTCCGTTGGCCGCGATAGTCGCGGTGGTTACAGTTAGTCGTTCATAGTTCTCGCTTTTTACACGTCAAAGTGCGTCTAATTTATCTGCACGGAGGGCGGGGGCTAAGGTGGCGGAGGAAAATAGAAGCGAGAGATGGGGAGGGAAGGGATGAGCAGGAAAGATGGTGGGGGAGGGAGATTGACTTGACAGCCGTATAAGCAGCACGTGCGGGCCGTTAACGATGAAACGAGGGGTACCCGACAACAGAGAGCCCCGTTAACGGAGGTAAAACGTCGAGGTCAAACGAACCTTCAATGCTCTTGGCATCCCTCTCCCTCCTTCTCTCTTCTCCTCGTTCATCCTCCGCGCTGTCTATCTTCCAGTCTCTCTTTCGTCCTTACCATCCCTTTTTCCCCTTTTTCCGCGCTCCTGTCTCACCCTCTTCTACTTCCACGACCTTTTCTCTCTCCCGCGTTGTAAAAACCTTGGACGTACGATTCGCCGGTAATTAGAAAGAAAAGGAAAAAAGGTCGTGGAGAAAGACCGACGAGGAGAGAAAAAGTGCGGCTGCGAGAGAGAAAGAGGAAGTAGCGAGGAAAAGGAAAACGACGTCACGAACTAGGAATACACGTCGGAGACGTTTCGTTGTACGTGCGCGCCCTGAAATCTCCTCTCCTCTCTCTTTTTTTTTCTTTACCTCCAAAGCCCCTTGCCCGCCTTTACCCGACTGTCCGCCTTTCGTTTCTTACTCGCTCGCGCGAGCACCCCGGTGGGCGGAACGCGCAGCTCGTCGTCGACGGTAATCCTCCCCGTTTTGTTCGTTCCCGCTCTTTTTCCACATGTCACCCGGCCGCGTGTAATTTCATCGGATGAGCACGCGGAGTCTTGACAGTGGCATAACGGGGCGCGAGCACGTGCGGCCAGTTAACGGGACACGAACGGCACGGGACCCCAAACAGAAGCCCTATTAATAGACGTAAAGCAGGCAGCACCGCTGCGCCAGGGCGAACGAACCTTCAATCTGCCGGCCTCGAGTTTGATCAGGCAGTAATCCGTCTTGCCAGCAGCCAATAACAGCATAGCATCGGAGAGATGAGTTCGAAACCGGAAACTGATGTCAGTCGCACCCTTGGCCTCTTGAACTGGAAGATGGATGTAGCTCGCCCCGTAAAATGACACTGCAATTTGAAGAAATGCGACGTGTTTTTAAAGTGGCGAACTCACGCGAGACGATATTGTGGGGGATCCATACGTCGAGGAGGGGGAGGAGGATGCGTAGAATTAATATCTGGCATTTGCATGGGTAAACAGTCCGCGTGCATGGAGGGAGATCGGCTTCGACGAAGGGTAGAAAAATTGATGGGCGAGGAGGGAGGAGATGGAGGAGCCGAGGGTGGCGAATAACCTCCCTCTCCTCCTCCTTCTCCTCTTTCTCCCTCGTTCGCCGATCTCCTTTCCCCTTATGTTTTTTTTCCTCCTCCGGAAGATCGCGGGGTCTCGAGCAGAAATTTCCGAAGGGAAAATTCGAAAAATCCAATTTACGATATTCGTCCTGCGTCTCGCTTGTCGTAGCTACGCTAATACATCTTATATCCCCCATCCGTCTGTCTTCACCTCTCTCCTTCTTCCCTCTTACCCCCGTTTCTACGGGTGGCAGGCCGTGTGATCGCGATCCTCCGCCTTCGCCGATCCCTTTTTGCTCGGCTGCCATCATCGCCGCGAGAGAAAACGTAATCGCGCGACGACCTCCTACGGCACGAACAAGTGGCGCACCGCGCGAGCGCCCCTTCCCTCTGGATCGCTTACGCCGGCTCACCCTCTCTCTCTCTCTCTCTCTCTCTCTCTCTCTCTCGACTTTTGGATAACCTCGGATGAAATAGCGGGGCTGAGAAAATTCTGATACGTTTATCGCAGCGCGACGAAGGCTGTGGTAAACGAGTCGCGTCAGCCGCGGCAGTCGGATACGAAGCTGGGACGATTCTACGAATCTTATAAAGTTTGCAAGCCCCGGCCACCTTATTTATTCCCGGGGAAAAGCCTTAAGCTTTCGCCCTTCGTAGCGGCGCCGGTGGATTTTCATATTATTTGCGATTCTCCGGGGGGCGCTCGGGAAATACGCGCGGTGGGAATAATTTACGTCCCGATGTTGGCGGAGTTTATTTGTGGAGATACGATCAAAAACAAAAGCGCGCGCCCGGTGCCCGCCGGTTACTCTTTCCCCCGGCGCGGCATTCCCCTCCCTCTCTCATCCATCCTCCCGTTCTCTCATCCTCATCTTCCCACCTCCCAAACGCAAACGGTGTCACGGCGGTAATGTCGCGTTTTCGCGTACCCACACTTTTTTATCTCGAACTTCAACTACTTCCCACATTCGTTACGAGCCGGGCGACATCAGCCGCGAAATTAATGTCCTAAAATTCCTCGCTTCATTACGCAAGTTCTCGATATTCGCCGTACCGCTACCTCTCCTTTCTCCTACGTTCGTCCCTCATCCCTCTTTCCCTCCGCCCCGCGGCAGTTTGCAACTGCGCGGGACAGGAGAGGAAAAAAAGGATTTCCTCGGAATATAAGAAACTTCACCGATAAACTCTGAATTCTTCTCGCCGGACGTGCGCCGTCTTCCGAGGACGAGTGCGACTTTAGAGAGAAACAGAGTGTTCGAGAGAGAGAAAGAGAGAGAGAAAAAGAGAGAGAAAGAGAGAGAGAAAGAGAGAGAGAAGGACGAGAGAGAAAAATCGGGATAAAAGGAGAAGAAAAAAAAGATCTATCGAAAGTTCGGTCCGGCGGATGAATGGACGAATTCAACTCTTTCGAATGGTCCACCGCGAAGAAAGGAGGGAGACGAGCGAGAAAGGGAGAAAGGTCTCTTGTATCTGGAAGGAGTCGAGCAGGCGTCGGTGGTAGTGAGTGCATCGTCGTTCGAGGACGAGCCAAACAAAACACAAAACCGCGAAGAAGCTGTAAAGGGTTTATTTTCCGCCGGCCGTAAGTGATCTAAGAACGCGTTCAAGTACGTGGAATAACCACACGGACCATTAAGTTCGAAGATTCCCTCTCTCGTCCTCTTTCTTCGCCTCCGCCTTCGCTGCTTTCTCCATTCCCTTGCACGCCTCTTCACCCTCCCCTCCGTCCTGCCGCGACGCACATAGACAAACGCAAACATAGAGGCCCTCTGTCTTCGCTCTCTCCTCATCCTCCCCAATCTCGAACCTCCTTTCCTTCCTCCCTTTCTTTTCCCAAGCCATCCGGCGTCGTCGAGCGGGCGGATCGGGCGGTCCATAGAAACATTAACGTCTCCTCCTTCTTTCCCCACTCTCCTCCTTCCCTCCCTCCGTATCGCGAATCGATTCGAGGGTCGTTGTTGCTCCTGTTTTGCAGTTCATTGCACCGGCATTGCCTCGGCTTTCGCCTCCTCGCTATTCGGATTATCGTCGAATCGTAATATTTGCCACGCGCATAATCGGTAAGTACGCATATTCGAAACGTGCGAGAGCCGCGCGTTTACGCGTTCGCACGGATCGCGCGGGTTTTGTTCCCGCGAGCAGTGGTAATAGACGAACGCATACCCTGCGAAATTCTCGCCCCTGTTCGCAGCAGTTTCGCAGTTGGAGAGAGGAAGGGAGAGAGAGAGAGAGAGAGAGAGAGAGAGAGAGAGAGAGAGAGAGAGAGAGAGAGAGAAAGAGAAAGAGCGATGGCTTTGCTAGTCGCGCGAAGTGGGCAGTAACGCGACCGATGATTCCATTACGGTGTCGTCGAGGGCAAATGTGGATTTTATGTCTTCCTATTTGTAGTTCATTATTCGACCATAGGATCACGTTGTGTGGGCATATATGCGTATGCAGATGCACGCCGGCTATCCGGGGTGAGCCAGGAATACGGATATATGGGGCATATGGAGTAGCACGAACCACCCCATGGCTCGGGTATCGCGTAGACGACGATGGGTGATGGAGATGGTCCCGGGCGCGGGCCAGCGTCCGAGCGAGCGCACTAACCGGTGCCAGTTCAGTTTATTTCAAGCCACGACCAACGTTCGATGCTAGATGTGCGCGTAAGTGACGGATTAGCCGGATAAGTGGAAAGCCGGTAGGGCCTGCCCACTGGCGTGCAGTGGCGAGCAGGCATGCTCGTCATCGGGGGCTAATTTTTCCCCTCGAAGCGGAAGCTGCGCGCTGACGCGTGGAACAAGGAGAGAGAGGCCGTTCTCCAAAGCGCGGCATCATCGGGGATAATGTAAAATTAATACCAGCCAATACGTTTATCGGTATTGACAATTAGAGGGGTTACCCGAGCCACGTTTACTCTCTCTCTCTCTCCCTCTCGCTCTCTCGCTCTCTTGCTTCGACTCGCTTTATCTCTAGCTTTGTGGCCAGCACGCCCGCGTGCACATGTAAATACGCGAGAGGGAGAGACGGAGAGAAAGAGAGAGAGGGACAGTGCGAGCGCGCTGAAATTTTAGACACAATTAACTCACGTTCTATCGTTGATTATCGCGAGCGAGGGGTGCATTGAATTTAATCAGTCACGCCGACGCGCCGACCGGCCCGAACGTGTACGTAGGGGTGGCGGCGCGTGGGGCTGGGTGAGGCGGGCAGGAGGAACAGGGAGGCGGAACGAACGCTCGAATCTCGTTGCCGACCCGCACGCGAAAGAGAGAATCTACAATCTGCATTAGTGGCAATCTATTCGACCGATGTTGGAATTTTATTTGTCCCGTGGAATTCGCCATGCGCCTCGCGTTTCTATAACGGCGAGTCCGCGCCGCGTCCTCCTACCTCCTCCCGCCCACGCTTCGCGGGCCATCCGTTATACACAAAAAAACGTGAGGGATTTTTCGGAATCGACTGGGTACGCGGACGCAGTGCCACGCCGTGCCACGCCGCGCTTCGCCCTGAATTTGTAAACCGTTATGCATCCGCTGTTTCCCCAAGCTAATCGATTGACAAAATCAAATTGAACGATCGCGGCGTACGAGCCGTGGGACCAAGGCGAGGTGCCTCGCATATACAGAGGTTGTTTCGAAAGGGATGAGGAGGATAGGGGAGGACGCGGGTGAAGAGAGCAGTGGATGGAAAGGGAGGACGCGCAGGGGCTTAGGCTGGGTTGCGTTGGCACAAAAGATGGCGCCATATAGAATAAATGGGCCGCGCTACGCTGCGATGGAATTATGTGTATCGCAATTATTGGAAATTTCAGCGTGTGCACGCGTACCCGCCACGCCATGTCACGCCGCCTATTCTCTCTCACCCCCCTCGTCCTACGCTTTCTCCTTCCGTGCCTAGACTGTGTAACGATTTAATCGTTCCCTCCCTCGTCCATTGAATTCATAGACTAGCGCGATGAGTATGCTAGTAATTGATACGATCAAATTGTCATATCTTCGTCCTTCGGTAATTACGCTTCATAAATTGATGCGGGCGCGGTGTATCGGCTCTTCGCGTAATTTCGAATTCCCCATTTCTCCTACCACCACGATCCACGCCAATACGCGTACCATGCAGCCAGCACCACCACCAGCACCGTCGTCACCCTCGTCACCAGTGGCCAACCCCCGTTGCTGCCATTCAACGCTCATCCCATCTCGAATTTCTACGCGTTGCTCGTCGCGCGGCTACCCATATATAAATATTTACCGTTAAGCCTGAATCGTCACGATTTTCATCACGGTGCTCAATAGCTCGTGGCCAATTGACCCGCGCGCCTGTCGTCGGATGCTACACAACACGCGCGTCTCGACGATGCTCTCACACTCGCGACTTCCTCTTGCTTTTATTTTTAATTGACTGCCGCGCTCGTGTTTGCACGCGGTGGAGACAAGCGCGACGGAGGCGCTTCGCTTCGACTTTACGGCGCGCGGATGCACTCTGAACCCATTGTTAACCGGGGAGAGGAGAAAAAAAAAGTAGGAGAGAGAAGGAGGTGGGCCTTGGGAATGGGAAACGAGGAGAGTAGAAAAAAGAGGATCCTACGGGAGTGAATTCAGTGCATTCGGCGTCTCTCATATCTGCTATGTCACGAGTAAATTCGCGTCGTTCACGCGTACCCGTCCAATCGTAAAACTTAATCCTCGCAATTCTGCCCATTCCTCTGCCCTTCCTCTCGTTCTCTTCCACTCCTCTCACCCTCCTACCCACCCGACCATTTCTTCCTCCCGTTTCTTCTGCACGTCGTCGTCGTCGTCGTCGTCGTCGTCGTCGCAGTCGCAGTCGTAGTCGTCGTAGTCATTCTACCCAATCCTCCCCCGCGCTCTCTTTCCACGCTCGGACGAATCCGCGACGCCGAAAGCAAAACTCGTATTTCTTTCGTCAACGATTCGCAAGAGATGTCTATACATTACCTTTTTCATCCGTTTGGCAGTAGCCCAACAGGGAGGCCGTTACTGCTAAGAACATTAGCAGTCCCATGTCGTTGAGAAACATTAGGCTCTTTTGTGCGTCCTCCTTTATCCACCTCGCACGGCTCGTTCCTCTTCTCCCTCCTCCTCCTCCTCTTCTTCCTCTTCTTCTCGTTGCCGCTACTTCGTCCGCACGTCTCACCGTCTTCTCCTCTTCGCTCACGCTCGTACGTTCTGTTTGCCACAGATTCCCAGGTTCTTCCTCACGTTCTCATCCCTTTCTTCTTCATATATCCTCCTCCCTTATTCTTTCTTCGCCTGCCTCTCCGCTTCTTCTCCTCACTTCGGCGCGTACCTCCTTACCCTCGTCCGTTGTCGCCACCCTCGCCTTACGAGTAAAACAGAGAGAACTTTTCTGACGAACGGCCTTACGGACCGGCTCTTAAGGGATATCGATTTCACGTGACGGGGGTTACAAAACGCTATTTACGGGGGCGATGGTGGTGGTGAGAAGGGGCGAAAGGGCGACTCGAAGTAGCGAGGTACGGTTTGGGATCCGCGGACCGACGGAGAGAGAAGGTGGGACGAGGTAAGAGAGACCCTCGTGGGGAAGTTAAGATTCGAACGTACTTTTCTCATCCATTTTCAGTTCTCGCACACCTCACCCTCTCGTCGTCGCTTCTCGTCGTCGAACAAGTTCGGGTTCCGCGTATCGGACTTCACGTTCCTCGTCGGATCTCGCGGCCTGACCGCTGTGGCAAATCGCGGGATTGTTGGCGGCAGTGCTGGTGGTGGTGATAGTGGTTGTGTTGGCGGTGGAGGCAGACGGGGGGACGATCTCGTCGACGCCGCGGGCAAGGCTTTTCCGTGTCACCGGACAAATTAAAAAATACGTCTCTGGTCTACACTCTTTCCCGCTCTCCGGTTTCCTCTCTTCGTTTGGCCGCGCGTTTTCGTCGAAACGGTGCCACCACACTTTTTGCGTTCGCGCTCAGTTCTACGGACGCGCGGTCAAAGCTTACACGGGCGGGCGCAGGCCGATCAAAATACGGCGACCGACTTTGCCGATTTCATCGATACACGGATGATCACGGACGGTGGCATCGTTGGTCGCGCACATTCG
Source organism: Tiphia femorata (assembly GCA_944319695.1). Classification (NCBI taxonomy): domain Eukaryota; kingdom Metazoa; phylum Arthropoda; class Insecta; order Hymenoptera; family Tiphiidae; genus Tiphia; species Tiphia femorata. The sequence goes on along the minus strand of OX090895.1, from coordinate 15,560,699 downwards.
TGTAAAAGTGGAAAACTCGGTATTGCTCCCACGCGTGCCGTCCTTCCGCCTTTGTATTCTCCGCTAGGTGGGGCCTGGTGGGGTCCTTCGACGTGATAGATGCTGGCATCGTTGCACGTACCTCTCCTCGTTTCCTTCGCTGGCAAACTCGGTCCCGCTTCTGAAAGGAAGAGAACGCCGCACAGGTGTAAAGCGACGATCGTACTTTTTCCCTACTTTCCCGTTTCTTTTCCTCCCTCCGTCTCCTCTACCGATTCTCGTCGGCTAGCCCGCAACCCGCAGCACCGCGGAAAATTCGCTCGCTCACTCTCGCTCGGGGTCGCACTCGCTCGCACTTCACCGCCCGTCTTTCACATCAAGCTTTTTCCTTTCATTCTCTCATCCCATTCTTCGTTTTCGCTCGTTCTCTCTCTCTCAGTCCCTCCCTGATTCTCACGGTTCGCTCTCTCCGTTCTCCCGTTTCATCTTCTATCGTCGACCAGGTCCCTCAGGGAGCGAGGTAAGGTATCGCGGGCAATCGCGACGCCGACGAATCGAATATCGGAGGAACTTTCGCGAGAGCTTCTCAAGCCGCGAATTTAAACATTTAGGCGACTCTCGACTTGGCCTCCGCGACCCGTCATCCCTCATTCTCCGTTCTTCCCTCCTCCCACTCCCTCTCCGCCAAAAGTCACAGTCGACCTCGCGTCGCGCGCCGCCGCGACCCTTCACCCTCTCACGCTATCTCGCGCGTCCTCTCGTTTCGCTCTTCAACCCGAGTTTACCCTAGAGCTCGAGGGTCTAGCCTCGGAGGGTCGAGAAGTAGAAAAAGACGCTCTCGTCGTTCCGGGTAGAGCTTCTCGGCGTTACGACCTCTTGTCTCGGTTTCTGCGAATCTCATTTGTAGTGACCGACATTCGACACCGTCGACGATCCTCCACCCGGTTGGTGGACAAAAAAGAGTTAAAACCCAGTCCCGATGTATACACGGAGCTGAGCATCGTTCTTTTTCCGCGTCCCCCGCCTACCCTCGTTCCCTCTCTCTCTTTCACTACTCCCTCGCTCGTTCGCTCCTAGTCCCTCTGTAGTTCGGCCCAGCTCGCTCTTTTTGCCGCTCTCTTTCCACCCACCCGTCTCGGTCATTCGTCCCAGTACAACACCTCGACAGAGAAAAAACACGGAGCGGTATTCCTATTCAACGGGCGAGTCGAGTGCAAAACAAACCCCTCCGACCACCCACCCACCCGTCCAACTCCTCTCACTTCGCCAACCAGCCGACCATCCTCTTCCACCCTCCTTCTCCTCCTCCTGCTGCTCCTCACCCTCCGGTGGCTCTCGCCGTCCGCTGCACCTCCGTTGCCGAACAAGACTTCGAATACACATCACGGGGGTAAAGCGAGAAAGAGAGAGTGAGAGAGAGAGAGAGAGAGAGAGAGAGTGAGAAATAGAAAGAGATGATGAGAGAACGAGCGGCAGCAGCAAGACCCGTTGGTGCCGCCGCCGCGCTCTCATCTAAAGTATACCAGAGTAGTAAAGTGCATCGGCTCGTTGGGAAAGGAGCACGTAATCCGACCGACCGTTTCGCAGTTAGAGAGATGAAAAATCTTTTCCCTCCCCTTACTTTTCTTCCACTTCCTTCCAGCAACCCTTTCTCCTCTACCCCTCCACCCGTTCCTTCCTTCCTTCCTTCCTTCCAGCTCGACTCTCCAATCTGGCCGCGGGCGGACGCCGGACGCTTACGTCGACTACGAGCGTCCGATCGCCCGCGTCCCAACAGCAGAGAGGACCACCACCTTCCGTTCCTTCCTTCGTTCGCCCTCGCGTATCAGGAAACGGTGCACCACGGCAGACCAGTACATTTTTATCATCCTCTCGGATTGGATGGCCAGATAGCGCGGGAGCAGTGAGTGGTGGGGTCATCCGCTCGCGTACCACTCGCGCGACCAAGATCGCACGAGCCGATACTCTTGACCGATACGAATATATGCATTGCGCGTTGTCGCGATCCGAATGCCCGAAGGAGCCGAGACTACGGAGGATTCTACCGGCTTCCTGTTTTACCTCCTTTTGTCCACCCTCCTCGTCCCACAATTTTCCTTCTCGATGCTCCGCTTCGCCTCCTCTCTCACTCTCCCTCTCTCTCTCTCTCTCTCTCTCTCTCTCTCTCGAGCTTTTACTTCTATTTTTCCTCTTCCGCGTCTCTCGGCGTGCGTCGAGAAAACCATTCGAGAGGAAGCACTTGTCCTCTCGCGCGCGCGCGCGAGCGCGGCGAGCAATTGGCAAGCGTTTTCATCGTGTATCACGCTCGAGTTTCTCTCTTCTCCTTCTCTTCCATCCTCTCTCCTCCCTCTCTCGTGGGCTCTTTGATCTCGCGAGTAAACACGGAGATTCCACGATCGTTGCCGTGGTCCACGATTTCCCACCACCACCACCACCACCACCTTTCCACCCTCGTCGGCCGTCCACTGTACGAGCGCGACCCCGCTCGCGCGCCCCGATGGAAACACGCGCCGAGAGTGTGTTACGTCCGACACCCGCCCCCTCTCTTTCGTTGCCATTGGCTCGCGCGCGCCTACAAAGCGCGAAAATTCCAACACCAAGCGCGCCACGCGTGCCGCTCCTGGTCGGTCGACGAACGAGGCGATGGATGGACACACACGCAGAGACGGGACTTGCATACATAGATAATGAGACACGCACACACGCATACCACCCAGAGCCACTCACCTGCACGCACCCTCGCGACGCGTATTCACACGAAAGAATGAATACCTCCCCTTTCTGTCCGCACGCGAGGACGACGATGGGGATTGGAGTGTGGGGGTGGAGGAGACCACGGCGACGGGTGAGTACGTGGCCAGGAGGGTCGAAATTTGCATCCGTGGACCGTGACCGTCCGTATAACCCTCCCCAGTCGGTGAGAAAGCCGAGGACCCGTGTAATGGCTCACGTAGGTGAACCCGTGCACGCGGCTGAAATTTAAACCACCGCCGCCGCCTGCTCCTCTTTCACCCCCTTCTCGCCTCCCCAAACCTGCCGTCTCTCTGTGACGACGACGACGACGACGGCGACGACGACGACGACGAGCCGACGGAGTGAGAAACGATACGAGAAGAGTCATGGTGGGAAGAGAGGGCACAGGCATCTAAGGTACATACACATACATGTGTATAATGTAGGCGTATATTCTGTGTACTTATATACGTGCGTCAAAGAGAGGCGGAAAGTGATGAAGACGAATGAGAGTAGAGAGCGAGCGAGAAGGGAGGAAGAGGAAGATGGGTGGATTTGGAGAGACGCGGAAACGAAAGGGAGGAGAGAAGGAAGATGAGATGGAAGAACGGAGAAATCGAAAGACCACGAAGGAAGAAAGAACCCGCGAATCTTCCCGTCGTACGATAAGCCTCCCGTGGTTTCGCTACGGAAGAGATCCTCGCAGCGTCCTGCACGCTCTTAAGACACCCTACTCATAGGCAAAACCGAGAAACACGATTTACTTTCACGGCCCGGACGCGCGGCCGCCGTCGGCAAGTGTCGTCGCCGGAATCCCGCCGTTAAGCGTAATGACACGACACACTCCACGCCGCCTCTCGCGCGCGTTAAAAGGGGATACGTACGAGGAGGACAAATCGTTTTCTCTCTCACCGGGCTGCCGAGGCGGACTTCTCGGCTGTGAATCGGCAAGAGACCCATCGACGAAATTAGACGCGGATATAAAGACAGAGGTAGAGAGAGAAAAGGACACACACACGCGCGCGCTCTTCTTTTCTCTCTCTCTCTCTCTCTCTCTCGCTTTTTTTCGGACGCTCGTGACGTCGTCCGCGTGCGTGGCACGATCCGCGAAACTCACCCGATGGCGAAACTTCACGCGTGAAAAGAGTCGGAGGGTGAGCACGACCGCACGGTGTCCCGATATGATATACGAAGAGAAGAGAGGTAGCGCGCACGGCGCACGTTCGACCGGGCGCTCCTTCGCCCTCCTCTGCCGCACGAAGACTGAATCTTCGGGGTGGGCTGGGGAGGCTGCGCGCAGGGCCGGCCCCGCTCGCTCCGGTACCCCGCGGCTTCGGTCGGCCGGCGGCGGCCAGTGGCGGGGAATCGACGAACTCTGTGGTGGTGGACGCCGACCAACGAGAATGCGGAGTATCGCGCGCTCGAGCTACGAGTAGGGAGAGGAGCAAGGAGGCGGTAGAGGTGGCGGGGGATGCGTGTGGGTGCGCGCGTCAGGGAGGGAGAGATTTTTGGAGGAGGCACGAAGAAGGAGGAGGGATGGAGCGCGCAACGCGGAGACCAGGCCTTGATTTCTTTTTGCGGAAGCATGATTTAATGTAAGCTGCAAGGCAAATACGTGGATAAACGTAAGGTGACGCGCGCGGATGTATGCGCCTTCCGGAATCGCTTCCAGCCCCGTTTTCGTGTTGCTCGCTTCGCGCGCGAGCGACGGTGGCTGTGAGGGAGACGGAGGAGGAGGGCGGTATTTTTATTAAATCTCGACGTTTGTCGGTAGTTTCGTCCCATACGAACGATGGGTCGCGGCGCATCGTCCCTGAGGTCGACCGAGCGCTCCGACCTTCGTTCCCGTCTTCGAGGATCTAATTCGCTCGCGAGTCAATCTTCGAGATCGTTCCAGAGTCACTTCGACCGTGCGATTCGCGTCGCGTACGCGCGCGCCTCTTCCAGGAAAGTGTTTCTCACCCCTGCACTCCACCTACACAGATCCGTTGTGTACGTAAGGGTGTAGGCGTATACTTATGTACGTAAGTTCTCGGTGTGCCCCGGGATCTACGATTCCCTTCGCTATTTACGGCTAAAGGGGTGGCGCGCCGTGTAAACATCTTAAAGTATCACGGTCAACATCCTTTCTCTCAATGGAGCGTGGCGGAACGCGCGAGATTTTCACAGATCAATTATTTCCCTTTCGTGTTTGCCCGTGAACGGGCGGGACGCGAGAAGTCGACACTTTTGTGCATCGCGGCGCGGCGAGTGGAGAGCGAGCCGTGGAGCTAGGGAGAAAGAAAGAGAGAGAGAGAGAGAAGAGAGAGAACGAGGAGAACGGCGTGCAAGAGGAGAGTGAGAGCTGAAGAGAAGGGGGTGGAATGGGGGTTGTAGTAATAGTAGAGGGAAGTAGCGGTGGCTAGCACACGCTTCGAATTCAATAGCGAGTTCCCGAAGAATGGGAGAGGCGGAGACGTGCTTGTTAAAAGTTGCCCGACGATCTTTTTCTGCTCGATAAAGAGTTCCGAATGCCGAGTTGCCTCGTAAACTACAACATGAATATCGTCGTTTAAGGCACAAGAGACGATAATTCAGTGATTTCGAGGCGGACGAGCTACGATAAGTGCGCCCGCTCCAACCCCCACTCACCCTCTTCCTCCCTTTACCACCGGAGGATCGCTTTCACGACGAGGCATCTTTCCTGCGCTCCCCTCCTCCTCCTCCTCTCCTTTTTCCCGTCATCTCTTCTCGTTCGTGCCCTTTCTACCGAGTGTACAAAGTAATACGAGGAATTTTTGTAAGACGCGAGAGAGGAGAGCGCCTGGATGGCGAGGATGACGCTTCGCCCGCATTCTCGAGGGGTCCATTTCCGTTCCTCCCAAGTGGTTATCTCCGAGAATCGCGCACGTAGAGCAATCTCAGGCAAATTGTTTGTAGCACGGCGCGCTAGCATCCGCGGGGGTGAACGAGCCCATTAGCGCGCCGGAGTCGAGAAGGTTAGCTCGCGCATAGGCGAGAACAGGTAGTGTAGGGTTCCGTTAACCCTCACCCGGAAGCCCTGAGAGCGGAAACCCGCGAAGGTCAAAAATATCGGAAATCGAGGAGGAGTTTCCACCCCGGCCTTTGCCATCCGTTCTCCCTCATTCTCTTCGTCTCCGCAAGTCGATCCTCCCGCTATCGGCTTCTCGGTTCACGATAAAGAGTCGCTCCACGAGAGAAGTTTGTTTTATCGGAGTACAGATTACAATTAACTTCGTTAGAGTCCTTTGGAAAATCAAAATAAATCCGTATCCGTCCGACGGATGGATTTAAATGTTCCAACTTGTTTGCCGATGTCGGTTTAATGCTCGTCTGGATTCCATCTCTGTCGGGTCTCCATCGATCTCCCTCTCTCTCTCTCTCTCTCACACACACACACACACACACGCACGGTCTATATCGGGTTTATAACTATCAGACTCTCTCGTTCTCTCCTAGGTCTCATCCCTCGCCCACCATTCTCGCTACCCACCTTCTCGTCATTCGCGCCGCTTGCCGGTTGTAGGGGTGCGTGGGACGGAGATTCGCTCATCGGGGTGCGCGCCGATCGATAGCGGAGAAAAACGTTCAATAGCATTTGAAATAATTACCTGTCGAAAGAGTGATCGAAAGGGTTAGGCTCTCCCCCTCTTTGTGGCCTCCCTTCGCCTCATCGTCATCGCTCACCACTGTCCAATCCCGCGCAAAGCGCCCAACCGTTTTTCGGCTAGTTAATGATCCCTATTAACTCGCATTCCCGGTGTTTGTAGTCCCGTGTAATTAACACCTCCATTCATAGGACGAAGTTATTCGTAAATATTTGGCCGGCCACCCGGGAACGTGTACCGAAAGTGCGTTCAACTTGTTTAACTTGCAACGAGCCCCGCGGACCCTCAGACGTCGTCAAAGGAACGGGTACCATCCGATAATGAACGAATAAAATAACGCGCCCGGTTCCTCGTGTACCCGGTCATTGAACAATTTTTTTTTTTTTTTCCCGTGTTTGTTGGATTTCAACTTTCGTTGATACCACCCGGTTCACTCTTTCCACTCTTTGCTTGGAGTTGGAGGCTGTCCCTCTTCTTCTTGTATCAGTGGGCCCGTTATTCAGGCTCAGTTTGGTTGGTGGTAGAATGCGGGAGAATTCCGTGTTCCTTTATTTTTCATTTGCTGGTTTAGATGCTCGGTATTAATTGAATATTGCACGATTCCCTTCCTTGTGCACGTTGTCTATATATTTTGGTTCCACTTTTATAGGTTATGGGTTCAGAAGGATTTTTAACCTCACGTCCTACCTCAGTCGTGGCCCAACAGGAAGTCCATTGAACAATTACTGCCGGAACTGGGTTACTTGTCGAGTCGCTCCACCGTGTAATCTCACCAGCGCCACCACCCACCACCCAAAACCAACTCAGCGCCTCACTCGAGAAATTATTTTTACTTGAAATATCGGTTCGCGAGGTTAGGTCCTTCTTCAAAGGAGCATATGCAATCAGCTATCTCTCGCGAATACTCGAATATTCATTTTGTCGATCCTTTGTACACTCTCAGCTCTTGATTCCGTTCTCTCCATCGCTCATTCCATCTCTGCCTTTCCCTCCTTCTCCCTTTTGTCCCTCGCCCTCGCTCCCTCTTTCACTTCTCGCTCCTCGCCGCCTCCCTCGGGGGCAGACCGGGACGGACGAATGTGCATACGACGTTTTCCTTTTCCGCTTCAGAAATTTACTCTCCCCGGGGAGGGTACATACCGCTCGGCGAGGAGAACAAGCTGGAAGGAGGCGGAGAAGGGTGAGAGCCGTCGTCGCAGCTTGCTATCGTGGAACCACGGACGTCGGTATTAATTTACACATCACTTGAGGATTCATACGAAAATCGATGCTTATCAAAAATCAAAGCCCCCGGCGCTCTCAAAGGGACGCTCTCGGTTAGTGGCGTCGGGGGTGGTGAAGGGTGGAAGCAGGCCGCGTCGGCGTCGGCAGGCGCCGTTGAATCCTCTATGTCTCCTACATTCGATGTACATGACTATGTACTCACCCGCCTCTTTGTACCCTCGGACCCTCCACTCCTCCTTCACTTCCTCCTCCTATCGTAGTCGGTCGACGGGGGTCAGGATAGACGAGCAGACGACAGACGGCGCTTTTCTCTTCCTCCTTCGAAAATTTACTTTCCTCCGAAGATATACATATACCGGGATGGTAGGGCCATAAGCAGGTTATCCGCGCACTATGTCCCGGTATCGTAAACTTTATTCCTTTAGCCGTAATTGCTTTAAGACGCCGTCTAAAATATCATTTAATCCCGGAAAAATGGCCAGACTTTTCCTATTCTCTCCTCCACCCTCTTTCTCCTCTTTCCTATTTTTCCTTCTCTCCCACGGTGTTTCTCTCGTATTCGCCTTTCGACGCTGCCTCACGCACGGTTTCGAATCAGCACATCTCCCTCATGACCTAGCCGGCTCCCGAACTATCGTCAATTTCGCGCACCGGCTCGGTCCGAGCGCATTCCTCTCTCTCTCCTTCTCTCACCTCCTTAAATCCCTCCTGCCCATCCTCCTACGAGAACGAAACGTTCGCGCTAGCGGCTGAGCGCAAGGGTACAGACAATACTTTCTATCTTCCCGTCCCTAAGATTTACTCTCCCGTGGGAGCGCGCTGCAGGGAGATAAGTAACGCCGTGACAGGAGGGCGCAAGAAAGCACCGTTGCGACTTGGTTCGTTGTACGCGCGAGCGAACGAGCGAACGGGCTGCCTCGGCTTCGTCCTCATCATACGGCACGTCCCTACCGAACCGCGGTGCAAGCGGAGAGGAGCGTTTTGTCGAAAATGTCCTTTCCAGATCTCATCGTTCTCGTAAACATTTTCATCCGCACCGCGCCGTTGCTGGTTCCCTCGGCGTTCTATCTCGAGAGACGACAGAAGAGGAGATGGTGGGGTACGAAGTGGAAGAGAAGCAGAGGGGTGGAGGCCGAGACTGCGAAGGCGTCGGCGTCGGCGTCGTTGCCGTGCGCCGTTGTACGTCGACCTCTTCCTCGCGAGAATAAAGGAGAGGTTTATAAATATTTCGCGGTTTCGGCGACGGCCCCGGCCCCTCTTACTCGCGTTAGCGAGGAACCGTCTGAAGGGCTCGCCCCTGACGGCGCTTTCACCGAATACGCCCGTCGAGGGTTAACGCTCCTCTTCCGGAGATTCTGCCTTCCGGGGGTTGAGGAACGGGGGTCGTCCGACGGAAGGTGACGGGAGGTCGAGGGAAAAGTACGATGGAAAATTTTGACCGTCGTGGCGCGGTTACGTTCCGAGAGAGAGAGAGAGAGAGAGAGAGAGAGAAAGAGAGAGTGTCTCGCTGAAGAAAACTTGCGGTGGCTTCACCGGTGGCTTCTTTCATTCTTTATCGCAGCTCCAGTTCTTCTCCCTTTGCTCCTACCCTTCGTTCTTCCTTCGCATATCCTTCTCCCCAGTGGCGTGTTCGGGTAGGAATTAAATTTGAATTCGTGCAATCGCGCCTCTTGATTTAACGTAAGTAAAAAAGGAGGTGCGCTTTAATGACTGGGCGTTGGTGGCCCGCGCCGCAGCTAGTTACGCGGCCGCTATTCCAAATTGCTCCCACTGCTCGCGGGTGATGGAAAACGCAGGGCCGGGAGTGGTGGTAGGGAAAAAAAGAGTTTAATTTCGAGCGCTTCAGTCGAATCCACCGTTAATAAAGGCACGGCGGAGCAATCAGTCCTATTTACCAACCCGAATGCTTAGCGCGATATTATTCGACCGCGAACGCGAGTAATCGTTGTGGGGGGGCGAGTGAGATCGCGCGTGTGGTATTCAGCAGAAGGGTCACCCTGTCGATTCCCGGAAAGTGAACACGATCGTGCTCTGCTCCAGCGCTCCGTCTCTTTCTCCTCCTCGTTGCATTCCTCCCTCTTCTCTCCACCCCCATCTCCGCCAATCACGTAATACTTACGAATGCCCTCTTCGTCGCACGACGCTCATATTTCTCACTTTCGCGGACGGATCGGAATCGGAGGATTTCTCGACAGCGATATTATCATCGTCCTACTCCTGCCGAGAGTTTCGAAGGGAGACGGAGATATAAGCGAGAGCGATCGAGCGAAGTGGAGTCGGAGAGACAGAGAGAGAGAGAGAGAGAGAAGGAGAGAATCAGACCGAGAGAATCAGGGATGGTAGGAGCAGTTTATCAACGTCTGCAATTAACGCGGCGCATTGTGGACGTATCGATCAAAATTACCTAACGTTCTATTAACGCCCGATCCCAGTAATTTATCGTACCGTACCTAATAGACTCTGATGCTCGTCATGACGTTGGAAAATGAGAACGGAAGTCAAGTACCGTGGGGGCCGTGCCGTTGCTGCCGGACTGGTCTCTCCTCCGAGCCAGTTCTCTCCTCTATCTCCACCACCGCCACCCTTGGCCACCGCTCCCGCGGGCCATCGCCAGGGTGGTAAAGCCGGTCGGCGAAACTGCTGCGGGACACGTGAATCCAGAGGTTAGTTTTGAACAGCCGTAACCGCATCCGGAAGCGTGAGTGTCCCGTGTACATGTGCGATTGCAGTATTACGTGACTCGACGGCGATGTAACGATACGATACGCGGGAATATAACTGCCGTTTTCGACGTGTGCCACAGGAGTGGAGAGAGAACGAGAGAGAGAGAGAGAACAGAGAGAGAGAGAATGTACGAGGGAAAGGGAGGTCGATCGGTGTTGTATCGATCACCGATATGTACCGCGAATATGTGTACGCGATGTTGTGCCGCGTGAGTGCTCGTCCACGTACTTACGTACACGCTTGGCGCACGTGCACGCGCGCACGAGCGCGAGAAGCTAGGCGAGGCGGGACAGAACACCGGAGCGGTAGCGCGGCGCATCCCTGGGAAATGATAGTGAGACGGAACGACGAGGACCGTTTGTTTATTCAACATTCGCGCCGGTGAACTGTTTTCAGAGGAGTCCATTTTATGTTCGATATTAAACCGAGCTCTCGCCGGTGCGCCGTTCGGTCCGTGCGCTGGGAGAAGGATGAGGTAGGGGACGAAGTGCAAGCGAGCGACGTGGGGATGGGCAAAAAAGAGCGCGTGATTTTTATGCGCGAACCGTTTTACCCGGGCACTGTCTACTCGCCCTTACCTCCCCTATCTCCTCGCGGAATGAAATGGGAAAGGGGATTCGCCCTTCTCGGGACGTTAAAAATGTTCTCCGACCCTAGGCGCGTCGGAAAAGTTATCTAATTAATATTTTAGAACGGTGGGATTTACACCGAGGCCCTCGGAGTTCGCGGAAGGAACGAGTTGAACGGCCGCGCGGAGAGGGCGCTGGAGGAGGATATTTTTTAAAATTTTCCTCCTGGTGACCGTTCCATTTTTTCCCTTCCCCCCGTTCTACTGCCTCTTTTAAAGCTGTTGCCCTGGGTCCAGGTAACAGGCGATGCTCATTTTCGTCTGCTTTATGGGCAAGATGTTTGAAGGCTGCCATTCTTTTTTAACGCCTTCCATCCTCGTCCTCCTAGGCTCGTTGCGAAACTCGTGGCCGTCCGTTCGCCCGGATTCTAGGCAATAATTTTCGAGTGTTAAACGTAGGCATCGTTAAGCTTGACCTGCCGTTCTCGTCTCCGCTCGGCTTCGCTTCTCCTCTGTTTAGTAAGGATATCGATTTTATTCGCACCAGAGACAGCTCTCTTCGCCGCTACTTTTTTCACCCTTTTTTCTGATCTCTCCCTTCGTCCTCGCTTGTAGCGGCCTTAGCGACGGGAGGTACCGGCACGGAATGCAATATCACTATGAAAAGATTTCTCTCCACGGGCCAGGGATCCGTCGCAAATTTTTCTTTTTCGACAGAAATCATTTTCCATTTGATTGATATCCCGGTTCGCTCACCGAGCACCACCTCCCTCAACCCCTCACACGTCCTCGAATTCGCTCGCGTGCGCACGTCTATTTGCCGCGATTGCAAACGTTTGCAGAGAGTGGAGAGTATTTGCAGCATTCTATTTTCAAATGCGCGCACCGCGCAACGATAATTAAAACGCGCCGCTCCTCCGCCTCCTCGTTCTCCTCCCGCGTGCATGGCCGATTGGTTTTCTTTCTCGATAATTGGTTTCGCACATTTACCGCGTGAACGCGTTCATTCTGTCGTGGCGACGAGGCGCGGCCGCCCTGGGCAAGAAAAAGCAAGGGAAATAAGGCGAAAGAGGAGAAAAGGAAAAATAATTATTAATCCGCATGGATCTTGCCAAGGGGAAATTCTCTTCTCTCTGTTCCCCTTGCTGCTGCAATGGCAAAGGGGCAAGGGATTGTCGGGGCTTAGGGGCACGCGAGAGCGTCGTATGCAGAGTATTCGATCCGCGCGCGCGTGGACGCCCACGTAGGTCGGGTAAGGACGGTGTGTTAGGTTGGTACGGCACTGGCGCAAGTACCGGCTACATAATCAAATCCTCGTCTCTCCATATTTGGCCAATGGGGTATGAGGTAAGTGTACATGCGTCCTGATAATAGGAACAGCTGTTGCATCCCTGAGCGCGATTTAAGACGTAGTTCGTATGCGCGACGCGTAAGCGCGAAGAAATAGCGGAACCGTATGAATTTCCTGGCGCCCTCGGAGGGTCGCGCGCGGCGCATACATTATTCGTGCGGTTAATTGTTTCAGTTAATAACAAAGGCGAAGGGGACCGAGGAGGGAGGCGGACTCGGAAGAGGCAGTGGTGGCGCCTGGTCAGCCACGGCGCCCGGCAAGCTACTCTCGTCGCGGTTCGCGCTGGCCATGGTTATACAGTTCCAACTCTCCTTTCTTTTTCTTTAACTTTGTTACCTACCCCTCGGCCAACGGGATCTCACCCGGCACAGTCTAATTCTTTTCTCAACTCCATTATCGTGGGATGAATTGTATGTAATTGCGGGGGTCTAAAAAATACTACGGCGCCTACGGAGGCGTAGTGGATGGTGTTGGTGGAGGAGGCGGAGGAAGTGGAGGACGTACCGTGCAAGTATTAAAAAAGTCGAAGAGCAAAAGTTTCGGCCCCTGGCGCGCCGCTCGTGCGCGTTGAATCGACGTTGCAGGCGCTGTGTGCCGCGCGGTGGCGCCGCAACTCTCTTTTAAGTACATATAATTAGGAAACTTACATTACCTTTAATGTTTCGGCGCCGTGGAATCTTGACGAAGCTGAAAACGCCGGGGTGGAAAGAAAAATTTCATATCGTCCTCCATCCTCGCGCGCGACTCCCGCTCTCTTTGCTCGGCTTTCCGTCTTTCTTGCTTTCGCCTGGCTCGCTGGCACTCTTCCTCTCGTCTCTCTATTTCTGTCTCTCTCTCTCTCTCTCTCTCTCCCTCTCCACCACTCTCTCTGGCACCAACTGTATCCACTCCTCTCTTCGCTCTGTGCGTTTTCCGTTCGCTCACACGTACGAACCCATCCTCGGCGCATCTCTCCCACCTCCTCCTCTAGCACCCTCTTTTTTTCACCACCCTTGCCCGGGCTTGAAATTTAAAATTCTTTTACGTACCGCCTGACCGAGTTGTTTGTGCATTTGGAAAATATGCAAATTAAAATCGTTCTAGTTTCTCTCATTGCGCGCTGGTCCGTAAACTATGACCCTTAACCGCGAACAAGTGGATGCACTTTTTGATCTAAACGTCGCCGAATGAGCCGCGCCGTAGGGAAACGGATGCAGGCCGTCGATTCGGAGATTTCGACGAGATGGATTATTAATTCGATTATTAGCCCCGCCCTTTCATCGTCCATTCAATCGGACGAGCACGCGTTAATAATTTCAGTTTCCGTGAGCGCTATGCTACGGGAACGGCGATGGAGGATGATGGTGAAAAGACTGAAGAGACTTTCAGAAGCATTGATCCCCCTTTTTACGCGGCCCATTATGCCGAATTTTAATTTCAAATTAATTAACGCGTTTCAACGATTCCCCCGGGTTAAATTAAATCTTCGGGTGATGGGATGAGGGGGAGAGAGGCAGGCCACCACCCGTTGGGAACGTATCGGTAAACGAGACTGATAAATTCAATCCAGAATATTATTACCGTTGCTCGAATCATTTTGTACGATGGAAAAGTTCCCGGGTGAGGAGGCTGAGAGAGACGGGAATGAAAAGAGTAGGGGCCGTAGGAAGGACAGACAGTGAATATCGAATATCCGCTTTTTCGCGAAGCGATTATATTGAAATAGGCGATTGGCAGTGAGGAGCAGTGAGGAGATCAGAATCGCGTACGAAAATCGGACCCGCCTAACTACAAGCGGAGCTATTCGCGCTCGGTCCCCGCGCGTCGCGTCGTTCCCGTACGGTTAATCGAATCTCCTCTTACCCCTTCACTTCCTTCCTCCATCCCTTGGCCGCGGGCCGGAACTCTCAAGTTTTTCGATGGACGCATCGACGAGCCGATAACATCAAAGACACAAAAGCTTAAAGTATCGCGAGCATGTTCTCTCCCAGGGCTGCGACGGAAAGGGGAGGGTGGAAAGCAGGAAGTGCACCTCTCGTTGGAAAAATGTGATTTTTCTTTCTGCCGTCGAGGTTCATCGTGAACGATAACGAAGCGTCGCGACGCTCTCTCCGACCCCGCGGATGCGCGCGCGCGTTCCGCAACCACGTGCGGCTAGACGCGTTTCTTCGGTGCTCGATGTTTCTCTCTAAACTTCGAAATTTCTGGCTTTGTGCGGTGAACGCCGGGTGGATTATTCAGGCGCTCTTTGAAATGTTAATACCAACGTTCCTACCTCACAATATTTTCCCTTTTTCGTCGTCTCTCTCTTTCTCTCCCTCTCACTCTCTCCTCTCCTCGGGCCTCTTCTCGCCCTCCTCTTCTCTCCTCATACTTGGCTTCTTGTTCTTCCTCTTCTCTTTCCGCTTCTGCACCTTCTCGCTTCACTTTCTTCGTCCGTCTTACCCTCGTCTCTTCGTCACTGTACACAGTCGCACCGGCTCCCCTTTTCGCCTTTCTCCACCTCGTGCGGTAAGAGCGAGTGAGTAGCCGCATACGCACTGCTGGTGCGAGCGGGTGGAACGAAAGACACGGCGCCACGACGCGCGAGCCGGCGTCGACTTTAACCGCAACTAACGATTCCCCGGTAGCAGGGCACAAAAATAAACTATTTATGAATCATTCCGAGAATACACGTAATTCCCTCGCTCCTTGCCCGCCCTTGTCCAGCCTCCCCTTCGCGGCCCGACGGTTCCTTCCTTTTTTTTCGCTCTACCCTCATTTCTCTCCCACTTTCTCTCCCATCTTGCTCTCTTCGTCCTCCTCTCCCCTCACCAGGAGCTCTCGTGCCCTCGTATGCGCGCACACGATTCACTTAACGCGATGTACCGACGCGACGCGCTCCGAGGTTGCGCGCTTTATTTCGGTATTCTGATTAACGGCACGCCTCCCGTTCCCATCCCTCCCGTCCCTTTTTTGCTTCGAGCACCCTTTTTTGCCTATCTCCTCTCGAGGCCGCGTCGAGGAGGCACCGACGTATTGCAGGACGTAACCTTTAATTCATTAATGCGCGTACCTCGGCGGGCGAAGCCTCGGGACGCGAGGCCGCCGGCATAATCGTGTTTGTAATGCGACGTTTTAAACGATGAAATTTTAATCATAATGGAGCCCGCCGGTTTTATCTCCAGCCCCGGAATGAATTAATCATGCGCCGCGCGCTTCTCTAGCTCGCATTATGTGCCGTTTTCTCCCAGATTAAATCCTACTTAAATTTTGCGTGCGCGCTCTCGCGATGGAAGGGCAGCCGGCGGGGGGTGTGGAACGATGTCGCGAACCGGGGGTGGCTCCGGAGTAAAATATTTGGACGAGGCGGGGAAGATATAAAGGTGAACGATTTACGTACCGCAAACGGCTCCGCACGAGGCACATTTAGACGGGAAAGAGGGTGCTTTGTACCATCTACGTCTCCCTCTAGCTTTCTCTTCTTTTCTCTTTCTCCCCGTCCTTCTCTCTTCTCGTGTATTCTCTCCACGAATCTTATACGCTGCCTCCTTCGGCCTCGGTCCTCTCGCTTTGTCCCGCTTGGCCACAAGTCTTTTTTAACGAGGCCCTCCTCCGTCGCGCCGTCGGTCGTGGAAGTCGATAAGCCAGAAGGCGAGGTGGTAGCTGCGAAAGCTCCGTAGGGTTCCAGCGGGAAGATCACTCGAGCCATCCACGAGCACATTTACTCGGCTCTGTATATTTACCCGTATTGTACAAACAAATCGTGGCTCCACGCAGCTTAACTCCTCGCGGTTGGGCGACCGGCCAGTTCGCAAGGGCGCCACTACCTGCTACTGGCCAGCCTCGTAACAACCGGCCAGGGTATTGGATACCCGCGAGATAATCAGAGTACTTAATGGGATAATCATAACCTAATGACATTACCCGCTAGGAATGTGCATGCGAAAGTGTACGGCTAACCGTTCCACTCCCTTGTCTCGACGAAGATGGCACCACGAATCGCGCCACGTATAGCTCACGGTAGGGCATGGGAGCAAGCGTCGAAATTCATGGGTTTTCGTCGATGGTTGCATTGCACGTTCGAGCGGGCTCTCAGCGGGATTATAATTTTACCGAAACACATGCCGTTTCGTTTCATCCCATCCCAAAATCTATAGGTTGTGTCCGCGTCGTTTTGTTTCGCCGAGGTATTATGACGATTTGTTTTTGTGGAAAGCCAACGTTACGATTATAGATCGAATCAATATCGAGTCTCGCGTTTATGCGATAATATTTTATTAATTTTTTGATTATAATCCTGTGCGTTCCGTTGGTCGAATATGATATTTATTTAATGGTGGAACGTTATAGGAAAATTATGTGAAACGTAATTTGAGTAAAAGGGATCGCCTTATGGTGTGTGCGGAATGAATCACATTCGAATTACACTCAACTCCATGGAAATTCTGCGAATAGTAGAGAAAAAGACGAGGTGTAGGCTGCATTAAGTGTGGTACTTAGCGTAAGCGACAAATCGTGAAGTCTGAATTATCGATTTGCGTGGGGAGTCGGATCATCGGTTAATATGGTGCATTCTGTAAGCAGAATACAAAAATCAGGCGGTCAACCCAATAATCGTAAATAATTCCAGTCTGTTAAAGTATTTACGTGATATTTCCAAATTCGGTGAGCGAATGTAAATTAGTCAAATTAATGTGTTGTTATCGTTCAATATACGCGTTGTAAACTCATGAGAGACCTGCGCGGATAGAATATTCGTGTTCATTAAAAACGTGCGCTTCGAAATTGTCTCACTTTTAAAGTAAATCTTCGTATTCGAGGGCGTGCGAGATTTCAATATTAAAGGTTGATAATTGAGTGTCTTTTTGCTGCATTTCCTTCTATTGCACTACGTGAAGAGGTAGCCTACATTTTGACATATTCTGCGGAAGGGATGTATGCCAATGAGACCCGGAGGGAGTTCACTGCACCCTACGAGGCACTAGGGAGAGCAGTCGCATTGTAGACTCAGTCTCAGCGGAGCTCCTTGCATATTAGACGAGTGCACGGGATTAATTTTTAAATTCGTTCGATATCCTGTAGATTAGGACGAACAGAAAATATTTCACGAATGCGCCACTGCATGTAGGTGCGCATCTTTCAACTTTTCCAGGCGACTTCAAATTCTACGAAGATAATGGAAACTAACTTCGAGCGAATCGTATTTTTCCTTTTGCACTTCACTATGGAAACATTTCGCATTCGACGCATACCTATTTCTATTCTCATTTAAAGTGATGGTTTTAAAACCGAGTGCTGTTCCTGTGTTCGGTGCACCTTGTAAGCTTACGAATTCTTTCACGGAAAGAATTTACATATTTTCAAAGGATTCCTTTATAGTACAGTCCACTTCTACCTGCTCTACAGCTTTTTATTATTTTTCATCCGACTCAGAGTTATCTGGTACTTCGCTCATGCTCGCGGACTATCCAATCTACTCTTCTGCGACCATAATGGTCATACAAAAATGTAAAGTCGTCCAGATAGCAAAATGGTGTCGTAGAATCCGATATCTCTTTTATCCGTTCGATCGTTATTTCACTTAATCGATAATTCTCCTCCTTTTTATTCAAACGCGCGAGCAGTTCCCTTTAATCCATTGATTCAGTCACAAACGCAGCAACAAATAGATATACCTCTTTGTAAACGTATCTGATACTAAAACTGTGTTACCGATGCAAGGAAATTACACGATGATAATGCAGAATGCAGGGCGATGGTTTTAATTTTATCGCGGAATTACGCTAAGGCGATTGAAAACAATCAATTTGAGGGAGACTGAGTTTTAATTAGCTTACTCTTTATTTTCGTATTGTGACCATTCGGGAGAAGGAAATCTTAGTCGGTATGCGCGTATTCTGCACTCTCTGGAGGTCCTCTTTACAAACTCGACGAACCAGAGAACAGATTGTGAACATACCGACCAAGAAGAGGCGGATAATTCGATTTTTTTCAGTTTCCACATCGCGCTATGTTTATCGAGATCCCGTAGTTTTATCAGCGCATTAAGGAATATCCGCAGAACCAATAAATTTGGAATACAAAAATTGGTCACTTGAAATCAAATCCTCTAGGAGTTACGACCACCGTTAGATGGGACCCTCGTGTCCGTCGTATACATTTGCCAGCGTGAACGCGTGCGCTAGCGACGAAACCAATACTGGAAGTTACATTACCAGCCGGATATCGATAGTTGGTCGGGAAGAACTTCCGCTTCCTTCTTCGACGTACTCTTTTACGGTCCCAGAGAACAGTTTCTCGATCGCATGTCAATTCACTGGCAAACGTTACGCTACTCGACGTTTCCCTTCCTCTCGAACAGAATCCTCGTAGTCTCGATTGTTTCCTGCACTTCTCGTGAATTCTCCTCCCCTGCTTCCCTTGCCATTCATCGTGCTCCGTCGCAATCGAAATATACGATGATTCGACGAGACACCCTCTCTCGCGCCGACACATCGACTTCCGTGATCGATAGCGTTTCCTATCGCAAATAGAAACTGTATTACGGAGCGATAACGATCCACGTTAGAGCGACGGGGGCTTACCGGTTATAACATGAGCAGGTGTAAATTATGCGGATGTGGGTTCTTACCGCAAATGTGCTCGGGCCTGTCGTAACTCATGCCTCGTAATCCGCGGCTGTAGTTTTCGACGAGGGTCGCTTCGGATATGTGCGACCGAATGGGCTAGCCGGCCGAGAGAAAGGTAGGCCGAAGACATTCGCGAAGCCTTCTCGTGGAAGCTCGAAGGATCATTCGATTTCATTGTCTTTTTCATTGCATTTTCACGAATCTTTGTTTATTGCTTTTCTCCTTGTCGGCTTGGGAGAATAGTCTGGCCGCGGTTATTCCTTTAACGATCAAACGGCATCCTATTCGAGCGAACGTCGAATGAGATCTTAATCCGATTATTCGTAACCCACGCGGTGCACGTGAGTATGTAGAGGCCAGCCAGGAGGGCGCATCGTCGCATTGTTTTCCGTTATTCATTATGCGAGCGGTAACGCGCAAGTTAACCATTAGCAAAGGGGAGCGCGCGAAAGCCTTCGCCCTAATGAATGGAACGTATTCCAGGCGTCGGAGAATTTCAAGGGACGTGTTAGTCGGAAAGCCGTCTGGCAGCCAATGTGCCCTTCCGATGCTTGCCAATGGCGAATCCAATGAAAGAGGCATCGAAGAATTTTTAATGCGCCCTCGCGTTTCCAATAGCAGGGATTTCTAAAAGAATTGGCCCCGTTTTTCGTAAGATTACTCGCGTGCCAACGAGCGGATCCGTTGATTTTTCTCGTCCATGAATTACCTCGCAATTATAGGAAACGGTGTGTTAAAGAAAACATCCTAATTGTACAATTAAACCGCTCGCGTGTCGTGTCCTAGGAATACTTCTTTGGCCTGCATTTTTTCTCCTGTAAAAAAATTCCAAACGAGGAAGTAAACGAGCGGCGACGTTTCTCCCTCGTAAAATTACCATTTTCAAGGACACCTTTGCTTCCCACCGAGCGGTTTCTCCATCAGCTGCTGGCTGAAGTTAATGATTCGACAGTTATGGATACTTATGCTTCACGAGTGCCCCAGTGCCACTTTCGACCCTCGCACGGAACACCGACTATAATGCGAGAAATGCAGATCTGCATTGTGCGCGCACGCGTGCGTCGCCACCTTCCCCTCCCAAGTTTGACACACGCGCACGAGCGCACGTACGGAAGCATGCGTTCTCTACTTTCTCACGTGCGTACGGTTTACTCCCGTCGCTCAGTTCCTCACTATTTTAATACGGTTATATAACGCATCAGAGCCTATTCTAAGAAAATTATCTGCCAGAGTTGAAGTGATTGAATTTTTTCAGACAAACACTAACTACGTCATTAGGGGAGATTTAGAATATCGTCCAAAGGTTTTCGCGACTCCCCGTCGAGAGCGGAAGTTCTAATTGTTTTCAGCGCGAGGATAAATTTTTAATTAATAATTATGCGAACGCGGTGGACAAGTTTCACGCTAACGACCCAGTTTTCCATGCAGTATCCTTGCTCCCGTGCTCTCGATGATTTTCGTGTCGGTAGACTTTTTCATTTGGACTTCTTTCGGGGGAAGAGGAGAGAAGTGGAGCGGGGGTTGTTGTTCTCGACGTGCATGCATGTAGCTCTCTGGACTAATTGCGCTGGCGCACCGTCTGGCACAAGAATGATCACACATGCTTCGCATAAGTTTTCACAAATGCGTGCACGCGAAAGTTGCTCCGCCCTCTGTACGATTAATCGAAAATTCTTCTAAACGATATACCGGTGACGATGGCATGGTATTGTGCTTATATCAAATCAATATTTTCCGTATCAGTAAAAACGATTCGACCTAAATAATTTCACTATCTGTGAATAACGCTACCAGTTACAAAATCAAAACAACAAAATGAACTTTCCGTACTGAACCAACGATTTCTCTCGATGTTCCTAGTTGAGCCGATGCTGCACGGATTGATCCGTGTGGGCTCGATCGTGCGTACCGACGAAACATCCAAATTTCTGTGGGGTGGCTCGACGTACCGTTGGTCCTGCGCGTGCGCTCTCTTCGTCCAACTTGGTGCGCCCGCGTCGCTCCGCCCTGTGTCGTCGTACGCGAGGGCTCGCACACAAAAGGGCCACGAGAAAGAGAAAGAGAGAGAGATAGAGAGAGGGAAAAGGAGAGAGTCCCTCTTGGCCGATCGTCCGCTAACGGAGAAGTAGCCGTGTGCCTGGAACAACGTCTACACGAGAATTGGAAAATTCGATTAGTCGTGCAAATCGCCGGAAACGGCTGATAGGATGAACGAGAGGAAACGTGTGGAAGAAAGAGGTCTCGTTATATCCTAGAGATCTCTTTTTACCCACAATTGGGCCAACAACGTCGCTTCCCCGTAGGCCTTCCCGGAAGGAAGGAAACAACTCGAGGAGGGAAGCTTGGGCTGCGCAAAAAAACGCGATGGGGTCGGTCGGTATGAAGGAAGACGCGGAGGAAGGACGAAACGAAAGAGAGAGGAAGAGCGAGAGAGAGAGAGAGAGAGAGAGAGAGAGAGAACGAGAGCGAGAGAGAAATGGATGGAAGAGGAAGAACGAAGAGTAGGTGGGCCGCGGGAATAAAATGAGTGGCGGAACGAGGAGGGACCCTACGCCGTGGCACACGACGATTTACGACGGTTTGGCGGGAACGTATTTGGGTCAGCGTTTGTTATCAGCCGCATGAGAGGGCCTCTCTTCTCTTGGCTTTTCCAGGGCGAACTCTGTTACGTAATCAAAGGCGCCCCTGTCGTGTCCTACCCCCGCGCCGATCGTCTTCACCTTAGTCGGCGTCGTTGACACCGTCGGTCTTCGTCTCATCCACCTCCTTCTCGTCCTCTTTCTCATCGCCATAGACGAGGAGAGATGTGAGAATCTCGTACCTCAAAGATTTGTCGCCTGAAGAGGTGTTCGAAACTTTTTGGGGGTGCGGGAGGTGGGATTGACGGCGCGAGGATCACGAGTATTGGGTGAGTGAGGGAGAACTGTGGGACAAAGCGGGGAAAAGGGTGAGGGGGAGAGAGCAGCGGTGGGGGTAGGGCTGCTGGTAGCAGGACGTTCGATAATGGGGGGTGGTTCCACCTTTCGACTGGAGAGAGGTCGAAACTTCGGTGGGGTGCTGTTTCGTTATATATCTAATCTGTAGGCAACTCGAGGTATACTACCAAACACATCGCATACACGTATTCCTACATTGTGGATCGTTGGAGAGCGCATTGGCATCTGTTCTCTCCAAAATCGGTTGGATTTACTGTAGAATCCCCTCGCAGATTTATCCCGGGGTATTACGCTTTTAATTTGTCGCTCGACATTGGTCGGTCGTACGATGCCCAAGGGAGCTGGGGAGCTTTGCGTATATCTTTAGAATTTCTAAAATCTTTAATAGTTATCGACATACATTTAAGATTCGCTCGAAGCATACTTATTAAGCGTTATCTGTATCCCAGAATCCATCCATACTTTATTTCGGGTTTTTCCGACTCTTCCCTTAATTTTTCGTCTAATTAAATCCAATCGTAATACCTACGCGGAGAATTTTTCCGATACCCACTCGCATTCGTAGAGTAGCTACCGTAGAGGTGTACCGGGGAAGTTTCAATACCACGGGAATGAACTATCGTTATAAAGGATCCTACGCTGTCGTAAAACGCAGATTAAATGTTCGTGAATTTATGGGCCACGGTGCCGGCTGAATTGTAATACTTACGGGGCAGACTCACGTGTCACTGATTCACTGTTCCGCGCGCGAGGAAGGAAACCCCCGAAGGAACGTAAAATTCACAGAGAAGTATCTCGTCCCCGAGGATATAGCGACGTCGGGGCCGAACCTTTCCAGCGTCCGCTTTTAATATCAAAGTTTTTTCCACTGAAAATTTTCCGCGATCGAATCCACCTTGGGAGACGGCACTCGCGCAATTTTTCCTACAAATTATTCTTTTCGCGATCGCAGCTCTCGAGAGACCAGACCACCTGTGTAGTTTCTTCAAAACCTTTTAATCGGTCACCTTTAATTCCTTGGGATGCAACCGCGTCGCCTTGACATTGTTAACGTTAATTAGTTGGCCACACACGTAGATCTATCGACGACTTCGCATACTCCACACACATATGTACATATATACATATGTCTCATTATAAATTAGAGAGGCTTCGAGCCTCCCCTGGTTTCGCGAGGGCGAATCGATTTCATTATTATTCTAGATATATGTATAACGTTTTAATGAATCCGGGTAGAAATTCTAGTAATTACGAGTGTTGGATTCGACTTTCCACTCGCATCACTCGCAATTTCTTCCCTCGTTAAGTGTTATTGGCGACTCGTTTGTACCTCTCGATGGTCTCGCGCCACTTTCAGTATCAAGGACCGGTCCGCGATGTCGGGAGAGAAATAATTGTCGCGTCGATATCATCGGGGGAAACGCTAAAGACGCCAATGTGCCATTCTATCACGTTCCATTATGCTCCACTGTATTCTATTACGTTCGATTATGAGTTCCATTGTGACGTTGTGCCACTGACTACTTATTATTAGGATGCACGTTTAATGAAGTCCGCTAATGGTCGGGGGTCAGTCTAACGTGAAATACATTATTATTGTAGATATTTCGGGGACGAGTCCTACGTCATAAATGGAAATTTGGACTAATTAACTATATATATCGTTCTGTCGTGCCTCCGACGACGAGGAACGGTTGGGTACGGCCGGGATAATTTTAATAAATCGAAGGTCGATAGATTCGCCTTTGTCGAACCGGAGTTTTATTTCTACCCGAGCACTTCTACTCGGCCGCGGTACGAGAAAAAACGACCGTCTCTCTCTCTCTCTCTCTCTCTCTCTCTCTCTCTTTCTCTTTCTCTCTCTCCCTCATCTCTTGAGAAAGCAGAGAAGATTCAGCTCGGATTGGCCGTGTCATGGGATTCTTCGAAACGTCTGCTTCATTGAGATAGAACGATTGAATGCGCCGAGACCGAGGATATTGTTCGCTAGAACGATACGAAAAGTTACACGGTAAGGGACGGTAAATGGAACACCAGATACAAAGCATGTATTCAACTGGCCGAACTGGCAAAAACGCGTGACAACTTCCATCGGAATAATCCCTAATTTATTCAACCTCTCTTAAAGCCAGTCGAAGAAGAGTCGAGCCCACCTTCTCGCCTTCTTCGCTTCTCGTCTCTCTACATTCGCCTCGACCTTCTCCCCGATCCCCAGCGATTCGACGTTGAAATTTCGGCCTTAAGGAACAGTCGATATTCGCCAAGGTGGCGAGTCTCGGTGATATTCCGCGACTTAACTCAGGGCAGGCACGGTAAGCACCCACGTCGCGTTGCGCCTCGCCATCGGTGAACTCCTCTTTGGCCAGATTTTTCTCTCACGTGGCCCTGAAAGTAAGCGGGGAAAATTTTTCTACTCGCCCGATTTTGCCGGAGGAACCGGAAGCCGATGAAAGGTAAAACGAGGAGCGACCTCCACGATTTTTCCACCTTCTCTACCTTCGCACCTTCGCACCTTCGACCACTTCTCTTCTCTCCTTTCCACTCCTCTCCTCCTCATCTCGTCGCTAATAACTGTAACGACCTCTGGGGCGTAACGAAGCGGACTTAAGGATAGCGTCGAGGGAATGGAGGTTGAAGAGAGGGAGGAAAAGAGGAGGAGGAGGAAGAGGAGGTGGTGGTGGTAGTGGTAGTGGATCGAGTAAGCCAGCCTCTCCGTTGGAGGTGCACCTCGATGGGGAGCCCGTTGCAGCTTACACGTGCTCGCCTTTGGAACTTCCCACCTCCTGCGTACTAAGCGGAGAACGCAGTCCGCACTGCGAAACGTTTCGAGAAGGAGCCCTGTACTTATTCAATTCGACCTTTCCAGCTCGCACAATTTTCGCGGAAGCACGTAAGAATTCCGATAGATCGAACATAAAAAGTGGGTTCGATTCGTCACCGGATATTCCATTCTCGTACGTATCCTCCCGATTAATCGAGCGATCGCAGCCTCGCGGTTCCCGAGGCTTTAACGATCCTTCGACAAGATGCATCGTTCCTACGAAACTTACGTTCGGCAATCACGAGTTCTCCTGCTGATTTGTGGGAAGGGATGGAAGGGGCGGGAAGTTCGCGAATGGACCGAGCTGAGAGAACGCGATCGACTCTCATTGCGGGATCGTTTCACTGACTGCCGTGTTAACTGCCGGGAGTGCCTATTCGCGAAACGGCAGCAAGTAGGGGATGGAGGAGAAAGGGAAATGTCGTCGTTAGCGGAGCATTGGCTTAAGTTCACTTTTCAAAGAGACGCGGGGAGGAGAAAAGGAGAGACGAGGTGGAGGAGATAAAGGAGGAGGAAAAGCGCGAGGAGGAAGGATAGAGACCTAGTAAGGAGGACAGAAAGGAGGATGAAATATAATTGTCGAAGGAGAAATTTAATCGCGAGAGGATCCGCGAAACGAGTATCTTATTCGGCTAACTTCGTTGGATTATTCTGGAATCGTTTTCACTTCTCTTTCCTTCTTTTTGAAAATGGAGCTCTCCCACTGGGAGATCGCGAGGCAGACGTCTTTGACCTTCGTTTCTGCGCACTCGTAGAAGTCCGGCTGTCAATATTGAGTCGACCTATTCCCGTTCTTGACAAATTCGTTCTACCGCTGCAGAAGCGCGCGTTTAATCGGGGACCTTTGCCATGCGTCGCTTCGAGAAAAGGGGAATCCGTCCGATATTTGGTATTCAATTAACTTGGAGAGTTGTTGTCGATCGATTGCAAGAGAAGTATAAAAGTGAGAAGACGGTGCTTGGTCCTTTCAACGAAATACTCGTACCCACGATTCATTCTCTTGTTTGTACATACATGTACAGAGCGAGATTGGGTCTGGCGCGTATCAAGCGCTTGTTTCTACATTCAGCTTCGAAATTTGTCTTGCCCCGGGCATTGTGCCCCTCTAAATGTTACGCAACTTCGACGAGACGAGAACAGTTACGAACCGATATACTATCGACTTCGGGAGTGCGATCGACAGAATATTGCCCTTCTCTCGACCCTTCTAACGACAACGAAAAAAAATGAAGATCGATTGCCTTTAACGAAACAAATAGTCACGTTCCATAACGGATCGACAGCTCGCATGTAACCAACACCGCGCTGGTGCTGGTTTGGCATGTAAAAGAGAAGCATTGAAAAACGAATTCCACCCCAGGCGCGTTCGGAACACCCGATAGAATCTTCCCGCATTCCTGGCGAGCCGGCCTGTTTCCCGTTAGCGTTCAATCGTGTCCGCTTAACGCGCCACCCTACATCCTTCGTCGTAGGAGAGCTTCAAAAATCCGGGAGCCTTTCACCTCGTTCCTGGAGGAAGCTCCTGAGAGACCTCCAGAATCTACAAGCCGGTCCCAATAATCCTTAATCCAAACTCAATAATCCAAATCTATCCGACATCCGCGCCTTTCAAATGACTTCTCTCAGCGTGTCGTGCTTCTCGAATCCTTAAAAAATTCCGAGCGCATCTTAAACCTCCGAAAGCCAGCTAATACTCCAAATTCAACCACAACCGATCCAGCCTCTTCATTCTACTCCACCGAGGCGCGTTACCGACCGACTGCCCCACGAAGCACTCTTCTGTCCTACTCCGCGCGGTGGCCACGAGCGGATCTCGACCACGCGGGCTACGACGGGAAGGGGGACGAGGCGGGACGAAGCGGAAGGGCGCGCAATCGCCGCCGCCACCGTCGCCACAACTGCCGCCGCCGTCGTCGTCGCGCCGGTGGCGGAATCAGGGTGACACCCGGTATACGTGCATTCGTAGCGTAGAGTTGTAGAGTCGACTCTCCAATATCGAGCGGGAGGCCCGGCGAGGGGTTGCGCGCCCGCGCACACCACCGCCTGCACACACGCGCGCTCAAACGCCTGCACACCCGCGCCTCGTGCTACGAGTTACGCGCACACCTACGTAACTAGGAGGCGCACACGTGCGCAGGTCTCCTCCTCTACCACCACATCCTCTTCTCCACCCCGTCCGACCTATCGTTTGCTACGAGGAGGGAAGGGGAGGCGGGAGAATGTGAGAAAGGGTGAGGACCAGTCGAGGGTGGTGGGAAAGAGAGGTTGCGAGAGAGGGTCGCGCGAGGGGATGGAAAGAAGGCGGTGCTGTCGGACGAGAGGGACGACGCGTGAGGGCGAAAGAGGGTGAGAAGTGAGAGAGGGTGTAGGGCGGCGAAGATAGCGAGAAAGCGATAGACGCGCGGCTGCGGATCGGGAGAAGGACGAGGACGAGGCGGAGGAGGACGAGGATTGGGGGTGGAAGAGGAGAAGGGAGAGAGAAGGATTGCGACGTGAGAGAAGGGATGGTAAGGGGTGGAGTAGGGTGCTGCCGTGTCTACGGTCAGAGAGGGAGAGTTGGAGTTGGGCAGGGTGGCGCGAGGAGGATCGACGATTGAAGGGTGGGAAGTGGTTGGAGGGTGAGGGAGGAGGTGGTACGAGGCGCGAGCGAGAGGTTGTCCCTCTCGCGAGGAGGACGAACGAGCGTGAACGAAGGAACGCGGTGGAGCGGAGAAAGGAGAGCAGGAGGGGGAGAGAGGAGGAAAGCTGGAGAGAGAGAAAGAGAGAGAGAGAGAGAGAGAGGCAGAGGGAGAAAGGGAGCGAAAGAAAAGACGATAGAGGAAGGGATGGCGCGAGCGTCGCGGGTGGCGGAGGCGTCGGAGGAGGGGGGTGGAGTAGGTCGGCGGCGGCGAGGCAGGCAGGGAACGCGCGCGCGAGAGAAAGGGAAAGGAAAAGAGAGGGCAGAGGGTGGGAGAGTGGCGGAGCGAGAGCGAACGAGAGGGCGAAGGAGGGAGCGAAACGGAACGGAACAGGGTTGGTTCCAGTGTGCAGCGGGCGGGCATCGCGGCGGGGGCGCCGTTCTGCTGCTCCTGTATATCCATCCAGGGTTATATGCACCATCCGCCGCATCCTAGCGAGCACGACGGCGACGACGAGGACGCCGACCGCAACAACAACGACCACCATCGCGACGACGTCGAGGACGGCGACGACGGCGGGCCAGCGCGAGCAACCGCAACACTACGAGCTCGACGACGTTAACGGCGACATTGACGAGCACGACGAATGCGCCGCCGTTGAGGAGCAGGGGCAGGAGCAGAGAGAAGAGAACACTCAGGATATCCGAGGACCGTCCCCTCCTGTTCGCCGCGTTTTCGGTGGACCACCTCGCGAGGCTCGCCCCGAAAGTCCCGCTGCCAGCAGTCGCGGCACGGTTAGTTCACGCGGACCTACTCGCGGCTCGGTCTCGCGTCTCGTGCAGGCCTTCGGTAGTGAAGTTACTTTAAGAAAGTTCGAGAACGACGTGACAGGTAGGGTCGAAGGTGTAGCGGGAGGAAGGGATGTCCTAGGAGGGATTCGAAGGAGGAGAAAAGAAGGAACTACGTAGACGTGTTACGAGTGAACTTCGAGGTGGTAAAATTAACCGCGTATCGAGAGAAGAAGAAGAGGAGATAGAGGAAGGTAGGAGTACCGGTCGCGGGGGGTGAGAGAAGAATTTAGAGAAGACGTCGCGAAAGAACGGAGAAGACGGATAGTGGCAGTGGAGAGGTCGCAGTGGTTAGAGCTACGGTGGAGGAGGGTGGAGGTTGTGGAGGCGGAGGTGGAGGAGGAGGAGGAGGCGGAGGAGGACGGTGGCGAGGAGGTGGCGGAGAAGGGAAAAAAGCGAGGAGGCTACAGAGGGTAGGTTCACCCGGAGGGAGCAGCCATCGAAGGTGGAGGAGCATGCGAGAGCAGCTCCTCGGCGTTCCAACATGACCCAACCTTAGTACAGCACCTCTCCTGGCGTACACCTTCCGCGCCGCGACACGATACGACACGCCGAAGGAGGAGGTGGTGGTGGAGGAGGAGGAGGAGGAGAGGGCGTTGGAGGAGGGTGCGGGGCCGGGCGCGGGGGTGGAGAGAGCGGACGGAGAAGAAGACGAGGAGGAAAGTGGCGACGAAGGAGGAGGAGGAGGGGTACGGAGGAGCGGTGCTACTCGCTAACGAGAACGACGGCGAGCGTCGTCCTCCTCGGCGACGAGGAGGAGGGTGCTGCGAGAGATCGGCATCACCGGCGGCGGCACCACCGAGCACCACCGCTACGATGATCCCGACTGGCTGCGAGCGCCGTATATGTTGGAGGAGGAGGCGACGATACGCGCTGGTGGCCCTAGGATCGGTCCTACTGGCCCTAACGATGGGTCCGGCGTCCTCGATGGGGCATAGGCCGGCGCCGAACAACCCCACCCTGCTCCAGGCGACCACCAGCAGCACAGCTACGCCCCTCCTCGCGCAATCCGGCAACGCGACCGCCGTCGACTACAACAACAACAATAACAACAACAAACCACTCCAGCCGGACGATGATGGATACAACGCCACCATTCATCATCACCATCACAGCGTAGTCGGCGGCAAAATGTCCGAGGAGAAGGCGCCCCTCTTTCCCAAGGATCTCTTCACCATCCAACAGAGACGCCGCGGCGCCGTGATACTCCACGTACTCGGTGTGGTGTACATGTTTGTGGCCCTTGCGATCGTGTGCGACGAGTTCTTCGTACCGTCCCTGGACGTTATCATCGAGAAGCTCGAGATAGCGGACGACGTGGCCGGTGCCACGTTCATGGCGGCGGGCGGTTCCGCGCCGGAATTATTCACATCGATAATAGGCGTGTTCGTGTCGTTCGACGACGTTGGTATCGGCACCATCGTGGGATCGGCCGTGTTCAACATCCTCTTCGTGATAGGCATGTGCGCGATATTCTCGCGCACCGTTCTCTCCCTCACATGGTGGCCCCTCTTTCGCGACTGCACCTTCTACAGTATCAGCCTCCTAACCCTGATCTACTTTTTCCGCGACAATTACATACACTGGTACGAGGCACTTGTGCTCTTTGGATTCTACCTGGCTTACGTGAGCTTCATGAAGTGGAATCAGCCGATGGAGAAGCTGGTCAAGAGGATACTCTACAGGAATAAGGTGACCCGGGTGAGGTCTACCGATCAGCTGATGCCCTCGGTACGTACCGTGTTGGCGTGCCGCGAGCGTCGCCGTGTGTGTACGCGTGCTTAAGCTCAACGCGCGCCTCTCGCCCCCTCCCCCTTCCCTCCCCCTTCCCTCCCCCTCTTTTTTTCCTTTCCTTCTTTCAATCCTTTTTTCTCTCCCACCCCCTCTCTTTCTCGTCCCATCTTTCGCGCGTCTAATGAAAATACGTAGAGAGGCCCGCGTGTAAGCGACCAATCCCTGCCGTTTCCATTCTCGACCCTCTCGCTCCTCTTTTTGCTTTATTCTCTCTCGCTCTCGCTCCCTCTTTCTCTCTTATTTTCCATCCCTTCCGCCAATACGTACACACACGCGGCACGAACGAATACCAACGCGCGCGCGCGCGTCTGCGCGCATAGCACACGTACACAAAAACACGTACGACTTTTTTTCTACGGCTAACCGTCGATCGATCTGTCTATCTCGTTCTCCT
Source organism: Tiphia femorata (assembly GCA_944319695.1). Taxonomy (NCBI): domain Eukaryota; kingdom Metazoa; phylum Arthropoda; class Insecta; order Hymenoptera; family Tiphiidae; genus Tiphia; species Tiphia femorata. The sequence goes on along the minus strand of OX090895.1, from coordinate 15,530,511 downwards.
CCAGCACCCACCTAGCATACCTATCCACCTATATAGCTTTATATTTCATGGAGGAGTGTAGGATCGCGTGACTTCACACTCGCTCGCCATACCTCCCGCCTGCTCGCTCGCTCCCTCAGCAGCCTGCTTGTGGGCGGTGTTTTGTCTCGTTGACGGACATTGCCACGTTCACTTTCTTTCCTCTTTAACTCTCGCTTCTTTTGTCCGGGTTTTCTTCGTCGGTGCTTCGACGTCATCGTAGGAAAATCGTTTAGCAAAGGGTAGAAGCACTCGAGTCAAGCACTCGCCTCGGAAAGCGCGACGTTTGCCGCGCAAACTTCGATTCTGCTTCTTCCCTGACTTTTCGAGGATGGGTATAATTAATTTGTCGATCTAATCGAGTTTCGCATCTTGCCCTAACAATGTCAAGCGTCCCCGTAATTACGCGACAGATGCGAAGTAGACTACGACCGAGTCTTTGCGAAGTGCGAGCGAGGTGAAATTGCGCTTAGGTTTCGATGCTGGAAGTTGTGGCTCTTCCCCTTCGACGGGAGTTCTCCTTCCGTTCTCCAGAAATTGTAATAGACCACGCTCGAATCTCCATTATTTTCTATTCCATACATCGAGATGCCGTCGGCCTTCGTCTCCTTTCATCTCTCCCTCGTTATATCATCCCCGCGAGCAAGGTCGTACGCGATGAATTAATTTAAACAGAAAATCTGGTTACGGGCGGGATCGTTCAATTATACGGGAGAGCGGCTATCTCGCGCTAATTAGTTCCGTGGTCGCGGAAAATGGTGACTGAGTGATCGAGCGAGTACGGCGACCACTGTTAGATTAACGTCCTTCGACTGCTACCGTTGTGATTCTCCTCGGGAAAATATTCTTCGTTGAACGTGAGTGGGCGGCATATTTAGGCGCAACGGTCGAACAAAGGTTACCTTTCTGGCTCCTTTCGTTTTGCCATTCCTCGGCGCTCTCGCTCGGTCGATCGGAGTCGACCGCGTGCAAAACCTTCGATTCCGTTGGCCGGCGTGCAATTGAACTCCTGGCGCGCTGGCAGGAGTGGTCGCATCGTCGGGACGCCACGGGGGCCTGCCCGTCGTGCTTATTTAATGTGACACGATGACGTGCAAAGTCTCGTGCCCGGGCGATCTCCTCGCGTCACGGAGAAGGAGGTGGGTGGGTAGGTGGCGGATGAGGAGGTGGTAGCTGGAAGGAGGGTTTGCGATTCATGAGTGGAAATACACGCTCTTCGATCCAAGGTCGTTGGCGGCGTCAGCGTCGCTTGGCGCGCGCTCTGTTTCCCCAGGCGATGGAATTTCTTTGAGCCGCGAGGTTTCGTGACGCGGCGTCGCGGAAACCGCGGACCCAGTGACGAAACAAAAGTTTCGTGTGATCGCGAGGAGAGTCGCTGTTCGTTCTTTAATGGCGTTCCTTTGCCGCGCGATCCCCGATTACGAGGATTACGCACGAGGTCTCTCCAGTATTTCCACGAAAGAATTTTGACAATATCCAAAGTCCAGCGATCCGCAATGCTGCGACGAACTTGTAGGAATGTTATGGTCCTTGTGGTGCCCCGTATCGTGCGCTCGCGTGCTTCTTTTCGCAAGCTTCTCAGCCATCTTCGACGTCGCGTTACCTCGAGTTTCAGACATTCTTCAGGATCGTTTTCCAAATTGCCGTGGCGTTTCCTCTTACCGACGATTTCCGAGAGCTTCAATCGATCCACAACCGAAAGGTGAATTCCTCATGGAAACTTTTAACGATACATCTCGACGACCTACTTTCTCCTCGAAAGTCATTCGGGCGATTTGGGACTCGGCTACGAGTGCGTGCACGGCGGGCAACTTGCGTTTTCGCGAGTCGATCGATTTTAAATTCGCCGCTGGAAAGGTTGCGAGAAAGGGTAGCAGAGGGGTGGGTGCGCGAGTAAAGAGAGAAAGCAAGGGCAGGAGGATGAGAATGGAAGGAGGAGGAGAGTAAAAGGAGGAATTGGTTATCGATAGGACACACTTCACCGCAATCACAATTCCGGAAGAGGTCTAAACCGAGGGTGAACTAGAGAGACAAAGAGATACAAAGAGAGAGAGAGAGAGAGAGAGAGAAAGAGAGAGAAATAGAGGATGAAAGGGAGGAAGAACGAGAAATGGAGAGCGAAAAAGAACTTGTTCCAAATTCGGGGACGTGGAAAAATGTCTCACTCGCCTGTCGTTCCTCCTCTTTCGTTTAACTTTCTCTTCGTTCTCCTCTCCTCGTGTTCGCCGAAGTAGCGCAAATCAGAGGCCGATACGACCAGGGCACCGTCGAAACGTAGAGAAACGTGGGACGATTCGCGCGAAGGGAAGAACTTGAGACCCTGAACAGTTTTCATAGCCACTCTCCCTTTCTCTCTCCTACGTAGACGAAAGAAGAGCATAAAATATTCATCGGTAAAAATGACCGGGGTAGAAAATGGGCGCGTGTCGCCTCGCGTTTCCCGAGACCCTGGAGAAATCCGTAAAATGCGTAAACAGCGTGATTCGAGAGATTAAGATAAGCAACACGCGGACGTTAATCGGCCGAGGAGAATGGGAAAAATGGAAAGGGAGATTAGAGAGGGGGTGAGTTTAGGTCTGAGTGAGGGATGAGGAGGACGAGAGCATAGCGTGCGCAGCATTCAAGAAAGAAAACCCAATTAGAGTGGAGGGATGGGGCGAGCCTCGGGTACGAGGGCGAGGGCGTACGCGAGGGCGTGGGCGATCGATATCGATGTATTCCGTGCCTCGAGGCCTCTTCATTATTATTCCGCATCGTCGTGTCGCTGCGTACCCGCGCCTCCTCTCCGGCCTCGGCTATCGGCGACGATTTTTCACAGATTCCCCTCCTTTCGATTTTAACGGCCCGTGAATTTATCTCTCCCTCTCTTCTTCTTCTCTTCGATTTTCTCCTCCTCCTCCTCCATCACCAAGCGCGAATCTTCCGCCTATGCGCTTCCTTAAATCTTCGCTCATCCGCGTATTTTTCTTCACCCGGCAGAGTTTCGACCGAGATCTTTCCTCCTTTGTCCTGGTGACTTTCGCCCTGCTCGTTATCTCTCATCTCTCCTCTGCTTACCTTCCGCGTCGGATTTTCTTTCGGGTGGATCGCGACGAGCGGAGCTTTTTTCCACGGAGCTGATGTATCGAGCCTCGCAGCAGCCGACGCATTGGATTCGAGCGAGCTGACTCGGTCGTTCCCCCTTATTTTTATCCTCGTTAGGGGCACGCATGCGACGCGAGATTTACTCGCGGGAGATAAAAATAGAGGGAACGTAACGATAAAACGGGCGTACGAGTGCGTGGCACGCACGTTTAACGGCCTTTATTATGCCACGAGATCCAATCAGCCGATAGGGGAGGAAAATCGTTGGAGATGTTCAACGACACGATCCACTATCCCCTTGCGTGGCGTTCGAATCGCGTGCTCCTCTCGCACGATGCTCGCTCGAATATATACACTCTTAATATTTCGACGAACCGCCTGCCTACGCGCGCGTGCGTCCGAGGTGTTTCAAACGGAGAGTTTCACGGTTGAAAAATATTTGCGCACCACCGTGATGATGTTTCGCGTTTCGTTGGAAAATCGTCGAATGGACCGTGAGTGGGAAGCTTCTTTCACCCGTGGTATTTTCAGTTCGTCGGGTTTCATTGTTCGCGAGGAAGGAGAACGGGAAAATTTATCCGTCGAAATTTAATTTGGCGCTTGCTCCGGCAAGCGATTAACATTTCCGCCTGAAATTGACGAAAGGCGCTTTGCCCCGATGTTTCTCGAAAAAATTAAAACGTCGATTGGGAGGGGAACGTGAAAAATCGAGCGAATCGCGGCGAACGGGGAGAAAATCCATGTCAACCGAGAAATGTAATTAGGTGGAGGATGCGAGCGCGATCGCCCGCGGATCGATACGCTCCGTACCTTGAAGCGGTGGTCGTTATTATTCCGCGGCCGCTCGAACATGCGAGCCAGCCGGGTTAGCGCATACATAATATATAGTTACACAATATTCCGCCGTTATCGTCGCGACCCCTGCGCAATCGATTGTTACCAATTGGCTGGCGCGGCACGGGTGCGATAACGTTTCGTGGATGCCGCGTGACGATTCCGCTCGAGGGTGATGAAGCGGCTCGTGAGAGAAACACAATGGAGGGAAGATTGTAACCGCGACTGACGAGGAAGATCACGAGGAATAACAGGAGTAGCTTGCGCGACGATGTAGAGACAGGTGCGCCGAGACCCCGTCGACATAAGCGCTGCTCCTACCACGAGACGCAGACGGAACTTTTGAAATATTCACGCCAGAGCGGAACGCACAATTCCTGAATTATTCGTCGCCTTTTCCCTTTTACCGTGTCTGCTTAAGCGCTGCGGGTACACGACCGCGAGTCACGGTTAAGCTTGCGAAAAAGAGGGAATAACGAGAGTGCATGGAGATCAAAGCGTGGACCAATCCGAAGGTGGGACGAATATTCCATTTGAGCGGGACAATTTCCATTTGCGACGCTGAATCCGTCGAGCTATCGAATCTCCCTCGGATCCTTGCTGGACGGTCATTATCATAAATTAATTGAATCACGAGTGTTTTAAATGCAAGCGATTTCCTCGGGGACTCGCCGAGGGCTCACTTCCACCTTTCCTCGCTTTCTTTATTTCGCCGAGTCACACGGTTGACGTTAATCTCGGAGATTTGAATTGCCGCCATTCTCTCCCTCCCACTCTCTTTCGTTCTCTCCCGCTTTCGGTCCTTTTTATCTCCGGATTGAGGTACGAGAGGTGGAGCGCGGTAAATAATTCTCTCAATGTCTCCTGATTAACGAAAACGGAAGAATCCCGAAGCTAATGATCCTATCCGCTGCCCACGGTATCCAATCGGATCTTAGAACGACGTACCTAATTCCCTGCAAAAGTCTAAAACAGAATCTCGAATAGCCGGATTGCCGGAGGAAATTATCGCGTAAATCATTTCATCTTTCACCCAAGAGAATTTTTGCACGTTCTGTCCACCGCCGTCCTCGAAGCCTTCGATCTGATTATTTGAATGGAATTATTTACCAAAAGTAGATCGATTTTTTGCCGCGAGCTTGGATAATCCGACCCGACGAAAAATTCTCATTTTTTCCGCGTTGCTCAAACGGAATACTCACTTCTCGCTCGAATGCGACTTCTCGTTCGAATCAAACTTTTTCATCGAGCAGCTCCACGTTATCCATGCCGAAAACTCACGTCTACGTGCGCGTTGATAATCTTTCTCGAGAGGTTCCTTGAAATGAAACAGTTTCAGGAACGCTTTACGATAAATTGACGATTCCATGAAGCGACTTGGCATCCTGGACCAGCTCGTTGAACGAATAACGCGATCTCATCCTCGTTCCCCAAACGAGACCCTCTTCTCGGGACGTCGTCGAGAGACGACGCCGACGACGCTCCGTCGTGGACTAATTACTTTCAGTAACGAAGTGACCTCGAGGTAGTCACGACCGAACGACAAAGAAACTACGGGCCCGACGCTGGAGAGCGAGCTGTTCTCCGCTCGTCGATTTGTCGCGAGCTCGCGCGAGCACGAGCGCCACTAGACGATTTAAATGTCAAACGTTTTAATTACACGAGCTAACCTTCGATCGGACTTCCACTTGGTTCGCAACGAATTTCGACCGCCGTCGCTTCTCTCATGCACCATTTATGAGGCATCGGAGGACTTCCGAATTGGAGCTCCCTCTCCCCGAGGGGAAAACGAATGATGCTCGCCAACGATTCGCGCCTTCTACAAGTTTTCTCTCCTACCCTTCTCTTGCAATTCTTCTCAGTGACTCGCTTCGCTCATCTCCGGACCGTCCGCCGACGCCCGAAGTGTCCGCCACTCAGAAGTTACAGCATTGCAGGGTGCAGCGTGTGCTGGCCCTCCACCCTCCCTCGTCGAATCGATTCGGCGGCAGGAGGAAGAGGAGGAGGAAGAGGAGAGGCCCTTCCCGAGCTTAACCTCGGCGACGTCGACGTATAAGCGAGCGACGCGGACGACGCCGACGACGACGTCGACGCTGAGAACGAGGAGGAGGTCGAGGGGCCACGATGGAGAACGAAGACGAGGGCGTCCTCTCGTGCACGCTCTCTTTCCCTCCCTTCTTCCATCCTTCTTCCTCGTTTTCCTCTTCTCCTCATTTTCTCTTTGCTTTCTCCGTTTGCTCTTCGTCTCGTCATCCTCTCCTGCCTCCGTCCCTCTCGTCTCACCTTCCTTCCTCACGTTTGCTCTTCGTCCCGTCTCGTCTCGTCTCGTCTCGTCTCGTCTCCTCGAGTTCTCCGCGCTTGTCACGTATAAACACACGTATCGCCTCTCTATCCGGAGGGTCGAAAATAAAGGCGGAAAATATTTCTCGCGCGCCGATCCTTCTCGAGGGAATCACTTCTCGAGGAACGTCAGCGTCGTGGGCGCGCGCGCGCGATCGCGCCGCCGACTCCTCGACATCACTCGACCTCCTCCTCGCCTTTCCTCCTAACCTCGGTGGCACTCACGGTGCGGGCACGAGCACGAGTATGAGGCGGTAAAGAGGCGCGTAAAGGTTCAACGACGGAAATATGGAAATCGAGGGCGCGGCACCGCGCGCCGCGGTGCGATGGCGCCAAGTAAATTGAACAATAATCCGCAGACGTTCTGGGTCAGCTCTAATCGTGTCGAAGTACCGTCGTCGTCGTTGTAGTCGGCGCATTCGTTTGTCGTTGAGTCAACGGCGCTTAAGTGGAACGTGCTCGTAGCTTCGGAACGATCGTTCGTTTCGCGCGAGATTAGAATTAGGGCCGTCCCACCGGAGTCTTTGAATCTTTTTGAGTTAAGCCACCTTCCCCAGTCCGATCAGACTTTTTTCGGATTCTTTAAAGCGTCTGTTCCTTTGGTGCGGTGACGGAACGTTGCAGCAATACGGAACGTTGATTTAAGAATCGCGGTATGTTCTTGTCCTCGTGGTAGGACCGTGGAATCGATCGCGAGGATCGCGAGGATATCGCGCGAGAGAGTTTAATCGACGTTCACTCCCGGTAATTGGCTCGATTAATTATGGACCGCAATCTGTGTAATTTGAGACCAGCCCGAGATTCAAAAGCTGCCGAGCACTCTTGACATTTTGACGTTTCGAAAGTTCTCAAGATTAAGAGGACCGAGGGTGGTGGATTCTGGGGGAATCTCGAAGGAGCGTTCGATGAGCTTGGAGAGTTTCGTGGCGGATGTGCATGAGGAGAATTTTACAAGGTCGCATTAAGAAAGAGTGAAAATGAGGAATACAGGAATACTGTAGTACACGGTGGCGTTTACGAGTGGTTAAAGTCCCTTGGGAAGTGCAGGCGGCTTATTGCACAGGATTCTCACGTTCCGTTCACCAGTCACGTGACGTGCGATTAACTTCCCCACTTCCGCTCTTCCCATACGCCGTTACCCGTCCTCTGTTTGGCGAATTATTGCGCGCACAGCTGGCATTAAGTGTCCCCGATGGAATAAGGATCGCACAGAACGCCCTCCCACGTTCTTTTTCCAACTTTTCCGTCGCATATTCCCCAAATTATTCCTGGCGCATCCTTGTCCGCAATTCGATACACATTCCACTGCATTCACTTCCCGTTATTCTTTCTTTCCTACGTTCGTCCTTTAACGCACTGTACTGGAACACGAGAACTTTGCCAATTTGGGGAAACGGAGTGGTAGGAATAATTTAATGGGCCGCGAGAACGACAAATGCATCCGCGATCGCGGTGGCGTTAATTACGCGAGTGGCGGTCGAAAATTTTCGAAATATTAAAGAAAATTCATAGCCACCGGCCTCGTTCGTCGTGGCCCCTGCCGGCGCAGTGCTTGTCTCCGACAGACTCGCTTGGCTTTAGATGGGAACATTAAATCGTGCTCGCGTGCTTCTTTCCACCCTCGATTACGCGGCGAGAATTTTCATTGCGAAGGGTAGGGAGCTTTTCAGATCGATAGAACGCGCACTCGCGATTCAGATGAAGCTTTAATTGGCGCCACCGCGACTTCCTCGTTCTCCGCAATTCGGCCTTTCGCTCCACTCGTGAGGCGTGGGGAGAGAAGAAGCGGTTGAGAACGAGAAACGAGAGAACTTTGGAGGAGGAGAGGGACGAAGAAGAGAGAAATATTCATGCACTCCTCGGAAAGTGGAAAGCTCGAGAAAAGTAGACCGTTCGAGCTTCGTTTCCTCATTCGCTCCCAATTTACGAATGGGTCTCCGCGCAGATAAGGGGCTTCGCGATAGAGATGGAAATTACAGTTGCGGTTACTCTCTCCGAAATGCGATAAATTACATCGCACAATAATCTGTTTTGTGAGCTCCACCAGGGTAGAATTATCGCGCTGCTGCTGGTGGAATTCGAGCCTGGAATGTTGGATTCGAACGATACTCGTAGTGAAAAATCTGAGAAACATTTAATCGTCGTACGTTCGAAAAAAATTTCTACTTTTCTTATTTACTCCGCCGTGGATGTTGAGAACACTTGCGTTTATACAATTGGCGTGGTTGCTTGAACGATTAACTTGCCTCGCCCAAGATGGTCGTAGGCAGTCTTAACACGTAGTACTTCTGTGTACGGCACATTCGCTTAATTAGACGGAAACACCGTAGACGCCCTCGGACATTCTCCTTGTAATTTCGCTTATGGACAAGCTAGTGGTCGGCCGAATTAATTGTGCCGAGTCGAGCGTGTAAAGGATGGGAGCAGACGTCTTCCCAGCGCTTGAGGCGAGCACGAGTCGTAGGCGCGCAGATCGTTTGATAATTAATATCCAGTTAAACAATCACCGAGAGAAGAAAAGAGATTTGATAATTAGAGTGCTCCAAGTTTCTTTTCTCTCTCCAGAATTTTTCCGCTTCGTTCGTAATGCCCTTTTTTTCCTTTTTACTTTCACTGTCTTTTCCTCGTTTACGACGAAGTATACATATAGATAGTCTACCTACTATCTACTTCTCTGCGGAACCGAATATCGGATTTTGAAATCTGTCCTTAATCCTTACTTTTCTCCACGTGCCCTCCTTCCGTTATTTTTATGCTCACCCGGGACATCTGGTCCTTGAGCTCGATAAATCTTATTCTTATTCTTTCGTTCTAACTATGCGTCGCAGTTTTCTTGTTCAATGCTCGCTCATTCACGCTCTCTCTCTCTCTCTCTCTCTCTCTCTCTCTCTCTCTCTCTCTCTCTCTCTCTCTCTCTACATTGTTGAAATCATATTTTCCCGTTCACTCATCAGCCTTTCCTTACCATTTTCCATCTCTTTTCTTCTTTCTCCAAGGATTTTTTCTCGATATACTTCGCTCTTTCTCTCTCTCTCTCTCTCTCTCTCTCTCTCTCTCTCTCTCTCGTGTACCGTGCAAGCGAGTAACGGATACCTAAGGTTTCTCCACGAGTATCTCGAAGGTGCACGACACATTTTTATCTTCGATGTTGGCGCAGGCCTCCCCGGCGGAGTCCAATTTTATTAATGGATCCGAGTTATCGTCACGCGCTCGTTTCAATCAGTTTGTCCGCCCGCGATCGGTTCGACTATTAATCCGGTGGACTAATTATTACGACAATCCGTGCGCGTTGTGCCACTGTTGCACGCGAAAGGGCTCGCGGTGGGTGGTCGCTCGCGACTCTCGTACCACTTCGATTTTACGCGTTCTCGCGATATCCCTAGAGAGACGCGCGGGCTGGAGATCCGTGGCGCGATGTCAACGTTGATACGTTCGTATCTAATGATCATTAACCAACGTGTCACACACGACGGGCCTTGTTGTTTCTCGATTAGCACCTCGCGCCGTTCGAAGCCCATCGAAGCCCGTCGAACGCTGGACGTCCCAAAAATATGTGTCGCCCGTGATTTTTTTTTTCTAACGACAGCTGAACGATTTATCAGGTGAATTGCAATTATCACGAGTTCGCGTCCACTCGCAACATGTACGTAACAAACGTGAAATCCTTTCCAAACGACTTTGAAGAAAAGTCCGCGTAGGTGCGATACCGACATCTTGCACTTTCATCGCGAGTAAGAAGAGTAAAGTCCACTTCTTTTCTTACTTGGTAACAACTCTCACGCGAGGCGTACCATCTGCGGCCTCGAAAGGAAAACTTACAAAATCTTCAACTTTCATCCTACCACCTTGAGCACCAGCGGATGAATTGTTTGAGATACGGAGTGGCGCCTTATTGGTTTTCTTCACGGGCGAGGAAACGCGCAATTAAGGTGTGCTCAGGCCTCATCGAGGAACGCGAGATAGTCAAGAGTGAACAGAGAGGAAAGGCAGGGTGGAGATACGGATGACAGGAGAGGAGAGGAGAGGAAAACTTGCAGGCCGAAATCATCGATGCAACGTGCTTCGTTGTTCTGCCGCCTCTCGGGAGATACGCCAGTCCGTTTAGAAACTTATTTCGGCCCCTCGTTGCTCTGGGATTTCATTTTCCCGAGCGACTCGCCTGTGCACGTAATTTGTTGCATGAGGTCGTTGAAGCGTGTTCCACGAGCAGGCGCGGTTGTCGTGTCTTTTTATTTTGCTCCTACTTGCGCACATTCTCCGAGCGAAGTCTATTCCCGACGTTACCGAAGCTAATAACATTATTATTAATGTGAATTATTGATATTATCGCTGTCGTCAAGGAATGCTTTACTAGTGCTTGCATTCTGAAAAATGCTTTTCTCGTTTTTAGTACCTCTAAGTGTTATCGTAATAATTATTGTACGATATGAATGGTGGGTGTGCTACGTATTTGTTTTACACGAATGTCTGATGGGGAGTATCCAATATTAGAACGGAGTTTTCATTAAATACCCTCGAATCGTTTCTTCCCTGGTTTCTTGTTACATCAGAATACGCATCTACGTTACCCGTTTCATCGACACTCGTGGGTGCGACCCTTCCTCATCTATGTTCCAGGAATATTATTAATTTCCCGCAATGTCCGCCGGTGACAAGGGTCGTCGAGTGGATCGTGGGTTGCACCCATGAACATTTTTATGTAACGTACGATTGACCGTGACGTTTCCGCAAGTGAAGGAGACGCGGGTGATATGCAACAACGCCACGGAAACTGTTTCTATCCTCACTTCGAGAGCTTGCGATTTATTTATTTACAGACTATTGTGCAACGACCAATCCTCGCATACATTTCTTCCGTCGTCCTGTTACCACGAACATAAATACTATACACTCATACGAAAGATCGATCGACGGCGCTTTCTATCGATTACGGAAAACATCGTAACGACCCTCTAATCGACAATTGCCCTCGTCACTCTTACGTAACCAAAGTATTCTTGCGTTAATTGCGTTGTCAGCGTTACCAAGGGTATCAGACGCGTGCTTCGCTGCCTCATTTACTGTGTACGATTATTCGCTTGCCGCGAGCTTACGATGCTACATAGCGGTGCTTGCGAAGGGGTGAATGTGAGACGAACGAGGAAAAAGAAGACAACACGTGCGCGTGTGCTTGCAGATGCGTGTGGGAGATAAGCTGTGCGGTGGGCATGTTATCGGAAACTTTACCGAGCTTATTTCCCACTATATTCGCGGTAATCGTTCAATAGTATAATCTGTCGTGGCATGTAGTAGCACGAGCACCATTAGATTACGACGAACCGACACCCGCACCGATTTAGAGGAACATCCTAAACGAAAGCATCGCTGTATCATTCTACGTAACTATGACAATTACCCGCCTGCCGCAAAGCTTTACGTGCATTTCGCACGGTGAATGTAAGACGAGCGTGTGAGCACGAGAGAAGGGAAGACGCGCTGGTAACAGCCTTATATATAAATTGATGTGAGCGCTTTCGTGGGCACCGCATTTATGGTGTAATCTCTGTGTGACTGTCAATCTAGGCGGCTACGAATGTGAAGAGAGGGTTTGCGGAGGTGGGCGAAAAGGAAAAAGAAAAATCAATTGTGATTGTTGTTATTGTGATTGTAACTGGGTGTTTCTTGCTTGCAGCACCAGAGCGCCGCCCAGGCATTGGTGAGTCGCATGTCCCTCTCTCTCTTTTTTTTCTTCTCTCTTTTCTCTCTCTCTCTCCCCCCCTTTCTCTCTTGTTCTCTATTCTCTATGTGCTTGTATCTCACGTCAGCTTTCTCTCTATCACGTTCCATCTTTGTCTATCTCTTCCGCATTTTTGCACGCTTGTCACCCCTGCCCGCTTTCTCCGGCTTTTCCCTTCGCGCCCTCATTATCGCCACTCGACTTTGGCCCGACGGTAGGTCGTACCCACATATCTACTACCTACCCACCTACCGTCGGCCTCTCCTTTCTCACCCTTTCCGCTCGCATTGGCGTAGCGAGAAGGGTGGACGGCGTCCTTCGTAATTGCGAAACGATACGAAGGCTCTATCTGTAATTATTTTCTCGCAGAAATTTCTCTCAATTCCATTGGATTATCCCTGGTGAACCAATGGGACGAAGCTTCTTTTCTGTACCGCGCAATCGCGATCGGATCCTTTCTCCGATTATTACCGAATTTCGTTTCGCAAGAACAAGGGTCTCCTTACTGGCACCGATGCGACTGTCAGTCTGACGCCTGCTGCTCCGGACAAAAAACAAGGTACCTTTTTATTCTCGCACTCACGTACCAAGCCCGTTTTCGCGCGAGCGCTCGTGGTAGCCGGACGCACCGCACGTAGACGACCGACAAAAAAAAGCCCACCCCTTTTGCGATCCATATAAACCGGTGCGCGCGTGCCCAATGCCAGTGGCTCGCTCGATAACAATGTGCGGTGAGTAGAAACTTGGACGACGGTGTCCGTTGGCTTTGCACACGATCCTACCTACGAGTCCTCGAGGCTACTACTACTTGGTTTCTCGCGTTCGTTTGCCGAGATCACGAAGGAGGAGAAGACGTGCGAGCTCCGACCCGAAGAACGCGTGACCTTAAGAAGAAGTAGAACCCAGAATATCTAACGATGATTAGCTCATCGATAGAATTAAGTGTATTAATTTTTGGAATATCGTTCCCCTCGACGCAAGCTTGCCCGTCTAATTTTCTTCTCTTTTTTTTATCCCCATTCGTTTTGTTTGTGAGAGGTGCATCGCGGGGGATGGACCGTCGGGAATGCGCGTGACGAGCAGGTAGCGATGGAATTCGATCGACATATCGAATCGTGATTATCGGAACGGGTAGGAGGTGCGATCGGTTTTAGATTAATATGAGTAATGCCTATGCCGATGCCAGATACGCCGAACCCGTCGGGTACTATCCGTGGGTAAATGTCGACGCTGGGTATGCTGTGAATCCGTGCGACTCGCGTGCCACGGGTTTTCCGACTGGAAATTAATGGGTGTAGAATTTTGGAATGTCTCTTGGGCCCGCGAGAGTGAAGTCGCAGGTAGTAATGGGACGAGAAAGTGTCGCGTCGTAATTTCGCTGATATCCACGTGAAGGAAGCCCGTAGCGTGAAATACAAGAGTCGCTTGTTCCACGGACGAACGAGCGAGACATGCTCGAGGAGAAGGCGGAATCGCCCTTCTGTGTCAGTTGCAGCTCCCGATGGAGCGTGTACCGAACCACGAGGGTAGGACAAAATAATTTACTCCTGATGGACGGCGCGGAAAAGGCAATCGGTCGTGTAATCGAATTGTCGGGGGTCGATCGATTGGAGGGGGTCTCCTGCAGCTGTCTTACGTGGGATTCTACTTTTTTTCTCTCCTTTTTTTTACCTTATCCTCGTCGTTCTTCGTCCTCGAGGAACTCTCGACTCTGGACCCCATAGAGATATTCTAAAATATTATCTTTACGTCGTCTTAATTAAGTTTTCCGAGGAGTCTGGCGAATCGCAGCCTCCTTATCGAAATTTCTTGGCGAACTCGCCACACCACCCTCTTATCCTTTTTCATTCCATCTCTCTTCTACCTTCTTCTTATCCTCTCGTAGACCGGACACACGTGGAGCGACTCGCGGCTCCAGTTACGAGAAATGATCTTCAACGCGGTAAACTGGGTCGGAAGTAAAAGTTCTCTAATTGCGTCCCCATCGGCTCCGAGAACCGATTCGAAGTGCGACTACGGACGGACCAGACCAAGAGCCAGGAGTCTTCGGGAGGTAGTTTCATTCGTGGTAGAAATAATAAGTCCGCAGTTGCCGAGCAAGTTGGCCGAATAGACCGGCCAGTTCGATCGGGGTAAGTCCGCTGGTTGGCTGGCTGTGGTTCCGCAGTTCAATGTAAACAACGTACCGTTTCGTCTTGATCCTCGGTCCGTATCGTTCGATACGGATAACTCGAAAATGCAAAGGGAAATGGAGAAACGATCGATCGCGGTTCTTTTTCACGAGCAGTCCTGAGTGACGCGAGAAAGATATTTTACTCGCGATCGATCGTGCTTCAAAGGCCACGCGTGAGAGTGAAGAAATTTATCGGATCCACCCTTCCCGACATCTTTAAGCTTCTCGAGCCGGAGAATTTATCGCGCGGCGCCTCTTATCGAAGAGTAATTTTCAGTTTTAATCAGTGCCCCGGAAGAGCGCCATCCTTCGAACGAGGTCACGCCGTTACACGGAAGATAAGCAATCCAGTACCGGTGGTTCAACTAGAGAATCTCCCACGGTCGTGAACTCTGGAGGTGACCTTCGACGAGGGTCGGTCTCGTGACCTTGAACCCTCACGATCATGCGATTTCTGATTTGTTCGAGGAGCCTCTACTCCTTCTTCCAGCCACCCTCGGCCTCGTTTCAATGTTTATCGTACCCCTAAACACCATCGGGCACTGTTATCTCGTTTACCGCAATTCGGTCACCGATCATTTGCCGCGCACATAGGCGGCGAATTTAATCAACGCGTGCACCCAGGGTGAATTTTTTTTCGCCCCGTTATAACGGTATTTATGAATCTCTCCTGGTCCCAGCGCGTCTAGCTCGTTCGTTCGTCGGGTTGCTTCAATGAAACTGGTCTCTACTGATGGCTGCTTCCTTCTAAGCGATGGTTAATTAGCGTCGATATTAAATTCAATGCCTGCGGCACGGCAGCACCAATGGCAGTATGCGAGATAGGGAGGTCCTTCAATTGCACGTTTCCGTGTGTGTGTGTGTGTGTGTGTGTGTGCTCAGCACGCGCGCTGGTCCTCGCGTGTATGGAGAAGTTGAGGCGATAGTAAGCCGCCTAGTTATTTATTTACGAGTGTTTCGTGGCTCGTCCACAATATCGGAACATGTGGGCGTTGTTGCACGTTCGCTGTCCATCCACATGTCTGTTCGTGTGAGTGCTGACTTTAACGTTAAACGCCGCCCATTCATGCCGTAAAGGTGCTTTTCGATTCATTCGCTTTCCATTCTCCTTAGACTTCACCTTTTCTTCGCGTGCTTTGATATTTCATGAGTCTTCGTGCAAAAATTCGCGTCCGATCGAGAAGCGAAGGAAATCTGTTACGTGGGAAAAAAAGAAAAATTTCTTCGACAGGCGCGTCCTTCGCGCTGGCAGAGAAGATGATTTGAAAAGTAAAGTAAGGAGCCCGCTCTACTTCCTTGTGCGCTGATACAATAAGAGGGAGAGAAATGGCGCAGAGACGATTGCACGCTTAATTTGTGTGTAGGGCAATCGATTTTGTTTTTCCAGTCCGTGGCCCATGTCTCGCTTCGTGTCACGGCTCTAGAGGTGTGCATACATTAAAGTAACGTTCGTTGCATCGAAGTTCCGACGGATCGGAAGAGTTCGAGGACTCGCGACAACAATGATTACCGCGACCCCTTTTGTTTTTTTTTCACCTTGGTTGTTACTCGCGATTGCGTTTGGTTCAATCATTGAAATTAAAGATACATGGAATATCACGCTTGACGCACGAACGAATGTTCTCGT
Source organism: Tiphia femorata (assembly GCA_944319695.1). Lineage (NCBI taxonomy): Eukaryota > Metazoa > Arthropoda > Insecta > Hymenoptera > Tiphiidae > Tiphia > Tiphia femorata. The sequence goes on along the minus strand of OX090895.1, from coordinate 15,514,719 downwards.
GACAAATTCTGGGCAATTCTGACGATCCAGGCCGAGTGCTCGTATCGTTTACAATGTTGCGAGACATCCTTCGTCCGGTTGCATATAGCGTAAACGCGTGAATTGTTAATGAACGTGTCGGGAGTTTGTCGAGCTTCTGGTCCTCTCTCCTTTTCTCGAGCTCTTCGGCCTTGGTACGGTGACCCAGTGCAAAAGATGTCGCTGACAATCGTGTACCGGAGCCGCTTCATTGTACGAATGCGAGGAAGAAGGCGGTTCCCACTCTACTTCTCCCGCCCTATCCCGTCAGATGAATCTCACTTGGCGCACTCGCTACATTTGCCTACCGGTCTACTCTTGAAATATTGCCATGGACGATAAACGCCTACGTTTCATCTCAATGCAACTCTGTTTAGAAGGGTGCGCAGTAAGGGGTACGGAGAGAGAAGGAAGTGAATAGAAGGCGTGGAGAATGGCTGCTTCACCTGAAAGAAAGAAATGCGCGAAGGGAGGAAGAACTCGCTTCCTCTCTCGCGCGAAAATTTGCGAAGGTTAAATTCGCGAGATTTATTCGTACCCTGTATAGAGTAGATTTTTTAGGCACGACCGTAAAGGGAGTGACTTATTATTTATTTGCGCGGATTGTTCTCTTTCATTACGAGCGCGACTGTTTAAGCAAATAATCCAAGGTACGAGAATCCGTGGGGTGCGAGGAATAAATTGAATTAAATCGAAAGGAGAAGAAATTTTTTTCACCATGTCTTAGAGCGCCGAAAGGAAGGAGACTCGCGTTTTCCGTTGCCAGAATTTACTTCTTTTCGCGGCGTTCTACGTATAAATTGAAGTGCTTTACGCGCTCGTCCTTGTCTCTCATGGATACGCGGGTGTAGTCCACTCGCGATACTTTTTGTTTGTGCATCGGACTTACGCTGATAAAACAGCTGACTCCCACTGATGTTCTTTGTTTATGTTTCATGAGCGCACTTCCAAGCTCGGCTGTGGACTTTACCGGAACTCCGCAGGCCGTGGAAGAGCGTTCCAAGGGGCTTGAGAAATTAAGTGCTGGGCTGAACCGCGCGCGCCAGCCTTCGAATCGACGGAATTCAACATTCTCTCTACTTCTCGTTTTATCATTTCCTAAAGGCAACGAACAAAGTAGGAAGGGCACTTGAACGCGAGGCGGAAACCAACGAGTTGAAACTACCCGCGAGTGATGTTTCTTCATGCGGAGAGACACATTCTCTCCTCCCTCCTTCTTCGTTAATTTTCCATTCGTCGTAGCGTCGCATATTTTTTTGGTTCTCCCGAAACCATCGGTGGGTATCCATCGCTGTGTATAGGCCGACCACACGTGTAATTAACACGATATGCTTTCATCGATAACGGATTATTAACTACGTCCCGAGGAGACGAGCTATCATTAGCTGGAACAGCAGGGTAGGGGGTAGAATTTCGACGTAATCGGGAACGAGGCGATTCGACCGGTCCTCTCGCTCCTTTGCTTTCGCGTGCAATAGAGGGAGGAACAAGAGGAGTGGAAAGACGCTTCAAAGGAGCGGACGAGCTTTTGGGCTCGTAAAAGCGCGATGGTCTTTGAAACAATGGGAACGCAAATCGTTTCTATTGCACCATTTTCCAATTAGACGAATTGCTTTCTGAGATGCAGAGCCAACCGGCGCCTGTCGGTCTCCCATTCGTTAAGCAACCCACCCTACTTTTTTCCATGTTTCCCTTACCATCTCAGAGTTTCTTCCTCTTTGTTTCCGCCCCCGTTACTCCTCTCGCATCCATTTCCTCATTTTGTCCTTTTTTGAGATACACCAGGGCTTCTCGTCGCAGGATTCGCGTTATTTATAACTCGTCCGACCGCACCCATTCTCGTATCGTCGTGTTCTCTCCCTTTCTAATTTTTTCCTCTCTCTCTTCTCCGCTTCTCTCCCCCCCCCCCCACTTCTTTTCATCCTCCTCGTTCCACCGCCTGTTCTCATGTTCCTCGCTTCCCTTTGTCTCCCGTCCCCCATTCCGTTTAAGCGCGCAACTTCGTGGCTTCGACTTTTTCGCGAATCTGGGCTAAGGTCAGGGCTTTAGCTTCGTGACGTTTGCAGGACACGTGAGCAACGGTGGATATGTGTCGCGGGCACGAAAATGCTTGGAAAAGTCGTAAAATGGGATATCTAATGTTCAGAAATGGTGGTGCCGTGGAAGCGGCGAGAGAGAAGGGAAGAGATGTGGGTTAAACTTCGGTGAACCTATTACACGCTCGCATGGGCCATGTATCTTTATCTGCTCGCGGAATCGTCACGAGGCCGCGCGGTGCGGAACGCTCCAATTCCATCGTTTTTAATTTACGATCGTATCCCGAGCCTCGTCGAGTCAAAGACGAGGTTATAAGGAGGCGTATCAGAAGAACGAGAAGCGAGTAGGCGAGGATCGGAAGGTTGAGAGAGAGTAGCAGAAGCGTCGAACCGTTGGATGTCGGAAATTCGAATTTCCATCTTTACGAGGCACCGTCCTGGCTCGTTCGTTCGCGTTAATCGTCGATGGGGTTCCTGCGCTTGACATCGGGGCAAAACGCTCCCATTCCATCCTCCTCCTCCTCCATTCTGACCCACTCTCATCCACCGCGCGGCGATTCCGCTTCGCAGTCTACGGCTAGCACCGATAGCCCGTGCGACTCGACCGAGCGAAGTTATTGTTTCCGCGTTGAACGTCGGGAAACTCGATGTTTACCACCCTGTAAATGGAAAATCGTAAAACGAAATGTCTCGGACGTGCGCTCACGCATAACGGGACGAAGAGGGAGTAAAAGGTAAACGGTACAAGAAGTTTCCTATCGATGCCGAGAAAAATTGTACGATTTCATCATGGCGATCCACGCGCGATATATCTATTCCTGTGCAAGATGCGCTCGGCGGTGAAACGATGATCCAGGATGATATTCCCACGGTGGGAATGAAAGCGCGAAAATGTTTCACCGACGAATTTGCTCGCCTACGAATGACCATCGGCGAGAGGTTGGATGAAACAAAATGACAATATTGTTTCGCGGCACGGTGTCTCGGTAAATTAAAAATTATAACGTATATTGTCGAGGAGGTGCAAGGGGAATTTAATTTCTTCGAGAAATCAAATGTAGCCGCGCTCGGTTGAAGTTGCGAACGAAGCAAAAATTCGTCGGTGCGACGACAGGTGGAGCTTTTAGTCGAGCAGTGGAAACGTCCTCGTTTAGTTGGACGGGGATACCTCCGTTTCCATTCGGGCCAGGCTTCTTTCGTCCTCCTTTATTTTCTTGCCGCGGACTCTAATGGCCACCAGACGACCATCCTGGCTTACTTCGGCCTCTCCCAGAAATCACTCGTAATCCGTGAAATTGTGAATTGTCGACGCTCTAAAAAACGTACGTGCAACGGTTAAGGGAACCGTTAGGCATTTTTGCGAGAGCTCACGTAAGCAGCTTAATTTTTAAGAGTCTCGCGTAACAGGAGTACCATCAGCTGTGCGAGACTTCTCGTATTGCAAGCGAGCCCGTCGACGATAACGCTTGCGCTATCAAATTCGCCATTAGCCATTCAGTTTTAACGTCTCTCGTATACTGCTCTCCGAAACAACAACCGCTACACAACCCATTAATTAACAATTATCGATTCTCATAACAAGAACGTGGAAAGTCCAAAGAAATTCATTCGACACTGCGATCCCATCGTGGCGAGCAATCGATACTAGCGTTAATGTAATAGATTGCTCGTTACAGCTAATTATTTGCCAATTAATTAACGACGTTCGCCGATGATAACGATGCCATTGGCGCAGCGGTAGAGAACTTTGCAATTAGGATTCTCAACTAAGATCGCCGGTGCGTACGCACCGTAGTGGTCAACGTTTGATGACATTAACCAAGTACTAATGATGACGCGTGTCACAGATATCGGAGAAGCGCGCTTACGCACCGGAAATGAGATCGCGATTGCATCATTCTGATTCCAATTTGTTCCCGCGGATCGGTGAGCCGCTCGTGTGCACACGGTCTTTGGATATCGAACTGGCCGAGGCAATTGGTTCACTTGAGCGCTTAAAATCGCTCCCCTCGACTCTTTTTCTATCCTCTCGACACTGTCATTGTCCTACCTGTCCACGAGAAGGGCAGATACGCTCGCGATACCACTCACGAGCACTGTCGCTAGCGCAAATGGGATTACGATTCTGTCGATTGGAGCGCGTTCCAGGCACCGTTTATTTCACCGTCGGCCTTTCTAATTGACAACAGCGCACCGTGTCGCGGACATGAGAATCGTTTAGGCTAACTAGGATCTCGCTCATCGCTCCGTTCTCTTTTTCTTCCGCCTACAGCGAAAGATCACCATGTTTACCGTGGAGAAGGAGGAGGAGAAGAAAACGCGCCGAGAAGAATTAGCATTATTGTCTTGTCGAGGAAACCCGATTACCGTTTATCGTCCAATCAATCGAATGTGGATTTTACTTGGCGACATTATGCAAATTCAGCGGATGGGAACGCAAAATTTTCGATTTCCGTCCGCTCGTTCGGTTTCTTGTTTCCGCAGTGCGTGCCGCGGACTAATGACGGACGAGTGATGTCGACAAAGCGCGCGAGCGAACGAGATTACGATTGTGTCAATTCGTTTCCATAATTCAACCACGTTACAACAAGCTCCCTACATTTGCAGAGAATTCGGCACGCTTGCTGTGTCGGTTCCATGAGGTTGGCTGTCTGGCCTACCGACTAATTAGGACTGACGATTAAAGTTCTTTCTACGATCTTTCCTGTCTATGCGCGCGTCGACGGTGGGCAAATTTGGACGACAGCGCACGGCCGAGGGTTAATATCGGAAGCGCGCGCAGCACCTGCCCACGCAGGAACGTGATTACAGCGGTATCTATTGTTGAATTGCCATCGATTTCATCGGCAAGCTCCCCGGAGCGATACGCAACGCTTTACAATAGGATAGCAGCGATAAGGCCAATTGGAATAGCACCTGTAAACTATCGTCTAAGCTTTTGCAATGGGTACTCGTGCTTGAAAAAGATACCAGGAGATTAATAACAATCGCAATATTTTCTTCTGAAACTTCCTCGAGCAATCGAACGGTAAAGACTCGAAGGGGCGGTTTCTAATGTTCACGTTAAATGTTCCTGTTCAATCATCGTGTATCGTCATACGCGGAATCATCAGACGAATTAGGATTCTCCGTCATAGAAGCACGCTCGTTTGATTCTCCAACTCGCCAATGACGAGCTTCGTCGAACGATGATCTCTCGATGTTGATGTTCCCATTGTCGCTTACTACCCTGTATTCGAGATTACGACCGCCCGATTCAATTCGATTCGACGACCGACGCATGTTCTATTCAAGCCGGTCGGTCGTTCGGAGAATGTTGTCCGAAGTATCGTCACCTGTTTCTCTTTGATACTGTTATCTATTGACGAAATAATCGAAATTGTCATCGATATTGTCATCCGTCCGGATCATTATGATGCCTGTAAAGAAGATTATTGGAGCTCATTCGTGAGACAGGATCGTTCGAGAACGTCGTTTAGTTGTGCTGTAGGAATAAAAGCGGAAAGGCTTGGCGACGATATCCAGCGCGTTTCCAGGCTGATTCGGCTGAAAGAATCGACTGTCACATGCCATTCGCACCGGTGCATAGGTATGGACGTCGAAGCGGGTAACCTTTGCTCCTTCGATTTTCGTCGGGGCTTCCTTTCTTCCTCTCGTTCCGTTCCAATTATTCCTACGATCGGCGAATTTTTCATTTCGCGCTTGCGCGACCCCGAGGCTTTATCTTTGGAACGATCGCACGAGCGATTAGACCAACTTCATGGTTATTTCTCGCTGAGTGTTCGCGTTGGGATTGAACGCGCGTTATAAATCTTCGGAAGGAAATTCTGTGCTACGAGCACGCGGAATATATGACACGGCCTCAGAACGTTACGGGAGTTCCGGCGATTTCTGGCCGCGTTCCTCCAAGGCTCCGCCATTCTCCGAGATTCTTCAGACTCGAGCGCGTTAAGCCCACGTCTGCATTCCCTGACACTCGACCCAGTATTCCCTCGAAGCGAAGGCTCGACGTCGTGGTCGTTCCTTCTCGACGTTATGAAAATTTTAAGAACGCGAGCGGGACCGGTGGTGGTGGCTGGTGGTGCAGCCACTCAGCAAGAATCGAAGGACGAGCCTGCTCTCCGTCGCATCGTCGTTCTGCATCGACCGATCGAGCCGCTGTCTCGCGTATGAAAAAACTTGGAGGATCTTCTCTCGTAGGTGCAGCGAGCACGAGCTGAATGGAAAATGCGTGTCATTGTGTCCCGACCGTGAGCACGGCGCGACGTGGATCCTTACGGTTTTTATACTTCCTTCGTGTGAGCAATGTACAAAGACGAATTTTTAGATTTCACTGTTCTCAAACTTCACTCTATCTCTGTTCTACGAATAAAAGTTTAAACTTCGTGAAACCGCTGGAATGCGCGCATTTCAAGACATACCTAGTCGCGTTTCAAAGGCACATGGATAAACCGAGGAGCCTACAAACATTGAGATCCTTCGCTTAAACTTCCTCTCTACTCTCTTATTTACGCACCCTGGAATAGTGGAGCGTCGTAAACGCAACTGAGCTCGCGCAATCCCTTCCGCCAAAATAAGCGTTCCATTACTGGAGAAACAGAGAGAGAAAAGGGAGGGACCACTTGTAGGGATTACGTGCACTTATCGTCTAGCAGTGGCTCCAGACGCTCCTGTCTGCCATCGACTGCTTCTCGCCGTCGACGTTTCAGAGGTTCTTTTAAATGTTTGCGGCTCGCTGTAAGATATCATCTCGACGAATCGGAGAATTTTATTGCGCCAAACCGTCTCGATCCACCGTCGTCGTCACCTCGGCGCGGTTCACAGGGACATGGAGAGATGCGGATACTAAAGGGAAACATATAAATAAATAGTGTAGGATCGATGGGTTGAGAAGGAAACGGGATGTATAGTAATAATGTATAATATATAAAATGGAATAACAAAATCAGGCTCACGCTTCTTGTCGCTCGGCCACGTTTTTTACAATTCTGCCTTTCTTTGTCGCTTCTCGCGCGATCTCGGTCGCCGTCGTTCGATCTCGTCTGCTTCCGTTTTTTTTCGGGCGCTCGCTCGTTCGACGTCGGTCACTCCTCTCACGCACTCTCTCACACTCTCTCGCTCTCTCCTATTCCCTTCTGCGTCGTACATACCACCCATCCTACAATAGAGAGACGAAGAGAGAGAAAGAGAGCAGTGGTACGGATTACGTACATGTCTGAGCAAGCAGCGATCTCAGACGGACGGTCTACTTCCGAGTGGATTTTCATCGATACTTGTCTTTCTCTCTCTCGCAATCTCACCCTCGTCGTCCAACCGGGGGTTATCAAATTTGTGCATTTCCTTGCCACTGCATGGCATAGATAATCCGCAGAATCGTAATAGTCCGGGGATCAATGAGAACGAATCAATTTCAGACCCTCAGACACCGCGGAGATTTGCTCCTCTCGCCGAGCGCCGGAGACGGAAGAGAGAATAAGTTTTCTTCATTCGTTTTTCATCCGCCAAATGGATATTCCGGAGATGATCTCGATGAGAGATGTGAGAGCACAATCCGCGCGCATCTCCCGGAACGATCGCGGGAAAGCGAATCGTAGGATGGAGAAGCACCGGGATGCCTTACACTTCCTCCATTCGTTCGGCGGCATTACAAACGATCCTACGGTATCATTAGGAAGATTGTACGTCGGTTCCGCCTCCACTTCCTTTCTCTCTTTAATAAATTAATACGGATCTTTCCGCTGTGCTGAATGACCCATCGTCTCCTTCTTCACTAAGCGGAAACGAACCCGTCGAGGAAGCTTTCACAGTTCCTTTCGAAAAACGTCAGATCGGGCTTGAAGGTTTAATAGAGTATCATTCGACGTTACGGTGAAGTAGGTTGAGTGTTTTATCAACTTGCCAAGTTGGAGCACTCTTCGAAGGATACCGACTTATTTCAATCGCGTAGATGCAAAGGGGTATTTATTGAAATATTCGTTAAGTTATTTAATTAAGTCGTGATTATTAAGACGAGTCCTTCCTTCGGTATCTCTTTCGCATCTCAAGCCGGATTACAATGTTATCGAAAGAATTATACGCTCTCTCTTGTTTCGCCGAGTGACTAGCTTCTACGTTGTTCAGTATCCGGAAATTCAAGAAGTTCCAAATGGCTTCTCCTTGGGTGCTTTTCTTGTCCGGGTAGAGTTTCCTTTGTTCGCCGTTCTCCAAGCAGCGATAGAAGCTCTCCGAGAAGACCAAACAATCCTTTTCGATACCTCTCGACGATGGCCTCGATACGAAACGTTAAAAGCAACCGGCAGACGGATGAGAATGACCGAGGACAATTTCATGCGGCGGAAATTTCATTCGTTAATCGCAGGATACCGACGACGTTGTTGTTATTTAAAAACTCGATAAAGAGGCTCCTGCGGAAGACAGGATCAGGAAGGCATCTACTAACAGTCGTTCGAACGGAAAGGGTTCACGTGCTCGAGTTAACCCGGGGACGTTAAATAATTCGTCCCGCCCGAGCCTGCAGGTGGTTTCGCGCTCGTGAAAGAGCCCGCTTTTACTTATTTAATGCCTCTCCCGCGAGAGTGATACTTGGCGTTACGCGGGCCCGTCGAGCTGTAAATAATTTCTGTGCCGAACGACATGAGGGATCGAACGTCCGACGCGGCAAGTCGGTAACGTCGTTTACCGGCGGGGGCAGAATCATCGTGGGCGTCATGAACGCCGCGCCAGCCCGAACCTTCAGCTAGTCTTTCTCGCAATTGGAGTTTCGAGAAAGCGCGTTGAAATCGCAAGAGACAGCCGGTGGATTGGTTCGATTCGTTTTCAACACGAATGATCCTATTTACCGAACGACTCACTTCATCGCGAAGTTTTGTAAACTTCTCACCCAGACGACTATCCATTTTTCATATCCTAGATACTCTCGTATCGGCCCGTTGCCCTTAACCGGAGGATAGTATCTCAATTAAAGAAACATAATTTTTTTCTTCTTGTTCAACAATTCTCCTGTTTCCAATCCATCGTGCGTCCTCACCGCGTGTCCTACGAATGGAGACCGAAGTGTACGCAGGCGACGAGGAATGTTTCGTCGTTCCTCTGATGCGGTCGAATTAATTATGGATCATTAATATCGTTTATTAACGTATTTAATTACATCGCTTGGTAACGAGGGCGTTGGGCAACTGGAAGCGGAGGGTGAAATGGGTACGTCGGTGTTTATCGTGTGTTATCACGTGAGCGTGATTGAACGCGCGCGTGCGCCTGCGCGTCCTCCCTCCTTTTCTCCCTTTTTAGCGAAAAACAGAAACGCGTACAGTTTCCACCGTTAATACAGCTAACCCACGATCAATCCTTTTTATCGCTCGCACGAGAATCACTCGATTAGAGGCCACTGCGCTTAATCGAACGCCCGTCTTAATTCGTTGTCCATTTCGAGGTTAACATTTGGAGAGGTGCAACGAAGCACGATTTATCGTATCGCCAAAGCCGTACGGGGGTGCCGCGCACGCAAAAGTATAATATCCGTGAAATGTTATTTCCGTGATTAAAGTGCGGGTAGAATGTCAGGGTGTCGCTGTATCGTTGCCTTTTCCATTTCTCTTCGGCCAGCTGCGCGTTGCTATCGCAACAATACAGCGACGGAATTCGATGAACGTTGGAATAAATATTTCCGCGTTTCACTTACGCACGCGTCTACTCACGCCCCGGTACGACGATTATTTTCATTCTGCCGCGTCGAGCGGCGTCGGCGTCATAGGCAGGGCGCTTTGTTCGTTAAAGCGGCTCTCGCGTTAGCACGACGGATGCTATTTGTGTAAGGTGTTACTACGGACTACGTTGCGAATAACATTGCTAGTAGTACAAATTAATTTCTCCTATGCCCGTGGAAGAGGGGCAATGCTTCGTGGCGGATGAACGTACTCGCTTCTCACCGACGCGTGCGAATGCATTTTTCCTTTTTTTTTTAATTATAGGCAGAACGCCTACAGGAACGTTTCTTCCTCGTTTCCCGACGTCCCCTTAAGATAACTGTTCCCGCGAGTAATAATAACGCTATCGCAGGATTGACTTTTTTTTCACTCTCACCCATCGACAATACAAGGCCTAGGCGGAACCACGAGTGGAATGTTTTTCACGCTTCCTCCGCGCGCGCGTGAGTCCTTTAATCGCGAGGATGGCACACACTCGCTGGTGACTCTCGTATCGCCACGAAACTAAGCGGTGGCGTGCATCTCTTTCTCCTCTCTCTCTCTCTCTCTCTTCCTCTCACCCTTCCTCTGTGTTCTCCGCACCGTAGGCAGAGCTTTGTTCTTTAACACAGTGGCATTCGACGACAGGGGTTATTTATGTACTCCGACGAAGTGCGCCGTCGCGCGACTAACGCCTCAGCGACATTTTGAGTAATATCGCGACTTATTTTTCTCTATTTCCCTCTCACTCCTCGCGTCTCCGTTTACGCGTTCTTTCGCGTCTCCGCGATGGCGTCGGTGGCGCACCATTTCAAGGGCGTCGTCGTGCGGGCACCAAGGGCGCGTCGCTTGCATATTTCATTCAACTGCGTGGCATCTCCGTGTTTTCTTGTTTTCTTCCTCCCCGAAGCTATTCCTTCTCTTCTTCCTTGCGTGCCTCGTTCTCATCGCAACCCTTACAGATTTCTTCTGAATCGACCATTGGATTTTATATGCTGCTCGAAGCTGCAGCGTATTGCGCTATATTGGATGATCCGAAATGAAAAAAACTAGACATTACTAAAGTATTAGGTGTACTAATGAATAATCCAATTTTCCGCCCATTTAATTGTGCATTTTTTGAAAGAGTGTTAATTACTTAAATTTCAAAATAATCGTAGCCACTCCTATCTGCTTTGGAAGCTCTTTTTGCGCTTGTGCCGAATTTTCATCGAGCAGCTTCTCCAAATCATCGTTGTCGCACTTTTGTGCGCTTCCAGGGCGTTGTTTGTCGTTCAGGCAGAAATCACCGCTTTTGAACCGCTTGAACCAAAATGCACATACATCGTACGATACAGTATCTTTTCCGAGGAAAGAACAAATTGATTTGCATGTCCTTGCTGAGGTTTTTCCTTGTTGGAATTCGTAGAGAATACAGGGTCGGATATGCTCATTATTCGTTGCCATTTCTGACGCAATTAAACCGAATATGTTTGAAAGTTATGTTAGGCTTTCCGGTGTACCAATTATCATTTTTAATAGCCATATGCCAACATTACATAACTGCAAAAGAGCGGGAAAATCAAATGATTTCAGAATTAATTTCTTAACTGCTTAAAAAAAATTGGATTATTCATTCGTACACCTAATGTATGGTGTTACCTAACAATGAGCATTGACCAACCTTTTTTTTTAAATTTCTTGTGATTCGCTTGAAAATAGATTGTCCAATATCTATTACGAGTCTTCGCAAAAACTTTGCTAATAAAGTTAATATTTTGTAAACTAATAATGACATCGCAAAAATCGTCGATCAATACTTAGGAAATAGAATTTACTTTGGCAACATATGTATTTTTTTTTATTTCGAGTCATCCGATATGGCGGAATAGTCGACACGAGTAGACAGTACAATACGACGCGCTATACTTACTAATAACAATTTCATTATTATCTGTTCTCTTCTTATGCATTTTTCAGATCCTCACGAAGTACTAACACCAAATTCCAAATATCAAGTTTGTAGCTTCTTTAGTTCTCCGATAATTCATACTCCAAAACTGCTTATTTTTACGGCTGATTGTGAGTACCCTAACCCTACCCCATAAGGACGACTTGACGTTTAAAGACGCATAGAAAAGTGAAAGCATTTTAAAATCCTACAATTATCGTAAAATCGATTTGAGATCTTGCGATCTTTTCATCAGCCCACTTCCTCTTCTAAAATTGATCGCTATACGTTGCTGAATTTATTCCGAAGGCTCCTCGCTCGATGAGAAACGATCGGAAAAATCCCGAGAATAAAGAACCCTGTCCCCGTTAACGACGTCGCGCACTGAAATATGCGCTGCTTCGTGATGACACCCCATTAAATTTCGCGGCTTTCCACGGTAATTGTTTCCCACGGTGAGCTCGGGGTCCGTTCCACGGTGATACGCGCTCGTTGACGCGAGTTATTTTTGCTCGTCGCAACGATATGCATCCGGGCGCGCGAACTACGTTAAACGGGTGTTCGAATAATATCGTTAGAACGAAGGAGAATCGAAAGTTCCTCCACGGTTTCTCATTAATCTATCGCAACCCGAGGAAAAACACAAAGACTAGGGCTAATATAAGCCCAAGTTTTTTGGCACCGTTATTTTTGAATGAAACTTGATTTTTCCGAAAGATCACGCCTTTCTGATTACGACCACATACATCATTAGAGTGTGCGATGCATGGTGCCAGAGAAAATCGATCCAAAAGTTGCCAATCGCTTAGAAGGATTCGTTTGGGAAAACTTTTGGATCGGTTTGCTCCGGAACCATGCGCCGCACACTCTAATGACGCATATCGCAATAATGTGGAAGGGGAGATCTTTGAGAAAAATCAAGTTTCATTCAAAAATTATGGTGATAAAAAACTTGGGCATATGGCGCATAGGCACTTGGCGTCAGCCTTTTAAGACCGGTCGCGTAGGGCGTTTTTGATACGAACGAAGTACGCATAAAAATAGGGGTATCCGCGTGGAATAATTCTCGCGAGGACACTCGTGTCGGTGGAATTGCTTCGAGTTGAAAAAGTCGAAAACTCGTGCATAAAAATGTCATGCATATTTGATGAGAGAATTAATTTCTTCTTGGGATACGCGGTGACGGGCGGAGAAGAGGAGCTGGGGGATTGAAAGGGATGAGGGTCCTTTTTTAGCACCAATATGACGAATTTCCGCGTTTTCCACCCACTCGCGGAAATCAATGCGTCACGCGCCGGTGTGCGAATGTGACCCATAAAATTGCAACGGGTATGGGTGACGCGCGCAGGGAACACCGACGCGTGTAATTTTAAATCGCAAATGACGAAGGTGGCACGAGTATTCGAGACAAGAATATCGTCCGAATGATTCCGAAACACTCGTAATCGAATGACGGACCGAGCTTACCTCGGACACGTGCTTGAAATTTATTAACCGACACGCCTAATCCTTCACTTTCAAATCGCCCACGTGTCCAGCTTGTAGCAATTAGTCCGGATATGATCGCCAGGCTTACATTGCATACGCAATGTGCACGCATTCATGAATAACTGGATAATGATCGTGGAAATGATGTATGTAAGCTCGCACGCATCTTTTATCACGGCTCATTTCTCCTTCTCTCCTTATCTCTATCGTTAATATAACGTATGTGTCTAGAAGTGGAATGCGACTTTCATACTGCTCCCTAGTGCGCGATGCAAATGAAATTTCAGCGTCGATAAAGATCTCTCTTTCTTCACCTGTGTTTCAGCAGCATCCGAACGCGACCAACAGTAGCGAGACTAGCGTGGGCGGCGTGTCGGGTGCGTGCGGCAGCAGCGGAATACCAGCGGCCGGGGAGGCTGGATGCAGCAGCAGGGGCGGAAGTAGCAGCGGAGGTGCAGGTGGGCCCGGAAGTGGAGGCCAGGGATGCGAGCAGGCTCCGCACGGCCATGCCAAATTCAGGCACGGCCTCCTCCAGCTGATGATCCACACGATAGATCCGCTCCACGACGGTCAGTCCCGCGCCGGTATATCAACTCCACACTCTATCACTCTCGCTTGCCGCTTAGCTTAGCTTTATGGCACGCTCTAATCGGCCGCAATTAGAACTTCCAAGGAGAGCGCAAATCCTCGCCACCTTAGATCTCGATGAACATGAAATATATCATAGTATAGTACCTCTAGCGACTCGTGGTAAAGATATATAACGCATTATACTCTAGTTTTTGAGAAAATTGTGTAATTTTCTATCAGTGTTGATAAACCACGATTTTTCGGTCTAAACTCACAATACGGCAATGTCGCAATGGTGAGCGCGAGGCTCGTTGGCGGTCGACTTTGCAAGAAGAAAAAGCGAGAAAGAATCGATTGCCTTTTTCTTCGTCAATACGTGCCTCCCTCTTCGTCGGTCGAGCGCGCCTCTTTCAAGGCGATACGTGCCTCTCTTTCTCCTCCAGCGCACGGAGGTCTTTGCGGGCTTTTAAATTCGTCTCCCTCTGGTTCTTTGACAATTAGGACTTTCTATGAATTGCAAAGCAAATATATGTACGTCGTATATATCAAATAACGATAATTGTTATATTCCATAGATCCGTGAGTTTCTAGGATGATCGTTTTGAAGAATGAGAAAACGAGCGATCTTCTTTATTTTTCCGAATGAAATCATTTCCGAGCACAGTAGAACCACCACCCCCCACCCGAACAGCCATTATTCGAATTACCGTGATATTCGAAAGTTCTATTTTTGGAACAGAATGTTTATCGCGTCGACGGCGTCACATCCTTGTGCGACACGATCCCTTCTTCGGGTCCGTCGCGCCCTTTCCTGGCAATATCGGTTTCTCGACATCCCGAAAAACTCGTTTCCCTTGCTCCTCTTCCTCTTCTTTCCCCTTTCCCTTTCTTTTCTCTTTGCCTGGTAACTCGTAAGAAAATCCCTGAAGGTACGTGCGTCGATCATGAAAAAACGAAAATCGAAGGTCTCTCTGCGATCGTAGGAAGCATGCGATGTATTCGATATGAACGATATATTGCTTGTTGTACAATTTAGAGGAGAGGATTAATATGGATAAAGGGAGAATAAACCGAAATACCATGCACGGTACACTGTTACTCATACATCATCAACGGTATTGCATAGTCCGGAGATAGGTACTGTATCGTTGAAATGCGATTTTTTAGATTCTAGCTGCCTGTGTTCCCGTTTGAAACAAGTTCAATTTTTCTAATCGTGTTACGCGCGTATTACGCGCGGAATCTCTTTGTATCCATCCGACGAATATTTCGGTGAATGTATTTGGGAGAAGGGGACCACCATCGGTATTGGATCCATTTCGTAGAATTCTCTATTATTTTTAACCTCATATTGTAATCGCGTGCACATATCACGTTGATGAATATTGCGAACATTCCAATGTAAAAACTGCAGGATTGACAGTGAGACAATATGACGTTGAGGTAGGCGTTCCACGATCACTAAACTCGCGCAAACAATTAGCTTGAATGTTTTTTCACTACTCGCGAATTTTCATGAAATTTTACGTTGGTAGGAGTTAAACTCAGAGTTCCATGTAAACGAATAGTCTGATTTCAGATTGGGCCGGCTCTGATGATAAAATATTGCGTGTACAAAAATATATTTGTTTACCATTTTTGTAAAAACTCAGTGTGCACATTTTCTTTTTCTTTACCGTTTACATATTTCATTGGTTACTTTGCAATGGCAATTTTTGTGTTAAACATATGGGTGGAGCGTTCACTCGAAATAATGTGAAACATCTGGTAAGATAATGAATTTTGATCGCAATGAGCAACGCGGACGTAGAGATGCGTAATCCTTTGGGCGCACAAATGCGCTAATTGTAAGCATAGCCCCACTGCGGAAGCGCAAACAGATAGGAGGAATCGACGAGGAAGTAAAAGCATAATATGTATACCAAAAATAAAGATAACAAAAACGGACGTTTTCTCATTCTTAAAAATGATCATCCTACATAGAAACTCATGGGTTCATTGAATATAACAATTATTGTTATTTGATATGTACGACGTATATTTCTTTTGCAATTCATAGAAAGGCCTAATTGTCAAAGGACGAGAGGGAGACAAATTTAAAAGCCTGCAAAGCCCTCCGTGTGCTGGAGGAAAAAGAGAGAAACGTACTGCCGAGAAGGCAGTTCCGTATAATAGACGAGAAGAAGAGGCACGTATCGTCTTGAAAGAGACGCGCAGGGAGGCACGTATCGATGAGAAAAAGACAATCGACTCTTCCTCGCTTTTTCTTCCTGCGAAGTCGACCGCCGACGAGCCTCGCGCTCACCATTGCGACATTGCCATATTGTGAGTTTAGGTCGAAAAATCGCGATTTTTCAATGCAATTTTCTCGAAAACTAGAGCATAATACGTTCTATATCTTTACTACTACTCGCTGGGGGTGCTGAACTATGATATATTTCATGTTCATCGAAATCTAAGGTGGCGAGGATTTTGCGCTCTCCTTGTTAGACGCGCCCGGTCGGGAAACCGTTCGTCCCGCGAACGTTTTCCCGATTATGGCATAGCAATGGTAGCTTTTGTTCTCACGATCCTCGAGCGTGCTTCGGACTCGCGTTTCGAAAAGCAAGAAACAACGAAGAATTAAAAATGATCGATAAGTCCCACGCTCGAGATCCACAGGGTAGCGGAATGATTGTTCGCTAGCGTATTGCACGTGCATTTCGTTGCTGCTCGCTGATTTTTCTCGTACGTTGCCGCCAGCTTTCGCGTGGTCCTCTACCCGGTCTCGCTGTAAGTTTGTGCATGCTGTTGCGAGAGACGGGAGAGTCCAAAGCGAAGCCCTCGGGAGCTCGGATTATTTAGGATGGCGTTTCGTTGGAAATTCGTTTCCACGTAATCGACCCGATTGGCAATAATAAATTGAATCTTTCGAATGACCGACTACTCGATTATATACAAGATAATCGGTAATCGGCGCGCAGCTTAGACAATTAGATAGCAAGAAAACACACACAGAATGTCACAGATAAACATTTGTCGTAGCAATGCGTTTCGTAATTAGGACGCTTTCGCGATTAGCGATCCGATCTGTCGTAACTTCTCTTTAGCAGAGAAAAAAAAAACACGGCCCTTAGTACGATCAATGAAAAATTCATCGGCATGTCCTATCTCTACTCTACTAGTCACTAGCGTATCGATTCTAGAGAACGCACGTGTCGAATGTAATCGTATGGAAGATTTGGTAAAGAACTAATGTCCCTCGTTCTAATGGAGGAACGAAAGAATTTCTTTGCCAAAGTCGCGCATCAAGGACGAGCGACGAAAAAAGAAAAATAAGAAGAACCTTCGTCCCGAGCATATCGATCATCCTCTGAAACGTGGAGGACACGTGGCGCTCCGAAACAATCACTCGACAGTCGCAACACGCGTGCGTCTCCGTAATGACTCCAGTGGCGAATTATCAGGACAAATAAAGTAATTTGTTTGCCAAAGCGCGCTGCAAGGCCGATCGTAGCCTATAGCGACGTTGATTCTTCGAGCTTGATTGCATCATTACGCGGACTATAAGAGCTGGCGAGCGTCGAGAGTGTGTCGCATGGCGAAGAGGAGACAAAAGGGGGTGAAGAGCGTCGCGATGCTCACGACGTGCGAGCGAGCTCGACGAGGGGTTCGTAAGACGCGACGACTATAGGACGAAGATTACCGCGCTAAGCGAATGCACACATCGGGAACGTTAGGTAGGCGTGAAACGTTAAACGGATCATCTCGAGGACTTCCTTTTCGCCGGCTCGTAACCGCACGCCCCAAAATAGTTATCGACAACGACCACCGCCGCGATAAGTGCAACGAAGAATACCTACGAGGTTGGTGGAATGGGCGCGCTATAGCCCGCAAGCTCGATAAATTATTCGAGAGCGTGGGTAGGCGCAGCAAGAGAATGAACATAAATAATGTAGGTGGCAGTCTTAAGCCATCGAAGAGAAGCGAAGAAACGAAGAGTCTAATAATCGCTCGGTCTTCGCGATTAGCCGGACGAAGGCACGTCGACAGAAGGTTCCGAAACTTTCTACGCGAATTGATTTCAATTGGCCAATGATTTTCTACGACATCCGAGACCGCAGCTCGTTGGATCGTCCACGCTTTTCCTTTCCCAACGAGAAACCACGCATTCGCTCATTATATCCCGCCAATTGTCCCTTCCAACGCGCATTTATTTTCGCATTTATTTCAATCTCGTTTGCGTTTGACGTGAATTCGCGCTTTTCGCGGAAGCTTATATCGTCGCAGGTACGATCGGGACGACATACGCATAAATCATAATTTGGGATTGTCAGAATTTCATGACTTTCGGGTGACCAATTAAAGCTCCTCGACGAGAAGCCGCGAGGGGGAATTGCGGTTCACCACGGTTCTTTCCAATTTGTCACTCTTCTTCGGACGAAACGAGTCGCGAGGGCATCTCGCCGGAAATAATTCCCACGTAAAGGAATAATTTCGCGTCTACTCAAACGAATCGTTGGGATCGATCATTTCGCGTCATCCGTGCATCGCGCGTTCCTCCCCATCGCGAGCACTTGGTTCTTCAAAGAGTCGTTAAACGAGATTTCATCCTAGGGGAGGTTGCCAGGGACGTACTTGGCCGTCCGTCGTTACGCGCATCGACGGTCGATCGACTGGGGCCGATTACAGCGATGAATTAAACCTTCGCGACGTGGCGTGGCAGGCCGATACCACTCTCTCTATACGGCGTATAAAGCGCGAGGGAAACGAGGGAAGGAAGCAAAAAGTGGCCGTCCCGGAAACACGCGTAGGTACCGCACATTTTCTTCTTCGCCACCCTCCGTTCTCGCTTCTCCCTTTTGTAAGGGCCCCTTTGAGTTTCGCTCTCGTTAATCACGAATTTTCAACTAGGTCGGATGAAGTTGCGAATCTGCTCGCGGCTATCCCCGAGCGCGGCGCGGAATCGCGAAGAGTTTCATACTTTTTTCCAAGCTCCGTCTCTCGGCGCCCTCTCCTCCCACATATTCCTCGGCCTACGTGCATTTATGCACGCGGGACGAGTGCATCGAGTCGTGCGCGAAAGGCTCTGACGCGTTATTTTCGCCCCGGGTCTCCTCGCGCGTCCTCCTGTCGGCTCGTCGTGTTCGCGCGAACGAGCACGCGCGACAACGAGGACGATGGGTGTGGGCAGTGTCGCGATAAAATAAAATGCATCGGCTCGAATTCTTCCGTGGGACGATCGACGTTCCGTGAAAAAGCCGCGGAGACGCGCTCCGTCGCGCGAATTATTACGTAGGTCAATAAAAAATCTTGACGTTTCCTCTAAAAGGTACTTCGCCCTTCGAATAATTGTCTTCGTTGATCCGATACGTTTAAAAGCTTGAGAAATTCAACGAACGGCGAAAGAAAGCTTCTCGACGCCCGACGCACTGTCTTCGGGAGGTCGTACGGGCTGGAGAATTTTCAATGGCAATTCGCGTGGACGATAAAACGCGATAAACAAAGGAGGAGAAGGAAAGCGCGCGAGCGAAGCTTCGTCGGGACGGCGATATCCACGTAATACAGCGACGTCGATAATCCCCGACAGTTCTAACGAGCTTTAAAGCCCCGTTAAGACTCTCACCCCCCGCTTTTCTCCCTCTCGCGATAGCAGCGAGTAGGTACTCCAGGCATCGTGAGCTCGATGTAAAATCCTCGAGGTATTCTCTCTCGGGGTCTGGCCGTCGAAGGGCGCGAGAGGACGGAAAGAAATTAACTCGCCATCTCGTCGCTCGCTCCCGTGCCCGTGGAAGGAAGTTCTCGTCGAAGCTTCTCCTCCTCAACGAATCACGTTCGAGCCATCGAGAGTCCCGTGCTGCTTCCCTTAAGCCCACCCGCGTTAATCTTCCATCCTTCTTATCTATGCATCGAGTGAACTGCCACTGCGAGTTTATCGGCGAGAGACTCCTCCCTGCGGTGATCCACGAACACGTATTCCGCGAGAGGAATGAAAGAACGGCGATAAGAGTGGAGGATAAGAAAGGGAAAAACAGTAGGCGAGATCAGAGGGCGAGGATGGGGGAGGCCGAGAGCGACCGAAGTAGCGATACCGCGATAGGGTCGGCCGCGTTTCGTAAATATCCGACTGCTGATAGTCCATTCGTGACGTCACGAAGAGCATTAAAAGCTCGACCCACCTCCGCGAGCAGGCGCAAGGGTTCTCGAATTTTATTTCAAGCTCGCGAGCGCACGTAGGTGTCCATTCCTGAGGTACGAGCGAAAGGCCGATGGGAGAGGTGAAAAAAATGCGACGGAGAGAAAAGTGTGGGATGGGGACCGAACGAGGAGTGGACTAAGACGCGCGGGTTATCGTCGGCTCACTGTGCATCGCAAGAAACGATATGGCGTGTGTACTCGCGGTCCATGGCGCCTCTAATCGAATTTGTACTGGGCAGCTTGGCGTTCGTTAACTGTAAAGTTTAAGTAGAGAAAGGTTGAGTACGTGCCCCGGCGGGTGGGTCGCGCGTGAGAGCTCGGGTGGCCGGCGCCTTCGTTGATAGAAATCTTAATCCACGAGTAACCCAGTAATCTCGACGTCGGAATTGATTTTGGAGGTGGCGGCCGCCGTGGGGGTGGGGACGAGTGCTGTGGTGGTGGTGGTGGTGGTGGTGGATGGTGGCAAGCAGGCTCTACGTGTACAGGTTTTAACCCCCGGGGCCGGTTATATAAATGGGTCAGGTCACGCGCGGATGGAAAGAAAAGGGCGGCCATCAATTAGGCAACCCTTTCATGCGGACTCCCCGGCCGGATCCATTCTACGTATCCGTTCTTGAGTAGTACGAGGGAGAGAGACCACGCGGAACTAACGTATCTCCACTTATATCTTTTCCCCCTTACTCCTTCTCCCAGGACTCCTTCACCTTCGTTCGTTCTTCTCGAGCACCCCCTCTAACCCTTCCATGTCTCCTCGTTATCCATATATGGATCTTTTCCCGCATCTGTCGCACCCGTTCTCTGCGACTTCATCACCGATCTCTCGTCGATGCGATGCGCGCGCGGGTAGCCGTGCTCGCGGAAGCGCGTCATTAATTTCGATTGCGTGGCAAATGTTCAATAGGCGATTGAAACGTGCATGCGAATGTTTCCATCCCTCTCGCTCTTTTTTCCTCCTTTCCACTCTTTCTCTTCCTCTCTCTCTCTTTCTCTGGTTTTCTCACAGCAACCATCTCCTAAATAGGAAAGTCTCGCAACGAGAGAATCGGCCACCTCTACCTACGGATCTATCTACCCACCTAACTATCTACCTACCTATCTATCTAACCACCAACTCGCCGCCTTCATTTCACTCCCTGTTCAACCCGCCGTCCCTCTTCTACCCACTCTACTTCGCACGCCCATTTCCTCCTAAGCCAGCGTTTTTTTCGTAGCCCTGCGATAGAGGGTAAAAAGGGAAAATGTGGAAAAAAGGGGCCGCTTATGAAGGCACGAAACAGAAGCAAAGCGAAGAGGGGGAGGAGAGAGAGAGAGAGAGAGAGAGAGAGAGAGACGTAATGTCGGGGCGGAAAATGAGGAGGTGGCTGGGTGAAGTAGGAGGAGGTAGTGGTGGAGGATGAAGAGTGAAACGAAGAGGTGGAGGGAAGGAGAGGAAAAAGAGTAGGCGGAAAGACGGTGGGTGGAGGGGTTGCGGTGCTTCAAATGAATTTGCGGGAGACGTTTTGAGTATATCCTGAGTAGTGGTGAGTGGCGAGTGTGTATCGGGACCCTGACCTAGAAACGGCCCGGTATCGATCCTAACTACCGAATCCACACTTGGGGCTGACCTTCCTTTTCCCTTCCTTTAACTTCGTGCCTTTAACGTCATCGAGACGCGCGCGCGCCACCGACGTTGCGTTCCGCGCAGTAGAGATAATGTCCGAGAACATTTGCAAGGATCCTCGCGAGGTATCCTTGTGCCGCGGGTGAAATTCGCCCTCGAGATAGCGGTGGCAAAATCGCGAAAGCACCCGCGTCAGATTTCTTTCGGCGCTTCTTTGTACCGTTCTATTCTTCTCTTAATGCACAGGGGACAGGATGGCCAGAGAGAGCATTATCGGTGAACGCGCAATTTTTTCGAGCTTCTTTTATTCCATTCTTGTTTTTCTCGCGCTTCTGTGCTTCTCTCGCCACGTTACCATACGCACGCGCGCGCGCGCGCGCACGCTCTTCCTTAATTAGTGACAAATTAATCCAAGGGGTTAAGTAGGCAGCGGTGGAGATTACAGGCCGTGTCGTGAGTTAAGAGCTACAAGGTTGGCTCGTTCAAAGGACGAAGTTTTGCTCGTGTCGCTCTCGCTTAGCGCATGAAACTATAAAACGGTGAATTAACGGTGAGTCGTGGGTAAGGACTCGACAACAGGCTCGTACCTCTAGAGGAATTCACGGTATCCGTAGCCTTTGGCTCTCTCTTCTTCCATTTTCCTTTTAAGCCAGATTGGCGGGAAGCCTTTGCTGTTGTCTGTTTTCCTTGCTTCTCTCTACCCTTCTCCTTGTCTCGTTCTCGTTTTTTCTCTCTCTCTCTCGTTCTCCGCTCTTCACCCACCTCGACGTTTCTCGTTAACATACGAAGCGGGACAAGCCGACGAGCACAGCGATGCTTTAGGCACAAAAAAAAGCAGGAACAATGGACAAATGGATTTGTTCCGTCAAGCAAGAACGGGGACATTGGATCAGGTGGATGGGAGGGATTTCTATCGAACGCCGATAGGAAGGCGTGCTTTCGACGATGGTTAATGGTACAGAAGTCACTTGACCTTTGTCATCGACTATTTGCGAGTCGACCGTTACACGAAAGATTCGTCGCACCGTTGTTCGCATTTCGATCATACGATTTCGTTCGAACAAGCGAATTTAGCGAATTTAACGAATCGAAACATTTCGGAAGATAATAATCTTACAACCAAGACGCGCTTCAGTCGCACAGCTGAGTATAACGATAATAATTTATAATAATAATTCGGTCACCAAATATTTTAACTACCGACGATCTCGTATGGTCCCGGTGATATTTGGAATTATTAAAATGCCCGTAAAGAGATTCGCGGAGAGAAACTTGAACTCCGTTTTGCTATAAAAGGCCAGACGAAGTTCGTACTTTGGGCGATGTGACTGTCGCATCCGTGAAACAGGTGTGTACAGTTGTAAACTCGCACGTGTGCCATATAGGAGTTGGCAGTCGCGGTAAAACTTCTTTAGATGAATGTAAGACAGGAAGTGTCCAATGAAGGGCGCAATATCGGACGTGCAGAGATTGCTCTTTCCACGGTTTTCCCAACGAAACAAGTGGCGACGAAGAAGAGTTTCGTAGGACCTCGTTTGGTTTAGATTGCCCTTTTTTAAATTTCAATTGATAACGTTACTCTCTCGTTACCCGCGTTTGTCCTCTCGAGTCCCGATTTACTTTTATAAAAGCGCCTGGCTCGACGTGCGCCAAACTGTCGGACGCCGGAGAAAGGCGCCTCCGGTAATTTAATCTCAATTCAATTCGAATTCTTTCCACTTTGGTTTTCCGGAAACGATCAATTTTCTCACGAAAGAGGCGAAACACGGTTTGGAAAAAGTGTCCACATGTGGCGCACAGTTTGAAATGCCGAAGGTGAGGGTGGAAAATAGAGCAAGGGATGTACAATGGAATGCGTATGTGTAGATATACGTACAAGGGCGCAGGAAATAGAGCAAAAGATATACAACGGTGTACTCCTTTGAGACGCGCAAATAAAAAGCTCTTTTGGACACGGAGAAATTGTTTCGACGCTCGCTGCACGTCGTACAATCACGAAAATAAAAATAGAATCGTCGTAGAATATTAACCACATTAATTCGATTTTCCTGGGAGACTGTCGTTCGAAGGGTATGTTTGCAAAATTCGAAATCGTCATTGATTCATCGAGCCTCGTCAAAGGTGGGACGTGTCTTTCGGCAAATTAAGAAACCGCTACGGGATGGAACAGTCACGAGGAATAATTACTTTTCACGAGTGACACATTATTCTTCAATGCGCCAAGAATCGTTCTCGGGAGAGCGGAATGGAACTTGGGCGAGATTTAATGGCACGGAAATAGGTCGGCTGAAAGCTACCTATAGCCTTACCGCTCGGCGTTATTGATAATTAAGTAAATGTGCTACTCCGATTTCGGTATTAACCCTTCACCCTCTCAAACACCCGCGAAACTTACTCTTACTCCCCCGCCTGAAATGAAATTACGAAACCTCCTCTCCTTCCTTCGTTGAATCTTTTACTTTCATCACTTAGCAGATTATTCGTCCATCTACACGTTTACCCAGTCCTTTCGATTTTAATTCCTCACGGACGTTCATCGTCATTTACCGAGAGAGGAAAATGAATCGCGCGGGTCTTTATTCGTCGGATGAAATTTATTTACGAATCATGCGCGACGTATGGCACCTCCGCGTGCGCAACGCTTCAGCGGTTTCGAAATAATAATCAATCGCAGGGCTGCTAACAATGACTTTAATTTATATTATTGCCGCGGGCGCGATTCGCTGCTCGCATCCGCTGCAACCCTCCTCCTCGCGGCTCCACCCTGTTGATTTATTTCCAAGCGTTCTTCGCAACTGCCACACGGCAGGCCAGGGCGGTCTGCTATAAATGTTACCAAATTGGGCCGCCCGCGTCGCTCCGCTCTAATTTGTCGCTTTAATGCGCTACACAGCGCGGGACGCCAGGGGAATCGAGAACGAAATTGTTCTTGAGGAACTCCCCGTACGCTTCTTCCCTCGATCGCGCAACAGCTTCCGAAACGACGTCACGCTCTCATTAGAATTCATCGTCGAGGGGTTAACGGCGAGTCCTTCGTTAATTCCTCGTTCATCGTGTCACGGCGACACTCGCGTCGCTTCGTTAACTTTTATTCCAACGATCGAAATCCGATGGGTGTATCGATAAGGAGTAAGACGATTTATGATAATCGACGTGGTCGTTTGGACGAAAGTCGTTTCTTAGAATGCTACGTTGACGTTAAGGGACGAAACGTGGTACAGTAAATCCTCGATTGGAGTCACTTCTGTGGCTTTTGATTGGAGACCCTAGTGCCGGTCCTACGCTATGGCATACGGCGTGTCTGCGTCACTGTTATCTCCAGCAGAGTCGATCAAGCGTACAATGTATATAGAATCCGATCCCGACGAGGCCCCTTTGATGTAAGTTTACGACTTCATAGTTTATAAAGCACTCATATAAACTTTATACTTTTACTTTTTGGCACCCACACATTTTTTAACATAGTGGTGACATTATTCCGAGCAAAATGATATCAAACATGATATAATTCGGACCATATTTATGTTTACATGGTTAATACTTAATGGCCCAATTTACTACATAAATATCGTCCAAAATATATCATGTTTGGTCTCGTTTTTGATCGGAAGAATCTCATTAATATGTTATAAGCATTTTTAAACAAAAAAAATTGAAAATAAAAGAGTTTACACATTGCTATTATTATAGCTTCAGCACGGTGGCATTTAAATGCCTCTTTTGCTTCGGCTCTCCTTTCATTCTTATCTCGTATTCGCTGTCCTTTTCTTCGTTTGGCGAACTACAAAGGTGGCTGCGAGGGTCTAGTTTCCAAACCTCGTTTTGCGTACCTGTCACTATACGACAGGCCTGGGCACGTATGGGCTCTCGAGGCTCTCCAAGGCCACCGCTGGCCACCGCCGAACGGAGGAGCTTGTCGCTTTCCTACGACGTAAGGACGGCGCGATGGGTAGATGGAGGGGGATGTTTCTCCTCCGTTCGGCGGTGGTCCTGGAGAGCACCGGGAGAAGGGGTTTGCCCAGGCCTGCTATACGATACCACTTTCGTGATTCCAATCGAGGATTTACTGTAGTAGGTTGACGAGGGATAAGAAGGATACCAATAGTAGTTACGCTTGCGATAATCAATAATTACCAATGCGCTTCGGATTCCTCCTGTTTCGAATGACGTTTTTCGCTGAACCGATTGTCCCACCCAATCGCATTCAGTGCCCTTTGTCATTTATCTCTGTACTGTGGATGCTCGGTGAAGCGCGTAGAGCGAGTCGATCGCAATAAGAGCGCCCGGAAGAGGAGGAAAGCTCGGGCCACAGTGGAGTCAGTCCACTGTTAAGCGAAAGCCAAGCTATTTTATTTGCTACGAGACTTGTCGACAAAACCTCGTCCTTGTTCAGTTCCTCGTTGCGTTACTCGTGTGCAAGGGTGCCTCTACAAACGAACAGTCGCGAATTAAGGGGAGCGCGTACGTAGAAGAATCGTTTAAGCGGGCCCACGCGAATTCCAGCTACTCGAGAGAACTCAACTTTGCGAGTGAAGGTGAGAGGGTAGGAAAGAGAGAAAGGAAGTCGAGAATGCTCTTGGAGTTTCGCGCTGGGTCCTCGTAGAGCGGGGTAGATTGGCAAAGGCGATGTACGGGCAATCAATCACGTTAGCGAATATTGGACGAGAGAGGGCGCGGGAATGGGGAGGTGGCTTTGCATTAGAATTAGCTGGCACCCGTGTCTAATCACTTACACGCAAGAGCTCGGAGCGCGAAATTCGATACCTTCCGAGGGATGGGAAGGTGGGCACGCAGGGCCGACGAGACGATCGATACAAAAAGTTTCGGATGAAAAACGAGCCACGAGTAGCCACCCCCGCTGGTCCGCGCGAGGTTAAGCCAAAATGCCAGATGGATAGGTGGACGAATGCACGGACGGACAGATGGATGGATGGTTGGATGGATGGATGGATCTTTATGGTAAGATATGGATGTCCCGCAGGGGCGCGAAGAATAGACGGAATAACAATTATGCGCGTATAGAGGGGCTGAACGATATGATGGAGCACGCGAGAAAGGTGCTCGAATGTCGAGAATTTCCTGCGCGAGGTAGGATCGTGTTTTAACATTTGTAAATTTGTCTGTGAACACTTTCACGTGGGTACGAGGGGAAGGAAGGAATCATCCGTGAGAATATAAAGCATTCGTCGTATGATCGCGGAATAACGGAACGCGTATGATTCGAAGGGATATCATAGCGCTGCCGATACAATGGAAAACTATAAAAGTCACCAGGTGAAATGTACATGACGCGCGGGCAATAGCGCCGTAACGTTTACGATCATCCTATGGGCAAACGGTACGCCCTATAAAATATCCATTATTTCTATCGACAATCCGGAGGTAGGCGAAGTATCAAAGGGAAGGAAGAGGGCGCAATAAAGCTAAAATCCGGCAAGACCCACTTCCTCGAAGGTAGACTCGTGCAAGGCCGCTTTGAAGGTTGCACACGCCGCAGCTTTTCCTAGCTCGGTACTGGAGGAGAATCCAAAGTATCAACGGCGAGAGGAAGATAGATATAGAAAGCGGAAGGGAGAGAGAGAAACGAAAGACAATATGAGGTTCGTAAAGGAAGTATGTATGCGGAAGAAGGAGAAGCAGAATTTCTTGAGATATCGTGGAAACGATTCTTCACGTTGAACACGGTACCCACCCGAATCGATCGCGAGGATACCTTCGCAGTCATTTTCGTCTCGATTTTATTCTTTAACAGAGAGAAGACGCGGGAGCAGCTCGAATTTTCCCGATTCGGACGATCGTGCTTAATCATCCGAATAATCTTCCACGAATTATCCGGCTGCTTGGAAGACACCTGGATAATTCATTATCGTGGCCGTTTTGAATTTTAGAGAGCAATCGGCGGATGGATTATTTCCGAGAGGAATTATTGAAGGCTCGAGCGAGAGAAGATAAGCGTGGAATATAACAAGTTCGGCCCGGGTCAAATCGTCGTACCTTCTGTCCTCCTTTCCTTCTCTCCCGTTCGCCTCGGAGCGCTTAATGGCTCCTCGATTTACGACAGGACTTCCGGGGATGTGGGTTAAAGTTACTTCCGGTACTGTGCGATTTCAGGAAAGTTCTAGGTGTCCCGACGCGAGGCCGCAATGGCGTCGTGCTCTCTCCCTCTCTCTCTCTCGCGCCTCTCTCTCTGGAGAGTTGACAGTTCCCAGGATGCTTTTGACGTCGACTTTTGGCCGGCCGAATGGACGTCGTGGGGCCATGAATTTTGCGTCTAACTCCTTTCGTGCGACGGGCACTAGCCCGAAGGACGCGAAAGTCGTTAGCGATGCATGTGGAACGCGAGAAAATGCCGAAGATCGTAGACCCGCAATTTGATTCGAGTAGCTTCGAACGAATCTTCTTACTTACGTTATCGGAGAAGTTTGTAGTAGTCGGGTCTGCTCGATTCTCGTTGTAAGTCACGTGCAAGGCCTTGTTCTCGTTAGCTGGTAGGACGGGATCCGGCAGGTGGAAAAATATTTGTCTCGAATTTTCGAGGCCATTCCGCATTCTTACGCGTCTCGGATATCCGCGCAACTTAATTGCGGAAGCGTGACAGTTACGGAAGGAACTTGTCGCGAATCGAGCAACCGCGTCGGGTTAAAGTCGGTTGTCGAAGAAGGCGGTAATGTCACCCGCAACACCTTTATTAACACTTCCGTAGTTAAACTGACAATGAGACTAGTGCAAACAGTTCGCGAGGACGACGGTACCTGGTCACTACCCTGCGAAGGGGTGGGTGAAAGGAGTGGAACGAGGAGTAGGGCTGTGTTTACATTCGACTCGTACGGAACTGACGGAGGAAGCGGTTACCGGCAGGGTTGACCTTTGCCCGCTCGCCAGTCGGTAAGGACATCGTTTACATTATCTCACTGGAAGAAGGAGAGGCATGGGAGAAGGAATGATACGATAGTTTCAGGAAACGTGAAGAGGCCGCTTTAATTGTTTATACATCGGCATCGTGATTTCCGAGTAAACGAGCCTGATTGAGCTTTGTGGGTTGAGGGGGCGGTTCTATTGACCTGCGAATTTCTCTTTCCTTTGCATCATCTCCCTTTGTCGCCCCGTTACTGCCAAACACACGTACGATATTCCAATCGCAAGTTCATCCTCACCTCCATTCCACTTTTGTGTTTCCGTATATTTTCATCTACTTTCTCTCTCTCTCTCTCTCTCTCTCTCTCTCTCTCTCTTTCTCACCCCTCTCCCCCCTCACTCCGCACACGTTCCTTCCTCTGACTCTGGGCAGCTTCGGGGTCGATACTTTCATCGCACTCCGCCTCTCCCGCCGTAGGCTCTTTGCCTTTCTTTTCTCGCCTCGTTTCTACCTTCGAGGATGAAGGCCACTCACGTCGGCTTTTTCTCTTTGACCTACTACTACTATCACCGCCGACGCCACTTCTATCGCCACCTTCGCGCACAGACCCCACCACAGTAACACACGGTCTCTACCACCCGCGGCTCGACGCGCCCATACCCGTAGATTCGCGCGATTGGTCGAAGTTGGCACGACTCTCGCGGTAACCGACAAATTAGGAGCCTCTCCCTATTTCTCTCCGGATCTCTCTCCGCGATGGCACCGGAAGTTTCACGGAGGCGCAAACTTTATGTGACACGTCGTTCTCCGGACTTAGGACCCACCCCCTGGCCCCTTGGCTCTCAGTTTTTAAGATTCCTCGAGGGCCGCTCGAGATTCTTCAGACTTCGTACAGAGCGGGCTCTACTCGTGGCAGAACATTAAATGCGTGGTTGGGGCGTGGAAGAGAGCGTTGGCGAGTTCGAAGGAAACATAAACACTTGGCGAATTCGTTCGCAGGAGTTGCGCGGGGTAATGGAGCGAGAGTTGAGTTTAACGTCGGTTAAGTTCGAATTAAGGGCGGGGGCGTTTCTTCTTTCTTCTTTAATCCCGTTCTCCATCAGTTTCTCCTTTTTCACGTTTAAATTTTCACGGCTCGAATTAATCGTTCGCGCGCGATTCACCGCAATCTCTCGTTTTTTCTCGCGCGTCGAATTACTCGGAAAGGCAATGCTCCCGCGCACCGGAGAGGTAATGGGAAACGTAGCGTAAAGAAAAAACTCGTGACCGTTGAAATCCAATTGTTTTGAGCGCTTTACCGCTTCCTGCTACCGTCCTACCTTCCGTTCGCCCGGCGACGTGTGGCTATTCACGCGCGATTATCTCGTTAAGCGCGCTCGTCGTGTTTTCGTTTCTCATGAAAACAGATAGTTGCGAGGCAGTCTCGTTAACGCAAGCGGACCGATTGATGGATCGTTTCTGTTGTTAATTACGGTATCCGACCTGCCTCTTTCCCCTTTTGAATCAGGGGAGAATGACGCTGATGCGAAAACGTGACAACGCGGGAGCAAACAATGGGATAAGAAAAGAAGCGAATTATGATAAAAAATTTGATCTAATAGCAAACGCGAAGGAAGCGAGAGAAGGAGAAAGAATGAAAACGTACACGTTCCTTGGATTATTATGGACGAAAATTGGGATGATGTTGCTTGCCTTTCGGGGGGTCGGTTCCATGCATTTGCCTTCGATGATCTTCTCCGCAGCTCCGGTTTAAGCAGGTCCATGTATGATACGTGCGTATGGATATGACATATAGTTGACGTTGATTGCCACGGTAATGGAACAGAACGCGTATCGTCGATTTGTATTTTATATTTGTACGACCGATGCATTTCCCCGACTCGTACGCGCTTGCTTTTGGGGAATCTTAATGGAATCGTGGGCGCGAACGCGAATACGGGTGAATAAAAAATTCGGGCTGTTCGGTGGAAAATTTGTTTTCAGGTTTTCGTCGTAGAATTTGCGCAAAGCGCGAATCTTGTAACGCAAGACGGATACGGTCCCGTGCGCCACAATGCTCTGCCATTACTCACTGCCACTCTTCGAGGCTTTCTAAATCTTGCATAAGAGGATTCCGTCCGGGCGGCGCGCTGATCGGCGCTCCCGGTAATTTTCCTAAACAGGATTTAGCCCAGTACTCTACTCATGCGCGAAGCTGTACGATTGTGACAATCCAATTGTCCTCAGATTGTGATAGTCAAACACGTGTACGTGGACGGGAGAAACTGTTTAATCCCGTTTTCACGCGCGAAAGCGCGCGCAACCTGCCTCGCGTGCGTACGACGCCAGAACTTTGCGCCCCGTCGTTAAGACGTCGGCATCGATGCCGCTGGAATAAGAAAATGCAGTTAGCGTTGAGACGAAATTTTATTGGAGAAGTTTCGCGAGGGGCGAAGGTCGGTCCAGAGTGCACGCCCGGTGTTGCGCGTTAAAGTGAAAATTACTGGCAAATATTCGACGCCGTGCCTGCGTAGATAATTATTTTGTAAGTGTGAACTTGCAAGCAACCCTCGTGCATGCTGGCGCGCGATAGGTGTATTTTCCGATCGTTGATTGTTCACCGTAGTGAAATTTCTCGTAAATAGAACGGTGATGTGGGAGTAATTGGACGACGTAGGCGGTTCATTGTGTAGTTTACGCATGAACAAAATTCGTAGAATGTAGCAAACTAACGACCAACTAAAGAAACTCTGGACGAATCGACAGGGAGAAATGAGTTTGTATACTTACAATTAGCGATACGGTTCTTGCGAAACAACGATTCGCCAATCTACAATTCACTTTCCTTAACACTAGATTGACCGAACATTTTTTATAAACACGATTTCCCATTTGAACCAGTCAAATCTAGTGTTAAGGCATCCCTCGGTTGTCCCACGACTGTCTATCGCAAGTGAAATCGATCGATAATAAATCGGTGCACCCGATTCGATTGATCGTACGAGGAATCCTTACGAAAGACGATCGTTAGAAATTGAAGTGCAACGATTAGCGGTAGTATTGATAATTGAAAGCAGGGTAGCGGTGATCGGTTCTCCTCATTAACCATTGATCGATGTCACTATTCAGGCAAGGTGGACGAAAAAGCGACGCAGCTTCACGCGATAGCGTCCCTCAAGGTGCTCCTGGACGCCACCAAGCCCCACAATGGCGCCGCGACGTCGAGCGCTGCCCATTACTCCGGGGCGCAATCCAAGGAGACGACGTTGCAACTGCAGCAGGGCTCGCAGGGTACAACTACCACTACTACGACAACGACTACAACCGCCGGCACGACTGCCGGCATCCAGGAACTTCCGAACGGCGGTATTGCCGCGGGTCTCGACGCCGGCCTCGAATCGGTAATTATATATCGTTAAACACGTATAATTCCTTTAACCGCTTTCGCGGTATTCAGAACCCAAATCGAGAAATTCTGTTTTCTTTCGCGTTACGCGCGACGATAAATACGGTTTCATTCGAATGCCCCAATTAGTCACGGGGAAATTATCGGGTATCGGAAATGCTTTTGGACAGTTGAACGATCTTGAGGCTTTTCAATGAAACGTTTTCTCGCCGAAAGCATTAGGCAGCATTTATGCGATAATATAGAATTTGGTAATGGAGCAACGTTAGTACGGCGAGCTTCGATAAATAGTTTAGAATTGTTCGAAGTCCAAACACGCTCGCCCTACTTGATTTCGAAGCTACGTACCTATTCACGCGATTCTCGATGTTTTTGGGGCCTCGGTCGTTGGGCACAATTTCAAAGTAACGTGTCGCTCTAATGTGAACCAACGACAGGTGGAGTAGGTCCGATAGATTGAATTATTTAGATCCTCGAAGTGGAGATTACTAAGTTCTCACCGTTCTGCCGGCAGTCTCCCAGTATCACAGAATTATCGGCATTTCTATCGATTCCTCTTGATCGATCCACGGAGGATATAGCGACATTTGAGATATCTCCATTTTCCTTGTTTGCGTCAGACCGGAAATATTCCCGGTGAATTTTCCAATATTTTATTCGACCTTTCGACATTTTCCGCAACGACGGTACGTATAGGAGGTGGCAAAATGTATAAATCAATTAGTCGGTATTAATATGATTGAAATACGTAGAGTGTAACGTCCGAATGATGCATTTCCCAAAACCAAAATGTACGTGTTAATATCGCCAAACGAACGACGCTATAGAAAGTGATTTTTTGCGTAATCATAACCGGTCCATCGTTAGCGAATTCGGCGAGAACATGCGCGTTGTTTTCGAAATAAAAGTTACGGTGTTAGGAAACCCGGATGTCCATGAAGCGGGGTCTGCTCCTGATGTAAGCCAGTCGCGTCAGGCTTTTGAAATTCAGAAAAATGGTGCCAATTACGGGACGCTAAATTACGAAAGTCGTCGCCACCGTGGTCCGCGCTGTCGTGGTCGTCGTTTGGGAACTGGTACGTGCCAAGGCAAAAAGGTCACGAGGAATTCAAATCCGCAGTCGTTAGCCTCGGCGAATACTGGTACGCGACCCAGTGTTCGGAATAGTTTAGATGACATCGACGCATTCCTCCTGCCAAACACACCGCGAGGGATTTCAGTGGCGATCCTCCACTTACCTTGAACGAGCCAGATCAGATTCTGCGTTTGATGGCCGATTGTATCGTCAAGGTTATTCCGCGACCGACCTCGCATTTGCCTTCTTCAAGATCGTTCGCGTGCTTTTTACCGATCGCTGCGATATCTTCGTACAAAGCGATTCGCTGTTGCGCGTCGTTGCGTAGTTGCTCGGGGGGAATGGTTTTGCATCCTTCGAACGCGAATCGTCGCCGGGCCGCAGAGAGAAAATTCAATCGGGGCTTTGCACGATGAGCGGTGGATGAAAAAAAAGGAAGGACGCCACGATCGATAAATTTTTATCTACGAGTATGACGAACGGGCGCCAACACTGTCCGTCCTCTTCACATCGGGGTGCTAGGAAATTTTCCTTCCGTTCTTCCTACTTGTTCTTGCCTCCGACGACGATTCACTGCGAGAAGCCACGAGGTTAAAAACGGAAGGTGAGGGTGGAAGGGAGAAGGAAAGAGGAACCTAACGAGCGATATTGCGCTCGTGTTTCTCCACCCCCTGTCTCGTCATCGGCCTCCGATCGTATCGGCGAACGGTCCTTCCTCGTTTCTGAGTGTCCTCGGACTCACCGTACACGGACAATCGATAATTGAAAAAGCAGGTGGACGTTGAAAGACGCCGAGAAACGTACCCCTGAAGTCGAGGAAAAATGAGGAAGCGAAGGGTTGTAGTTTTATGAGGGTAGAAGTTTGAATGTGGTTACCCCACTGGTCCCACGTTTCTCTAATCGTACGATTTACTACTCGATTATTCTCGGTCGTCGGATAGTCTCCTTATACGCATTTAATTTACATAAAAGGTTCAGGTGACTATCTTAGAATTTTTCTCAAGATTAGAATCAAAATTACTACGTAGGGTGAAGTCGTGCCAATACGAGTTCTACCTTTATTCGAAAATTCTCGCGCCAAAGGGAGAGACATTCTTGCTGGTGCTTTCTCGTTTGCCGAGGTGCGATACGATAAATTCACGAACGTATATGTGAGAAGAAATTCGCGACTCGATTGCACGTACGCGCAGAAACGAGAACCTCCGTAGTCTTTGTAGGCTTCCTTCGTAGACTTCCTACTCGGGGACCACCCGATCCACCCACCAGGATCGTTCCATTTTCGCTGAGATAGCTGATAATATTACACCTTAGGGTCTCCATGTGAATTCCGAGGTCGAAGGTGGACCGAAATTTACTCGCAGGCAGGGTCCTCGCCTGTAAACTAAACTCAATTTTTCCAACATTTTCTCTCTTACTTGCTTTTCAACGTATCATTGTCTCATCCTTACGTCGTTCTTCGATCATTGTTAAAAATAAACAAATTATCAAGAACCCCCGATTCTCAATATAATTATCTACAAAAGTCTGCTTGAAATAGTTTCGTGAACATTGAAAAGGCGTCAACGTCCTCCCCGGAGGTGCCACTCTGCTCCAATTGCAATTCCAATTTCTGGATAGTAGAGATGGAAGAATGAAGAAGGGGCTGATTGGAAGGAACTCGTGGTAGGGACGACGTCACGTGTGGAAGAGCGGACGGTGTGTGCGCACGCTGAAAATTAGCGGTTCGAGTTTTTGGAGCTTGCGCGATATTAGCGGCTGGTTTCAGGCGGGCGGTCTCGACTAATGCGACGACGGGATTAGCTACGAGCGAGAGAAGGGTGCACGGAGGAGGACGGAGGATGGAGGGGCGGCGTCAGGCAGAGAGGAGGAGGCGCAGGCGGAGGGATTCTCATGCTGCTTTGTCCTAAATGAGCGAGAAGGCCTTTTCATTTTGAATGCACCGCGAATCTGGGTCAATGCTGGCTACACCAGCCGACGTTGCCGGCGCCGTCGTCGCCTTCTGCTCTTCCCACCCCTCCACTGCCACCTCCACGTCCGCGCGCACCCCTAGCAGCTACCACGGTAGTTTCGGATAATCGAAGCGGAGTCACCAGCACCCGGATTTTCTAGTCAAGTTCCGGATTGTCCGAAAATCCGCCAACACGGACGACGTCCATGGCGTCCAGAATGACAGAGAGACGCGGCGCGGCCGCGTAAGATTTTCGCGAGAACGGCAACGTGTACCCGACGACAGCTCGATGAACCGTGCACGAACGTGCACCAGTCGCCATGGTATCCGTTGCTCCTCACGTGTCGCCATTCAAATGTCAAGGTCAGGACCTTGGTTGCTCCGCGACTTTCACGCGACCTTACCTATCGTAGATTCGTCTCTCGGCGAAAGACAACTTCGATTAGTGTAGGGCGATATCGTAGAGGAGTCTTTGACTTATTCTAAAATTCGTGCCCGTCGAACCGTTCGCTTGATTCGCCAAAGCGGACGTGTTCGTTTCTTCGACGAAACGTTTTGGCGTATACATATAATCCGCGGGCAACGAATTAGGCAGGTGGGTAGGGTGGTTCCATTCGCCGGCGCCGCGCCGGCGGGCCTGTTACAACGCTGTTCAGGAATTTCAGCGTGTACGCGCGGAAACAAGGGCGCCCGGGAAAATCCGTGCATCATCCTCAGTATGCATTGTACGGTGGTTAGCCGCCAACAATGAATGAGAAGTTCGCGTTCATACCTTTGCCGTGGATCGCGGTTTTCAGTGGCGGGTCCCCGGTGCGATGCTTTATTGTGTCCGACGACAATGGCCGCCTGCTAGGGAGCCAAAAAGAAAAAACAGTCGCACCTAATGCAGCGCGAGCGGGCGCGATGATCGCGAACGGATTATCGAAGAATGGCGACAATTAACCTCGTGCCGTACTATTTAGCGCGTCCAAATCCATGCGAAACCGTGATGTTCGTGTTTAACCCGATCTTCGTTCCACGAGTTCACTGGCGTAATGTTCATGTTTGGCTCGAATTTGATTCGCGGTGCTCGTGTTTGGCTCGCATTTTATTCCGCGAGTGAGACTCGTGATAATCGCGGTTGCCCCAAAATTGTCATCACGAGTCAAAGTTCGAGCAGACTCACCAGGTGGTCATTTTGGGGCGACCTTCCGAACGAAGTGGATGATCTCTCGCGTGACAAGCATATCTGTTTCAGGGTGAAGAGGACGAACCACCGGAAGCCTTGGACATGGGCTGGCCCAGCAGTCCCAGGAAAAGGCTAACGTACATCCTGGTAGCGCCAATTCTCTTTCCTCTATGGTTGACGTTACCTGACACACGGACGCCTAGAGGTAAGGGCTGGAGATAGCCGCGGAAAATTCGAAGCTCAATCGTTTCACCTACCCATCCACATCTACAATAATATCAACGTAAACGATAAATCACCCTGCCCACGTCCTTCCTCGGGAAATATCCACAGCCGGAAATTTCCATCAGACTTCGCGAATCCGACCACACGCTCAACGTTTCCATTGTCCGACTTCGGTCCAGGCGATGAAATTGTCATCGCGATAGGGGGAGGGTAATCACGTCACAGACAAAGACGCGAATAAATCACGCGCCCCGCCAACTCGCGCAGACGCACCAGAAACTGTCCACGAGGATCCAGCCGATCGAATTTTCGGCCAAAAATAACTCGTTTCCGCGATGGCCGGCCGGCCGGCCGTCCTGCGGGCAAATAAGCGAGGATCGGGTATATCTACGTCCCGTGGGCTCTGCGCGCTTGACCGCAATAAATATGGAATATTTCCCGGACTCCTGTAACCGCGACGGTCAGAGATTTTCACGCGCTCGACGTCAAATAAAAATGCTGCTCCCGCTGCGAAACCTTATCCCTCGTTGATTTTTCACGCATGCTTCTATTGACGTGCTGACGGAATTGCTCGGTCAGAGACGAAGTCGTTAACGTTGGTCGCATGCGGAACAATATTGATGCGCAGGGACATTAGACGGTCCACGTCTTTGTCACTATCACTTTTACAACACTTTGGAAGAAGGTTTGAAACGAACTGAACCGAGGACTGAACTGAACTGAACTCGGGAGAGCTGGGTTATAGAGGCGGTCGTATGGTGAGGGTGAGAATTAACGAATTTCCGAACAGGCCGGTAGTGACATTGTGACATAATGAACGCCGTGAAAAGGAGCACTTAAAGGTCGTCGACGAGCTACGATGCGACTCAGTTGTTGGAAAGCATTTGCCACTTGCGATCTATCATGCGAACCGCGTCGCATTATCGTCGCTCCCATTAACGGGCCACCGTTTATTTCAACGGGTACGACGACGACGACGCGGTGCCTCGGGATGAAGGACGCGATATCGACGCGCTAATTTCCCTCAATTGACGATCGATTGATCGTAAGATCGGCACGCGCGCCTGCATTCTCTCTCCGAGAGCATTGTCGCACCCTCTCCGCAATCGAGGCTCGCGAAATGCCTCGAATATCGTGGAACATCGTACGTTGCGGTGAAAGCGCGCTATTGGTCACCGCTTCTTCTCGATTGGATGTTGAAATGCATTGTAGAAAGGTGTTTCTGGAAACAGAAACCCGGTAATTTCGCAATTGGCGATCGCACTTCGATCGCACTGTATTTTTCTCCCTTCCCCGCTCTCTTCGTCTTTGAGGCACACGAGTTCTCGCTAATTTCACGGAATATTGGACGCCGCGATTCGAAAGGAGGAATACTCGGAGTGATTGATCACCACTTGATTGGTAAACGTTTACGTATACGAGATCGTTGGGGTAAAAGGCAGCGTTTCGCGAATGAGATCACCGGCTGACCTGAAATTCCGAAAGTTCGCAAGAATCGAGATTTTTAGTATTTTAAAAAGTTTCGGTCTGCCCTTCGCGGAGGAGATTTACTCTCAATGGAAACTCGGGCGTGCATTTGCGGTGTACGGGGCGAATGAAAAAGTTCTCGAGTGGTAAAAAAAAGAGGCGAGTTCGCGTCGGGGTTCTCAGGAAATTTTAACGTGGACCCGTGTCGAGCGACGAATCCAAGCAAAGCTTAAGAACGATCTTTCGGTTTCTTCCCTGAGGGTAAAGTTGGCAACTACAGCGGCAACACGATTAAGCGTTCCCCGAGGGTCAATTTAAAAATCGTCAAAGTGGCGCGCTCTATTCTGCACCGAGTTCCGAACTCTTCAAAAGAATTCGAAATCTCGAATACCTCGTTTCACATCTCGTTCTTCGACACACAGTAGCGAGACACTTGTAAATCTTACAAGGACTTGGAAATGGTGGTATTACAGGGCCGACATCTTTTCGCAATAAATAAAAGCGAATAAAAATAACGCGACTAGATATTACAAGCGCACTCGTTAAAAGTCATTTACGAAAGTCACGGGATCCAATTTTAATCATTGATCGGAGCGACGATTGACCTTTC
This sequence comes from Tiphia femorata, assembly GCA_944319695.1. Taxonomy (NCBI): domain Eukaryota; kingdom Metazoa; phylum Arthropoda; class Insecta; order Hymenoptera; family Tiphiidae; genus Tiphia; species Tiphia femorata. The sequence continues at coordinate 15,476,484 of OX090895.1, read as the reverse complement.
CACCACTCGTCCGCATCGCGAAATTTTTTCCCACCCGTGCGCCCGGCGTTTTACAAACACGAGGGTCCCGTGAAAAGTAACGATCCGCAGATCAAGTCTAGGAAGTATCACGAACCAGGGCCAAGAAGAAAATTCTTCTTGCTCGCCTCTCCCTCGAATTCAATCGACGTGATTCTGCCATTAGGATTAGATCACTCGGAGGATTAGATACCTCGTGGTCCGCCCTCGTCTTGGCAACCCGCGTGAGGGTAGAAGAAGAAAAAGAGGTGGAGGAGGGGGTTGAAATGAAGCGCTCGTTGCGGCGGTGCTTTTTATCGAGTCCCGCGCTGAAAGGCCAAATCATCGCGCGGGTTGCTCTCCTTCCGCGCGAGTTAAGGGACGGGATGGGTGAACAGGAAAAGGGTGCGGTTTCTTTTATGCCCGATTGTTCCACTTCCGGATGAAATTTAGCGCCAGGGCCGGAGCCTCTTACCCGCCATTGAATCGCCCCGTGATTCGAGGCGAGTCCGACTACTTTTAAGATTCCTTTTTTTTTGCTTCCGACCGCTTGCACGCGCGGGTGGAAAATTTTACAAGTGCGCGACCGACAACGCGGCCATCGCGCTTTGGAAATGAAAGCGATTAAATGTAAAACGCGGCCGATCGAATTCATTCGCAATTCGTTTAGTCCTCGGGAACTTGGTGAGCCCCTTTAACCTTCGGGATCGGAGGACCCCGTCGAAGCTACCTCTCTCGATTTTCCTCCCTTCCCTCCGTCTCCTTTCATTCTTACCATCCCACGCGTCCACTCGATGCGACAGGCGACGACGATCTTACAATGCACCGAACGACCACCACCTCTTTCTTTGGACTAACCTCGGGATTACTCACCCTCTCTTTCTTTCTGCTTTCAGGGAAGAAATTCTTCGCAGTGACGTTCATCGGGTCGATCTTCTGGATAGCGGCGTACTCCTACCTGATGGTCTGGTGGGCGAACGTGGCCGGTGACGCGGTCCGCATACCGCCCGAGGTGATGGGCCTTACGTTCCTGGCCGCCGGTACGAGCATACCCGATCTCATCACCAGCGTCATAGTGGCGCGAAAAGGATTCGGCGACATGGCCGTTTCCAGCTCAGTCGGCAGCAACATTTTCGACGTCACCGTTGGGTGAGGACCTGGAATTATCGTCGACGACATTAAACGGGATCGGGAGGGGGTGATCCAATGGGCGTTCCACACCGAGAGAGAGAGAAAGGCGAAAGGAAATGGTGGCATTCGCGAAAATAATCAGCGTGAAAACTATGAGGAGAGAAAGAGAGAGATAGTGAGAAAGGCGAAGAAAAATCGCGTGGAAAAAGGGAGGAAAGGAAAAGTGGTGGAGGAATAAACGTCAGGGTTCGTGATCGGAAGTGAGCGGAAAATCTCACGCCATCCCTGCGTTCCGGAGCCAGCTCCTTGCTTCCTTTTATAAATGTACCTATACTTGGAAAAGCGGAGGGATCGAAGGAACGTACCGTGCCGGGGAGGGGTGTAGACCACTCGGTTTATCATCGATAAAACGCGGTGGGAGGCCGGATACGGAGGGAGGCGGGGGTGGAGGCGGAGGAGGTCGCGAGGGGCGCGTGGAAAAGGCGAGGAAAAGGGAAGAAGGAACAGAGGGCGAGGAAGTGAGTGGAAATCGATCGCCGGGCGGCTTCCGTCGCATCTCATCTCGCGACTTCCGGCAAAAGACAAATACGCGCGAGACGTTCTCTCGCTCGTTCGCGGGGCCCGGATCGTTGCTACGATCGAACTATATCGTCTATTTGTTTGCCGCGCGGCACGTCGAGCCCGAGGAGCCTTCGATTTGGGTCGCACGCGGATTTACGTCAGCTTAAGCGTCGATTACGAACGATCGTTACGCTCGCTTATCGAGGCCATCGGGCCGGCTCGCGACACTTTTCACACCCGATTCCGATCCCACGCCTCCGGCGCGCCCCCTCGCACCCCTTTCGGCCCACCACTCCAAATTCCTCACCGACGAAAAGGCCGTCACTGCTCCCGTAAGGCAATTTCTTTCGGCGGAAAATATCGGACGTTTTCACAAGTGAAATTACAGCGAAGCTTTAATCAGAAACCGCTTCCACGTCCAATCCCTCGTCCTCTTCCAAAATGGGTAACACGAGCCTCTCATTACCAAGTGTGTGCCTTTAGAAATTTCTCAAACCATTGAGAGTCGCGCGGCTTTACGAACGATCAAAGACACCCGCGGCGGAATGAAACCTGCACGGGGTATCGTTGCTCCCGCGCTACTCTGCCTTTTCATTTTTCCTCCCCTTGATCCGAGAAACAATTACCGACGAGCTCCACTGGATTTCCCGTTAACGAGGGACGTCTTACATAGCGCTTCATTAACGGCGCTGGCTGCTCCGACGCTTATATAAATTTGCAGTGCGCGACCGGAGGCCGAGATAAGTTTCGAAGCCCGCCCGCGATACTCTTTCGAAGGCGCAGGCCGTGCCTAGGGCGATGGGAGGCGGTGGCGGAGACGGCTCGAGCTCGAGACGATAATAATAAAATTACGTCACTCTCCGCCGACGGAATCTCTCTCTCGTTAGTCCGCATTTATTTCCGCAACGGCGGCGCCCGCGCTCGGGAGCTACTTTAAACGAGTAAGCGCGGTAACACCGGTAATTATTTTTGCAAAATTAGAAGCCATCGTCCCGCCTCTTCCCATTTCTCGCTTTATTCCCTTCGGAGGCATATTCGTTGGCCTCGGAAGTACCTCGCTTGAGAATCTCGTCCTTGGCAATTGCCTTACGCGTAGTTGAGATATAAAAGAAACGAGAATCTGCTCGCTCGAAGAATTCACAAGGTGTCCTTAAAGAATCTACGAGCATCCCGACCAACGTATTCGTCCTCCTACGGCGAAAGGGGCTTCTTTTCACAGCTTCCTCGCCATTCTCCTTCGCGAGTACACAAAACCCTCTCGACTTCCAGCTATCCAAATACTTACGGACAGCTCTCTTCCTGCATTCATCCGAGGCGACAACGCTACGTCGTCCCACGCTTCTCCATCCTCGCGTCGACTTATTCCTAATGCATCCGCCTAATCGGCGGCTCCGCCGCGTCTGCTGTTATTAAACTCGCGATCTTCAATCCTCTCCTTCCACCCCTGTCACTCCTTCTCCTTTCCATGCTCCGCCCTTCGTCTCGACCGCTATCACCGCCACTTTCGCGAAGGAACGAGAAACGTTAGAGGCGCTTATCGCGTTCTGGTAGCACCTACTTACGCTACGCGTGTACCACCCATTCCACATGCATTATCAACCCTCACAGCCCGCGTAAGAGAAGGCGAAGCTTTCGTACAGAAATATGTACTTCGGCCCCGTTACCCGGGAGGAATAAATTTGAACGAAGGTAAAAAGCCGATATCGGAAGAATTTCGGGACGAATGAGAATTGGTTACATATACGGACCCATACCGGGTTCCGTTAATTTTCGGATATTTTCTGCTCCTCCGAGTTCTTTTGCATCTTTTTACGTTTCCATCTCCGATACCTACTCCTATTTTTTCTTGGGAACGGATAGCAGTACCGGCTCCGTAAAGAGATGCATCCGAAGATCAATAGTTTTCATTGGTTCGGAGAACGCGTTGTTGCTGGGTCTCGAATGTGTAGAATACGTATGTACATACATACGTACAATACATTTCGCGATCGCTTCGTTTCTCGATTCGTTCAATTTCACGTGCCTCCTGTTTCGTGCCGGTTGTTATTCGAGAGTTCGCGAAATTTATCGGGAATTCCGCGAATCGTAATATCTTTGCAATGTGCCGTAAGAGCAATAGAAAATTTCTGCGAAAGTAATCGTGTAATATATTCAATTTCAACTCTCCTCGCTTCTCGACTCGCTACTATTTTACTTCTTACTTCGCTTGGAAGAGCCTGGCCCGTACAAATACGTCCAAAATATTCTGCGCCCCCGCAGATAACACGAAACGTCGCGTGTCGTCTTTACGCGCGTCTCGACGCCGACGCTAGCAAAACATTCGGCTTTAAAAGTAAATCCTATTAATAGCTCGTTTATATATTACCGTAAAGCAGCTGCCAACGGAATGTTTATCGGGCAAGTATAAATAACCACCGTTCTCCACGTTCGCGTAGGAGCGCCTGTACGAGCTAATTATCGTCATTCACGAGCCACGCCATTAACGATAACTTATCTGAAAATCGAACGTAGGAGAACGGCCGCGTTCCAACAGAATTTTCCCTTTCCTTTCCACCTACATGTCATCCTCGCGCGTTCTTATCATCGGAAGAAGCTTCGAACAAAATGGCATCCAATAATATCCCACCGACGAGCACATCGTTTCCACCCAATGATCGCGTCAAATTTTCACAGTACGGTTTCGCAGCGGGAGTATTGAGAACTAGGGGGTAAACCCCCTGCGCTTTCGCTTCGCTCAAGCGCCAACCCCCCAGATCGCCTTTGCTCGCGCTTCGCGCTCGCCCACGAATTTCAAACCGTTTCGAAATTGTTCAAAATTCAAGTATTGAGATATTAAACTATGCTACAGAGTCCTCTGCGCTTTCGCTTCGCTCAAGCGCCATACCCCCCCAAGTCGTCGGGTGCTCGCGCTTCGCGCTCGCCCACGAAATGCTGCATTTTTGCAATAGGCCCAAGTGATAAAAACCGGACAATTAAATGCATCCGAACCAAAATTTGACATGTACATAGAGTATATACACCTTTGCTGCGGTGAAACTTTATGCATGGTTATCTTCAACTATTCAGAAATTGCGACAAATTGAAATCTTTAATCCAGTATTCCGGCGAAACGCTTGCGCGGATTCAAAAAAAAAATTGCAATGTAGTTTAAAAATATCCCCATTTGGTGCCACGAAACTTTATGGTCATCTTCAACCGTTTCGAAATTACGGGATTTTCAAACTATAATTATAAAATAAAATAGTGGATTAAAGACTTGAAATTGGCACCATTTCGAAATGGTTGAAGATGACCATACACAATGTTTCGTGGCACCAAATCAGTATATACTCCATGTACATGCCAAATTTCGTCCGAATCCGTTCAGCCGTTTCAAGATGACCATGCATATTGCTGCCATTTCTAAACGGTTGAAGATAGCGATACATAAAATTTCCTGGCACCAAATGGGCATATACTTGATGTGCATGCCAAATTTTGTTCGAATCCGTTCAGCCGTTTTGCCGGAATAGTGGACTAATTAATCGTTTTGGTGGAATAGTGGATAAAAAATTTGAATTTGCCGCCATTTTGAAACGGTTCAAAATGGCCATACATAAAGTTTCGTGGCACCAAATGGATATATACTCGATGTACATGCCAAATTGTGTTCGGATCCGTTCAGCCGTTTGGCCGGAATACTGCACTAATGGATTAATGAATTTTGCACTATTTCCATTAGTGCAGTATTCAGGCCAAACGGCTGAACGGATCGCAACGAAATTTGGCATGTACTTTGAGTATATATCCATTTGGTGCCAGCAAACTTTATGTATCGCTATCTTCAGCCGTTTAGAAATGGCAGCAATATTAAATTTAAATTACATTTTTTTCAAATTTTGAATCTCCCGCCATCTTGTACCGGTTCAAAATGGCGGCTCACAAACCTTATTGTCAACTCACAGTAGTGTACTAGATTTTTGTGCCAAATTTCGTCCCGATCGGTTCAGCCGTTTTTCCGAAATCGAGGATCTACACGGACACACACACACACACATACACACATACATACGAACGGTTTTCGCGATGGCGATTGCATAAGTCACTCCCTTTACGGTCGTGCCTAAAAATAGGAATTTCTGTATAAATTTATCGAACCGCGAGAGTGTACGTACAATAATTGGAATTTTCGCGGGGTTCGGTCGCGGGAACACGAAGAAAGGAAGATCCGTGACGCGTTTATTGGCGACGGTGGTAGCGGCTGATCCATTCAGGTATTCGCGCTATTTCACAGTAGTCGCTCGAGCGCGCTATTCATCTCGACGTTCCCACTCTCACATACTCCTTAGGTCCTATTATATAGTTGATGCTGCGAAATACCGCGAATACCGTGCCAGACGGGAACCCGTTCGTCAACCGCCACGTCCGCCGGAAAATTTCCAAAGAAAATGATTTTCACTGGAGCACGTAACACCTAAAAATTCCTCGAACCAATTGGAAGCAAAGATTCGTCGGGCTTTCGAACGAGCGGGAGAAAATTGTAACCACAAAAATTCTCCATCAGACTGTTTTATCGCGTAGGAACGCCAAGCGCGATAATCTCGAGCGTCCCATCTCGCCGGCAAATTAATGACTTGAAGCTTTAAAGAGGCAATTTAATTTGGCTCGTTTTCCCACGTAAAATTATCATGCAACGACGAGCGCGTCGTAACGCGAGGGGGTCGGTGGATGCAAGGCGCACGTGAACGGGCTCCTGCGGAAAATAGAATATCAGCGAAGACCTCGGCAACCGCGCTAAATCCGATGCTTCGTGACCAAACATGCTAACGGAAGAGGAGGCCGAGGCGCGGATAGACTCGTAATGCGAAAAAAACACGCACCTGGCGTGCAAATATTTTCGCACGGCTACTACCACCCCTTTCCGTGGGCGTCCCTGCCCCCGGGACAACAGATGCCGCCGCGAACGCCAGTTTACTGGAAAGAAGGAAATGGGGGTGGACCGCGCAGGGTGGCTCGAGGAAGATAGACGAAGGTACACAGAGTAGACGGCGTGCTTGGTCTCGTCCCGCAGGTTCACTCTCTCTCTCTCTCTCTCTCTCTCTCTCTCTCGCGCGCGCGCGCTCGCCTCTCGTGAGCTCGTCCCTCGTGGCCGCGATAATAGCCTAATTTCTGTATCGCTCTCGACTTATCGAAGTTTCTCTCCCGTCCGCCGGTCCACCTCCGGTTTCGTCTTATCGTGAGATCGCGCAATTTGTCCTTTTCGGACGCGCAACGTCGCACACCGACGGCGCAATCGATGAGCCACGGCAATGCGACACGCTGCTTCCACCACCACCACCACCACCACCACCTCCTCCTCCTCCTCCTCCTCCTCCTCATCCTCCTCCTTCTCCTTTCCGACCCAAGAACGGTCACCGTTTCGTCGCTTAATTATTTCGAACGATTCGGATAAGTCGAGTCGGAACAACCGCGATTTCCCTCGTACCTAATTCGAGACACCCCCCTTCTTCCGTTTTAAGAGCCGCTCGATAACGTTCGAATTTCCCAATGTTCTGCTCCGGTTTCGCTGTCGGGACGATGTCTCCGCGGGAGATTTCTATATCCATTATTCTCCCTCTTTGGGAGTCGGGCGAACCGAATGTCATTTCTCGAATGGTCTCATCCTCAAAAATTCTCGCTCATCCTTTTCGGATAGTCCGTGGCTGGCTGAGGAAAAAGGAGACGTATCGGTCTGTCAATTTCATTCTGTCCGCCTTCTGGACGGTCCTCTCGGGCGAGGGGCGCCGGATCGCGACAATACGGAGTACGCCTTCTACCTCCACACTTCCACCTCCACCGCCGTCCCTCGTCGGCATTCGACCGGTACATTCGTAGCTTCGATGGTAGGTCTGGGTCGAAGCGACGATCGATTCACCAACGATCCGTCGAGATCGCGGCGCAGTGCGTCCGCCCGTGACACACCGACAATGTCCTCCTCGCCCCGTTTCATCGCTCGAGAATTTCCTCCTCCTTCCTCTCCCTCTTTCGCGATCGGCCCCGCGATCGGCTCGACGATCGATCGCGCGCGTAAGCGCTCACTGCCAACTGGCAAAATGCCTGAGCGGAAAACAGAGGTGGACGCGGTAGAGACGGAAGATGAGGAAGCGAGCGGTGGTGGAACAGGACGTATATTTCGCGCGGTGTTTGCGAGGGCCGCTGCAGCTGCGGCCAAAGGAATCCGCTGCGAGAGCGATCGGCGGGTAACTGTCGGCCGAACGATATTGTCAGAGAAATGCGACTGGAGATGGGTGAAAGCAATTGGCGTGCCGCGAGGGCAACCTGGTGGTGGATGAAAATCTCCTTACGGTCACATTGAACCGACGGGAAATTCTCGAGCAGAGACGCTAATTAAGCTTTAGGCAGCCAAAGGTGAACAACGAGATAAGGGACGATCGAGGTCAATCGCAGAAACGCACGTGAATAGAAAACAGTATCGAATCCCTGGAGGGATCCGTCTAACGATAAGCAAATTCCGGTAGAATCGCATTGCGTGCAGCTTAGCTTAGAATTAGATAGGCCGCGGTCATCTCCCACGGCACCTCTGCCACCTAAATCCCGGAGCATCGCGACGATCTCCATTTATGAATTCTGTCCGCAGGCTTCCGGTACCTTGGCTCCTCTACGGCTTGATCTACGGTAAGCCGGTTGAGGTGAACTCGGTCGGTATGGTGTGCAGCATAGCGATCCTCTTCTGCATGCTGCTGTTCGTCATCATGAGCATCGCCTGCTTCAAGTGGCGCATGAACAGGGGCCTCGGCTTCACCATGTTCCTCCTCTACTTCGTCTTCGTCGCCGTGTCCCTCATGTTCGAGTACGAGATCGTGGTGTGTCCGGTCTAGGGACTACGGGGCCGTCCACGTGAACGCAAGGCTTGGAATGATCAGCCGGGGGGAGCCCATCGGGCAGCGGACGAGGCACCAACCGCACAGAATCGCCTGCCATCGTCGGCCGCGCCGTCATCCTCGTCGCCATCGTCGCCATCGTCACCATCGTCCGCGTCATCGTCGTCGTCGGCCTCTTCCCGCGCTGCCGCCTCCTCGTCGTCCCCGTCGATGACGCCGGCGATGGCGTCATTCTTGACTAAGACGACGAAGGCGACGACGACGGGCGCGAGAACATTCGCCGGCCGAAACTCGAAACTCTTCCTCGACCCCGCGAGAGCCTGGACGTTCGACCGGAAATTAGACCCAGAAAGAGCCTTCCGCTCGGCGAGCGACCCCGACCACGACCCCGAAGGAAGCATGGTCGAGCACCCTCATCCTCCGCGCAGCACGTTATTGCCCTCGTCATCGTTGTCGTTATCCTCATCGTGGTTATCACGGTCATCATGGTCATCGTGGTCATGGTCATTGGCATCGTCACCGCCGTCGCCGCCGCCACCTTCGCCGCCGCCGCTGCCGCCGCCGCCAGCAACCTTCACCGACGTTCAACGACGGTCACCACACAGCAGCCGCAAGAGCCGTCATCGGGACGATCAGTACGCAGTAAATAGACCCAGATACGTACACGTGTCGAACGACAGGAATACACTCTTACATTGACACACGCATCCACACACACGCACACACAGAGAGACACACACACACAGTCAGACATACGCGCGCGCGCGAGACACCATTCGAGAAGTCGTTTTGTTCTCACGTAGAGTCGAGATATTATAACATTAACGAGATACTGTAAATATTGTATAAACCTTGAGATACCTGAAATGAAATACTCGTCAGACGTTTAAGGATAGTTAGGGCCGCGCGCGCGCGCTCGCCTCGCGTCTTTTTACCCGGTGTACGGCGGGACGCGTTGAACGTTCGCGCGCGCGCGCGCGTGCGTTTTAGTTACCGTACGGCGCCGGCGGGCGAGTCGCGGAACGTTCGCGCCGATGATCTTCGCGCGAGACAGACCCTTTCGCAGTCGGTCCCAGCCCGCCTTCTCGTTTCGTTTCAGCTCTTCTACCTCTTCTTCTTCTTGGCACGATGCGGGCACTCGTCGCGCGATTTTTTTCCCTCCTGCCGTTTCGTCCCTTCGACAAGTTCCTCGCTCTCGTCGCGTGGTCCCGCCGTCGCGTACTTCAATCGCTCGGTTACTATTTTCGTTTCGCGCGACCTCGATCGACGTCGTCTTCCTCCGCGGAGCAGGGGAACGATGCTCCGGGTCCCGAGGCACTCGCGGATTTTCGGTAAGTAAAGACCACCCAGGATCCTTCTTCTTCTCCTCCTCCTTCTCTTCCTCTTCGCGAGGAGGATCCTATCCCCGCGAATACTTATAAGGGAAGTTTCCGTTCTGGCACGGGCCCCACGACCACGGGGCTCCTTAATTATTTCCTACGAACGGACGAAACTTCGTGGGGCGCATCCAGCCGCTTCGTATTCTCGCGATTTCGAGACGAGGGTGGAAGATTACAGGGGTGGTAGGCGGAACGAAAGTTTGGCCAAGCCTTAACGCTGATTCTATCCGAGGCTTTGCTTCGCCTCTACTGTACCTTTAATGATCCCTCCTCGGTTTCTCGTAGAAGCGGAAGGACGACTCGCGAGAGATCCGAAGACTCGTCGGAAAACCATCTTGTTACCGGCGGAATTATCTTCGTGGTGTTTCTTTTTCTCTCTCTCTATTTTGCTTCCTTCCTTTTTTACGTTCCTCCGAGTCGCGCGCGTCGTGCCTAGGAAGGAAGAACATTCAGGATTATTGTAAAAAGTGTTTCTCCGCAGTATGATCCCGCGACTTCGAAGATCTCGTTATAGGGGCTCGCGACGATTCCACGGTGCGACTATCTCACGCGACTTCGAGAATCGAGCAGAGATCGAGAAATCTCGATCGACCCGCCCGCCGATCTCCCCTTTCGCAGGGAGCTTCTTTTCGTCTATAGCTTTGGAAGGAGCGGGCGATTGGACGTGCTCGCGTAACGTCCTCCTACGTCCAACGCTCATGGGACAGGATCGAGATGGGCATCGGTGAAAAGATCGATTATCCCGTTTCAAAGTCGGAGGCGTAGTGGGAACGACGGCTATAGGAATGAAAATGTCGCGTAACGACCAAAAGTGCATGGCGCGTGAATTCGATCGAGCCACGAGCGAAGCGATCGCTACGAATCGATCCGCCGATCGATTTGCCCGACGCGTCCCTCCCATTGTTGCTGTCGTGGTCGCGCGCGCAAAATCAAACGAAGTGTGTTCATTTAACGAGAGCGCGCGGCCAATTCTAATTCTAAATGGATATGAACGATGGGAATCGCGCGGCCGGGATATATCTCTTGTGTTTCTCCGTAGTAGCGTCGCGACGTATTCTCTCTTAACGATTAGCGAATTTCACTCGGGCCAACAAGAGGCCGCTCATCTCTGTCCCCCATTACCCCGCGAAATCTTTGCGAAACGAAGACGAGGGCGGGCGCACGCGAATGACTCGCGCGAAAATTCTCACGCTAACCGAGCACCCGCGCACGCGGCACACCTTAGTAGAGCAGCGCGCGGTTATCGTGATAGGGTATATTTGATAATTTTTTATAAGGAAACGCGTTTTTACATTGCAATGTTCGTGATACGGATCGGGACTTCGCTCGACGACCGATCGAACGATCTCGCGCGTGCGCGCAATAGAGTCGACGAATTGAATCTGGAAATTGAAATTTCGAGTCACGAGCCTTCGATCCTGTCTCGTGATCTTGGACGGTCGCTCGGGGAATTGTATGTGTTGCAAAGAGTTCACGCGAGCGCGCGTTTATTCGAAGTTCGTAGGAAAGAAAAAAATTCTGTAAAAAAAAGAACGATCGCATGCTCGAGGATATAAATTTCGCGCGTGCCTGCGCGAGTGCTCGTGATCTCGCGAGCACCCACGATTACTCGGCACTCGCGCGAATTCGCTTGCTATAATGTGCACGTTTAAAAATGATGTTGTTAACGAGTAGAAACGCGCGCGCGATACCGAACACTCGCGCGACACGCTTCTCTTCTCACAGCCTTTTCCTATTTCCACCCCTTTCTCAACCCCCACCCTCGCCCTCTCTCAACGAGGGTGGAGTAACAAAGACATTTTTTGGGACATGCCAGATCACGGAATCTATGTAGAGAAACGTCGCGAAGGCCGCATGAGCTGAGATAATTTTCGAGTAGATAATATTTAATTACTAGCTACAATACGCACAAGTGGGGCGCGAGATAGAGAACGATAAGGAGGAGGATTTCGTAGGTGAGTCGACGAGAGATGGGAAAGTTAATCCTTAAACCGTGCCGATGCCTGTCGACATCGTGGTGACCAATTGAGAATAAAATAAAAACTCACTTCTTTCCGTGATCTACGCTAATTCCATTAGAAGCTCGTTAAGGCGGCTATACATACACACACACGTACATATATATATATTTATACATATATATGTTTTTCGCAAAAAAATTCTCTTCTCGTATTCTCGATGTCACGCTATGATGCCACGACGACGCCACGACACATGTTGGAGAATGTTGAATTATAATTAACGTTGTTATAAGTGCGACAGGAGCGAGAGGAAAACCGTGAGAGAAAAAGACAGAGAGAATGCGCGCGCGTGTGTGTGCGTGAGAGGGGGGGGGGGGAGAGAAAGGGAGCGAGAGAGAACGAGACAGAGAGCCAGAGATTATAAAAGATTTAAAGAAAAGGGATTATTATTCAGTCTCTCGAGAGAAAACGAATGAGCGTCAGAGTGAAAGAGAAAAGAAAGATAAATTTTTAATGCAAGTTACAAGAGACGTAATTGTAATTGAGATATTTAATAATACGTTTTAAAACGCGCACGATTAATAGTTATAACGTGATATCGACGACAATTTATAAATATAATGGGATCGGGATGTTATTACACGTAACGTAGGGTTTAAAAAAGTGTATCGATTAATCTAATTAAGTAGTGTTTTATGAGCGCCTAAAAGCGGCCTAGCTTTTTATTAAACCGATCACACCGCAATTCGCAAGTGAGAGTTAAGTTGTGCAAGAAGTCGAGATAAGAATTAGCACCCTGCTGAGAGAAAAGTTATGCGTGGAGAGAAATTTACATCATTCCAAATCGATTAGTGATTGGCGTGGGCGAATAACGGCGACGGGAGAAAAATGCGACGAGACAAGATAAGTGAGAAGTGTATACACAATATAAATAACACTCTGACACGATGCGCTGCATATAAATATATATGTATATGTGTATACATATGTATATATACATATTCACTAATTTTTTTGTATAAAAATCCCAAACGAAACGACGAAAACGTTGAACGAATGCACAAAAAGCTACAGGCTCTTGATCTCGACGAAATCCTGACACACACACACACACACACACACACACAAAACAACAACACACTCGCGTCTTTTCACGGTTACTTTACGGCTACTGTGTTTGTAACCCTTCTGGTTTCGACGCCACGTCCATCTTGTGCATCGCGTAAAGTCAAAATCGTGCTCCGCGGATCGTGTAACCCTCGTGCGGTCCTCTCGCCTGGGAACTCATTGCGTCGCAAACGACACGGCAACGCCATTGAGCGTATTCTAATTCTAATCTTCGGAAGAGGATCGCGGAATAGGCAGCTCGAAGGAAGGAGAAAGGTCGGACGGAAGTAGACGAGCGACAGCGAAGGAATAAGAGATTGGGGGAGGGGGGAGGGGTGTTTTATTACCGAGAGAGGAGGAGATGGAAAATTTAGCAGACGTGGAGAAAAACTAGAGAAAGATTCGTCGACCTTATTTATAGTGCTCCACCGACGTCACTAGCCCTGCCATTACATCTTCGCGACGAAGCTGATTTGGACGAGGAAGATACGTTTGGACGATAATGAAAAACGAGGAAGAGAGACAGAGAGACAAAGAGATTGAGAGGGGACAGGGAGAGAAAGATTAGTGGAGAAAAAACCGAGGGCTTTCAAAAATTCACGGGACTCTTCTTCCCTCGTCCCCTCTTTCGCGCTACACTTTCTTCTCCGGCCTTGCTTCTGGTCGAGAGATCGCGGAAAAGGAGACATCGGGAAAGAGGACGCAGGAAGGAGAGGAAAGGTATAACGGAGATGAGACCAAAAAAGAACGGAAGGACGAGGAACGGAGAATTTCGTCGCTCGTCCCTCGCACAACGACGATTTGATATTAAAATGCAATTTACGCGTAGACGATGAATTTTAATCGTGCGTGCGACGGATGTAGATATTAAAGATACTCGCAAGGAGTTAGTCGAATTAGGGCGTAGGGTACTTATTAGCGCGTAAACGATTAATTGACGAATTACAGGATAAAGAAAAGAAAAAAAACGTAGCGAATGATGCACAATACGATCTTCCCGAGGTATCGATCACTTAATTAAAATACAAGGCGGGGTGCGGTCCCCTATCGAGCGTAAAGTGAGAAAACGAAAGAGATTCGTAGTGGTTTTTAGCGAAACGGTCTCCACGAGACCACGCCGGGCTTGACGGACTGCTCGTTTAAACGGTGAAACATGATAAAAGGAAGAAAAGAAAAAATAAATGCATTCAGGGAAGAGAGAAACGAACGAGCGAACGAACGGCAACGCCCACCGCACTTCGAAGGAAAAGCGACGAAGCGAGAAACAACACCGCGAAGAAGAAACGAGCTGTGACGGTCGATTGGCGCGTAATTGCCGCGTAAAAGAAATTCCATTTTATCAATGTTACGGGTGGTCGAAATATATATAACAATTATTGCCGGTGACTTTGCCCAGGCGTTTTATTTCGGCGAAGTTCTATTTCGTCGAAGGGGTCTGCAGGGATCCGCCAGTCCCTATGTTCGTATGTTCGGCTTTGGCTTCCTCCTCTCTTCTTAAAATCGGTGGGGCCTGGTAATCGGGTGATCTGGCACGTGCCTCCAAAGTTGAACTGGAAAGCGCGCGGCCACTAGGACGCCTTGGCTCTTACCGCCTTGCGTCCACTGCGTGACCCGTCTCTTTCCTCGGACCTTCCTCTTCTTACCTGTCCATCTGCTTTTTTTATCTTCTCGGCATACCCACTCAGGGGTTACGCGGTCCTGCAGGCGCTTTCTAATCTATCGTTACAGACCGAAAAAGAAAGCGGAAAAACGAGAATCGGATTCGAAGCGCGGGTGGTGAGAATGCTAACGCGATCGCAATTTGTACTTAACGACATTTTAGGCTAATTATCGTCGAGAGCGAACTGGCGGTAGAACGTCCGCGCCGATCTCGATCCTTTTACTCGAGATGAAATTCGCCTTTGGTACAGGGCGGCCCGCGTAGGGCACGTTTCGTTGTTTAATTCGCGATTGAGCGAGATTGGGGAGGGCGGATCATTTTTATAACGCGTAAGAAAGAAACGCATCGACGTTTTGCAGCCGCGCGCGCACCACACCACGTCCAACCCTTTTCTTTTTGCGCACCGAGTGGGCACGAGCTGATTGCACGCGCGCACCGCGCACATGGAGCTGACCAAAATGGATGTCACCAAGTTGCTTCCTTCGTGAGGGGAGGGGGTAGGACTAATGATTTATAAGTGTCGTCGCGTTGAGAAAACTAGTGAACGGAAGAGAGAGAGAGAGAGAGAGAGAGAGAGAAAAAGAAATTCGCACTTTGCTCCGCTCGCGATCGTCCTGCGGGCAGATAAGAGAGAGTCAGCGAAACGCGGGCTCGTACGGTTCTCTAGTAAAGAGATTTCAATTCTTATTATTGTCGTCATCTGCGCTATTAACATTGCTATCGGCATCGGTTGCATCGTCTTATTCTCGAAGGGAACGTGAGAGCTAAGAGAACCGAGGAAGAAACGAACGAAGAGGACCGAGGTGAATGGAAAGAGGGCAAAGATCGAACTGAATTGTTTTCCTTCTTCCGCCGCCTTGGCGAGGAGGCCGAAGAGTAACCAGGCGCGAACGCACATATCATATTGAAAGAGAGTAGAAGACGCGTTGACGGTATAGCCGATCGAGTTAAGTTAGCGGTATCCGATTAGAGATGCGTAAATCGTTAGAAATACTTAGGGAAGTTAATTACCAACGCGTAAGCGGAAGAGCGCGGGTTGTGGTTCTACGTGATTAAGAATTTTAAGAAATCTACACGGCGATTAATGTACAGAGTACTTTCGAATTTCGGAAACGTAGAGGGCAGGACGGTGAAAAAGATTGAGATTATTGGGGTGGAGAGTGAAAGGGATGGAAGGGACGTTCGGAGCTGCACACACTTTCCATCGATCCGCGCATCACACGCCACTCCTATATATCCTACGCATTTAAGTATATCCATCCGTTTCGGGATATGCACTCTCGTGTTACTTAAGTTTTTATATTCTATCGTCATCGTTGAATCATCGGTGTCCCATAGGGTCTGAAACCCCGTCCATTGTCGCGGCAATTGAAGTGTGTGTGTGTATGTGTGTGTACGCGCGTGAGTGAGAGAGAGAGAGAGAGAGAGAGAGAGAGAGAGAGTGGGGTGCGGTGAAAACAAAGAGATAAAATATGCGACGAAGGCGCAAAGAGGAAAGACGTTTAGTGAGTGACACACAGGAGGTTAAGCAAGATAATATATACATATATATATATATTTAACGGGAGAGGAAATATATGTATACAGATAAATATATATATAAGTAAATACGAATATATGAAGATTCTAACGTTGTATACCTTCGTGGTCTGATCCGCGGCTGAACAGCTTAGCGAACGATCCGGAGGAATTATTTGTTTGTTACCACGTTGATAAAGATTTTCGTTCGTCGCTCGTACCTGTGCAAAAATACACCTTAACGCGTTATCATCTCGATTGTTTTAAATCGAAAGTGGAACAACGGCGAGCAGGTCGCTTGGAAGAATCGCCCCGTCGAATTGTCGCGTGAGAAAAATAAACAGAGAGTAGAAGAGAGACAGGGTGAGAAGCGGATGAAAAAAGGAAGCCAAGGATAGGAGGATAAAAATATAAAAAAAGCACTAATAATTCTCGACAAACGTTCCGATCTCACGACGCGGCCATCACTCGAGATTGATCCTACGCGAATATTATAAAATAAATATACAAGCCTATTTATCCTTGGAGAAATGATTTTGCGTAGCGCGATAACGTATATATCAACATACGTATATGCTCTCTTGTGACGTAATCGCACCAACGACCGCACACGTATCGAATCTCGCGCCAATAAAACCAATCTGGGATTTGAAAACTGGGAGAATAAAATAATAAAAGCGTAAACAAACCGAAGCGAATCTGTAGAGCAGTGGTTCCTAACCGGTGTTCCCCGCACTGGTCACAAATGTTTCACGAAATTATGAAACCGTCAATATATATTTGCTTCGTTAGTAAATATGCTGCGCGCACAAAATGCCATAATTTGGACTTTTATCGTATGGCGGCGCCGCGGTGGTTAAAGCACCGTCTAAAAATATAACTTTAATCGTTTTAATAGTTTTGATGTTCAGCATATTATCCTTCTAAACAAAACTGTTCCGTGACTTTGAATAGGTTAAGAACCACTGCTGTAGAGGATCCATTACGCTCCGCGTGCCCCGGGCACATGACAAAAAAATGTGCGACTACTAAACGGGTTAAGGTAAAGTAAAAATGATAATAAAGGGGAAAATTACAAAAAAATGTGCGCGAGTAAAATAGCGAAAGGGCGAGAGAGAAAGAGAACAGATGGTGAGAGAAAGTGTCGGAGAGATGACGTTGTTACGAGGCCGAAGATACGGGTCATTATATCGCGTTGGGGCCAGTATTAAATCAGCGGTAATGATGTTTCGGGGCGTCCTTTCGTTTCTAAGTTTCGTGATATTCTTTCGTATCGAGCCGTGTCACGAGGCCATCGCGTTTCAAGTGACATTTTCTGCTGAAAAGAGCGGAATATGAAGAAACAAAACGTGGAAGCGATATATATACACTCTGCCTCTGATTTTTCTGGTGATAACGCAACGTCATATCAGCTGCTATCTGAATTTAAACGTCTGCCCGTGGTGCGAACGCCGTAGGTCGTCCATGCGGAGTAGCGTGTGGCGCGAAAGGGGCGGTGAAAAAATAATAAAAAGGGTCAATGAGAGGGTAGAGGAGAGGAAGAACGAAGTCGGGGGAGAAACGACGGCGAACGTTAGGTACGAGATAATTCTGCATTTTTGTATAATTGTGAATATCGTCGGTAGGTGATAAAACAGAAGAAACAAAAAAGTAACAAAACGCGACAAATTATACTAGAATACGTTTCTTGTGACGCACGAGGGTGATAGTTGCGCGTCCAACTTCTTCCCCCCACCCCCTTCCCCAACTAAAACGAGAAAAAAGAAAAAAAACCAAGACGAAGTTTAGACGAGATTGCGTTGATAATTTTAAAACATACATACTGGCTCCAAGTAGGAGGGCGATATCGCGTGCAATAAAACAGAATTATAACAATATTAATATCATTATATACGACATTTTTACGGCATATACGGATACGACGTAGAAGAAGAAGAAAAAAAGAGCAGAGAATTTAGGATAAATTTACTTGTTGTTGTCTACCATAGCGTTGTAGCATAGGTAGAGTGTATTTAATGACATAGGCAGTTCCGGAATGAGAGCGAGAGAGTAAGAGGGGGAGAGGTAGAGAAATGTGTAAATTTGTGTGCGAAAGGGAGAGAGAGAAAGTAACGAAGAGAGAAAGAACGTGAATGCAAGAGAGCGAGAGAGAGAGAGAGAGAGAGAGAGTAAGAGAGAGAGAACGAACGAAAGAGAGACGAGTGTTCAAAAGGAGTTTCGAGGTGCGTATATATTATTACGTAAAGGTAAATATATATATTCACATATATATGTACTGTACATATAGCTATGTGTATATATATACATATTCGATGAAATCTAGCTACTTTAACGAAAAAAAAAAATCAATGATTCACATTATATACCGAAGATCTATACATATACTTTTAAAAGTGTGCCTATGTGCGCACGTGCGTATTACGCGCATACATGCGGAAACTCGTGCTGAGCTCCCACTCTTCCCCACCGTGCACCACCCCGTCTCTTCCCACCACTCCTGTGCCTTCTCCTCTTCCTTCCGCAACCAGCAACCCTCTCTTCCCACCCCCCACTGCCCCCAATCGGTTCGATCCACCGACCTCGCGCCGCATTTACTCACACACGCACTTGCGCACATATCCATATCGCATTACTGTAGCCGTGTTGTGTAGGGAATGTCTTTAATGAATAAGCACGATTTCTCATGTTACATGTTATACGAAAGAAAAAAGCAAAAAAGCCCCGTTTAATGAAACCAAAAAAAAGAGGAAGAGGGAGAGCGAGAGATAAGAGAGAGAGAGAGAGAGAGAGAGAGAGAGAGAGAGAGAGAGAGAGAGAGACAGAGAGGTGGGAAAAGAGAGAGAAAGTGAGATGAGAAGAGGAGAGAAAAACCTAACCAACCTCTTAAAATGACGTACTTTTTTGGTCAGTTGCAGGATTGTTTGAACTATTAAACATATACCTACGATTAATGAACCGTGACGAGGAAGAGGAAGGAGTGAAAAAAAAAATCTTAACGCATGCATCACACCATACAATTGGACAAGCGTAACAAGGACACGTACACTTACACATACACACGCATTCACACGTACGCGCTCTCTCTCTGTATTATATTTAAACTATCGACTACGTTAAGTTTAATGTACAATTGCCGATCGGGGCCGTAGTGGGGGCGCGCTTGCGATTTGAGGAATTGATCTTGCGAATTCTTTTTTCGGCGTCTCACGTTTTCCTAAATCTGAACGCGAAGGACGCTTTCCTCTCGCAGCGTTGCTTCTCGTGCGAAGAAATCACAAGGAAATCATTCCACAGGCGTATGCGCGCGCTCCAATGGATTTTACTACTCGGACTACAGTGGAGATAAAAATGTTGGTTGGTAGAAGAAAAATTGATACACACCGAGAAGGGAGAAAAGGAGATACGTTCGTTAAATAGGAATTCGATCTCGATGTCGAATCGCTGAATTCCTTTTCCACGTTATTGTTACCGATGCGCGTCACGTGTGAAGCACGCGCGCGCGTGATTTGCATCTTGCTTCGGACGTCTGAGAAACACTTCGATCGTCCATTTTTTAAATATAAACAAATACTAATCTCTTATAATTGAATCTTACAGCTAAAGTCGAGTGGAGGCGAATAATGGAATACTTACGGGAATGAAATTATTGTTCGCGGTATTATTAACGTGCAATTACACGAATTCTCCATGCTTAACGATGCGTCACTCCCGTTCTCAAAGCCTCGTATCCATCCCGAGTATTTTCCATTTCTACTTTGAAATTTATTACTCCGCATGCTAAACGTAATAACGAAAGCGCGGGGAATTTACCGATCGATGGATTTGCATAGAGCGTATTACTATTGCAAAATTGTTAGATATCGATTGGAGCAAAAGTGTCTATCGCGGGCAAAAGATCCAAAATTACGACCAATTTCGAGGACCTCGACGACCACGAGAACTGCGTCCAATCTGAACTCTGCGCTCTAATTCTAATTCACCCTCTCTATACCATATCCAAGTCCCACGATTCATTACCAACGATTAATATCACCCTGTACTACGAGCGAAACGAACAAGACAAAGAAACACACTCAAGCAGACACACGAACACGGGACCCTGTCCAAGAAAAAGAAGGTGGATAATTAACGATTACGATTGTTCCGACCGTCGTTATGATTAACGTTATTCTTAATTACTTACTACCTACTACGGCTATTGATTATTATCGTTATAACGTCATAAATATTATTGCGACCGTTTGTACGGTGATGATACGAAGTTAAGTGCACTGGTTATAAGAGGCCCCGTAGTAGGGCGTCCTTTAATCGTCGATGACAGTCTCCTCACCCGCCCCACGTTCTCGTTCGTTCATCGATAAGGTACTCGATTTCCGGGAGTCAATGAATCTAGAGAGGAAGAGTGGGCAAGAGGGCGAGAGAGCGAGAGAGAAAGAGAGAGAGAGAGAGAGAAAGAGAGAATGTGAAAATGAGTGAAAGCAAAAAAGAGGATATCCTTGCCATTATTTAAGTTTCATCGAGCCTCTTGGACCTTGCGTGCTTGTGTAAACCGGGTCATCTCTCTCGCGGCGAGTATAATCCTACAGACTATTATTATTATTGTCATTAGTGTTATTATCATTGCTCCGACGATGACGGCGATTATGATTATCATTATTATTAGTGACATTATTATTATTATTACCGATCGAGCGTTAAGCGTAGCCCATCGCATTGTATATACATGTAATAATATGATAATGACATATAGGGCCACCCATGCGCGAATACGACGAAGAGAGAGAGAGAGAGAGAGAGAGAGAGAGAGAGAGAGATGCAGAGAAAGAAGAAAACAAAGTAAACGAGCGACGTTATTGTTATACGCGAGTAGGTTACGAGGAAGACGGTAGGATAGAAGGACAAGAGCTTGCCCAAGGTTACGTGACGATGCGACGATGCGACGGGGCAGAAAACGTCTACCGGAAGCTCGAGGTAAATCCTTCTTGAAAGAAGAGGAAGTCTCACGTTGGTACCGTCAAGAAACACGGGGGCAGGCTCGAAACTCATATCTTGCTTTCTTGGTACGACGTTGGTGAGAGGGGATGGAGAAACCTTCCGCGGAGAGAAACGGAAGCTGCTCTTCCTCGTTGCTCCGCGTCGAGACGCGAGACGTCGCGGCGTCGGGCAACGGAGGAAGAATTATGGGGGCGGGGAGAGGGGATCAATACTTAAACGCAAAGGACTCGTTGCCGAACGGTCCGCGCGCGACGTTTCGGCACGATGGTGAGTGTCTCTTTTTGTTTAATCGTTGACTTCGCACGCCGGAACGTGGATGGGACGAAGGTGAAGGAGGAGAGAAAGGAGGAGGATAAGAGTCGCGCGACGGTTCGCGCGAGAGAAGGACAAGAAGGTGAAAAGGACAAGTCGCGCGCGCGCGGTTATCCAAGAGGGTGGGGTAAATTCGCGAGCGGTGAGAATAAAAGAGAGAGGGTGTCGGGGGTGTGACGGAAGGGAGTGAGAATGGGGGGTGTAGGTAAGGCCGCGTATTCGAAACTCGAAAGCGTCAGCACGTGCACAGGGACGAGAGGGTGCACGATCTGCGAACAATGGATCGCATGCAGGTCAACGATGCACCGGCGTTGCACCGCTTTCCTTACACTTAACTTTGACCGAGAGAACTCCTCATACCCCCGTGCGCGCCGCAGATGGAAAAGTCGGGCGGTGGATTATCGATCGTTACCAGATATATGCATTATTCCGTACCAAGTACGGCTAGAGCTACTCGAGTAATTTTATTATAGAATTTAAAGAGTCAACTGTATTGCGAATAACGGAGCACGAACGAAGAAAGGCCTGCATCGACCATGTACCTAAAACTTCCTCGTCCAAGCCCCCCCCCCCCCCCCTCCCGACCCTTCAGCCCTGCCTTCACCACCTCCGATGATCCTCCCCTCCGTCTCCCAGATATGATCCTCATCCACCCCAGTTTCCCTTCACCGTTCTCTTCCGCGTGTCCCATCCGCTCCAGACTTTCTCTTTTCAACCACCACCCCGTTCCCATTCCAACCACTCCACGTCCCGCGCCTCGTTCTTCTATTCATCCCTTCCCCGAGCCCTCAATAAGAACAACAAAAACAACATATTGTAATCTATTGTAGATTGTTGTAGATAAATTATACGGTTTGACCGTACATTGTTACTTTTTGTCGACAATATAAAATACACAGGTATATAAGTTACATTGTCACGTCTACGCATTATTTCACGTAACCCCAGGTAATACCTACTGTTGGAGATTAATTGTTTCCCTCTTGCATTCGCTTCCTTTTATCGTGCGATCTTTATTAAATACAAAATGAAATTACCACGGTATATAACAGACGCGTATAAGATTCCAATCTCTTATGATAGACGCGTTAATCGTTGCACGTACGAGGATCAAAAGACGATATTTACACTGTATTATTCGTCGCTGCTTATTTATTTTAAGCACTGGATTGCTTACTATTGATTAATGAGTAACACTCGGCATGCTGGGCGATCCCACCACGTCGATGATATCCGCTTTCACCTCAGGTTCGGTTTTTGGTAGGAGGGCCGCGGGTATAGTGAGAGTCTACGCAAAACATCACGAATCACATATCGGATAATATTAACATTCGCTTGAGATATTGAACAATACCTTTCCGGGTGCTAATGCTTCGTACTGGTGCCTCAATGACTGTAATTCGTAATCGCACGTGGATAAAGCACTTCTCAGTTCGTAATGCAAGACTATGTCGCTTCTCAGATCGTTAAATTGTTGACATATCTGCTCCGTAGGCGGTGGATTTTGTTCTGCAATGTATATTGTTAAAAGATTTTGCACAGGGTACACTTATCTATAGATGTTTTTGTTACTTTAATTACCTAAGCGTAATTCGTTAAGCATTTGTTCGATGCCCTTCATCTTCTTTTGTCCAAGACTGCTCGGTAATTTTATCCTTTGCGATCGAAGGGATACCCCGCTGTTTTTAAGATCTGGGAATTTGATGCCAGCAGATTCCATAGCCTAAAAATATGTACGCTCATTGAACACGCCGATGGAAAACTGAATTTCTTTCTTCGAGTGGACTCGAATGCTTACGTGAGAAGTGTCAGTCTTATTTGGCCTATTCCTAGAGGAAGTGGTATTCTTCTTCGATGGCTTTCTTTCGTTTTTTCGTGGGTCTGCCTGATGATCCGCCGCTGTTATCAATTTCTGTAAATCCTGCGTCTTCCTATCTCTTTCCTTCTTCCTTTGTTCTATTTTCCTTAATTCGGTTAGTAACGTTTGTTCTTCCTCCACTTGCTCCGGAGTACGTTCGAACAACTTCTTTAGCTGTTCCTTTCTACGCTTCTCGTGTTCGGCATCAAAGACGTATACTTTATCCGAGTGAGATTTGGCTTTTGTCAACGCGGCGCATACTTGATAATATCTGCAAATAAATAGTCACACATTAGTAACGATGAAGAACAATCCACATGGGAAGTTCCCATTATTTTATTGTACCTTTCCTTCAAATCTTCGACGGATCTTGCTGTAAATTTTGCATGGTCCCACCTATCCTTGATAATGATGAATCTAAGATCGAATCTTCTACAAAGATCAAACAAATGATCGGTCTCTGCTCGTGTCCATCCGTTGGTCACCAAGTGTTGAACGTACTCTGCATTCGTGTACGTTGGAATAGGAACTTTCTTGTTGAACTTTGCGAATGGATATTCCTTTCCAGCATCGGCCACGCGTCTCCAATGATGAAAAACAGCGCCGTCGCTGCGCGCTGGATTAGTGAATGGCGTCCATTTCCACGGTCTTACCTTTTTCATTCCCAGCTTCGCTCTGACCTGCTTATACCCTTTTGCGGTGTCAGTTGGGAATAGGGGCGGTACGTCGTTATTATCCTTGCACAGGAGTGCAAACACTTCACGGTGCATGCCCTCTGGACGCTTTGGCACTTTGTATTCATATTTCTTAGGTTTCTTCTTATCACTTCCCAGGATAGATTCCTTCGTTAATTCATTCGTAGTAGGAATCTCAATGTCTAATATATCTCGTACGTCTGCCATTCTGTGGATTTGGACTAGAACAAGAGTGTTTCTAGGTTATAAACAGGTTATACGATTGAGGTTATGAACACATATAACCACTATACGAGCTTCGTGTTTCTCAGCAGCTTGTAAGACGAATCGAGAAGAAAGGTCATCACTCTCGAGTCCGAATGATTTGAAAGATTCTATCGTTCAACGCGCATAAATACGGTACATTTCAAAATTATTTAAGAGCGATACACCACTAAACTTCGTACCTATGCGCTCCAATGTGCTCCAATGCGCTCGCTGCGCACCTGCCATCTGCCGGAACAACATGTTGAATGTTGGGCGGCGAAGCAGCCTTTCAAATGTGCCGTTGAAGCGCTATTTATTGTTACACAGGTGTCTTGTAAATTTACATTTCCCTCCTGTTCTCAATCGTAGAACCAACGAGGAACATTATCGAGCCGAGTTAATCGATTTAAGTACATTTCGGAGTAGGCTCGTTTAATTACTCGGTGTGCACGTTTCACCGATTATTATTCACTTTACCCTACCCTTACATATGTAGGCCACGCTTCATCTTATCTACCTTCCAACTTATTGTTAGCCCTCGCACCTCCTACCACTTCCACCATCACCCGTAATGGAAGCTGCCAATCGTCCACCGACGTATACATTCGTTCAAAGAAATTCTTAATTCGTACATTTTGAATTTTCATTGCCACCAATGACTCGCACGACGCGTAAAATCCAAAGGAGCCTTTTACGGAAAGCAATCATCGCAAGAGTACTGAAATTTTCCGTGCTCCACCGCGCTCGATTGGTGCGATTAATTTACACGAATTATACGGCTAAGGTAATTTCAGATGGGCCGATTGGCCCTCCGGTGAGCGTGGTAGCGGAGTGGGTCAAGGCGAGACTCGCAACCCACTTTTACCGCCAACGGATTTTCGTCAGACCGGTCGTCGGTGAGTTATGAAACTACATGTACTCGGTGCTAAAATATAGGCCGGTCACTTCGCGAGCGAGGAAGGTGCAAAACGAGAGGGGGAGGAGGATATGCTCGAGGAAGAAAATTGTCGAAGAAATAGAAGAGAGAGAGAGAGAGAGAGAGAGAGAGAGAGAGAGAGAGAGAGAGAGTGAAACAAAGGGGACGGGGACTAGTCGAGAGTATCGATGATAAAAATGATGCTCGGCGATATTCCCGAGCGAAGGTCATCTTTGTGCGAGTGCGTTGAACTTTGAACGGCGCGGCGCATCGCATCGGCGTAAATGCTCGGCCTCTTGGCGCGCGCGCGCGGTTGCCACGTCCAATCGCGAATTCGCTTTGAGCGAATTCTCTCGAACGAGAGAAAACGTCTCACGATCCGAGAATCGTCTCGCGTTTCTCCATCCGAATCAACCTCGTTCGATTCTTCGATTTTATTTATTTTACTTCAAGCTTCGTTACCGTATTGATAATGGATATATTAATTCACACTCGTGCGAAATGACTAACTCGCGATTGGAAAATTATGGGCAGGTGCGATCCGCCTCTTCTCTCGTATCGTCGCACGGATAATCGTCGGTCTTACACGCCGATCGGACGTAAAGGACGCATGGATAGGAGGTAGGATGCCGATGCTCTCGTATTAAGAGGGACCGACTGATATACCGGCGCTCCTCCCTCCCATCTAATAGAGGCAAATTCCACCTTCCAAGGTGACCATTGGCTACCGAGGGACGGCTCGTGCCCCGTACCACTAGTAATCGGCCAAGCGCTCAATCTTCCTTGCCCCGTTTTACGACGCAGGCTACGAGCCTTCGCCTATCCTTATTCAATTACCACCGTCCATTGGTACGAGATACCTGCTAATGCGCGAAAAGAAAAATTTCACTTTTTCATCCCTTCTCGTTCTTCGTTCACTCGCCGTTCGAAACTTCCAAGCTACAGAAACGAGCAACGTCATTATCGAGGTAGTGGTTCGTGAAGGGAGGAGGAGACGGAAAATTCAACATTCCTTCGCCGTGCTTTGTCCCTCGACTCGCTTACCAACCAGCAGCCTCCTTCGCTCTTTGTTCCCAAAGAGGCACCAACTGCGAAAACCCGTCAATGCCGTCGAGTTCCCGCATACACGCGAGCGCGCGCACGAATTTCACGCGGGGCCCGTCTGTGTGCGTGTCACGATGGTAAACGTGGATCGCGGCGAAGTATATTCGCGTAGGCAAACATTTCTGCTCGTAATGGCGCGCGGGCAATTATCGAGTGCAGGTTCTCCATCCTATGGGACCCCCTCCGTATTTAAGCGCGTCCACGTGTGCGCAATTACCGGGGCGCTAGCTACATCGGAGTACCATTATTTCTGTGTAAACTAGCCGCGCGTCCTCGCGCGCGTGATCTACTCGCTCGCGATCCAGTCTCTCTCCCTTTCTCTTTCTATCGCGTCGCATAAGCGCCTTTCTCTCGCGCACTCGCGCGATCCCGTCGGTGACGAAGTCGTCGAGGTCCGAAGGTGCGAAAGAGAAAGGTGGAAGGTGGGAGCGAGAAGTGGCAGAAGCGGAGAACGGGGTGCTGCTCGATCGTAGCAATGGCGCGGGGAGGGTTTACGCCTCTCGTAACCGGGTGACTTAACAGGCCGTCCCGGTGTTACACGGGTTCTCCGCGGCCAGGCTAAGAAAGAGCGCCCGAAAGAAAGGGAAAGTCCCTGGTACGAGGAGAGAGACCGGCGCCGGCCACGACGAAGTTCGGCCGAACGGACTCAGTCCGCGGAAAGCGAGCGTGCGCCTGCATGCGTGACAAACAACCGGCCCTCCTCCGCCGTCGTGGTCCCGCTCCTTTTTCGCTCGCGAGCCAATTTTTGCGCTAGGCCAGTCTCAGTCGGTCTCTAGGTCGCCACGCTGCGATCCATCTTGGGCCCGTGCGCTTCTTCAAGAGAACGCGCGACAAAGAAGGAAAAGGTGGAAAGGTTCCCAAGACAAGTGGATAAAAAATCGGAGAAGAAGAGACGGAGGAGGAGAGAATCTCTCGTGGAATATTCTTCGATCACCGTGCTCGTCCGACTCGGGCGAATCTCTTCGTTACGCGTCACGCATCTCGTCCGTCGCGATCATGCGGTGCGATCTTGTGACGGTGACACGTGAATCGTGGACGTCGAGCTCCTGAGACTCGGGAGAGAAAGGTAAGTGGAGAAAGATTCCTAGGTGCTCTCGATCGCTCGTCTCGGTTCGCGCGAAGGTGCCTCGCGGCCGAGGAAACCGCCTCGCGGACTGGAATTTTTCTTTGTGAACTCTCGTTCTCGATCTCGAGACGTCGCGTGGTACCCACGGGCAATGGAGCTGTCAACTTTTTCTCTTCTCACGAACTTTTCATCTTCGTCCCTTTAACAGAGCCTGTTCGCGTAGTAAAAAAAAATGTCAAATTTTTCAAGTCCTACCACCGCGCCGTTCGTCCACCTCGTCCTTTGGCAACGCAACGTTACTGCGTGGCGGTGCCGTCGTTACGCCGGCTCGTGACGTTGAATAATACCATTATAACGGTCTTATGCAATCGAGGAAATTTCACTTTCCGCGATGCAATCGCACGCCACGCGGCACCGAGCGTGCGCCCGCGCGCTCTCGATAATGGAGTATCTTGTTGAGATTCGTGAGCTACGCGACTCGGTGATAAGTGCGCACGCCTATTCCACGCACACACGTACGTACTCAAGCACGCACGCACGCCTTCCGAAATGATTTTCGCGAAACTCGCGACCGAAGATTTTTTTTTCCTTTGGCTCTCTCTCCTTCACGTCACCAGACTCTTCGTAGTTTCTCCACTCATTCTTTCCTCTTTCTTCCTTCTCACTCTGCCACGTTATTTTCAATCTTCGATTTGCCTCTCCCGTCTCTCGCTTCCTCTTTCTCTTTCTTTCCGTTGCTTCTCTCTCGTTCTCGCTGCGCGTCGATCTTTTCGCATCTCTTTTGCGTCGCAGTCTTGCTCAACCGGTCTATCATGGACGGAGGAGACTATATGCGTACAAGGACGATCGTATCGGTATGCTTTCGAGAGGACGAAGGAAAGGTTCCATGAAAATTACAAACACACGCGCGACTCTCGCCTTCCTCCGATGCGCATGCGCGTGTCCGCGTTTTCGATTGGCGGGGCTCGCCGCGCGCGTCAAACGATTCGGGAAGAGAAGAACAGCGAGACGTTACCATTAGGGGCCATAATCTTGCGGATGCGTGAATAGAAGTTACACCGTGTACACGCGAGACGTTCGAGATAACGTGTAATTTATGGACTCCTCGCTAGAGAATTGTCGATTGTCGGTTAATATATTCGATGGAATTACCGATCCGGCAGCACCGACTCGAATTTCGAAACGAAGTTCGGCTGAGAACGAAATAACGGGAGAATGCTCGTTTCGAAACCGGAATGCGCGACTTCTTAGCTCGGTAATTGCAGGGTATTGATTCTAAGTGTAGTGACACAATGATTCCACGTTACATAATTTCTAAGCACCAACAACCTGTACCAATTGTATCTGGCGCAATTAACACGCTCACGCTATCGTTATAATGTATTACGTACTCGAATGGCTTCCTACACCAGCACTTTTTCCAAACAGAGATACGGATGGAAATCTCTCAAAGTTGTCTCACCTCACCTTTTCTACAGTTTCCATTTTCTTTCTTTTTTTTTCGGTACTTGCCTCCTGCGCTTACTTTCTCACCTTACTCCAATAGTGTTCACCTGCAACTTCATTCCTTTGTTCCTTTCACACTTCAGTTTTCAAGTTCATATATTACCGCATGCACGCTCGTTCTCCTCCTATTTCCACATCAGTGAACTGTCTTCGAAGCTAGCAACAGTCCAGCGCATTGTTCACCCGTAATTGCACGCATCCCTCGAGCTTACCGCGACTCACCTTACGGTCGAGCACCTCCTCGGTGAGTTTTGCATAAGTTCCGGTAACCTGCTGATCGCGCGCCATCCGGTATCCTTGAAAAGCGCGCCACTTGAAAGAACGCCGAGGTAATCGCCGTCGACTCTTAGGCAAGCAGACAGCTCGAGGTTTTTATCGCCTACGATTGCGTTCTCGAAGGAAGGCTGTAGCTGCGTGGCGCTAAATCGGAAGGAGGAGGAAGAGAAGCAGGAGGAAAGGACCATAGATTTTCTACTGTGGATGATTGTAGGCGTTGGTACCACCCGACCGTCGAGAAACGTATCTTTACGCGATTGGGGAATAAAACGGGGTATAATTTCTCTGGGACATGTCTATTTCTATCGGGGCTGCGATTATTCACCGGACGAAAGTGCCCGTTGGTTCGAGGACGCGCGAAAACATCCACCTACGGGCGAATAAGATTCGACTTTAATTCCTCGCTTTTAATTCTCTCGGTCTCGATTTTCAGGTGCTCGCTACCACGATCGAAACATCGTCCAAGAACGACCATGATACTCAGGATGCGCCTTCCAATCGACACGAAGATCGACCCGACGAGGTCCAGGCGTGCTTGATTCGTTCGCACGTGCTCGGTGTCATGATGATCGAGCCGATGCTGAGCATATCGTCGATTTGGTGGCTGGTGGTCTACGCAAATCTGCTGCTGCTGCTCTCGCCGTTGATCCTCCTTCTGCTAGTCTTCCTGCCGAATCTGCCGATTCTCTTATTGAGAAGGATGTGCTACATACCGATAGAGTCCATCTGAGAAAGGTCGTAGGGGTTCCAGGACGCAAGAATCTTTTTTTCCCCGCTACGAACCTTTCGCTTCCTGGTCCATCGACGGCAGGAACCTTTCCACGAGCGCAACGAGACAAAAGTTCTTCTCTTACTCTCGTCGTTAAGACGAAAGAGACAACGGGTGGAATTATACAGTTCGACAATGCGCTCGCGTAATACCCTCCCGAAGTTGCCCCGAACGAGCGAGTAAATGAGCTAGAGCGAATGACGCGCGGTGTTCAACTCGCGTTACGTGTCACCCGAAGACGACGCGTCGTTACGTTCGAGCGGGCTGCGAGCATAATCAAAGTAGACGATTTGGAGGTACACGGTGTGTACCACGAGCGCATAATACTGTTGCTCAACTCTCCTCAACCGTGAGACTACAGAAGTTTACAAGCGGCGACGAGCGCTCGTCGCACGACGTATTTCGCAAAACTTCGAAGCAAGACGATCTCAGAGATCTGTGTTTAATTGTAAACGAGAGCGTGACTACGTTTTAAAGATAATTTCCTCGGCTTTATATCTCTTATCGCTAGAAGAGTCCCGATGACACGATCATTGAGATGTGATGTGACGCAGTAAAAGTAATTGGAGCACAAGGTATTCACGATTTTTACCTTCCCGTCCAAACGTGTGAATTTCGTCACCGCCTCGTTGCGAAGCGTCACAGGGACGCTAAGAAAAGAGTCTCGGCGCAGGAATCCTTCGCGCCTTATGTTCACGAGCGCGTAATCGTCCTATCGATTCAATCTCGAACTCTTTTGCAAACGTTGCCAACATTTTTGCCGCGCCTTCATTCTTTCCCGCACGGTGTTGCAGATGGCAGGTAACTGTAAAGCTTGGACGCCATGCGCCGACTTATGACGACGGTAGCTTACGGGAAAAGAAAAAAGAAATCGAGCGACATTACGCCCTGCATGCGAATAAAAAAGGTTTGAACAGTCGACTTAGAGAACTTCGCGCGCGCACGATCGAGGGTGTGCAATATACGAGAAGAGTAGAGAGCGAAGCGGAAGATCGTTATCGAACGGATTTGCAATAATAACGTGTCGACTGGGGATACGCTCCTGCCGACGGTGGATGCTGGTGGGTGATTGGTAGGTGTCACCCCTTTCTAATTGAATATTCCTGTCAGTGACCCCGCATCAGTGGCCAGCCCCCTTGATCGATCTGCTTGCGTCGGAGCGGGTGCAGCGGCGCGTCGAGGTCGCCGTCGCGAAGTGAGAATTAAATGGAAAAAAAAGAGGAAGGAAAAAATCGGAATAAAAAAAGAAATGCAAACTCGCGAGGATAATGTGAGCGAAACGACACGCTTGCACAATAATTGACGACGAAATGGCGTGAGGGAGGAAAGGGAAACGTTAGAATTTCCTCGAATAAACGAGCACATGCCCCTTGCGTAACTTAAACTCGTACTCTACTCGTATCCTGCGGATCTCGCGCGTAGTTACCTCCTTCCTTTTTCTTCTTATCTCGTCTCAACGTTGCGTCGGTGTAACGCGACACGCGTGAAAGTCACCTGGAATTTCGTGTACTGCCATAGAGAAATATTTAGATGGTCCAACGTTTTACCGCGCGTGGGTCATCTCGGTCTACCTGCTTAACTGGGTGAAAACCTGGGATTCTTGTGGATCGCGTTCCTATCGTGACCATCGATCGTGGCGACTACGTCGTGCCGAAATAATTTGGAGAAATAAACAAAAAAGGGATTCCTCTCACCGTTAAGGGATATCACCGGTGTAACCAGTCGCAAACATATAGGCGTTTTTTCGGGGAGCTAATCAAGCCAGACAACTAAAAAAAGCTACAGACTTGTTATTTGGCATTTTGTTTTACCGTGTCGTAAGGATTCGAAGAATGCGTGAGAAGAGAACAGATAATAATGAAATTATTATTTATTAGCCACAGTGTTTTGTATGACACTGTCTACTTGTATCGACAATTCCGCCATATTGGATGATCCGAAATAAAATAACAGTACCTTACTAAAATACATTGTATTTTCTAAACGTTGACCGACGATTTTTTTGCAAAATCATTGTTAATTTGTAAAATAACGAACAACTTCATTACCAACATTTTTGCGAATAGTCATAATTGACATTCAACAATGTTTTACTCAGACAAACCTCAACAAATTTACAAGTATATTTTTTTTTTACTTTGGATCATTCAGTATGACGAAATCCTCGACACGAGTAATCAGTGCAATACGCAACGCTATGCTTAATAAATAATAATTTCATTATTATCTGTTCTATTCTTATGCATTTTTCGAATTCTCATGATACACTAATACAGAATGCCAAACAGCAAGTTTGTACCTTCTTTAGTTATATGTCAGTTCACGCTCAGAGAGCGTTTATTTTTGCGACTGGTTACCCTGGTCATACCCCTTAACTCGCGGGCGATGCAGTTGGGTGCATCGTCCGCGCCTCCTCGTCCCCGTGAGGCCCGCCTGGCTTACCGAGCAGCGGCCATGCCGTGTCCTTCTACAGTTCGCCGATGATATAGGCGGGTCCGAAGTTGGACATTATAGTACCGATCGGTGTGTACTTTCGCCCGAGTCTTGCCCGCGGTAGTGGGGGAGTTGGGACTTGAACCCTGGGACCTCATGGGCCCATATATACTACGGGCCCATGCAGCTTTCTTGCTACTTGGTGTCAGCTTCTCGCGGATCCCATCGTGACCGCGCTTGTGCACAGTATTGAGAAGTAGCGCGAACACGCGAGGAGGAAAATAATACGCGAAGAGAGAGGAAGTGGAGAGGAAGAAGGTGAGTAGTGACGATGCCGGAACTTCGTCGAGCGAGTTCGAGTTTCAATCGAGTTCGAGTTTCAATGGATTGTGTCGCTCGAAGTGACTTGAAAAGTACGAGGGAAGAAGTGCGCACGAAGTGGTCGATGATAGTGGCTCGGAATTGGAAGGCGGTGGAAGAATTTTTAATCGATAAGCAACCGTGCCTCTCTTGGCGAGTGCGGAAGTGCAGACGGGTAAACTAGCGGGATTGTTATGCGTCGCATGCTAATGGGACATGTCACTGAAGTAAACAGACGCGTCTCTTCACGCTGGCGTTTCGTTCGGGATTAAATAAGCCTGATTTATCGATTGGCCATAGTGATTTCGATTCGAACGACACTCTACCAATAGATTCTTCGACGAGAACGGATCGAATTGACCAGACGATTGTCAACGCGGTGGTTCGGTTCCTCGAGGTATTCAAAATTACGAGATCATTCAACCGAATCAATATTCATTCTTCTCGCTCTAGAATTCCTTATCCCACTTAGAATACGATTAACTGTCGGATCGTGTAAAATACTAGTAGACTGAGGAACGATCAGGTTGTCACGACAAGTGGAATTACTTAAACGATACCGTAACACGAGACGCAATGTCGTCCGCGCACGCAACGAGCCTACGGTCGATATCGCTCGAAGAGGTCAACTAACTCGCGACAATACATTTCTTCTCCTCCCATTTGTCGTAGCACGAACGTGTGGGCCGCGCGATTTGCGGCTGCATGCTTTGTCCTCTTCGAAACGAGTCTCTACCACTGCACTTCGTCGTCCCGTTCCCGGAGAGTTCGACTTTGAATTTCGTTAGAAGAATTTCATTCGACACCGTCCGCGTCCAAATCTCGTGTACCACGAAAAGGAGGAGACATTCTATGCACGCGTGTCACGGCTCGTGCACAATGGCGGATAACGATGGTGTTGGTGATGGTGGTGCGCCACGGTGCGTTAACTTTCCACAAAACAACGATGGAGCCACGCGTCGTGACACGAGGCAGGAACGTGCGCACAGCAATAATGCCGAGCGATTGTTCCTGAACGCCGGACTCTACACGTGGTACCCTTCGTGGTTTCGTCACTCGAGCATAGAACGCGATAAATTAACGATTTAGATGCGAATGGGCGAGCGAGCAGTTTCACAACCTTACGAGGATCCTATGAGAGGGCACGGTCAATAAATCGTAGGACTGTGAAGCGGAAGGTGCGCGGGTTGAGATATTTTATTATATTACGTTTCACATCCAGGGACTGTGTTGCTTCGATTTGGAAAGCTGGGATTTATAGGAGATATTCATACGATTGTGCAACTTGACCGTAGAACGACATAAGTTATCGATTGGGGTCTGAATCGAATGGAGCAATTGGAAAACTAATTACGGGATAATAGCTCGAAGTAATGTGCAATGTTAATACCCGATCAATCGACAATTTCACATGCCACAATTTCACGCGCGTTGCAAACAACATCGTACGACTCCTTCAATCGCGTTCTAATGGACAAGGAAACGTGCAATTCTTGAGGAGACTCGAGAGGAGAATTTATGCCCTCACGACTGTCGCGACTGGTTGCAACATCGTTCGTCAAGGTGTACCTGCATACTTTCCTTGAGACATTGGTCACCGACGATCATTAACGTGGTCGCGCGTCGCTTTCGGCTCGTCCACGCGCCCACGACCGTGCAAGCCTGTCCTCCACGGCGACCATGGCGAACTAGACGACCTGCACGAATTGTCTCAATCGTCCCTATAGCACGTTTGAACACCAACGAGCGATCTTGTATCGAAGTTTCCGCTCCGAGACGGTCCTAGAATACGCGGTGTCTCGTTACAAGTGCCAGCGAACTGCCGATATAATTTTAACAATTCCGAGAATGTTCCTGCGTCGAGGAATAGTCTCTCATAATTGCAGACGCACTCGCAACGCGGAGGTTTT
Organism: Tiphia femorata; assembly: GCA_944319695.1. Lineage (NCBI taxonomy): Eukaryota > Metazoa > Arthropoda > Insecta > Hymenoptera > Tiphiidae > Tiphia > Tiphia femorata. Next base: position 15,441,864 of record OX090895.1, on the reverse strand, counting down.
CAATTTTAACTTCATTGCTTCCCAATTAATTCTCATTTTATCCGCGCAAGATTCAATTACGGGTTCTGCCGATGGCAAATTACGTTCGTCCATTGTTACACGCTCGACGGAGAGAGTCCTGTATAATAATCCAGTGGAGATTTTGAAATTGGCCCGCGTACAGCGAGCGAAATGATTTTAATTACTCGCCCGAAGCCTTTGACCGAGGCTGACGCTCACCATTCTTCCAGATGAAGGCGCTGCTCTTTGTGTACCTTCTCACGGCCGTGGTCACAGGCCACCCAGGACTTCTCAGGATCCCGAAGGTCTACAACGCGGTGATAACCAGTAACCAGAACCTGTCGCCGTCCAGAGCCTTTCCCGTGATTCAGCCTGTGATCCATCGCACCTCGATCGGTTACGTACCACCCTTCTACTACAGTCACGTAGCACCGCACTTTGCAGGACCAGAAGTGGTCCACTTGCCATACGGACCGACGAAGCCACCCTCCAACGAGGACCAAGGAAAATCCGAGGGCGGTGAGGCCGAGGCGTCGGCGTCGGCTTCCGCGTCTGCCGAATCCTCCGCGAGAATCGAGAAGCAACGAGAGAACCAAGAGGCCGCGGAAGCTGGTGAAGGAGCCGAGGGTAGGAAAAATGGAGAGAACGGTGGGGCGAATGGCGGAGGAAACGGAAACGGCGGTGGAAACGGTGATAAGGGCAAGAAGCCTTACGGTGATCAAGTGCCCTTGAGCTTCTACCCTAATTATCATTCGCTCTACTACGATCCCTACTTCTACACCTACAACAGCTTCAATCCTCACCTGGTACCGGGAACTTATTACGTGGACTATCAACCCTATGGACCGATCGACCCCATTCCACCGATTGTGCCGAAGGGCGGATTCGGCGATCGTTATTTGCCGGGCTACTACGGCGACAAGAAGAAGAACAATAATAATAATAATAATAATAACAATGGCAACAACAGGGAGGAGGGTGGAAAGAGCGAGGACGTGGACCAGGAGAGAAAGTCCGAGAGGCAGAAGATACCGGATGTGCCACCACCACCGGTACCCACCGCAGCTCCGAAACGTCCTTGAGACGGGTGCTGCACGCGAGATTAATTGCGAATTCGGCCGTCAAGGACGCGAACGGTACCCCCGAGCGACGGAATTCCCTTTGTGGGACCATTTTCTTCTCCTCTTCCTTTTATCCTCTTCTCCTCGCTGCATTTCTCCACCTCCTTTTCCACTCTATAAATTTCTTTCTCTTTTGCCCGCTCGTTTCTGCTTTCCACCCATTCACCGCGCTTTGGTTCCACGCCCGTTGTCACCTCACCCGCGGTGCCGCCAGCTTTTCTCGGCAACGTTCGGGCGGAATGCAAAAGTTACCAATCGAGGTAGCTGCCACGGGATTTCCACGGTGCTGCGTCCTTGCCACGGCCGAAACATGAAATTCCGTTGGCCGAAGGGAGAGACTGTTATATGCGAAGATAGATCGTAGCACGTAGTAAATAACCGACCGCGGATATCTGTGTTAAGTAAGTGAACGCATTTTCGTATTAAAGAACTTTTTAAAAATCCGCTCGTACTTCGTCTTCCCTTTGGGTCCGATCGTTGGCTCGAGACCTTCGTTACCCGAGACGCATCGGCGAATCTACTCAACTTTATTTAAATACATAAGTGGGACAGCGCTCGCCTTGCCTATCGTAACCGTATACTTTTATCGTGTAGGAGAACTTCACGTTTCCGTGGCTCCTGTATTTGAAATTCGCGTAATTATAACCTGGACCACCGGCCTTCGAGAACAACGTCGCCCTGGTGCCGTCGCGCGGCCGCTGGTCCACGCAACTTATACAGACGGGGGCGTCTATTCTAACGTCGAACGAAATTTCAACCTCCAAGGTCTGATTCACCGTGAGCACAAGATTGTGCTGATAGAGAAGCCTTCCTTTGCAGATGCCCCATCTGTCACCGCCCTCGGGTGGAGGGGACTGCAAAATGATCAACGACAAAGTAAAGTTTTTCCTGCGTGCTTATTGCCGCGCGATTCGATTTCTACTTACGCCAATCGAGTTCTCGTCGCTGGCGTTCCCCGGTCCCCCATCACCACCGTCTCCTCGACCTCCCGAGTGATTGCAATTCACCGTCATTTTATTCCATGCCTTGGGGGCGAAAGTGCCGGACAGAGTGGCGTTCGCGCAGCTCAGAGACTTCCGATAGATGTTCAGCCAATTGGGCGAGAAGCTGTCGAAACTCGACGGGAGGGTCACGCCCGATTCCAAAGTATTGAAGTTTAGGTTGAACTTGAGGGAGCTCGGTGTGGTGGTAAAGTCGCGGGCAACTCTCTCGTCGTATTGGCCTCTGGCGAACGATTTCTGGTAATCGTTCTCGTCGAAGCTGATGTTCAGTGGCCTATTGTTCGATCTGGTTATGGACGTGTCAGCGGACACCTCGTTTCTCGAGGGGCTGTGTTTTCTGTACTTCTGAGCAATTTCTCGTTGACGAGAGTAGAATCTCTCCATGACCGCCCTTCGCTGAGTGTAGTAATCGGTGTCGTTACGAGTCGGTGGTACAACTCGTCTAGAATCCAGGTCCCTTTTAGTCCTTTCCCTTTCCAACGTGGAATCGTTCAAGTCCTGATTCTCCGCGGTGCTGATCGACGAAAGGTTCTTCTTCCCCGTGATTTCCTTTCCCGACTTTCTATATAATTTCGACTTCTTCGAAGCTTTAGACGATTTTCGATTTTTCTTCGTTGGCTCTTGAATTCCTTGATCAACGCTCTCTGTCTCTATTCTCTCGATCGTCGTTCTTACAGTGGCCACACCCTCGCCGATCGCGTTATTTGCGTTTATCATTTGCTCGTCGGTCCCACCTGCGATATTCCTTTTGAATCTCTTTCTGCGACTCTCGTTACCCAGCATAATTAGCCTGATGTGCATCGTGGGAACACGACGCAATTTTTCAGTACCTCTGACCTCGTACAAATCGTTCTCGACATTCTTCGAATTTTCTTCCATTAGTCCGACGGTTTCGATTCTAGAACTTACGTAGGGAATTTTTCCAAGCGTTAGAAAATTTCCCTGCTCGTCGGACCATTTTCTCGGATTCTCCTGTAGATAATCTCGACGATCTATCGCAGGTGCTTTAACGTGGACGATCGTTAGAATGATCAGCACGAGGACAGGAACGACGATCCCTCGTGGCTTACGGTAAGTTTCGTTAATTGCACTCATCCTCGGGATTGACCGGACTCGCGTGCACGCTTGCCAAGGAAGCGAACAGACTGATTCACAACTAAGCCGATCGAGACGCCTTTGACCTCCCGTTATCATCGATACTCGGGGTGAGGGACCTCCAAGCGTGCCGGGCGCTTAATGCTTTTTAATTACGGAACTGATACGTCGAGGAAAACGGATTGGAAGAATCGAGGAGGGGCGATAAAGACTTTACGGACGAAACGAGTCTGACAGGCGCGGGAACATATCGATTGTATACCTATTAACGGGAAGGTTCGTTTATTCCGGAGGAGATCGAAATTGGACCTACAAATAGACGAAGAAAGGGAGAGAAGGACGAGCATGCGGCACTTTATAATTTATTTTCATCTTGTTGCACTCGTCAGGGAGGGTCTTTCGGTTTTTCAAATCGCGTCTACGGTAATCGAATCCTCTTCCTCCTGCGAAGTTTCCGCGTTTTCCTCCGGCTTTTTCATTTCCGTCTGCGAATCGAGTTTCATGTCCAACTTCTCGATACCATCGTCGTCGTCGAATCCGGGCGAAGGTCGTTGAGTAGTAGGTGGCCGCAGTGGTGGTCTTGGGGGCAGATTTGGTCGGAGTACCGTATATACCTACCGCCAAACAAGGATCCATTGTTTTAGCATATTGTCGTACTCTCGAGGAAATTGTTTTCAATCCACAAGCTAAATTATTCTCACCGGATTAAGCGGGTACCTGAAGTCGTATACCGGTGTCCCGTAATAATAATTGTAATTCGGCACATGAGCGATCGTTGGCTTGCCGTTGGCCAGCACCGCAGCGGGCTCCGCATTCAAATCCGTCTGCACCTGCGGCAAGGAGAGGATGTGCAAAGTAAGTCGAAAGTTCGAGGAGCGAGAAAGTGTTAATGTAAAAGTTTTTCCCTGGAGTACCCGTACTACGTTGTAGAGGAGGTAGGGCGAGTATACATCTTGATATGCAGCGAGCTGGAGGTACTGACGTTGAGGAGAATTTACGGTCGATTGTTGATAATTGTTGTTGAGAGGGATCGTCCATGTTGCCGATTGGATCGGTGCGCCTAGGACCGCCGCCGCGGACAAGCCCAGAAGTAAGAAAGATTCCTGTAACGAAGTACACGAGTTTCAATGTATGCAGTGGAATGAAATTATTATACCAAAGTACGGTATTCCAATGTAGAACCTAATACGAGAATTCCTTTGGAATACTTTTCTTATCCTCGATCTTTCAAGCGAATGCATCAGCAAGTAACGCAGCAGCACTTTTGAAAATATCGTTCGCAGCGTCATGAGGTCTGCGCGCACGCAAGGTGCATGTAAATGAATCGAAAAATTGCAAAACACCCGCGAATTCCAGAGGGAAGAAAAAATAGAAAAGAGAGAGAAAACGCGATAGCTCGTTTGCGCAGAGTCGGCTCGCCACAAAAAAATTCGTCCAAGGATTAAATTTTTTCACCGCCACGCCTTGCCGATACGTTTTTCGCGCAGTAACATAAAAACCGCCGATACAAAGTGTTTTACCCACGATCCCATTATTCCTTTCGAAATCTTCCACGAGCTTCTACAAGTGTTCGAATTAAAAATTCGTAACCCACGTAAGTCGACGAAATAAATTCGCAAATAATTAACGCTACTTTTCTCACTCTCTTCTCCGCCGAATTACAAAGGCACTCACCAGCATGGCTAATCTCCGTGGACGCAGTAGGTATCCCATGAGCCTCGGAAACTGTACGCACTAACCTGAATTTCAGCCCTACCTGCGATTTATATATTCCTCCTGGAGAGACCCTGCGCTCCCCCCACCCCGAGCGCAGAATATCATCCGCGTTTCATCCGTTTCTTTTCTCCCTTTTTTTTCCTTTCTTTCCTCTCGTTTCGTGCGTTACTCCTACGCACAGTCGCGTCCGACGTCGTCATCCTTTCGATAGCACACACGCGTGCGCGCTCGGGACCGGTACGCACCGTTCGACCACAAACGCTTTCAAGACAAGCGAGATAGTCACACTGTCAAGATCTCGACAATTTGATACGAATCTGGCGATGCTCTGGAGATCATTAATATCGTGGCCAATCTCGATGATCCCGTTTTGCACCGCATGTTGAACTTGTCGTCGAAGGAGACGATCCTACCACGTAGAGGGGCGATCGCGATATGGAAATCGACGAAGCGCTTCGCTTCACCAGTCTACTCTTTCGAGCAGGAAGTAGAGAGGAGTGAGGGAAGAATTCAATCGAATTGTTTATTGTCGAAGAGTAAAAGAGAGAGAGGCAGAGAAGGAGCGTGGATCCGACGACTGCTCGATTCCCGCTTAGATTCTCCACCACGACGAATAAATAAAGGGCGTGGCAACTCGCAAGGAGGCTACCCTCTCGAGATTTGCATTTCTAATTTGCCTTGGATGCGTCGCCCTTCGTCGTCACGGTGGTCCCCCGTGCTGACTCCTCGTCTCGACGCTCATTAACGACCGTCTCCGTCGTCATACGTTGCGCGTGGGTGTGTCATTTTAGACGAGTGAGAGAAAGAAAGAGTAAGAGAAAAATAAGCGAAGAATTTTATTGACAAATAGCGAGAGACCCACCCTGTTCTCGACGAAGATGAGATCGTTAGTGATTGTCTTTAACGAGCGACTCTCAGGTGGCACTGTCGTCTGGATCGATCGATCGATCGATCCATCGGGTCCTCTCATGCTGGTTGATTCTCGATTAGCATAGAGGAATGCCTTTATTCTCTCAAGGACGCCACGCCAGAGAGGAATGTTTCCACCTCTCTGGTCTACAAGAGTCCGTTGGAAATTTACGAAAGATAACGGAAAGAGGGATGAACGTGAGGGCGACCGGAAACGGCAGTCGAGACCTCGGCCCTTCCGGTCCCAGTTTCCGCTTCTGCTTCTCCCACGTGGAAGTTCGCCGGCTGTACTTTTTCACTTCCATTATTTCGCGCTAGGTCCCAATTTCCATTTCTTTCGACGCACGTGGTCCAAAGAATCCTCGGGACGACAAAAGTGCGGCGAGAGATTCTCGACGAGCAGGATAGGTGGGTCCCCTTCGTCGTCACTCGCTTCACGTATCTCGCGGCGATAAAAACTTTTATTTTACCCACGCAACGAAAATCTTCCTCCCAACGTCGCGATACGATCGCTCGCGGCTCTTCCCACGACTTCAGTCCCGCGCTCTTCTCCGAAATCCGTGCGGTCCAAACTGAACGAATCGTCGCGTACAAATTCGAGAAACTTCGAGCGATCGTTCTCGTAAGTGACAAGCTTCCGCGCGATTCTCCGTGGCGGCCGATCCTTCGCAATGGCCGTGAAATTTACCAATGATCCTGATATAATAAAAGTAAGACGGTAAAATGTTCGAGAGCCCGAAAGCGATTTCCATGCGTACGCGCGCGAGGTGACGTGGAATTACATGGCGTCGGAGATACGCTTGCGACGAAGCATTCCGCGGAGAAACCTCGTGCTGGGGACTAAGAGGAAGAGGAAGGCGCTACGTGAGCGCGAGCATCAGCCAGATGAGATGAAGTATCGTGAGGAGAATTGTAGGAGAATCATTAACATCAACAGATGCTATGTCGATTTTTCCGGGTACGTGCCCCCGTTACGATTGCTCGAGATCCGTCGGTGAAGTCATTCGGAGAGTGAGTGGAGAGATCGTCGTTGAAAAATTCTTACTTCGAACGACTGGACCCGCTTGGGCCATCTTTATGTATACTTTTCGTCGAAATTATTAACGAACGGCCGAGGCGCGCAGTCGAATTGCACGAACGTGACGCGTTTGAACGATTTTTTGGTCAATCGATAAGTGAGCCGGATTTTGGAACATCGAGGAGTGGAAAAAAGAAGGTAGGGAGTTGCGGCGCGGATTGGTTGAAACGTTCGTCGGGTCGGACGATTAAATTTATCTCGCATTATTATTCGACGCATTCCCGGTGACAGGTGACGAGGTTATTGTTGCGAATTTTGCATAAAGTAATCGTATCGATATACGGGCTTGCGGATGAATTCGCGCCGGAGAGATTTTTGAAAAAGTGTTTCACGACAAATCTGCTCAGTCGCCGGCAGGAAATCGTATGATAAACAAACGGTTTAATGTACGCTCGCGATATTTCCATCCGCTTAATATCACATTCTAATATTAGACAGAATGTCCTTCGTCTTGGTAGACTAAAGCGGAGGTAAACACGGTAAGTTTGTTTTTTATTCCTGTACTCGGACCGAACTCTCCGGAGAATACAGAAAATGTACGTATGCGTATAGACGTGAGTGTAAACATGTATTCTGCAGATTCTGGGGAGTTCAGTCTCAGTGCAGGAATAAGAAACGGACCTAACGTGCGCAGAAACGGCTCCGGGCGTCGTCCTGTTTCTTCGTAGGGACAATGGCGCCTCGGAATTATTCGAGTTAGAGGTGGTAGAAGTTCCTTACTTCGACCGCGCCACCTTCCAAGGAAGAGAATGCCGATAAACGTTTCACCTCGAGCACTTCGAGGTAATTTGCGCGTACGCGAGATGGAGACAGTCGTTTTTCTCGTCCCTTCCTAGAAATCTGCCTAAGGAAATTTGTTATTGCAAAAAGGACGCACTTGTTCGATTTTCTCGAAATCGGTTGGAGAATCGAAACTTCGAGTGCGAGGTTGAAAATCGCCACGCGAAAATTCATCCACGTGCGTCTAAAAAACTTGAAAAAATTTCGAGCCAGGCCGCTCTCACCACTTCGCGAATGGCCCGCTTCCAAAAAATCGTTCAACCTGGAACAATGCTCGGGCCGTTATATAGCAAGCGAGCCGTGGACCAGTTTAAACCGGGGCGCCCTTTCGGCAATCGATAGGAAAGCTCGTGAGACGTCGACTGAGCTCGTGGAAGTTCGCACATCCACTAATCAATCTGTGCCGCGGGGGCCTCTCTCGCTCTCGTGTTTATCAACAAGTGCCGCATACACCTGATTCGCGTAGTCCCTTGCGTAGTCACGTTCACGCCGCTCCTGCCTCGCTGGTGCCTCGTACCGCTGTTGTTCTCGTTGGTGCGCGTGTGCCCCGTGCCTTTTTACCCTCCGGCCTCTTCTACGTGCCACCTAGGAGGGTAGCTGGATCACTAAAGTGACGAAGATCGTCGACCGTGTGTGACGCACGACGCACGACGTTCGACGCGCTCTCGCGTGGCTTCCCATCGGGTGAGGAAAAGCTCTGCGTTACCTACCAGCTGCAACCCCTTCGAGCCTCGCCAGGATGCTTCGGATGCTGCGAATCTCTTCGAATTTCACGCCCCACGCTCGCTCACCTCTCCTCGATTCTTCCAAAAACTTTTCGTTACTCGTTCCCTTCGACACGGTGCTTCGGAGAATCCGTAAGCTTTATTAATTTCGAGCTCGCGTGTCGATGGATCCCTCGGGGGTGTCGCGAGAGATCGTCGATGTCCCTGCACGGATTTCGTCGGACGCACGTCATGTCGCGTGCGGGAGTCGCGTGTGGACGACTCACTGTGCACAAGTGTATGATACACGATTTTTGTCGTGAGCTTTTAATCGGGACCCTCGTGGCCTAATCGTCGAGCGGATGGCCTCGTGGTGGTGGTGATGGTATATTTTTGATCGGACGTGGGTGTGCTGGTGCAGGAAAAGCCTTTTCCGGGGGGTAGCTCGCATCGATTAGTCCCGTGTTTTCCTCTCTCAGCTGTTTCTCGACGGTCCATGTGACGTACCCACCCCCCTCAACTTCGTGACGTACGTCTCGCTCTGTATTTTCGTTGCTCATTTTCGTGCGCGAGCAGATTCCACGAATATTTTGAACAATTATGTGTCGCCCCTTTGTCGTTCTGACGCAATGTCGCGTCGCGTGTAAATGTCGCGTGACGATCCGATAAGTGTGAATCGCGTGCGGAGCGTATCGCACGTAGTAATTCTCGCTGGGGCTAACATTTTGTCCGCGGTGAAGTATCGTTTACGAGATACCTCTACTTTCTGATTCTCCGCTCTTTATCGGTTTTTACTCTGTGAGTGCTCCTGTTCTTCGTTCGAGTATCCTTCGCTTATTTCGTTATCCCTTAAGGAGCAGTGCTTTTCGAACGTCAATTCCGCGTCTTCTGATTTTTGATAGACCTTCCATCCGCCTGAAATTTATTTCTCGTCGTTTCTTAACTTCCGTCATTCGATTTGTTCCATTAGCTTCCTGTATTTTCATTCCTTCGTCTCATACAAATCTCGAGCACTTTGGTTACGTGTCCCTATTCAGACTGCCATTTCCATCGAGGATCATTCAGCGACGGACGTTCGTGTTGCGATATCAACGACGCCGCCATAATTCTTCTTCAATGTAGACAGAACGATAAGTCAAGCCGCTCCGCTTTTCCATTGGGCTGCCCTCGCCCGGAAGGTCGATCTTTCAGACACCTCGAGTATTTCACCGAATCTACTTTCCGTCTCGATCCTCACGATCGCCTCACCCTTTTCTCCTCCATCTCTTCTCCTTTATTCGCTGCCGTTCCATTCACGTGCAAATTTATCGAAACACCCCGAGCCTCTCTATTAATATCACGGGATGTAGTTGCGCGAGTGCCCGCCGTCTTCTCCGCGTTTCTCCTTACTGTTTCTCTTTCTCTCCGTTTTTTCGTCATTCACGTTCTCCACATTTTCTCTCTCACACGCGCGAAGGTTGCCAGACCGACGCACCCTCGTGTTTCCCGTGGTCTTTATCGCGGGACGATAACTTACGTCTTCCTGTTCGCTCGAATCTCGTTCAACCGACAATATTGTGATTTCCAAGAGGACCCTCCACGCTTAACGAGAAATCCGTGCGCGGATTCGTAAACGCGGTGCTTTCGAGGAATAATATTTTCTCTATTTCGGGAGAGATCGATGTCTGGTCCGCCTCGATTTCAAACCGAATGTGATCTGAAACACCCTCGAATTTCATATCCGGTTTTCGCGTTGATTTCGCAAACTTCGAAGTCTAATCGTGACTTGTCAGCGTGACAAACAGTCTCATTTCAAACGTCATAATTTACATTGGAGCCAAGATATTTGCGTTTTGAGAGTTCTCGTGCTTTCTCACCGGTAAATACGGATTCCGTGACTTTCCATTATTTCTCAATTCGGAATAACGTTCCAACCGTATCTGTCCGGCAAGCTCGCTGAAAATTTCGAGGAAACTTCCGCGACTCGTGGGACGTGCACAAGCAACGTCCTGACGGATGATCCTCGCGCGAGCGATCGCCATCGCGCGACCCCTGATCATTCATTCCTCGTGAATAATTCATCCGTCGGATGACAAGCGATTTTGCAATGGAGCACCTACAGCTCACCTGTCCCTCGTAATTCACTGTCCCGCCTTTTTGGCGAAACTAATGAGCTTTTGGTGGTAACGGGCGCAGGACGAGCGAATAGAGCGCGAGTCAGGCTGAAACGCGGAAACATCTTCCACCGCGAATTTTGGCAGGCAGGAGTCCTGCTCGTATCCAATTCGTTGGATGACATTTTGTAAATATTCCTCGAGTTAACGTCGTCGTTGACAGCTTGCGATTTTACGATAATACGCTAAAGACTGTAAATTCAGAGTGAATGGCGGAACGTTTATTGAGACGTTCCAACGTTTTCGCGAGGATGAGGCATGGTGAAGTAAGAAACCTGCAGGCGGGTCCTTGCGATATTTTTTCGTGTACGATGAAACAATAGGAGGAACGAATGCAGATAGTCGAGTAGTCTAGAAACATCGTAGTTTTGTCCTCGGCGACAATAATAGCGACTAAGCCAAGGCATCCAAGCGGGTAACGAAGCGAGACGATGTTCTTGGTACATTGTAGGCAAGACCTGTTCGTGTCAATCCGGGATTGTTTTTCGTCGTGCTGTTTACTAGTGATACACTGTCATATTTCTACGATCTTGAACTTGATTCTATCGTTCGACAAACTTTCCGTGGGAGCGTAAATAGCGCGGAAATAAAAGTTCCGATCAATTTGAGATATTAAACGATACGTAGTAACGAAAGGGAAGGTAAACCTCTAGGTGAACCACTTGTTGTTCGACGATTGTAAATTCTACAATAATCAAATTGCACTCGCCTCCTGCGGATAAAGGTCGATGCGTGCATATTTTACCCTGGGATTTCTTTGTCCTTCTGGAACCACTCTCCCACGGAGCGCGATTCCCAGTATCGTAAATTCGTATAATGCCTTGAAGAAACTTGTTCAGTCGCGAACTTTGCCTCGCGTCTATGCTTCTCTCTCTGAGATTTCGCACGTTCGCATTGTACGATCGCAAGATCTCGGCGTTGCGATTCAAACTGGCCGATCGAAACGATCGTCCTTCGTCTTGGCGATAAAGGTTCCACGAGAGTAAAGAATGCACGCGACTCTCTCTCAGATTCTACCCACGATCTTCGTAGATTTTTAACCGTCTTCCAAGCGTAGATCGGTAAAAGCGATTTTAATCAAGAAATTTCGAAAATCGCTTTGTGAAATATTCAAAATGATCCAACATGGCGAACATTTGATTCACAAGAGTTTCGAGACGCTGGATCTTCAACGCGTTTGATCCAGTCGATCAGGATGCTCAGACCCTTCGGGACTCGCCCGAAGGAAGTAAACGCTTGTCTCTTCCTCGCGAATCCGCGCGCGGGGTGTCGAGCCACCCGAGGCGAAGTTGAAAAGGGACGCGAATTTGGGAAAGCGGCCGTCACTATAAATAGAGGCGCCTCGTGTGCGTGCGTGGTGTGCTTTTAAACATAGTTTTGGCAGCGGGAAACGTCAAACCGCCTCGGAGTGGCGAGGCGCGTGGATCGGCGTCGCGAGTCTTACGGAAAGGTCGTCGCGCTATTCGCGAGATTCGCGAGTCGATTTTCGGTCGGATTCTCAATAAGAAAACTCGCATTTCTGACCCGCGTGTGGATCACAAGGACAGAGAACGTCACCGCCGAGGAATCCCTCGACAGGAATCAAAAAAGAGCTTTACGCGCGCACATATATCGAAGTGACTGGCCGCTCTCGCTTCTCGAGATTTCTCGAGAACCCGAACGGGTCGTCCGATTCTATTCCAATTCTCGCTGAATTTCCAGTGACATCGGTGACGAGGCACTCTTTTTCTCTCTGCTTCTCTCTCATTTCCGCGGAGATAAAAATTCACCAGGGTGGAGGAGGCGCCGCGGTGCTTGTGCGCGCTCGCGCCGTAGAAACGGAGCGGAGGAGAGGCTCGTTATAAAGCAGAGGAGAGGGGCGCGGGAGAGCGGACGAAGTAAAGGAGGAGAGAAGAGAGGAGGCTAGAGAAAAATGAAAAGTGCATCGGAAAAGTGCGACAAGGAGAACCAGCGGCCGGTGGATGCCTCTCAGCAGGCCGATGGCGAGGGTGCGGAGGACGCGGAGGACGAAGAGTAAAAATCGCACCACTAAAGCAAAAAACGCAACGCCATCCTCGTGTTTCGTGCGTGTGCCTCGTCATTTTTGCCTCACGCTTCGCTTTCGACGCCTCTATCAGCGTCCCCGCTTTCAACGACAATCGATTAACTTATCGGCAAGATCGTTAATCGATTATTGTTCACCACTTGGTCAAAGGAGTGGTCCACGCCTGTGCATCGGTTTGCCGCTTTCAGTGCGTTTCTTTAGTTTGTTTATATTAGCTTGTGCAAGCTTAAAGCGCCCTCGACGTTACACTTTGCGAAAACTTTGTGAAGCCGAATACAATAAATTATCCCTAAATCGCGAAAACCCGTTCCGAAATATTCGCAAAACTTATCCCATTGGCCGAACGTGCCAGGGACGTCGATCGTAGTTTTGGCAACCTGCTAATTGGCACGAGACGACATAAATCTCACGATATTAAAACAGTTTCGCACGAGACTCGTAGCGCGTATAAACGACAGGAATATGCACGCGCCTGAGCTTTTTCTAGCGCGAAACATATGTAGTTTGAAAGAGTCACGCGAGAAGAAGAAAAGAATCTCGGCTCGACGAAGGATTCGCATCGGGTCGCACGCATTTTTAGCGAATCTTGGCCCACCCTTACTCCCCCTCACGGATCCTAATGGAAAACGAATATCGCAAAGATAGACGCGCGTGCGCTCAGCATTGGCCACCGTCTTCTGCCCCCACTCCCTCTAATTGCTCGTTAGCGCGTAATTACTCGCCCGAAACAATAGCATTCTCCGCTCTCGTTTCTGCGGCTTCTTCATTCCTCCCTTCCTCTTCTCCTGCCCCTTGGAAGATGCACGCAATTATTTTGGCGCACCGCCGCTTCTCATTCGCCCGCATTAATTAACCTTGAGAGCTACGCGACGCGATTCCCAAGCGGGTTCGATTTTAATTTCTACGACGTTGACTAACTGTGACCAGCTGATCGCAAGCACGACGAATTAATACGCTCCTGTCATCCGCATTGGCACGCTGCCAATGGAAAGGTGGAGGGCCCATTGATGACATCGCATTGTACTTCGAGTTCCTGTACTTTGCTCGTCCTTCCTCTCCTACTTCTCCTTCTTCCTCTTTCGCGCGTCAGCGACGATAAGAGTGAACCGAATATCAATTTAATCGATGGACCTCGAACTTTCGCTTATGCGGAGTCCGTCAAGGTGGTGACTTAATTTTTAAGCTCCGGAGACGACGAAACAAACGACAATGAATTTAATCCATAGACTTATACTCATAGACCGAGCGTCCTGCGAGAGGCACTGAAGAGTACATTAAAACGAGAGAGCAATAGTCAAAGTGAGCGTGTCTCTGTCCAACAGGAGCTTTAGTGGGAGAATAAGGAGAAAAGGAGAAGAGCGTTTAGGGTGCTGTTTGCGTTATCTTTCTCTTCTTATTTTCCCTCTCTCTTACCACGGAGCGGAGAGAAGGCCTCACTTTTGCTATATCTCTGTCCTTCAGTGTAGTCTTCAACGCGCTCATAAGTAGACGCAGTCTATAAGTACAAGTCTATGATTTAATCGTCCGATCGTTCAATTGAAACAGTCGATGATTCGATCATCGAAGAAATCCACTGCTCCGGTGCTTTACTATCATTAGCTAGACTTCTCTTATACGGAATACGAAAGAACGAGAACGCGCGCATTACCTACCGCATTGCTCCGCATAGGAAGACCATCGGCGTATTCACCGCGTACCTTGCCGCGGATTGAGGCGAACTCGCTATGTAAATATTCTTGCTCATCGGCCATTCTTCCTTACCCGTATTGTTTGCGTATGCGTGCTAGGCAATCGGGACAAGCGCTTGTCGCATCGAACTCGAGAGGAACGATTGTATTGCCAGGAACGCGAGGTGGAACGTGACGTGGATAACGGAAATGGATCTTCTCCTAGCGTCTCCTGTAATTTGAAATTACACAATCCCTCTCATCCTGTGAATTCTTTCTTCGAGCGAAGGGAAGCACGAGCCTCCAGTAATTTTCCAACAAAGTATAGCGAGCAATCGTGAAGTGGAAGAGGCGATAAAATTCAATAGGTTCTTCGATAAATCGATCGGTATCGCGTTGACGCGTCTAAGAGAGACCAGAAGAAATGTTATTTCTCGTATTAACGAGCCCGTGCTCCTTACGCATCCTCGCTCGCGCGTCGCCCTCTCGCCCCTTGGCCCTCGGCATTCGATTCCCCGTCCGTCTGAGCAGCCACGGGTAATTCGTATTTTATTATTTGCATTGCGTTTTAGTGTGATGTCCCCGAGCAATAAAAGTGCGGACGAGGCCATAAACGATGCACTCCTGGAGAAGCTGCGGGCGCATGCCATCAAGCCGCAGGATGGCGGAGACGCGTTCAGGGCTGTCGCCGCCAAGATACACGCGCGGGTTACGTCCACAGGTGAGTATCTCGCGTCATTTCCTTTCTCCCTTTTTATCGCGCGCTACTTCTCCTTACGGCATTTCTAGGCGCGTGGGATATTGACTGCGAAACGCGAACGAATAATGAACGATCAGGTGTCCCGCTCGAGTACCGTCAAGAATTCCAGCAGAAGTCGAACGAATCGATTGATCGTGATCGCGACGAGATTTCATTTCACGAAGATCTTTTTTTCCTCCCCGATTTTATTACCCACCGTCCTATCGGGTCGCTGCACGATTCGCGACTACCATTGGGCGCGCTAATCGTGGATGCGGCAATAAAGTTTTAAACGAGCCGGGGAGAGAGATCGGATCCTCGAGAGATGGCGAGGGGAAATTCGTGCGGCCGCGAACCGCGCCTATTTTTAGACGGGGGCACATTAAGCCTGTATCGCGGAGTAATCGCGGCAGAACTTGTGCAATTTATCACCCGTATCCGCAGTGGCAGAGCCACGCTTCCTCCCTGCCTCTTCGTCGACGATTCCCGCCAGTCGGCGTGGCCAGAAAAACTCGTTTCCTCCAAAGCTCCCAGCTAAAAAAGCAGAAATATCGTGCGCCAGAGGATAGAAATACCTTCGACCTCTCGTGCGCCGCTTGCCTATGTTCAAAGGATTTTGGAAGACGCCCGATTCTCGAATCGTCGAGCAATGAGAATATCCGACGGTTCGCCGAACGGTGTGAAAAATTTTCCACGCGAAAAATTGACAGTAGCCGCGATGACCAGACCGCGTGGTCCCGTGCACCACGAAACCTTCTAGGCACAGTAATAGCGGAACGCGTCATCGTAGGTGCCGACTCGGACGTAAGTTGCAAAATTGCGAGGCTAAAATCCAGGTCGCATTGGAATATATGTATATTCCTTGAGCGCTTTCTCGGACTAGTTCTCGCGAATCTCCCTCACATTGCGACACGATCCTCTCGCGGCACATCGAAATTCGAAATTCACACGGAAGCGAGTCACTCCGATCGTCCAAATGCCGGGTGTCCTTTCTCGCTTGGATAAGCTTCGCGTTCCACGTGCCGTTACTACGTGTCGCATGCTAGGTTTACTTAAATATCCTCTTGGTCACTCGAGCGTCTCATCGATGATCGATAATTACCCCAATGAACTGCCTTTCCTCCCCTGACGCGTAACGGCCTCGCGGTAGGCTTGGCCAAGGGATTCCGCTCGGTGGGTTCACCTCGTCCACGTCGTTCGATTACGTCTACTCGATATACCCCGAAACTCTCGGACGATTCGCAAACAGGTGTGTAAACAGTCCGCGGGAACGGACCGTCGCGCTGGGTCAGCGTCATTCGTATTTTTAAAAAGGTCGATGAGCGGCCCCCGTGTTCTCGCGCGGACACGCGCCCGTTACGTAAGTAGTTTTCGGCAATGCTGACAGATTCGTTGGCCGTTCTCCAGGGAGCTATGAATCCGGACAATGCGAACGATCCCGAATACTCGCTCGCTTCTATCCTTCGCTTCGATCGCCTTCGTCGGCGGCACTGGAGGATTGAAATTGCGCCAAGTTGATAAGAACCTCCGGTACCATTGGCAGATATTTTTGCCGTGCCGCTGAACCTCCTCTCCAGCGTACTGCAATGTCGGTGCAACGGCGCGCGAGGTGGACTCGCTCGTTCCCGCAGGAATGCGACCGCGTAACGATCCCAGGATTTTCGATTCCGCGATGTCTTATTGAGTGATTTCATGGAGTCGCGTCGCGGTAATTCAGTTATCTCGATCCCAGGGAAATATCCTCGGAGGTTTGCATCCGCGGATAGTAATACGATTCGTCTGCTCCGTGAAGGCTCGCGGCGATCGACATTGTAGGAGGAACTTTTTTTTTAGCTTGCGCAGAATTCCTGTTTACATCGAACTCCAGGAGTTCGTTGACCGCTCTTTCGGTTCTCCGTCGATATTCTCGTAACTATCCGGAGAATCGAGGAATTTTCCTACTTCTCGTTCGATTGTTAAGAGGCATTCGAGGATGCACTTGGAACGCTTCGGAATAGCTTCTTCTCTCGTCGTATACCGTTCCACTTGTTATTATCATCAAGCATCTGTCCAAGTGCGTTACGACAGGGTTGCTAAACGCCAGCAGAGGTACTCCACCGTCCGATAAGTTGGCACGGGCATGCCAGTGATAGCATCGCGCCCCGGTGTCGTCTTCTTTTTCGCGGGCGGTGGTCATGGCATTGGTACCGATTGGCAGCGCGTCAAGTCTGAAATAGGAGGCGCACTTGTACGCCAATCCACGGTAACGTCTGGTATCTTAGCCGAAGGCATCGCCCATTGTTACTCACACCTGTCCGCGCTCGTGAGCACTTGCGGAGAAACCGTCTGGCGTTTTAATGTCGCGCGACGCGTTCTAACGCGATGGAACGCGCCTCCGGGTGCAGGCGTAGAATGACTATTTTTATTTAAACAAACTCGAGACGCGCGAGGCGTCCTTTCTGCATTCGCGGCACTTCCTCTACCGGTTCTATTTCTCATTCGGTGTGAATCGCGTGAAAGGCGAAACGCAAGCTCGTAAAATTGAATTTGTCGTATGAGAAAGCCCAGGTGGAGAATGGAGTCTGAAATTCAAGGCGTCGACGACGACACCGCGCGACATACAGAATGTACATTAACGAGTTCCCTAACTTCACTCCGTATCTCTTCCAGATCGTCGAATCAGGGAGCGCACGCTGGAGAAACTATGGCGCAAGAATTCCGGCGCAATGGAGGTGTTCCTTATGGCGCTCGAGGTAGTAAACCCTTTGCCACTAGTCTACGTTTCGCGCTTCGCTTCTCCCAATTTCGTGACCATATTTTCACCGCGCCGTGACAGTTTCTCGCAGTCGGGGATAGTGGGAGAAAGTTTAATTCTTCGCCGCGAAGGGGATGGAGAGATGTGAAATTTCCGAGTCACCTAGACGCTAATGGCGGACAGTTTCTGGTCGCAATTAAGCGGTCGACATAATCGCAGTGATAATGCTTGCTCACGAAACGGCGTGGTTTCGCTCGCATCAACACGTGGTCGCGCGCGCGCGCTTGCCATTGTCTGTCACTTTGAAAGGTCCCCCATCCAATTTCGCGGTGAACGAAGCTTGCAAAACTGGAAATCCGCTTGTTCCAATTCCCGATAAGCGGCACACGCACGCACGTCGATTCGAAGCAATTATTCGTACTACCGATTGACGTCGATCATTATTACGTGCGTAATTGCAGTCGTTCGAGCTGATCGTCCGACATGCTTCTGTCCGCGAATTGCACCGATGGAAATGTGATTGCGTGGTGAACGAAGCCTGGTGCGTGTTTCCGTGTCAAATCTTTTTGCGGGATAGACAGGAGAGCCCGCTCGGTGCCATAGGTTCTTTTTCGACCGATAAAACACGATACATGATTTGTAGGAATGCAAAATTCTTGAGGCATACTTTTAACGAACAAAATTGATTTTCTTCATAGCACTCAAAGGATCACGTGGCCAACTGCAGTATTGCAGGAATCCTTCACGAATGCATATCGCCACGGGTTTCTAAGGGAAAGACCAAGAACATTAAGAGCAAAACTGTCACGAGTAATAGCAACAGCCAAGTTTCAAAAACTTTAGCGATTTATGATCCCACAATACACTTAGCATTTATTTCTTTTGACAGGGATAAGCAGTAAAATGGCGATCGTTCAACTGATCAACTTAGGAATAACGCAAGTTCTGATCAAGCTGTTGACCTCTTTGCAGCACATAGACACTCTCACAACTGAGGTTTTGATACAAGAACTGCTCTGGATCTTGGGTCAGGTGAGTAATTTAAATTTATTAATTTTAACATAAACAACTGACTTTGCGAACGTATTCTCGTAGGTGGCGCAAAGGGACCAAAAATTCATCACGAAGATGAAGTCGTTCACCAGCGTCAAAGTATTTCACACATTATTCAAGGCGCACTACAGCAACAGCAAAACTGTACTGCCGTTGCTATTGATAATGAAAGCATTAGCAAAAAACTGTGAGTGATCTTGGAATATTCTCAAATCGAATAAATTCTGCAAAATTCAATATCTTCGTTTTGCAACTAGCATTCTCCGTGCAAATGTTGATCAAGGACGGAATTGCTTGTACATTCGAGAAAACGTTCGTTTGCGTGGGTTATTCGCCTCACATGAAGCTTAAAACGTTAATGGAGTGCCTAAAGTACTTTTCGATGAGCAGTAAGTACGATTTCCATCAGTCAAATCGGATTTCTTAGTAAGTATCCTGGATATATACTCGCGAAATTTTAAACGATATGGGCGTGCCATAAAACGGACTGGATATTATTCGCCATCTATGAGGTACCACGTGCGAAATATGTTATAAAATATCTGGCCATTGAAGCATACCATACTGTTCGATCAACACGTTGTGCAATATTGGGTGTGACGGGTGGAAAATAGAACTGACACTGAATTATTATCCCACCCCGAGACTTCAAACTTGATTGAGTAGTTCGATGATCTTGGAAGTAGCGGTGCAAGGGATTCATAAGAATTTTATTTTTAGAACTTTGCTGTACGAGGTTCGTCAAGGTTGGTATCGTGCATCTACTTATGCGGCTCTTCGAGCGATGGGAGAGATTCGACGGGCAAACCAGATTAAAAATTTGCAACAATGCACTGAACACATTGCAACATCTCTGTGTCATAAGTTAGTACCATGTTGAACTGTATATTTTCATAATTTCGTTAACTCCGTCCTGCAATTATCTTTAATTTGTAATTTATACGTCTACTCGTAAGTTTATCGAGCAACTATTTCATTTAGTAATTTACCATCAAATTGGCGCATTCTAAATTCGGAAAAAATGTTGCGCTGTGGGCGTGCGCCTATTCTCTTATCTTGTGTTATACTGTCCTTGATGTCCCACGATGTTTTACGCGTCGTTTTTACTTTTTCTTTTTCGCCGTCATAGAAGCTGGAAGGAAGGCTATCAAGTCGAACAATGGCCTACTGCTACTGTACCGGTTTTGCACCTATTGCCCCGAGGATAAAGCATACGACTGTCTACTCTCGCGAATATGCGGTATAATAAATCAGTGTGTGGAGAAGAGGGAATTGCCAGTACCCGAAATGTCTCCGGCAAGGTGAATGAAACGTTCAAGGTCCTCCCATGTCAATCGATCGATATCTTGTTCGCGAATTTACACGTCACGTTTCTATTAAGTGCTCTCAAGGTTCTTCTCCACTTTATAATCGCATCAAAATGCACACTACTATTAATAGGCACGTCTTTCTATTTTCAGATTTGATTTACCGGAAGTGCACATTAGAACGAACAGCGCCGAAAGCGGAAGTGACATCGATAGCCAAGTATATATTGCATAGTATTCATACTACAATGAATTCTATACTGGATTGACTTGGACGTGCCATTTTTCTCAGGCAAACAGCGTAGTATCTCTGGAGAAGCTTTACAGTGACGCGGATTCCGGAGACGAGGAGAGTGGTTCAATTCCAAAGCATATGCAGAGCAAAATGACTAGCGCGGGGGAAGACATGGACGAGAGCAAATTTTTCGCGGGAGTATTTACGGCGCAAAGATCGGAAGAGGATCTTATATGGTATTGGGAGAAAAAAGGCAATCTGAAAAATTCTATCTAGTAATCAATACCTGTTTCAGTTACCACGTGTACTTCAAAGAACTTGGTAGTCTTCAAGCGCAATTCAATATGGCACGGTCTCCGTCGATAGACGATCCTCTGGAATGTTGTGAAAAATCGGAAACCGACTATCAGGAATTACGACTGTCGTACAAACCCAGCAAAGCGAGAACTCCGCCGAAGGAAGCGACCACTACGCATGCCAGCTTGAAAACCTTTCAAGACATGTCGTCGAACATTAACGATCAACACGCCTATTGCATGATCGCTAGTAAAGCCAAGAGCGTGATCAATTTCGTTAAGGTTGCTTATCCCGATCTGGTCGGTGGCGACGGACTAGGTAAAACCGAGCCTCTCAACAACAAGGATCGCAAGGTGTGTCGTGCGAAACTTCTCACCTGCGTGGAACGGGGTCTCCACGCTGGTAGCATGATGCAGGAAGTTGTTTACGACCTGGATGCTGTAACGTCCAATTCTAGTATGCAGGAAAGTTTATCCGACAGATTGCTCTGCAATTGGGACGAGAATAGAATAGGAAAGAGGCAGGTGGATACCAAGCAGCTTCAATTCGAATCGAGATTCGAGAGTGGAAATCTGAGGAAAGTCCTTCAGGTATCGTAGGAGAAACGAATGTTTTTTCTAATCCATTCTTTCACGTTACACTTACACGGATCGTGTGATGCAAAGTCGATCACGACTTCTCTGTAACTATGGACCTTGCTTGCAGATAGGCTTGAGAGAGTACGATCTGATTCTAACGCCCGACGTGAACAGTGGATCTCGGCATCAGTGGTTCTACTTCGAGGTTTCCAACATGGAGGCTAATGTACCTTACACGTTCAACATAATCAACTGCGAGAAGGCCAACTCGCAGTTCAACTTTGGTATGAAACCAATCATGTTCAGCGTGACCGAGGCTCAGCTCGGTAGACCTGGTTGGATCAGAATTGGAAACGACATCTGTTACTATCGGAATTGTTATCAACGTCCCACCAAGGGAAAGTGTTATTTGACGACCTCCTTCACCGTCACCTTCCCGCACTCTTTCGACGTTTGTTACTTGGCATATCACTTCCCCTATACGTACAGCCAGCTAATGACGAATATCTGGAAATGGTCGAGAGAAGTTAGTGCGGCCAATGTCTACTTTCGCGCGGAACCACTTTGCGAGACCTTGAACGGTAACGAGAATCCATTGCTGACGATCACGTCTCCCGAGAGCAAGAGCAATCCTCTCCAGGTGACTAATAATAATCTAACGTGACGAAGAAACGAACTTAGCTACGCTCTATACCTCTCTTCGCCATTTCCTTTCTCCGACAGAATCGTAAAGTGATCTTTCTTACGTCGAGGGTCCACCCGGGCGAAAGCAACGCCTCGTGGGTGATGCACGGGACCTTGGAGATGCTCCTGAGCAACAGCACGCATGCCGTCAGCTTGCGTGACGATTATGTGTTCAAAATTGTGCCAATGCTGAACATCGAGGGTGTGGTGAACGGTTGGTGAGTCTCCAACTAACCATTATGTAACATATCGAATTAGTTAGAGATAAGGGGACACCAGAAAGGACGTTTATTCATGCGGGAATAGGTCTCCGTAGAAATGTATTCGTACCTTTATTAATGTTCAATTACACAGGTTGCAGATTCGCGCCGTCTTAATCGCGCGCTTGCCTGTTTAAAATTAATGGGTGAATGATCGCAGCAGCTAGGGTGAATTCATCCACGATGAAGGATCGAACGTGCGAGAAGGTCGTACGTTCCATCTTCGTACATCCGGATGACGGAAACGTTTCTTACTCTCGTCGTGTCCTTCGCCCTCGTGTAGAACGAGGACGGGACAGGTGCTCTTCTTAAAAATAAAAAGAGAGACTGCTCGCGCGGAACGTTTCGTCTTGCGGATGTACGCGCGACGATATATTTCTAAAGAAGAAACGATAGTCTGGTTACGCGGGTGAATTTAACGTGGCGCTAGCGGACCCCCAGCCCCCACACCATGAAATGAGCATGTGAATACTATATACTCCTAATTACGTGATCGTCCTTATTCCCCTTTCCCTTTCTTCCGGCTTTTTATCTTCGAATGAATTCGATCGCGCTAATGCCTGAGATCCCATTAATGACGAAATTCTCGAGGTGATGCTTGATTGTAAAGTGGAAAGTGAGAGGAGAAGGATAAGAGGGAGGAGAGTAGAGGTGGTCGCGTGTTAATCGATTGTGACGTGAATTGTAATGTCCGCCGGCGCCACTGCACTACGATTAAAGATCGATGCATCGATCGATCCTGGTAATGCACTCTCGAGATCGCGAGTGTCGTCTAAAAGGAAGAATCATCGAAGGGGAAGAAAGAGAGAGATTCGCCGATGTTAGTCCATTCTCGATCTACATCTCCTGAAATAGGGATTACATAATTGAATGATCAACTCGATACGACTCCGCATTCGCCAATTGACTCCTGAAAATTCACCAAAGACATTAAAGGCACGTTTTGTTCTGAACGACATTTTCTTCCCCATTCGAAGATCTCGAAAACTCCAGGCGATCTCGATCGCGCTAGACCGCGAATCGCAACGAACGATGATGATCGATGACGATGACGATGAATCGCGACGCGTCAAACGCGCCCTTTATTCCGCCTGGGCGCCCTTCGAACGCCACCGGTTCTACGCGTACATTATATAAAACTAGAGCTTCCTTTCGTTAAAATTCTCCAATACGATCCTTCCTTATCGCCTACCTGTCTCCGCGCTTCCGCAGAGACTAATAATAATAATAATAATAATAATATTAATAATAATAATAATAATAATAATAATAATAACGCGCTTCGCTGATGCCTAATTAAAAAGAGTTAAGAGTAGTAAAGCGTTACTGGGACGGAGGGTTTAATACTTTGCCGTTGGTGCGCACTTTGATGTTGTACCTGTAGGCCGGTTCCGCCTCCGGCAGTATCGTGCTACTGTCGTCGTCCTGATCTTTAGTCATGGGCGAGTCCGCGACAATGTCCGGCTGATCGTTCGCGTAATCCTGGACGGTGTCGTAAGGCCCGATCGTGTGAGCGTCCTCCAATCCGTTGTTGGGCAGTTCGGTTTCCGATGGCACCTCACTGTAATCCGAGGACTCGCGATGCTCGAGCCTCGAGTCCAAGGACGAGGATCTCGAGGACGTACGAAGGATCTCGTGGGTCTCGAGGCCCTCGAAGACGTTGTCTTGGCGGGACTGAGGTGCTCCGGAATTGTCGGTGAAGAGGCTCGCGATGTCGGGGATGTGATCGGGCCTGGTGTCCTCCAGCTCGGAGCCAGCCTGCCGTTCCTGCTCACCGTTCACGATTGACGACTCAGAAGGCTGTTGCTGTTGCTGTTGATGATGCTGATTGCCGGAGGCGGGAGAGGCCGTGGTCATTAGCCTGCTGACGACCGGGTCCTCGGGTAATTTATCCTCGCTCAACTCCTCAGTCTTTTCGCTACGCTGCTGTTCCTGCTGTTCGACCTCCACATCCTCCTCTTGCTGCGCCTGCTCCTCCTCCTGCTGCGGATGCTGCTCCGCTTCCTCTTGCTGCTGATCCTCCTCGTGGTGCTCCTCCTTTTCGTCCAATGATGTCGTACCGTCGTCGAGGCCGCTCGTGCTCTGATTGTTGACGTTCTCGTCGTGCCGATCGTCGGTGTCGTCCTGAGTCTGCTGATGGTCGTCGACCTGGTCGTCGCTGGCTGGCGGCAAGGTGGTCGTAATGTAGGGTCTGCGGTTTCTGGAATGTACGTAGGACGGGGGTGTCCGTGTTTTTTTCTTTTGTTTTTTGTGGTCGATCCATCGCAGTGGTTCTTAGAGACTCGACACTTCGTCAGGAAGAGAAATGCGATGCGGTCGAAGCGTTTTTCGCAATTGTTGAATTCGTTCCGATTCACGTACTGCCGCATCGTCTTCCTCCGAATTAGTATACGAATATTCCACTTTCTTATTTCTTCTTCATCGGTGGATTATTCGATTGTGTTAGGGTCTTACGATACTAGAAGCTCTTAATTTCTAATTAGTGGAAAAGCTGGCGGTCGCTCGTTTTAGCTTGTTACTATTCTAGGAAGCTTCTATGAATTTAAAGAACTAGGAATACAACCTGTCGCGTTACGGCGAAGCGGTGCTAGGGGCGTGTGCAAGCTTTCCCAATTGTGTGCGTGGTGTTTAGTGAAGAGTAGTCTGCAGCGAGAAGCGAGAGTTAGAAAGCAATATTCCGAAATCTCCAAATTTTCACATCGAAACGTCTTTCCCAAAACGTATGATTCTCATGACGAAAAAAGAACTCTGGTAGACGAACTCGAATGCACGCCTTAATTCAAAATGATCCTCGAAGCAATCGTTCCCTTTCGTCGACCTCGTTAAAGTTACTTAATGTCATCGATAAAATCCGGTAGCATTAATCGCGCGCGTAAGCGATAGATCGTCCTTGAAATCGAACGAGCTCTGGTCCATCGCGGACTCCTATCGTAATTGCCATGGACGCGGTGAAACTACGAAAAGAAGCATTACGGGCGGATGCGGGAGCCGGCGCGTTCGGGGTGTCTCGTTATCCTCGCGGCAAGGAGGACCAGAAGGAGAAACATAAGGAGAAGAACGAGAACGAAAAGAAGAGGAGGAGGAAGAAGAAACATCTTCGCTCGCGATTATAATCGATAAAAGTTTTACGCGCCATGTCGGTTCGTCACAACCCTCGTCCCATCATCCCTCTCGACGTCAGCCGTAACCAATTGCTGTCCGTAATTACAAAAGTAAACGTCCGGCATACAAAGCCCACGATTGAATTTATCACCCGGCCACGAGAGAGTGACTCGCGCGCGTTACTCCCATAGACAGCCTCTGACGAAATGGAGCAAAAATTATCTATTGCGGTACACCGAGTTCTTCGTCTCGATCTCCCCATTTATGTTTCTCCCCTCCTCCTTCTCCTCTTCCTTCCTCGTACACCTTTCAATATCCATCGATTTCGAGGCAAGCCGAGGTTGCTCGTTCATTGGTCCGAGGCCATCGGAAATCGTCACCGATGCATTTGCATATCTTATCGCATCCTCATCCCTCCTTCTTCTCCTCTTTCGCAAGCCCTTCTCCCCCTTCGCGGAAATAAAACGAGATTCACCTCGAACGCATTCTTCGCATCTTCTCCTCCACCCTCGGCCCCTTCTCCTCACCTCTCCCGTTTCCCTTCCTCTTTCCGGGCGAGCCCTATAAAACCCTTTCTACCACCGATCTCCTCTCCCTTTTTACCGTCTCTCCTCGTGGCAGTTCTCGTGTATCTCTTTGTGACAAGTATTATCTCACCTCTTACCCCTGAGTCGCGGAGACTGGAATGCTGCCGTAGTTGTAGTAGTAGCATCTCGTTTGCTCGCAGATGAAGTCCTTCACGAGGGTGCAGTCCTGAGCCTCCCAGCTAAGCGTGGGCGCCATCATCGCGACGCATCCGTCCGCGCTGCCACTGTCCCCGCTGCGAAAAAAGATAAAAAAAGGAAGTGCAGGCGATGGGACGAATTCTCATTTTGGTATTCTTTTTTCTCTCGTTGCCAAGCACCTCTCTTCTTTCCGTTCTTTCTTCTTCTCGGTCTCTCCTTCGCCGTCTCTATTCTCGGCTCGTGCCCGCGCGGTCTAGTCATTAACGATTCCGCGCGCGCGTATCCGGGGAACCGCGGAGGAAGTGTCGACGATTATTGCCTCGTAGGCAACGGACGACCCTCGGTGCTCGTAGTTGGTCGTTTGCCGTTGTCCTTATCGTCGTCGAGCTTGTCGCGTGAAAAATACTCCTCTCTCCGCGGACCGGTAGTTAATAACGATGCCAGAGGGAGACCCGTAGTTGGATCGGACTGAGCGGAATCCTTTTTTTCAGAAATTTATATTCTCGCCTCTATATTTAGATAGTACGCCGCGACGTGGAAAACTCGAACTATTGAAATTCCGCGAATGTCGAGACTTCGGAATTCGTCCGAGGTAGACGCAATTGATTCGCGGCCTCGCGGATTGGCTCGCTCGTGCGGGGTAATAATTTCTCGAGAATTGCGATTCACGCGCTCCTCACCTTTCGCGTGCCACTCGTTGCGGTTCGGTGCCAGGCGGTACGTCGACGGGTCGGTTGCCAGGTCGTTTGAACATGTAGTCGAAGGTGGCGTTGAAGGGCAGGCCGCTGCTCATCCACAGGAACATGTCCGTGCCGAGTTTGTTGCCGGACGTCCAAAAGTCGTACTTCGTGTATCCGGCGTTCTTCAGGTACTGCGTCATGGTGTCCGCCTTCTCCTTCGTCTCGAATGACGCCAATTGCAGTCCCAGAGAGCGGCAGTACTGATACGCCAGGAAGTAGTTGAGCTCGGGACTGTAGGGATTCATTCGCGAGACGAAGTACTGCACTCCGTCCAACTGGATCGTCGTGATCCTCTGGGCTGTAAATTTAGCGAGAGATTGATTAGAGAGTTTTGTCGTGCGAGGAGTTACGGTAGTAGCCGGAACCGTAGCGCATCGTTAACCCTCGGACTGATATGGGCCAAAACACACATTTACGATTCGCCCGACCCTTTCGAATGCAATTAACGATTTACGTCTTTGGATGGCGAAATTGCGAAAGAGAAATCGTTACGGACCCCTTTAACGACCGTTTACCGGGTTTTAAATAACTTCGCGGCAAGCGGACGCGCGAATGTCGAATTGCCAATTAGTCGGTGTGACAATTTTAATTAATTGAATACACGAGGGGAAATTGGGTCGCGTGGTCGCGTCACGTGCGTCACGGAGCCGCCTACGACTAGCATCGTGCGAGCGTAAGAAGATATTTTCAGGCACCGTGCTACGCGTGCTGTCGCGCTTAATGTATTCCAGCCGTATACGAGCGAAATTTGAATGTCCGCCCGTCGTGCATTAATGCACGTTCGCATATCGACGACAAGTGTTCCCGGACGCTGGCGGAATTCGCGTCATTGTTATTCGCCTTCGGAAACCCGAATATCTCGTCGACTTCCGTCCTCATAAATAATATCCTCGAATATTCCACGACGGATCACTCTACCAGAACCCGGGGATTCTGGAAAATGGTGCGGATTATAAACGATCGAGTACATCGTAATTTTATTGTACCAATAACTCGACCCGTTAATTACTTTCGTGAAATTTATGGAAACGTGGAAACAATTTTGATTTACCCGCGGTAGTAATTCACGGTAGATCTACCCCATGCGGGATGAATTCAAAAAATGATCGTTGACTTCTAACGGCACTCGAGTGCCGCTAAGATGTTGTCTCGCCAGAAGAATTTCGTAAGACCGAATGCGTAAATGCGCGCGTCCGTTACCGATCAAACGAGGACGTCAACTTGTCAAAAGTCACCATGCTTGATTCTCAACCGTGCGCCCGTGACGGTCTAGCACGCCAGTAGATGAATAAAGAAGGTTCTCCTTTCACGCTCCGGTATTATCTCATCGGGGCACGTCTCCGCCATTGACTTCCGACCGGGCCACAAATGGCATCACCAGACGCGGAAAAAATCGTCCCGTGAATTCTAATCTACTAGGTGTTCCATTTTAGCGCGCCTAGCCGTTGCAGGAGAGACCGTTATGTCTGAGAATTGCGCTCCATTCGAATGCAAGTCGTGCTTTCCTATAAAAAAAAACCTTCCCTCTTTCCTTCACGAAGGAGAGAGATTGCTACCAAAGTTTACACTTATATTTTCTTGACGACGTACAAGAATTACTTTCCAAACGCTTAATCGCCAGTCATCGATTTGGAGCGGGTCCGGGTACGTTAACGGAATTCGATCGCATCATCGAGAATGACTTGGTAAAAGCTTCGACGGCAGAACCCTGCCGATTCCGCGCGCAAAAACATCGCTCTCGTCTAGGAAGCGTCGAGCCGGCCTTCGGCACGAGCGCCGAACGACTTCCCGCAGTTTCACGCCGTGCTCCGCAATGACGAGCGGGCGCCTTTGTGAGAGAGTCAAAGAGAGCGGAGAGGGCTGTTCACACGAGCACAGCGCACGAGTTCGTTGAACCTTCGACGGGTTATTTGGTTAACTGTACTAGAAATTACGAACGGTCCTTGTGGGCCTGATGAGAATGGGCCCCACGACGATAACCATAGAAGAGAAAAGAAAGAAGGGCACCGCCTTCTTTATTCGAACACGGGCGTACCTGCCTGCTCCTTTCGCCCTTGCTCGAGCGGAGTCGCGAGGAAGCAGGTAAGAAAGTGAAGCTTACCCTGGCGCATGGGAAAAACGTTTCTCCGCGAGACTATCGGAATGCTGCTCCCGAAGCTCGAAAGTACTCGCGAGCGAGAAACTGTAGAAGTGGCGGGCAAAACTGGCGCGTCTCTCGGAAGAATGCGGCTGGCGTGCATTTGCGTACGGCGCCGGGCGGGACGGCCCGGTTATTATTAGAAGTGCGTATCTGGAAATAAAATCAGGAGGAAGACGAGGTGGAGAGTGGGCGACGAGGAGGAAAGGAGCGAGAGGAGGACGAGGGGAAGGTGGAGTACTCCGGTAGGGCGCGTCCGGGAGTAAAAATGTTTCGGATCGCACGACTGAGCAGTCCGTCGGTGCAGGTGGTGGTAAACGACCTGAAGTCCTTGAGACGTCTGCCTCGCGCGGTGCCTCGCGAAGCCGAGCAAAAAGTGCACAACTAGCCCGCCTAACTACACCTTCATTCACGTAATGCCCTGTACACACAGACGCACCGCCGCGGCACGGGAGGGCAGCAGAGGGAGTCTAATGAATATGAATTACAGGAGCGAGAGCGGGGAGAGAAAGCGAGAGAGAGAAAGAGAAGGAGAGAGAAAGAGAAGGAGAGAGAGAGAGAGAGAAGGAGCCTTTAATATTGGGATGTTAAGGTCTCCCTCTAACCATGGGTTTCGCCCGGTGGAAGGCGAACTGCAGACCTTGCAAAGGCAGGAGCTTAAGATCACATTAAAGCAGGCAATTTTTGAAACGACGATATCCAATAATCGGGCAACTGAGGCCTTCCAATTTCCCGGTGCCGGCCAATCGCGAACGTGACAGAAGCGATTTATTAATCGCGCGAAGCACTGCGAGAGTGCACCGTGCATCGTGCGGTATCGCGCCTCCTTCGATTCTCTTTCGAAGCAACGATTTCTTTGCGCCTGCTACACCTTGAACAGAGGGAGGAACAAAATGCTACTTGGTCTCGTGTGCGCGATCGTCGAACCTTCGTATTTCCGCCGTGGTCTCACAATGCACCGGACGTCGTGTACGCGCGCGTACCTACCTTGCATGGAAAACGAACGAGAGAAAAGACGGGAACAAAGATTCGCACGGGGGCACAAAAGTGTAGCGCGACCAGAGCGCGAGGGACGGACGGGGCATCGACAAGGCTGTCGACCGTGGTTTTTTTTTAAAGAAGAGAAAATAAATGACGAAAGAAACAATCGAGCGGGGAGTTTAAAATACGTTCGACCGGTCACCGACCCCGTGGAATTTTGTAACAAATTACATTGTACCTCGAAAATAAAATCAACGCGATACGTTCTAGGCGTTCGATAATTGTTTCAATTTCACGAGGTAGGTACTCACGTCGGGGCAGCGACAACGAATTCTACAGTGTACTAACCCACGAATATACAGTACGATCACGATCGTTCGTTTAATATCCAGCCTGCTCTCGAGTATTCGATCGAGTCACTTCTCTCAGCATTCATATATTCACCCTCTCTGTCTCCCTTTTTCTCATATTTTTTCCGCTCTCTCTCTCTCTCTTTCTCTCTCCCTCTGTGGTCAGTCATACCGTTTCGCCTCGCGACCCCAGCTACACGTCCGTGTCAATTACGTGGAAGAAAATTTCTGATCTTACTGACCTGACGCGAACGCCGCGACGGCGAGCAACACCAGGGCGATCTTCATGTTGTGACGCTTGCGGAGCTCAGAAATCGTACGAATTCAAACAGCCGCTTCCGTTTCCGACTCTCTCTCCGACTACACCGGATGTTAGTGTTAGGGTCGCGTTCTCGGACTGGCCTCGCGCTGCGCCGGGGGCCCCCTTAAGAGTCTTCTGTCCGGATCCCGGGGGAGGGGGTCGTTGAAGATGATTCACAGGCTAACCTAGAGCAGGACGAGAGAGGCGAAGGGACTCGAAAAAGAAAGGAACAGAGAGGAGGAAGAGCCGGAGAAGAAGAAGATGGGATGGAGGGAAATGGTGGAGGGAGAGGGAGATCGAGAGAGAGAGAGAGAGAGAGAGAGAGAGAGAGAACGAGGGAGTGAGGCAGCAAGAGGAGCAGAGTGGGAACGAGGGAGCCGGTGAGAACGAGAAAGAGAGAGAAAGAGAGAAGAACGAAGAGAGAAAGAGAGGGAGGGGGAAAGTGAGCGGGATAGCGCGGAAATGGCGATGAGAATGTCGATGAGTATGATGACGAGGATGACGAAGGCTGTGACGACGGGCTCGACGGGGACGAAGCCGCGTACCGAAATGAATTCGCTCTGCGGCCTCTGTGCGAAAAAAGCTGCAGATGGTAGAAGGCCGAGGATGAAAAAACCAACAGCCCAGACGACATCGCGCTCGATGCACCTCGTTCGTTGACACGCTCCAGCCTCCTCGAGCTAGCTCAATTCCGTTGAACCTAGACGCAAATCATTCGCAAAAACATTAAAGACGTCTGACTCGAGCGGCTCGGAGTCTTCTTGCTTCGCGTGCAAAAATATCCGAATGAGCGCCGTCACGCTCTCCGTCGCGCGAGAATAATTCTTATTCGCCGTATTCTATTCTCCTCTCTTTTATCACGCTCCACGGAAGCGCCACTTTTCATTCTCGCGTCTCGTGCCTGCTCCGCTCGTTTCTCTCAATCACCGCGGCATTTAAATTCAAAAAGATTCCACCACGCAAATATTCTATGATCTAAAGCCGCTTACCTCCCTCGGGCGAGCAAAGGGGAAAATCTATTACCGCGCATAATTATCGTTCCAAGTTGTACGATTCACTTGGCCCTCATTGTTATTCCGATTTAATTGGCTTGTATGTATACTGTTTGCCTATCAGGTACCTACCCTTTCTCTCGCTCGCCCAAGGGCCCAAGTCCACCTCGAGCGTCCCGCTAATTATCAGCGCCTCGGTAATTACACAAGTTATAACGACCGATACGATGTTACGAGTAAACAGGCGCTTCGAGAGTTGGGGGTGGGAAGGGGTGAAAGGAGGAGGAGGGCTCCTACGTTCGCTACGCAGCGACGTAGCGGAGAGGATCGCAGAAGATCAAAAGCATCGCCTCCAGGCCTCGTAGAGTGTGTATACCGAGTTTGAACCGGTTCCCTTGTTAAGCCCTTGGCACCCGTCGATTCTTCTGGCTTCGCTCGTCTCGCGGTGAGACTTTTTTAAGGTACTTAAGGTACGCGACCAATGGAATTCCGTTTCAGCCCCCGGTTCTCTCTCGTTCCACTTTCCTCCGCTTTAAATCTCCTCGAGTCCCTGAAACGCGCGTCACGCTCCGCGGCTACTGGAACCTTCTTCTTACCACCCGAGTCCTCGCTATCGACCTTCCTCCCTTTCTCCTTTTCGCTTTTTCTCCATCCTCTCCTCGTCCTTCCCTTCATTCTCCCACCCCTCGCCCCTCTATTATCTCGCGACAAGACTACGCCGGAGGAAAATTCGCATTACCTCCGATATCTTCTCCCGACCACGAAATTGAGATTTTATTTTTGCGCGAACGTCCACGCCGCCATTGAAAGTCTCTCGATTGCTCGCCAAGAACGTTGCCACGCTGTTTCCCTTTCCGTGCGCCCTCGCGACTTCCTCGAAGTAAGCGGAGGTAATCGCGTAGCTCCCTTTGATATTCCGACCGAGAAAAGATTCCGCTTTATTATTTAGTATCACCTTCCTACGCCTCCCGCAATGGAATCCCATTTTAGCGTCTTCGCTGTGGGTCCGCGCGTTCCGGAGGGCCCGGGAGCATATCGGTAGGCGGTGAGGACTCCCGGAGCACACCGCAAAAAGGCACGCGGTGGTCTCAAGCTCAAGGTAGGCTTCATTTCTCCGCCGCTGCGAGCGGGCTATTCTCTCGCGTGCGCGCGTGGAGCGAGCGAGAAGGGATCAGCTGCTCCTGGAATATACCCCGTCCTGAACTTTTCTCGATCTCCCGCACGTCAGACTCGACCGCCCTGGCTGTCTCGCCCCCGGTCACTTCTCGGTTACGATATGGAACCGGTACGAGTGGGCCTCTCTGCACCCAGAAAACCGACGTGCCTCCTGCTCTTCTTTCCCCTTCGCCTTTTTACGACTCTCCTCCTCGTTCTCTTACTCCTCCTCCTTCCGAGCATGCATCGCCGGATCAATGATCATCCGCGACGCGCTATTTCTGTTACGAAGCGAGCTGGCAGACAGGATCAGGCAAAAAGGACCTCGCGTGACATCCGAGACCTACCGCACCAAGGAAACTCCACGGACGGTTCCCTCTCTTAAGCGTCTCACCACACCTCCGGGTCTCTCTCTCTCTCTGTCTCTCTCACACCCATATATACACACACTCTCTCTCTCTTTCTCCGTCTCGCGCGCGCGCTCGCGCGTTCTCCACGCACGAAAGGACGATCCGATCTTAATGAGAGGCTACAACCCGCCGATTTGCTCTCCGCGCGATGTCTCGCGTACCCGCCGTGCGCGACCGGTGAATCATCGTCCGCGCTCGGTCGAAGGAATGATGGATCGCGGATCGCGCGAACGTGGATGGGAATGCGAATCGGTTGAATTTTCCGTGCGCGCCTTCTCGCGCCGGTCTTCCCTTCGCAGCCTACGAACGGAATACCGATTGATTTAGGCTCTTTGAGCAGAGAGTTGAAATCTGGTCGATTTTAAATCTTCCATCTCTCTCGAAACTATCCAGGATACCCGGAGAATTAAAGGATCCAATCCTGAAAGTAATCCGACGACTTGAAGCTTTACGTTCTTTGAAGAAACGGAGAACGTCGCAACTCTCGATGTCCCTGGGCTGAAGGAAGCTCCGCGGCGAAACGTTCTGGGCACTGTTCGTTATCGCGTGGAACACGCTCTAAGCTCACGGGGAGGATAATTATGGGCGAGTGGTCGGAACGAGAGATCCGTGTTCGCGGGACGACGATAGGCGCCCCTCCATCGAAAATCGTAAACTCTCCGGTGAGGTGGAAGAAGGAGAGAACGAGGCAAGGGACTTATAAAGCTTATGGGACTCCCTCTCAACGTTCGTTAGGCTCGGTTCCACGTCGTTAGTCAGTTGGTTCACGCTAGAAATTCGTATCCCGCGTGACCCAGGGTCACGTTTAGGAGGTCACGTTCCCAGGGGGGCATCCCCGTGGGAATGCGGCGAGTGCCACTCAGGTCCGGCAGTCTACGAGGATCTCATCGTCCACCTCCCCTACCTCATACTCCTTCGCTCTCCGTATCGATGGGTTGTACGAAAGCAGAAGCTGGATCCTGGATAAATAAGTGATCCACCGCCACCAGCACCACCAGCACACCACCAGCACGACCATCGTGGACGACTATCAGGGCTATCGCCACCAGCGTGGTTGCGTCCTCGTCCTTCTCCTCCCGTCCTCTCCGCGCTAAGGAGATGCTAGGAACAACTTTTCACGGCGAGCCGAGGGACTTCGTGCCTCTTTTTTTTGCGAAAACAAAAGCAAAGAAGGACGGGAGGGAGTCCGAGGCGGGTAGCGGCAGCAGCACTGGCAATGGCAGAGAGGTGGAAGAGGAAGAGGAAGAAGGAGAAGAAGAAGAAGAGGAGAATAAGGAGGAGGAGGAGCAGGAGGAGAATGAGGAGAATGAGAAAGAGATGCTGCTGGGTGCCGACGGTGGTGATGAGGATGATGGTGGTGGTGGTGAAGGAGAGAAGGTAAAGAGGGTGGCAGAGTAAGAGAAGCGATGCTGCAGGGGGATTCTCGGCGAGGTCTATTTCAGGCCCTGCCAGCAATCGCTGGGTAAGGCCCTCCTCTCCCTCTCTCTTCCTCTATTCCTCTATTCCTTCCACTTCTCCAGGTCCCTCCTTCTTTATCCCTCGCCGCATGCCGAGTCCCTCGCTTTTAGTCCCGTGAGCAGCCTCGGAGACGCCGAGACGATCCCAGGGAACAGCCCATAGGGCCCGAGGGCCCAACTCTTCTTCCATTTTGATACTTCTAGGACAGTGGTCCTCATCGCCTTCGCAATTCCTCTCGCCCCATCCCCAGCCGTGTCTAAAGATAGATCGAACGATGATTCTTCACGGGGATCATCCACGTTCCGAACGAGGCAGGAGCTCGCGCGGGGCTACTTCGCCTCAGACCCCTTGGGACCGAACCACCTCCAGGGTTTTATTCTCGTCCACTACGGCCCTTCCTCTCGTCCTTCCTTCCACTCGCCACCTAAGATGCTCCTTTCCTTTCAACGCGAGAGAAAATGAGCGCTACCTCTCCTACTCTTCTTCCGCCGCTTCTATTCCTTCCCGCGGTTGGCGGAAGTCACGGACAACACTCGTCCCGAGAAGAAGGCGCGCGCTAAGGTACCTCGTCGTGGAATCGATATCTCTAAAAGTGAACGACTATTTTTAGATGGGACAAAGAAACTATGGCGCGTAGGTAGCCTGCTCCTAGAGAATCCAATTATGCTTACGAGCAAGGGGAGAAGGGCAAGGCCCGCGGGGAAAGGATGAAAGGGGGTCGGTGGAGGGAGGAGACAAACGAGAAGGAGGTTTTGTTAGCGCTGCGACGATGGGAGACGATGCTCGCGAAACGTCCTTGCGTGCAACCCTCCACCCTCGCTCTCCTCCCCCTCGCAATTTTTTTTCTCCGCTTTTTCCGCCGACTTCGCCGCGCGCTGGCATCTCGCGGTCATAATTCAGTTAGTATCGAGACGGTCTATCGCCCGTGGTATTCCTTTTCGACACTCACAGCGGGACAGTGATTCTCAGGTGTTTCAAGGGTGTTCCGAGCACTCCGGGGCGGGAACGAGGATTTCGATCGTGTCCGTCGATAGGTGCCCACCCCCGAGGGGCGCGAGAATATTTCGTGTAATTAATTCTCCTGGCGATATCGAGTCGCGGGACCAAATTACCATTGTCGACGGGTACACGTGAACATTTCATTTCTTTTCCACGGTATTTGTCGCGGGGTGCGTTATGGGAATGCATCGACTCTCGCAGATCTTCAAACACCCGTGGGTTGCGATGCGCGAGACATTACGAGCCACCACGCCAGGAGTCAATAATTTTGAGAAACACGTTTACGCTCGTGGGTTAACAACTCTTGCCACGCGCGCCATGAATCGTCACCTTCCGAGACCTTCGCGAATGGGAATGGCGAACGTGCACGCCTCCCGCGTTTTATTATCGTTAATGCGTTCGTAAGTTCGATAGCTAACGCGCGAAACGCAAGTTTTATCACGTCCCTCGGCCTCCTGCTGCCTCTTTCCCTCGTTTCGCACCACCTCGTAAAATATTGGTCCCGCCTCGGTGCACCAACGCGTGGGCACTCCCGACGAATTCAATAATAATCGCGACACGATGGCCTGATCCTTCGATCGACGGGACATTAATTAGGGGCTTCGGAGTGAAACATGCAGTGAGAACAAGAAGCAGGAGGTTGGGGGGGCGTTGAAGGGATCAACGTTGAGAACACCGCGTGCTACCGCGCGCGGTGGCCCTCGCGCCGTCGTCGGTCCCACCGGGACGGACCCTGCTCATCGATTACGTACCCACGCCTTGTTATGTACACGCTGCCTCGCGGATATATATTTAGACAGTTCGTTTCCCGTGGGGCTTTAATGCGATTATACGGCGTGCACCGCATCAGCCCTGCGCTTCACCGGGGCGACGCGACGCACCGCATAGGATACATGCCAGCGCGCGCTTGTTGGCCGCGCGAGGATGCAAGGACAAACACGATGAAGAAAAGTAAAACGAAGGGAGAAGAGAGAGAGAGAGAGAGAGAGAGAGAGAGAGAGACGTAATCCCGCATCGCTCGGTAAATCATCGTCACATCGGCTCCCACCCCCCTTTTACTTGTCTTCCCTTTGTGGTTGTTCACTCCTCCCTCTCTTCAACGTCGCGAGTTATCTTCCTCGGTCTTCGCTAACCCTTGTATCCTATCTTCGTGTTTTTGCACCTTCACCATCCCCTTTCCTCGCCTTTTTAGTATTTTTCGTTTTTTTTTCCTTCGGCTTCCCCTTATCCTCCGAGATCCTCTTCTCAATAGGCGAGGTCATGAGCATCTTATTCGTCGTTCGCGACCCACGACGGTTATAAATCTTCATCGAGAGGGCCAAACCCGTTTCGAAAAGTTATCACCGAAAATCCATCTCGTGCCTTCTTCGCTTGTTCGTTCCTCTTGCTCGGCTCCTCTCTCCAGCCCTCCGATATTTGGCAGGACCCAATTCATGGACTACGCTTCTTCTTTTTTACATTTCTTTTTTTTTTAAGTCTCCTGGCACTCCCCTCCCCCTCCGTCTCTTCTTCCACCTCTATTCCGTCGTCGCCGTTAGATTATAGTTTCTGGGTAACGTGACGCATCGCAACGCGAAGGCAGTTCCTCTCCCTATCCCGCCTCCGGCTAGGCTCTAACCCGTACGGATCTGTTAACCGGTACCGTCCAGAAAAGAAGGCCCCCGGGGCCCTAAATTAAATCTCTCCTCGGATAGCCGCAAAATTTATCTCCCGCTCGTGCGAGGACACGTTCGTTACGGATCCGGGCGTCCCGAATGAAAATCTTCCATTCTCTCGTCTAGGCTATTTTAAAACGCGCCGGTGTGGCACGTGGAGAAGAATATTCGCGGGTGATTAGAGTCATATCTGAAACAAATTTCACAAGTTAACCGCGCTTTCGCGTCGATGAAGCGAGGGAACGAATTTTTATATTTTATTTCTTCAAAATTCCTTCCACGTTCTTCCGCTCACCCTCTTGGAAAGTCACGAAGTAACAACTAAATGGGAAATCGCTTCGCAAAGTATCGATCGTTAATATCGCATTAAACCGAACGATCGGCATCGTTTACTCTAGCGACAAAATTGCGCCGTACCCGCTCGGACGATTACCGCGATTCGAGGAGCAGGATCGCGTCGAATACGTCGAAAGTACCTTTTCGCTCAAGAGAAACGGGCACTGCGCCGCATTCTTCCTCTCGTTCGACAGAGAGACGATGGCAAAATGAGGCGAAGCATTTCCACCGGGCCCTTCGTCGAGCTTCGAAGAAACGGCCGTGCGGCGTAGAACCTCGAAGACGACGGAGGTGGAGGAGAACAAGGAGGAGGAAGAAGAAGCGAATGGATTCGTTCCTTCCCCCTTTTCTCTTTCCACGTTCCGCCTCTCCCTCGTCTCCTTGCCCTTTCGCGCTCCTTGCGCGCTGACCGCTCGTAAAAAAGGGTCGGTGAGGCCTTGGGATTGGCGAAGGAATGCAAATCGGAGGGAGCCGGTCACGAATATTCTAATGTGCAGTTAGCCCTTGCCCAACCGCGAGCGAACGGCCCAAGCCGAGCGCACGAGCATCACGCGTCGCGTACGTCATTTCTGTTTCCCACCTATGGAGCGTGTGCCACCGAGACTCGCCATTCCTCCTCACCCTTCGCGCTTCTGCCTCTTCGCACCTACGAATTCTCGCGGACGAATCGCAGGTTCGTGAATTTTCCTGGCGAATTTCAAACGCTCACGGTCGTAGCGGAGGCGCATTCTGTAAAGAAGAATTGCGCACGAGGTTAGTGGAAACTAATGTCCCGAGTAGTCACCGTTACCAACGAGCAATCCCTTCTTCGTCGCGACAAGGAAAAATCGTAAGTTACTCGTCGCCCTATCTCACCGGAATGCGCTCGCGCGAGGGAAGTCTCGCTGGTAGTCCCCGGACGATTGAGGACGGTGGATTCGAAAATTATGAAAGGACACGCTTGCGGAATCTCGCGTTCCGCATCCCTCGCGCTTCGCGACCCGCAGACGAGGGGTGAAGAGCATCGCGAGGCGGGAGATGAAACGGAAGATAAATACGAAGTCTAACGAGCTGGTAGTAAAGTTCACGGAAGAGAGCCGACGGAATACGTGGAAGGGGAACACGAAGAAACTCGCGTTCCCAAGGTACCAGTGGTGAGCGAGGATTTCGCTTTACGATTGCAAGAAATATCTGGCGATTTTTACCCCCGCATGCGCGATCGTCCTCTCCCCTCTCTCCTCTCTCCCTCTCTCTCTTTCTCTCTTCCTATCTTTTTATCTCCTGCCACTTTCTGGGAAGCCGCGATACCACGATATTTCATCCCGTTGCGCGCCGCGGCGCGAAATTACACGCGCTTGCGCGATTCGAAGAATTATAATTAACGAGTAGAACGACTGGGGTGGGCGAGGGTGGCTAATTAGATCCGCGAACGTTTCGCGGTTCCTCGCGTGCATAATCCAGTTTGCGAGAAGAGATTTACGTTTTCGATTAATCTCTCGCCTTGCCTGGCTACGTTACTCGCGGGGATGATGGATTTCCCCAGACTGGGAATATTCCAGCGAGGGCGGTACCACGGGACGGATGAAGATGGTCGTTCGACGTGAAATGGAGAAATGCGAACAACGATGAAGGTAACGACGGCGACTCGGTAATACGGAGGATCGTAAAAGTATATAAATTACTTATAAGTTATAATTAGACGTGGCTGAATTTGCTTACTTACCTTCATCCGCTTCTATCACCCCCTGCCCCCTTATCAATTTACTCGACATTTTCCAGTTTCCACTGCGCTAATCCTCGATAGTCCGATTCGTACGAGGTTCTCTCGACTGCACGCGTAAGAAGTAATCCTCGCCCGTCGAGAGTGAAATCGTGAAAGCACGTAGATGCACTCGAAGGCTAATGCGCAAGCATCGTTGCGGACCAATGAATCTTAGCAAGGTGACTCGCTGGTGCTCAGCTAAAAATGGCAAAGTTCCGCCAACAAGTTGCAATTTCTTCCTCTACGACTTCACTGATCCATGCGACGGCATTTCTAGTCGAAATCAACCCTCTCGATCCAACGACACTTACCACCTCCTCCTGTCAGCTCCAACCTCTACCCCTGAGGAGATTGTTTTGGACTCTCGTAGCCTAAATCAAAGATCCGAAGCTCCTCGGTTAATTAAAATCATCCAGCACGGCCTGTAGTCTCTTCCAACCCTTCTGTTCCAGGGGAAAGAATCTTTTCGGCAATCCGCGTAACGAGCTCGCATTACGCTTCGCCTCCGGGAATAGTCGGGGCGGTTCCTTCGATAGTCCCGCAATGTCTGCGGCCGCGGCACGGCGCGTAGGTCCCTCGGCCGGGTATAATTTGTACACTCCGGGATCTCTTGGGAGGTGAGAGAAGTTCGCGGTCAAGGCTCCTACGTTGAAAGTCATTGACATCGGCGCCGGCGCTGCTCGCGCAACAAGACCAATGCTGTCCATTACAACGGGTG
Source organism: Tiphia femorata (assembly GCA_944319695.1). Lineage (NCBI taxonomy): Eukaryota > Metazoa > Arthropoda > Insecta > Hymenoptera > Tiphiidae > Tiphia > Tiphia femorata. The sequence continues at coordinate 15,401,909 of OX090895.1, read as the reverse complement.
GCCAATAAACAGCACCTGCGCGTGATTCATCGTAAACTCACAAGGAGTTGACACGTCAACGGACAATCGCGAGAAGGCAGACCGAGTTTCGCGACGCACCTACCCTCGCTGTCCTTCTCATCCGCTCCCTCACCGACGGCAAACGAACGAAGCCAGGGAGCTATTTAAAATATTGCGGAAAGGAGAATCGTGTCGATTCTCGATCCACCTAATTTTTCAACAAAGGCAACGAGATCATCGGAAACTTGAATTCTAAGAAAACCGCGCGAACGAGGTAACGCGCCTCGTAACGGCTAAGGCGATCCAAGACGAGATAATTCCAAGACGAGTACGCAGCGCGACTAACTATCCGCGGGCGAGAGAGACGCGTCGTCGCTTCGCGGGTTTTAAAATGTAAACGACCGCAAAACACCGTGAAGTCTCTCACGGTTTCAGGTGCCCCAGGAGCGCCGGCAGCTCGTAATGTCTTACCGTCGTCGCCCGTCCACTCCTCCCCTGCGCGCTCTCTTAATGGCGTTACCTGGCGAAACGCTTGGTGCTTTTCATGTGCGATGATGATTTCATTTTAATACCCGCGCGTCCGGGAGCAACACGGTGTCGTTTTCTCCGCCTCTTCCTTTTTTCTTCTCCATCACAGTTTCTTCGTCCCTTTCCACCTTGGTAAGACGCTCTTTCTCTCATCGTCCATTCACTCTCTTTGTTTCTCTTACATTCCTTTTCTTCTCTAGTTTCTTCTCCCATCTCGTTCATCTCCCACTTTTTCTCTCTTCGTCCTTCTTCCCTCCTGCCCCACTCAACCCACTCTCCCTTTGCTTTGTTACGCTCTTTCGATCTCGCGTCCCATTCGCATAACATCCACCACTACTCTCCTCAGGGGCGAAATCTATTATTTCCAATGACTCTCCCGCGTCTGTTTCTGCGAAGCTTCGGGCCAGGCTCCCTCGCTCGTGTGGCGGACAGCACGCGATTCTACGGACAGAACCATAAACGCGAGCCATCACTCTTATTACGCCCGCCATCTGGCAGCCGCGAAATCGATCATTACCTCACGGACCTCTCTACGTCTTTCTCTTCTGTCTCTCTCTTTCTCTCTTTGGGGAGTGGCTCTTCTTCTTGTCTAGGAGTACGCGTCTTATGGCCGGAAGAAAATTACCGCAGCATCAAATTGCTAATGTCTGTATTATCCGCGCGGCCGGCCCTCGTCTTCGATCGTATGATCGTCTCGCTGATGCTGACGCAGATGCGATGTACCGTAGAACATTTTGTTATGAGTTTCGTATTACTTTCGAGGGCAACGTCTTTGCTTGACACTCGCGCGTTTCGATGGAATGGAATTTATAATACGGTTGCACCCACTGTAATAATAATGCGAAGATTCCCACCCTGTGAAGAATGAGGTCGTTATGAAAATCGGTTTGTCGCGATGTTAATGCCTCGAGCGAAGAGTAAGGAGTTTTAGAGAATTTTAAGAAAATCATACTTTTACTCCGATTCACATTTTCACACGTACTTTACGAAAGTAGGAGCGACGAGCGAAACAATCGCGAGGCATCGGTTAGCGACTGCCGGGAGTGCACGGTGTTTTGAAGCGGGCGAAAACGCTGCTCATTATCAGTCCTGAGAGCACGTAACGGTTGCGAATCTCACGATTCCTTTTGCACCTCGGCACTCGAAGGACGATGTAACGTTTCGTCAACGAGTTATATAACGGGCAAAAGTTGAGCGATAGAAGTAGAGAGGTACGCACCGAAATTACTGACAAATCGATATTAACGATTTATCGTCCGATTGCGTCGTTCCATGCGACGTGGACAAACATTTTTCCGCAAAATATTCCTACTCTGACTTGACGATAACGAGTAATTCGCAAAACCCATTCCTTTGACAAAAAAGTTTGAGATCTCCTTGGTATTCCACGGATGTTCGTATATCACCCTGAGACAGGGTCTACATCCCAAAACGATGTCAAAGACGACAGTAGATACCGTCGAAGAGGTGACGGAACTCTCCATCGACGGTAATCGGCAGTTCCCCACCATTAGCTATGCGCGACGCGGAGGCGTCACTTCCTCCGGATCGACTTCCGGCGGCCGGAAACGTCCTTCTAACCGCGACTGAATCCTTAAATGACAACGATCTCTCGGTAATCCCATCGTCGCGTCTAAGCGAAGATTGCAAATGATCGAGAAAACATTCTCCCACGAGGAACAGTTTCGTGCCATAAGCTTGTCGATGCGAAGAACCGGACACTTGAATTATTTAAACGAAAACCGCTTTTGCACTGAAATTTGAGAAATACGTATCAACGAACCATCGTACTTTATCGACATTATTAATCGGAACATTAGCATCCATCGGTCTCACCATCGTTAAAATCATTCCACGGAGAAATCTATTTCACCTCGACTTATCTCGCTCATTCGCCACCCTCCGTCTCTCTTGCCCATAGCAACAGGTACGGGCTGACCAACGAGGATCTGAATCGCAGATGGAGCAACCCTAATCAGATCCTTCATCCCGTAATATATCACACCAAGGGCCTGATGGAATATAGCACAAGGGTGCTGCGAAGGCCGCCACACGTGTTCGTAGACTACCACGGTCACTCGCGAAGGAAGAACGTTTTTCTCTTCGGCTGCTCAAGGTCAGGTTCCTGGAGCGCCGCGGACAGGGCGAAACCGGACCAGCCGGTGCAGTATTTGGTAAGGGCGCCTTCACTTGGAAGAAGATCGACTAGATACTATTTTTAGATCGCTACATATTCAACGCGTCCCGTCCGATCGTCGTCGCGAGGAGGAGGAAAGCTCCTCGCGGGCGCCTGCCCTTCGTCGTCGTTCGAACGACGACGAGGGGAATCGACGATGACGGCCTGGAACGAACCAGTTGTTGGTCACTCGAGCCCGGTGAGATCTCGCGTGCTCCTCCACCTCGTCGTTGTTGTTGTTGGCGTCGATAGCGGTCGACGCTTCGATCGGCGCGAGCCGATAACGACCTTGATCGCGCGCGATAACTCGGCCGCGTGCTACGGACTGGATCCTCTCGTTCGCCAAGGGACGAAAGAGAGGGAGAGAAAGATAGAACCGGAATGAGAAAGTGGCCGATCTTCGGTGGCCGGGCCCTTTGCTGCTCGTTATTAATTCACAACGACGCGCGCCACCGCGACGAGGAAGCTCGTGTTGGTTCTTCTCGACGTATACCGGATCGAAAATACGATCGAACCTGTACACTTCAAGGACCAGGACATACTGGCATAAGCCTTTCTTAGGAGAAGGCTTTGCCCGAATTAGTCGTACACGATGCGTTAGGTACACGATGGATGATAAGTTGATAACGCGCAATGATTACAGATGCTGCCGCATCTGATGCAGAGGACATCACCGGCCTTCGCCCTACCTCTGTGCTCCTTCAAGGTCGAGAGGAACAAGGAGTCCACCGCGAGGGTCGCCATATGGCGGCAGTTGGGAGTTTCGAGGTAAGACCACGATCGCATCGCGACACAAGCGTGGATGTGACTAGCGACGTGCCCACGTGATGGGTCGTCCAAGGTCAGGTTCACACAGTCGGCCCGTGAGAGAAACAATCGAAGAGTACGTGGGAAATGGTTCGTCCGGGTACCTCGGGCTTACCTACAGAATCACGAAGTTCCATCGCTCACGCCTACGGGTATCCTTTATCCTCTTCTTTTTTGATTCTTGTTTACTAGGAGTTACACGATGGAGAGTAGCTTCTGTGGATGCGATCAAGGAGTGTTAGCAGGACTGCATCTGGACACGAATCACTTGAAGGCAATTGGTCAGGATTTCTGCCAGGCTCTGTCCATGATGAAGGATGGCGGAGAGGATTGGACGATGGACAAGTGAGTTGGCGATTAAATTGCTATCGTTAATGGGCCTATAGAAGAATTACTGCGCAGGAGAAATATCTGCAACACGGTCAATTTAGTTATGTAATGAATTATTTAAGCGTCGTGAACTGTAGAGAAGTAGACGTCTCGTCTATAGTTGTCGAGAAGAAAAACTTATCTTGGTGAATGAACATGTGAGTCGTATAAACGATAGATCGATATGTGATTCGACGCAGGTGCGTAGAAGAGTCCTGTTGTCCGCTAAAGTGCATCCTGCGGGAGACCAAGAGGGTTCCAAAGTGCATACAGGATAAACTCGCGGTGCACCACATCATGGGACTGCCCTAACGCACAGATAATTGTTAATAAAAGAGAATTATACCTCAAGGCAAGGATCAGACGTGTGGTGTGTGCGTGTTTGCTGCGCTTTGCGCTACTTAACTCGTTGCGTGTGTGTCACGAATTTGGCAAAATATTTGCATTACTAACTGAACGTTTGTCTTGATGATGAATAACCTTGGGCACAATTTTAGGAAAATGCACTTGTACAATAATACGAAAGCTGATCCGTTGTAAATGTTTTCTCGGATACTGGCATGGCTACTTGTCGCTTGGGTTCTCTTCGTCGTGATACAATTACGATCCTGTGAACAATCATTGCTGAGATAAAATAATTTTATTTTCTTCGCAGAATCCCTATGGGAGAAGCCATTCCCGAAGAAGCAGCATGCATGGAGGACGACGTGTCCTCTAGAGACAGCAGCTCTGATTCCGAGGAATCCGACTCGGAAGTTTGAGAGAACGCTTAAGAAGACTAATTTTCTATACAAGATATAACAATTACCATTGGCGTCCTGAGAAAAATTTTGTCGTTTGATAATTTTGTGAGTGTAAAATTGTATGAATAGGTTTCTAGGTGGACCAATTAGAGAAAGAATTGGCACCCTAAGACTGGAGCTATAATTTAAGAGATAGAAATTTTTCCAAATTACCTACAAGCGGTGCGAGAGTCCAAATTGTCGCGAAATAAAAATAAATGAAGTATACATGTATGTACATAGATTATACGAAACGATAGTGCATTCATTCGAACTAATTCGCGCGAAGCAAATTGTATTAGAAGTAATGAATAGTGGGCAGGACTCGTGCGTTTCCTTTCGCTGTACCTCGCTGTATACATACCTATATACTTATAAATATACACATATATACATAATATTTTAGAAAATAAATGATACCGCCTACGAGCGATTTATTCACGCATCTCAAAAGATATTCGATACAATGCACATTTCTCTATGCGATTATATTAAAAGCGCGGTTTTTCTACACATGGGTTACAGTAAGCACAAATGATATTGTTACATGTGTTATTAATACAAAGTTTAACAAAATGTAAAATCACTTCTGTGTCACTCTGATTTTAATACAAGCGGTACACATAATAACGAGTGCTATACACGAATACATATATTTTCATGAATCTAATTCATGAGTAGCAGATGAGATTCTCGTAAGCTTTAAGAACTACTTTTATTAATTTTTTTTTCTTTTTTATTCATTTGTCGATTCTACTTACTCCACTTATTTACTAAACACTACATAATTAGCGCGCCTAAAGGTGGACGGGGGGAACAGACACGCAGGAAACTGAACGCGAGTGCGGAAATGAGGAAAATTAATAGACCAGCTTGCGAGAAGGTAAGTCGTAGGAAGAGATGTGAATTTTGTTTAAAACGTCAAGAAATGGGCGTTGCATATTTTTGCGATAGAAATACGCGAGGTTAAATGTAACAGTACAAATATTCAGTCCATCCGTTATACAAATCCTTGAGGCTCCGTAAATATAGTTCGACCAGCGAGCTGTTGCGAAATATGTGTTTAAATAATGCTTTAATAAGCGGGTATTTTGTTACTAACTAATCAAATTATAAGTTCTCGGGACTTCACGCGTAACATTCATCTTTTTGTGTAGCAGAAAGAGAGAACTGAAGTGGAAAAACTGATTGAGGCGTGATTGTTCTTTAAAAAAAGTCGAATGAGGTACTTAGTTTGAGGAACGACTCGTGTTCGTGCGCTTTAACACTATAAATTGTACAAAATGTATAAAGAAATGTAAAATAAACTGAGGCTAAGTGCAATAAATGTCTCTAATAATTCTTCTCATAGTCAGCTCGGAGTCTAATTTCTTAAAAAATATTATATTAATTCTCTTATTTTGATCTTATAGGTATACTTAAAAAATTAGAGTGATTATACACGTTTATCGATCGCCTTAATTAGATGAGAGAACGAACTAAGCAAAATAACGGCAAATTTAATTGAAATTTCTTACTAGAACGAATCGCGATGCATCGAATGCAAGAAAACATATAATTTAAATATGACAGATAACATAATCGACGAAAGTAGAAAGATGTGGAATTACTAATGGCCTCGCAATGACAAAATAAGGTAATGATCTGTTAAAAATTGACGATTCCTTAAACATTGTGCCCTGTATAGTATTAATTGACTGAACTGAGATAATGAGTTAGTCTTTTTTAGCGTATTTTCATTTATGCAGATTGAAAACATTATCGAGTAAAAAATAGACGCGAAGGAGCGATCAAGGGGAGAGATGAAATATACCTCAGATAAAGGACTTAATTCTAGCTCGTGGTCACAGTTCGAAGGAGATATCAGAATCGAACGGAACTTTGCAATTCAATGCAAGTCTGCGTAGAAAGATCTCGCTGGGGCCGTTGGGAATAAAGCTTAAATGTTATTGTCTGTATGGCGTGTTAACAATGCGCAATATTATCCTTTATCTTCCACTATTTTCTCTACCATCTTATTGTTCCCGAAGCCAAAATGTTACGATTTCTACGATGTCGATTGATCGCACGATCGTAAATATTGCTAGAAAACATAAACGCCTATTCTTATTGTTAGATAATACACGACAGACCGCATAACTCCGACCGAAAAAGAAAATTCTAATTACATTTCGAGACGTTTGTAAGTTCGTTATTCGCTCTTAACACCAAATCGCACGCACGCTCGTTTTTTACCAATCGAAAAAAATACAAACGCCACATCGGACAGGTGGAAGAACGAGGTGTCACCGGATATTATTCGTCGTGACGCTGAAGTTAACGAATCTAATTAATCGCTTCCATCCTGCCCGTGTAAATTTACCGAATGGAAAATTATATCGATGATCGTAAAGCTGCATTTGATTAACACGTAGATATTATAGGAGCTCGATTCGTCAGCGATCTTCATAGACGTAGTTTAATGGTCTCCGGTGGGCTTCATTCGCAACTTGATCTGTTCGTAGGTAACCCAGAGGACGATGTTCCAAGAGACGAGGCGAGTAAAGCTCGGTACGAATCCCTTGTAGAAGGCCAGGGGACCTTCTTGAGTGAGCATTCGTACGGCACACTCAACCGCCCCTTTGTACTCGCCCGGTATGCTGTTCATGTAGCGAGTTTTCACAACGTCGACAGGGCTGGCCGCGAGAGTGGTGCAGAGGCCAGCGGCGAGTCCTGCCGTCAAATGACACGGAATGCCATCGCGGAAGTATCCGGACGATATCAGAACCTCCTTGATAACGTCGTAGCAAACGATCTCCGACACGTTCACGATGACGTTCCGTGAAACATTCGGCATCGTTCCTGAAAGAAACAAATGGAACATTAGTATTCTTTCTAGATTCTATGAAAACTCGCCCCTTGAAACGACCTTTGACCTTATCCGTTTTAGCGCCAAGCAGCGCGATCGCGCTGTTCACGTACTGTGGTGAACTGTGTCGCGATATTTGGTCACGATCGTAAATCCGCACCGCGCTCGGTTCCAAATGTAGCTCGTCGCAAGTCATATCAAAGTTTCCACTCGTAATTACTATTTCTTTTTCAAATAATCGTAAACTTTTCAGTATTTAGTATAACGTTTCTGATATGACTGATAAAATAGCAGCGCGATCGCGTCGATCGGCATTTCTCACAGATAAATGAACGAAGCGCTGTCGCGCTGCATGGCGCAATCCGACACGGATTCTTAAAAAATCCTGGCACTAAAACGGTTATAAATGTTTAAGCGGAGAACAGATACAGTAAAACCTGTTTTTGTGCGGGGGGTAGGGACCGCATAAAAGAATTCGCATACAAAAAAAATATCGCGTAAATTCATAAGGTTTTCGTTTGCAACACATTTTAAAAAAACTTTTTTATGCGGTAAATGGAAAAATCGCACAGAAAAAATCGCATAAAAAAACCGCACAAAAAAGGACCGCATAAAAACAGATCTTACTGTATAGGCGATCGCGACTACGATTGCGATTGCGATTGCAATTGATACAATTGATCAACAATTGATGAACAATTGATGCGTTTGATCGCGGTCGCGATCTTGGCGCCTATATGTGTTCTCCGCTTTAAATGAATTTCTGTACCGTACTTCAGGTTAGTTACTGTACCTTTCCACAGGCCTCGCGTTCCTTCGTTCACGGCGATGTTCTTATAAGCCTGCAGAGTTGAACTGTATCTCACCGATGATCTTCCATTGTTCCCTGCCTGCAGGCGAACCTTCACGACGTCGGTAGGTTGAGCGAAAAGTACTGCCATCGCGCCAGTTGTCACCCCAGCTGCCACGCGTATGCCAAAGTTAATCGCACAACTCCTATTATTACCTGTCGGGAAAAAATGTTCAACGTTCACAACAGCCTTGCATTCGAGAATGGACGTTGGTGTGTTAGTAGATTAAAATTCGTCAGACTGCGTGGTGTATGATACGAATCGCTCGATAAGCGATAGTCTTTAGGCTTCTTTCGCTTCGTGTCATTTTTTTCTTTTTTTCACTCGCATCAAAAAGTACCATCGAATTATCACCGTTACTTAGGTACGATCTACTGTTAACCGAAAGTCATCACCGACGCGCGAAATTTGAAATTAACGACAATGGGATATTAGTTCCTTCGTTAGATTCACAAGAGATCAATCTGAAAGCAACAGGTGCAGGGCGACAGGTAACATTTTGAGTATCGCCGCGATCGGCTGCACTCGAAATTGCATACGCGCTATTATTTTGAGAACTCGGAAAGTCTACTTTTAACCACGACACGCGTCCGTGCAGCCGCGAGTCTCGCCAAGGACGCGTAAGTACGAATGATCTTCTCTCGTGCGAATTGTGCGCGACCTTCGCATCGTTACGAATTCTAGGATGCGCAAAATTTCTTTTGCACTCCGACGCCCGTAAGTATTCGCCAACGAAACTACGAGTCTAAAGTTGTACCAACGAAACGAGCTTGCAATGCGAATGAATAAATCTGATCGAAATACGGATCCGATTCGAAACACAGTGGCGTATAATCGTATATCACGCTTCCCAGCCCCGTTTCGTCGGACGTTACTCCCTCCCACCCATACTCGCACCCACTACAAGAACCCTTTTACGAATACCAGATCGTCTCGATGATAGGGTGCGATAAGCGAGACGGAACCGTTTACGGTGACCCTGTGATCTCGACGACGCTAGAGAACGACGAAGACGACGACGAGAGCGACATGGACGACGACGACGATGAGAGCGACGACACAAGGGACGACATGCACAATGGCGGCGGTGCATCGCGAAAAAAATGCTCCGTATATACCTCGTATTATTTTGCTTTCATATCTTTTTGTTACTTTTTTCCGTCTATTCACAGCGTGTACCCCCGCGTATACGTACGCTCCTTTTCCACCTCCTCCACCACCCCCATTTACCTCCTCCATTCACCTCGCGTTCTCTAATCGTTATGCCGCCTCGGCTTTACAAAGAGTTATTATAGATCAAAAGTTAGGAGTTTGTTGGATGTACCGTCGATGATTCCAGCGTAGAGTGACTTCACGCTGTCGTAGAGGCCCAAGCGTACGCTGGCGAAACACATCTGTCTCTGGAGTCCCGCGGACAGACCTCCGTACAGGCTCCTGTAACCACCCTCGCTCAAGCTCACCGCCCTCGAATATTTACCCTCGCAACTCTCCCCCGGGGTAAATACACTTCTATTTACTTTACTTTTAATTTACGTTAATCCGTTTTTCTCTCTCCAATTTCGCTCACTCGCGAATAAGTTTTCTTTAACTTCAACAGCTGTGACGGATTTTTCGTTCGGCTTTAAGCGTCTTATTGTCCCTCCCTCCCTCTTTTCTCTTTCCACTTCTTCTCGAAATATATCGTTGACATTTTCTTTTGTCCAAAATTTTAATGCGCACTACTGAAAGCCTACTCGGCGAACGATGCCAAAATCGATGCCGTATCCTTAATCGAAAGTTACAGCTTTACGAGAGAGAAAGAGAGCGGAGAGAAAAGAGGACGGCTCCGAAGGGCCAATATAGTGAAGCAAGAAAGAGAGCTTTTTGCGCCGCAATCGGCTTGCAACGCGACACCCGGGCGCGCGCACTTATGAAGTCTGCGGAAGGCGCTTAACCAAGGAGGATAGAAGACCCAGTCGGATGTTACAGAGAGACAAGCGATTTACTGCTGGGCAATGCAAAGTAAATAAAAAAACATGGGGCAGGGTAATCGGGGAGAGACGAGTCGAGAAAATCGATAGAATCGATTTCTCGAACATGGGAGGCGATCGGTGGGATGCGCGGGATGCTTTTCCACACTTCCGTTTCTCTAGAGTCCGTTCTAATCCATAAAAAGATTTGTGTTCGAGAGAGTGCAATTACCGTTTATCTGATCAATCGACGCCGTGGTTCGCAGCACCAGTAGGTCAACCGATAAGAGCGAGTGGTATGCCGAGTGGTGCGAAGGAAAGGCATCCCACGCGTGCGAGAGAGAAAGAAAGAGAGAGAGAGAGAGAGAGAAATCAAATCGTAACAGATTGGAGGGAGTGCCATCGACGATACGCGTTCTTACTATCACCATTAAATCCTTGAAACAGATGAATTGCATTTTCTCAAGCTCAAAAAAGTTCATCGGTAATGAAAGGTTTCGTTCGTTGTCGTCGATCGCACCTTCGTCAAAGGGGAGAATTGTACTTGCCGATTAGAATAGAAAAGAAAACGGGGGAAAAAAGAAAAATACCGATAGATTTGAACCGGTCTTATTCCAGCAAGGTTTCAATCTTTCGTTTAACTTTACCTACCATTCCTCGAAATCTCGACGTAAACAATCTTCGCTGGTCACTTCCGCGTGAAAATCGGAGAACAATGGAAGCGGCCTAATTATACCTGGACGTACTGATTCATTTTATTCGACAATTTCGAATAGAAATAAAAGTTCGATCGTTCTCGCGCGAGGTTGTTAAAACGAGAAACAATTATCGAGTACCACGTGCCTTGATATTATTAGACCGTTTGTAGAACGCGGTAGTGACGAGCGTGGATGAGGAACAATCAACGGTGTGTCATCGAAGCCTCGCACCTCGGATGCGTGCTTCCGGAAATCGAGATCGTCGGATTTCGAGTTACAGCGATATCGAGAAGAAGAGTTACGTTCTTTTGAAAGGAAAGCTTTCTCTATTTTATTCTTTGACCGCGCGAAGAACCTTCTTCAAGGGAGAAAGAAAGAGAAAGAGAGAGAGAGAGAGCTGTGTAAATTAAGAGAGATACATATTGTAGACATGTTTTTTGAAGGGCAAAGTATCGTTGCGAGACGTGTCCCGTAAACGGGGCCCGAACATGTTTCAGCGCGCTTAAGAGAATTGAATCATCGATCGGACGAGAGTCATCTTAAGGATCTACGAACTCACTTCGTATCAGTAACCGTTCATTTCTTTTACCTACCCCATTGAATCTCCTCTTAAACTTAATATTAGGATCGTGAATAACGTACCTCGCTCCTTCGTATCTAACGATGTTCCCGATCGTCTGGATCAATCCTGGCTGAGGAGATTTCATCGCCAGGAGGGAACCTTCCGACGATAGCAAGATCGCTTGCCCCTCGCCTGCGATCTGTGAATTAAAACCAATAGGTATCGTAGGAGTTCCGTTACGCGGTGAGATCGTGTAAGATCGATTGCAGTTCGAAGGCTGTTGGGATCCGGTGTAATTCAAGAGAAAAAATCAGTTGCAAACGTAGGAGACAACGCGTTCTCCGATAATTGAATTCCTTCTCTTCGCAGGACACTTTTTCACTACTTCCATGTAATAATAATGACCTTACTTTATGCAGAATCCTTCGCCTCGATACTCTCGCCATTCGCGACGGCATTGCGCAACGAGTGGGCGAGGCGATGAGATCCTTAACTTACGAGAATCTAGTCTCGGTCTAGCGACAATTAAATCATCGACGATAATAATTAATAATCGATCAAAAAGTTTCCCTCACCTGCATTCTCACTTTGGCCGTGTCCAAAGGAAAAGTCGCGAGATCGGCGATGCATGCCGCCGTTCCCGCGGTCAGCAACTTCGTCACAAGCGACATATCCTCCGTGGTCTTTCCTTGCTGAGACATCTTGCCTGCCTCGTCTCAACGATCTTCCTTAAGAGCTTTATTTTATCGCCAATTGAGCGTACTCCTTTTTAGAACGAGTGCGCCGCGCGGATATGTGCGAGATGTGGCTGCTGTGGTGCCAGTGGCGTTTCTTGAGAGGATGATGGGCGGTGGTGGTGGTGTTTTAGCTGCTGAGAGTTTCTCAGCTACTCGGGAATCAATCGCCGATCGATTCTCCGCGTGACCGTTCGATTCTTCGATCTCGTTCGACTCGAGGCTCGAGCCAGGTCTTTTATTAGACAAGCAATATGTACACTATATACAAAGTCCTGCCAGAGGACACGAAGGGAGATTCCTCAGATGTTCATGAATCTCGGTGGTGATGCCTCTTAATGCTGATCCTCAGCCACGGGTTCCCTGAAGTGATCGGGATAAGCATGCAGTCCCCCCGACCGCGAGCACTCGTGTTTTATCTCCTTGTGATTAAGTGCTTTATACATACTATTCTTCTGTAACAAGAGAACGGGCGTCCATTAGTAAGAAGCGTTTTGCGAATCGTCTTGATCGCGCTGTCCATCCAACGATTTATGCGCACCATCGAGAACGATTGCGTAACCAAAAGTACATAAGTTTGCCAAAGATGAGATATATGTATGGAGAAACAATACCCTTCTCACTCTAACGGCAAACTCTCGTTATCGAGGCCGACACAACGCGCGCGCTCGTCGTCCCGCGTTTTTTAACGTCAAAGGTCATCGACCCAGAGGTTAACGAGAACAAGCATCTCAATGCTCCATCGATCGTGGTTCCAACTATTGAAAGAACCGTTTCTGTCTCGTAAGGTAAAGTCCACTTTTAATAGCTCAAAATGCATTTCTGGCGCGTCGAAATTAAATCGTTAAGCGACGAATAAGTAAGAAAATCTCTCTCACCCGAGCTGGCCGGCTTATCAGAAAAATTTGCGAGTAATCTTATCTCGCGGCAGGCACGCCATAGTCATTCTACCACGTTGGTTGTTCGTTTATTTGGTCTGGCGCGCTCCGGAACGGGCCGGTGTGTTTTGATTTTATCGCAGGCTCTCACGTTCGAAGTCGATTATCTGCGAAAATCGTCTCGAGAGCGAGCATCTCCGCGCGCGTTGAGCGTCGTCGCGTCGTCTACTGCTCGCGTTTTGCCAATCCGAGACGAAGACCTCTTAACGGATGGAGGGCGAGAAGGTTCGAGAAAATGAGGAGGGAAATGAAGAGGAAGAGGAGGAAGAGGCGACGAGTGGAAATAGGATGCGAGCTTGCGCGGAACAATTGGACGGTCGCCAAGGAGGCGACGCAAGCACGTGGAGCGTCCTATCCTGTAACTGGCAATCAGAGTGCCAACGGCATAATGATAAATTGCGGATCGAGAGATCAATCGAGCGGGTCCAATGACCGAGGGCGCGACTCCTCGGGATTTATCGATTGAATCGATCGAGATGACTGGACGAGCGTGACGAGACGAAAAAGAAGCTGCGCCATCCCCGAGAGACTTCGAACCTTCTTTTTTTAACTGTGCCTCTTGTCACAGTCACATTTAAATTCTTTACATTCCTTTGCGCAACTTTGACGCATGGGAGGATAAATAGAGCTTTAGAGACACGTGCGATTAATTGACTGTTAATGTGCTTGAAATAAAGGTTATCGAGTGACTCAATAAATGCGCGTGCGAGCGGAAAATTTACGCGAATCAGTAGACGAGACTTCAGCGTGGCAGGATTATCGGAAATTTATTCGAGTGAGTTCGAATCGACGAATGTTTCGCATTCGGCTATGCCGGATCTAATCGTTTAATATGTCTTGTTGTGCTTTGACCTCGACCATCCGATTCAAATTGGTAACCTTAATACATTGGAAATATCCGTTAAGTTTCTTGCCCGAGGCTACGCGGACGGGGATATATTGAAACTTTCCATATCCCTCGGACTCTTGCCTCGAGAGCGAGGGCAGGAGACAAAAAAAAGGTAAATGTATATATTGAGAGAGGGGCCAGCACCAGAGAAGGAATTACCGAACGAAGAATGTCAAGACGCGTGCAAAGTCCATCGAGATTCTTTATCGTGCAGACATTTGATTCATTTCCCCTCTTACACGTCACCGTAATTCGTAATTGTTGATTTTGCGACAACTATGAGATATCCTCGTACGTGTTTCGAACCGGTGATGGATCACCTGTTCGGAATCAGGGCCAAGTTTTGAACGAAGATTACAAGAATATCTCGACAATGGAGAGATTAACATCGTAACAGGCTCATATCACATATCTTTCGATGGGTAACCGTTAGAGATACTTTAGAAAATTGATAATGTATGTAACCAGGATGTTTACAATTTCACGAAGCACCTGGTGCTCAATTTTTCTTTAGAGCGCACACTCCTCGCCTCTTTTTTTCCGTGATCTACAAACTTTTAACTTTACGCGCATTCAAAGGTCCTCGCTCCCGTTCTGTACTCTCGAGGGAATTGCAGATATAAATATTGAGAATTATTTGGCTAACCTTGCACGACCTCATTCGTGGTCTAAAGTTCGATTTTGCGACTTTAACTATCCACGTTCCGAAGACTATTTATAGAAGGCGAATGTACGCAGCGTCTATGACTCAATACCTGCTCATGAAAATGTTTATTCAAAACAATACAATGACTAGCCAAGTAACCTCCGCACCAGGAGCGATTTATAAACATTTTATTCGCTGCGAAGAGCTAACTTAACACACTGTGGTAATAAGTGATGGCGAATAACAGGAAGCGGAACTGATGTTAATTGAATTAAATTATTGAATTGGTTAACTCGTACGTGCTCGAGCATGGGTGCTTAAAATTTGTTTAAATTCATTTTCACCACTTAAAACCGCTCGACGCAATAAGAATATCTAAAAATAAGTTCGCTCGAGAGAGTTGACGAGAGTTGAAAACTTCCCTCGATCGAATTCGATTCAACAAGCTTCCGCGCCACCCTTGTGAAATGCCACCTGACGACGATGAGGAAACACGTACTCGGTATAAAATTGTATCGATGATAACCGAAAGGCACTACAGCTTCAACGAAAACAATGGAATCGATTATACGGGTCGACCATGCGCCCTCAGTTACAATTCAATTCGCACGTGCCAAGACTACAGATGTGCTCGTTACAATATTCGAAAGTCCGGGGATATTTTTCAAATTCTCAAGTCTGACGTTCGGCGTGCCCTGAAAGTCCGTCTGATCTCATTTGGTCAATATTTCCCGTCGCACGGCAACATCTGCTGCGCTTCGAGCGAAAACAACGGTATCCCTCTGGGAATTTCGTGGACAGTGGTCGTCGTAAATTGGCGGCGCAGGAACTACCGCAATTACCCGGAAAAAAAAGACGCAGGGAAGCTAGCGTGGGAGTCGATGACGGGAGAGAATCGATGTGGCCGGAGTATCGAATGTGCATCGCGCATATGCACTGCAGCAAACGATTGCGGCTGATGCCAGTCGAGGTCGGGGGGACAGAGAGAGAGAGAGAGAGAGAGAGAGACCTTGACATTCGGAGGAAAACGTTTTCCGGTGAAATATTCACGTTCCACGCGAAAGGCGAGGAGACTTGACTTTCAGGATCGTACGAGAAATGGCAAACTACGTTATTACCTTGTAACGGGGAATGACTCATTTTTCCAACGAGAAAATTTCTTCGGCTCACGCGAGACACATGAGAAACTGTGCCAGTATCACGTGTGCGCGCTAATTTGCCCCACACGCCCGTTGTAATCGTGCAAATTAGTTCTCCTTTCGAGAGAGTACCCATGATTAAAGAGATAAGATAAAGATTAGCGGAGCAGACTCGCCGAAAATTTTCTGTCACCTCCTGATCCTGTTCAGTGGACCGCTTCGGCGCGGATCTCGAAAGGTAGTATGTTAGCAGCCTTGACCATTTCTTTCACGTATAGTTTTTTGCGACACAGTACACACGAGCATCGAATTAATCCACTTTTTATGATAGAATCAAGAAAAGAAAAAAAAATGAAAAAGATTATTTCCGACGAGAACGTTCAAAGTACTCATACGTGTTTCGTAAACCCTTTTGAGCGCAAATACCTAATGGAACGTAAAATTCGTCGTAGAAGAAATTGTACAGCAAGGACTAAAGGCAAAGTCGTTATTCGGGTTGTCACTGGCTTTCGACGCAGCGCGCACGTTGCGGTGTAATTTGTAATACACAGATTACAGTCGTTATTGATCCGCCGGCGTTACGGTTAGACACCCTAGATACTAATGAGGGAAATTCCAATTTCAGCAATATATGTACAAACGTTGAATTCCAAATAGTAATCAATCGGCGAAATCCCGATAATTTCACTCCATTGTCTAAAGCAATTCCGCAGAGTAATTCTACTTTCACGAGCTAAATAAAATACCGGCTTCTCTTTGTCTATGATAGCACCGGAAGACGCAAGGCGAATTCACAATTTTATCCCGGATTTCCACGCTTTAAATAATTTTCTGGAATGATGCGATGCACTGAGAACGATTAATACAGTAATACAGTAATATTAGAGTAATTGTTCAGGATGTGTACTTACCAAGTGTACAGTGAGTGGATAACAACACAACTGAAACTGGTTGCCCTGAAAGCTACGCTTATACCGGCTCGCCAACCAATGGGGAAAGCCCTTCAGTTGAGCTCTGCCAATCGGCGATCGCCACTGACGTCACCTTCGGCCAAGGAAAGCTTGGCTTGCAAGCTGATCGATAACTTCCAGGAACGTCGCAGCACAGCGTGCCACTGACAGCGCGCGTGTGTATATGCGTGCGGCATTCAGGCGCATCTCTTCCGCGTGCACGAGGCCATTGGCACAAAGTGCACGGCACTGTGCCATAGAAGAATGCAGGATACATCCTGAAAAGCAATCCTCGTAAATGACGATATCTATGATTGTTCGTACAGTATCGACTGAATTCGCACGTGCTTAGACGCAATTTGCAAAGGTAATGCGGAGGAGTGAGAAAGGGTGCAATTTAAATCGATAATTTCGTTGTTTGTCGCGATGAACTACGTTTCACCACTTGCCGGCATTAGACTAAATAAAAGCGTGGCGTACCAAACGGTAGATTGATTACCGAAATCATACGGCTAGCTTAATATTACCGATATTGATTATTGATTATGGCAGTCCTACTGTGAAACGTGTGTTCTATTTTTATTATAATAAAGACGAAAAAACTCATTCTTTAAAACTTCCAATTACATGCCAATTCCGATTCTAAACACTCATATTTTTTTCCCCCACACAGCCTTGTCCGGTATGTTAATCCTAGCGTCTTATCGAGCACCAAGAATGATATAATTTTTGTATGGTCAGTATGACACACATGGCTGGTTCGGTACAAAACGATTGATTGGTCAAAATCAAGCTCGTTGACAGTCTACACGTTGTGGCCGTACATCCAAAGTCCAAAGATTATACTCATTTCTGAAACGTAATACAATAGATGCATGTGACCAGAATTATTCTCAATCTATGCGTGTGGACATTTGATTAACTTATAGATTAAAACA
Organism: Tiphia femorata; assembly: GCA_944319695.1. Taxonomy (NCBI): domain Eukaryota; kingdom Metazoa; phylum Arthropoda; class Insecta; order Hymenoptera; family Tiphiidae; genus Tiphia; species Tiphia femorata. The sequence continues at coordinate 15,384,105 of OX090895.1, read as the reverse complement.
AATATAAATGTTCTTTTAATTACTAATACTATTTAAATCCTAAGTTAAATTCTCACTTTTGAAATTTATAATCTGATAAATTTCCTGCAGTGTAGACTTAACATGTTTGCAGTAGTAACATTTTTATACAAAATTTGAATCTTAATCTTATTTATATATACTAGTATGAATGTGAAATTGATAGGAGGATCGTAAAAATAAGAATTCGCAATCAAATGAAAAAATATAAAACTTGGCCCATGAGGGGATCGAACCCGCGACCTTCGCGTTATTAGCACGACGCTCTAACCAACTGAGCTAATGGGCCAGTTGCAAAGTTGAAGATTAAATTCGAATCCCTCGGAACCTGTAAAAAATACAAATCACTTTACCATTGAATTATTTGGTATTAAATTATTTTATCGGTATAGTTATTATAGTTGCCATCTGTTACGCGACATTGGTTAGGTACAAAAATAATATGAGAGAAACAAAGGAAACAAAACATCTACAAAAAACCAAATACGCATGAATTCCATGTTCGCTACACTGTAATAGGGAGCAATTGGGTCACTCTAATGAGAAACTAACATTAATTTAGCTGCTCGTCCTTTGACGTTGATTAATCAGATATTTTAACAGCATGATTCCTAGCATACGTATACACGTACATATACAGGGTGAGTTTTAATGCCTGTCCCAACCTTGTACCTTCGGAGTGAGTTAATACTCGCGAGTACTAACAGACTGCAACTCCGATGGTAAAAGGTTGGGACAGCCATTAAAACTCACCCTGTATACGGTGACATGAACACCCTTCACACATGCAAATTAATATATATGTGTGCATATGCCCATACACGCCTTTGCCGCCCTATTTTGTATTTAGTTAGATCACCATCCGCATGTTGGCGCTGAAATAAATTCTATGGATTCCGAATAATATTGTGATCCTACTACATCTTATGCTACCCATGGTGATTCCTACCACTCCTAATACCACAAATATTTGTAGATATTACAATTGCAGACGTTTCACAAGGTAGCATTAACAATTGCTCAAAGTTATCTTTTCAGTGGCTAAACAAACTTAAGAGAACATGGCTACATCCAAAACTACGAACACATACAATAGACAAAATTGGGAAGATGCGGTAAAAAATATTGTTTACCAGGTGTTTACGTGTGTTCGAAAATTGTAGATTTAAATATTTTTGTTTTTTTTGCAGGAGTTTCCAATATTGTGTCAAACCTGTTTGGGAGACAATCCTTATATACGAATGGTAATAAATTACTTTAGCTTTATAAGTTGTTGGTTAGTTTTCTTTGGTATTATAAGTAAATATTTCTTTTACAGACAAAAGAAAGGTATGGTAAGGAGTGCAAAATTTGCATGCGACCGTTTACTGTGTTCAGATGGTGTCCAGGTGCAAGAATGCGTTTCAAAAAAACAGAAGTGTGTCAAACGTGCAGCCGGCTGAAAAATGTTTGTCAAACGTGTTTACTTGACTTAGAGTATGGACTTCCCATACAAGTGCGCGATGCAGCCCTCAAAATTAAGGATGACCTGCCACGTTCTGATGTAAATAAAGAATACTACGTGCAAAACATAGATAATGAAATTGGAAAAATTGATGCCACTACACCTGCAGGAGCTGTAGGAAAATCTGCAGCTGCTAGTGATTTATTAATGAAGTTAGCACGAACAAGTCCATACTATAAACGTAATAGGCCACACATTTGTTCCTTTTGGGTCAAAGGCGAATGTAAACGAGGAGAGGAATGTCCATATCGTCATGAAAAGCCAACTGATCCTGATGATCCACTGGCAGACCAAAATATTAAAGATCGTTATTATGGAGTAAATGATCCTGTTGCTGATAAATTAATGAGAAGAGCAGCAGCTATGCCAAAGCTTGATCCACCAGAGGACAAATCTATAACGACCTTGTATATTGGTAATTTAGGAGATGTTCTTACGGAAAAGCAACTACGTGATCATTTTTATCAGTATGGAGAAATACGGTCAGTTACAATGGTTCCACGTCAACAATGTGCCTTTATTCAATACACTCAAAGAAGCGCGGCCGAGGCAGCTGCTGAGAGGACATTTAATAAATTAATATTAGGTGGACGACGCTTGACCATAAAGTGGGGTCGTTCACAAGGAAGGCAAACTGTGTCTGCTGCAGAAGCTACAAGGGAAATTTTAGAACCTGTTCCAGGGTTACCTGGTGCATTGCCACCACCTCCAGAAAGTATGGGGAATAATTTCTTTAATTTGCAAAACACACCAGGAATTATGCCGCCCATGATGATTCCTCCACCACCAGTAGCTCCACAGTTTATGTTTCCACCTCAAATGGCTGCTGCAGCAGCAGCTGCAGCAACGCCAATATTTCCTCCAGGTACAACACCAATACATTATCCAAGTCAAGATCCATCTAGAATGGGGGCATCTCAAGGCATAGGAAAACCTTGGCCAGAAGAATAATAATAGTGACACGTCAAATTCTACACCGTACAATAATTGTAGCGATACTACATAACATTATACAAATGTATGTAGCTTTAAGTATAATTTTCCTTTCTATTTCTTGTTTCTAATAATAGAAATTTATAGCATTTACGATGAATTTCTGTAGTACATACAAAAAGTAAATTTACATATTTTACTGCAAAACGATTACTTTTATAAATTCAAGACGACACTTCTTAAAATATTTACTGTGAACATAATATATATTAGGAACACATGCTTAGTTTACATTTAAATTATAATATACCAAGCTACGTTGTGTTACATGGAATAACTATTGTTTTTAATAGTGGCTGAACTTAATATATCCTATTGGTAAACGAATGATAACATCCCATATTTACAATATAAATACTCATGTGTATATAAGTAATGAATTTACAATTTACTATGAATAGAAAATATAAATTTCGTACAACTAAGTTGTTCTACTAAAAAAATATTTGAATCATTGTGGATTTACACATCGTGGAAAGTAAAGTATTAATCGCTTTAATATTTTATCTGTGAAACATGCCTGAAGCTAAGGTGATGTGAGTGTTATCTGTCGAGTAACAATTCTCAGTAGTTGCGCGCATTACAGACCCCAGGATTCCAGCGCACACCAACGTGTATTGTCACCAAGGAGAGACTCTTTAAAGAGGGTCAATGTTTATGCGTTTAGGTGGTCGAAAAATTTCACCCCGTTGAGTGCCACCCTGGAGTAATTACATAGGAAAGCAACATAATAGTTTACATTAGAACTCGCACATATGTAATACTCTTATATTGCTAGCACGTATATTTCCTATAAGCGGGAGCGGCGCCGAGAAAGTGAGACAGAACATCGTACCTTCGAACATATGCGCATGCGTTAGCAGCTGCACGTATGCGCAGCGCAGTTGCGCTAAAGTACGAAGTGAGAGGATAGATAACCGTGGTGAGAGTGAGAGGTTGATATAATATGTCTGTAGCGTGGTGTTTGCGTCGCCTTTCCAGTCCATTAGCAATATAGTAGTATTACACATATGCCGATGACACTGTGCATCAAAGTTGCCAACTCGTGGAATGAAAACGGAGCTACCCAACCCGTTACAATCACAAGTTTCGCAGCAGCAGCTCCCTCTTAAAAGCTAACGTCACATAAAACAATGCATTGAGCTAACTTCAGAATGTTCTGGTTCAAAACATATAGAGCAATATAGAACAATATAGAGTGACTGACAGTGACTTACATGTTTTATTTGTTGAATTGTCGGAGTCTTTTTGAATAGTTGAATCAAAAAGTATTACTTAATATTCTGTGACTAAAATATACAACTGCAAAAATGGCATCTCCTATAAGTACAGCTATGGACAACTTAAGTACTGCCCTTAAAAAAAATATAATTCCAAATCAAGAATATCTTTTACAAGGATCAGTACTAGATAGTGCGGTTGAGGTGTTATTACATAGATTACGGGGTTTATGCGATAACGTTGACAGTGGACCAGAAACCTTTAATGACCATGAAATGTGTTTTAGTATCAGAAGGTAAAATAATGGTGTAATATAAAATATAAATGAAAATTACGTATATAATACATACTTATACTTTGCAATTTTTAGAGGACCTCCACCAGAGCAGCCTTTGTTATTACGTGTACGAAGAGCATTAGATTACCAGGATATGCCTTTTCAGTTACGCTATATTGGGCAACCTGAATTAGGTGATAAATCACGTCCAACAATTGTGCGCAGCAGTATTGATATAGCAACTAGTAATACTGTTGTTGAATTCCTGACTGAATTGGGTTGTAGATTAGATTTTGAATACATAGCACGTGGTTATATGTTTCGCAAAGGTAGAATGAAAGTAACAGTTTCCAAAATCTTTAAAATGGGTCAGCAGGGGAAAATGCCAGAGAGCGTGGAAGCTATATCACAAAGTTATCTTGTAGAGTTGAGTGTACTAGCACCTAGTGGTCAAGATGCTATTGCAGAGGATATGAGAATATTTGCTGAGCAATTAAGACCCCTAGTTCAACTTGAAAAGATAGATTACAAAAGGCTTGTTCATTAAGTTAGAAGTTTAGACAACTCCTCAATATTATACGACAAATGATGAATTTGTACATTGTGTACTATGTACATGTACCTTATTATGTATTGCTATTTAATAAATTCTGACTGAACTTTAACAAAAAGATTGATTTCCCACCTTACTTACGACGATGCCATTTATATTATAAATATTAATCAATTAAATGCCATGTCAATGAATGATTGTACCTACGAGACATGTTCCGAAAATCATTCATCTCACGTTACAACGCGATTCAAATGCAATATATTTTATCGATTTTCAAGTATCTACTCCACTATTATTATTGTTACCACGCCATATTCTTTGTACCGCAGTATTTAAATAATATCGGACTGAGACTTGTTTAAAGATATTAATGAAATTTTATTGCGCAGATTATTATTTTCATCATGTCCGTGTAATCAATTTTGGTTCACCTACTGCGAGGACGGAATATACGTCTTTAAAATTTTATATGCATACATATATGTAAATACATATATATTATCAATATGATCAGAATATATTTTTGAGAAGCTACGTTAAATATATTCAAATACAATATCGCAAAATTAAACCTTTAATTGATTGACAAACGGAAAGCAATACAAGTACACTGTTGCCAATTTCCAGAGAAATGAGGCCGCGGAAGAAATTCAGTTCGATACGCGCCACCATTTTGTGGCATTTCTACGTGTGCGGTGTGAGCGAGCAGACGTTGCTGGACGTCTGCGTCAGGACGGAGGAATATATTTTAATTTCCTGAATTTCACGTGAAATGTAAGTAGTATGAAATATTATATTTGTACTTACAGTACAAGATGTGACAATATATATGTCTAGAGTTAGTTTCAACAAGTAAATGAGTTCATAAATACATAAAAATATCTATGGCGTCGGTTTGCTACAAACGATGCTCAGTAACGCCCTTTAACAATATTGGTATTTGTTTACAACCAGTTAAATGTAGGATAGGCATTTAAAATTGCTATTTTATACACGTTTGAATTGTATTATGAAAAATAACTTTTTCCGTATTTATTGGAGGACTTTAGATTAATAAAGTGCAATTACAGAAGTGTCGTTCGCTTGCATCATGGCGGAATGCCGACTTATTCTGTGGGAATAATTGATTGATGCGATTTATTTTTCATTGTTCTTCTCGTATATTAACTTAGGTTGCGCGAAAAACTGTACGCTGAAAGAAAATGTCGCAGTAAAATATTTATAAACGTATGTACAGTTCAAACGATGCAGTACTAAAATAGATAAATTTGTCTGTAAGCAATCTACTATTGCTTATTGGAAAATATTACTGTGTCAACAAATTGGCAAATTTCTTATTCGTAGAGTTATCGTAGAAGGAAAACAGTTCGTTAAGAATTGTTGACAAAATCAATTACATATTTTGTATTTTCTGTTTGTAGATAAAATGTCACGCTATCGTGAGTGGGATCTTTCGTGTAAAGTGTATGTTGGTAACTTGGGCAGCAGTGCTAGCAAGCATGAAATTGAAAGTGCATTTAGCAAATATGGGCCACTTAGAAATGTCTGGGTTGCTAGAAACCCACCTGGATTTGCTTTTGTAGAGTTTGAGGATCCTAGGGATGCAGAGGATGCCGTTAGGGGATTAGATGGAACGTAAGTATATTAGAACATGATCGATTCACTATGAATGCCATATTGAAACATAATCTGTAAACTAATTTAAAAATTAGTAGTATGTTTTACGATACTTCTCATGATTATTGCTGTAGTAATACTTTTATTAAAAACTAACGAACTACAAAATCTAAAAAGGTTTTAGGTGTTGAAAAAAAAGCATTGTATCATTTTTACAGACGTTGCTGCGGGACAAGAGTCAGAGTAGAGATGTCCTCGGGAAGAAGTCGACGTGGTGGCGGTGGGCGCAGGCCTGGTCCACGATACTCCAGGTAAGAAGTCTCAGAAAATTGTACATCCGCATTTTACAGCCGCATTAAAACTGCAGCAGACGGCTATGTGTCTCACCAAGTAGGTATCATGGTGAAGCTAATGAGTAAGAGTGTCAAGAAACGGTGCACAGGTTTTGATGATCTTTTTTTTCTTTTTTTCTTAAATGCACAGAAGATGAAAACCGATACTTTTTTTTTTTTTTATCAACACGTTATCTGTACCGGAATGCTCATAGAAACATTATGTACATTTACTTTATGCTTCTCCGGCTAACAGTCTGCTTTTATATATTTAAAAATATAACTTATAAAACTAAATCTATCTGACATTTAAGTAACTATAATCGCCGTAGTTTATTTATAATAGGCACTTACGTAGAAAATAGTGCTTTGAAGTTAGCCGGGGAACAACAACTTCTATGCTGCATGATAAAGTTCTGAAGGGAGATGCTCTTATAAATTTGAGTTATGAAAGAAGTAGTTTCTCAAGTAACACTTAGAGCCCATTTCTCCCGTTGTAATGTCCCTGTGAAAATGCTTAGCGAACTACAGGATTTACGTGCCATATATTTTTCTGACAAATTTATAGGTCCAGATCTGGGAGTCCTCGAAGGAAATCTCTGGGTCGCAACCCGAGGTAAGATTTTGCTAGGACATTTAGTCGCAATTTTCAGGTGCAAGTAGAGAAATGAAAGAAATCTATGAAACAGGCTGATCGACAACCTTAATCAGCAGAAGAAAGATACAATAGCTCTTTTTAATCTTTTTGTAGATCCTGGTCAAGAAGTTCACGGAGATCACCCATAAAGCAATATTCCAGGTAACTGTTTATTTTGTAACACAATCTTCTAAAATTTTCAGGGCCCCGAGGAAGCAGACAGCCCAATACCAGTACGTATTTGCAAATACCGCTTGTATTGTGATCATTGCAATTTTGCACGCAGTATCACGAATGGTCATATGGGACATGTAAAATATTTGATGTATAATCAACACTTTCTCGAGAATTGAGTTTAACGCAATCGTCATGATCGGCGGTCAAATATTTTTAACGAGTCCGAGAAGACAGGGCTATAAAAACTGCGATAGACGGAGGACGAAGAGGTAGTTCGGATCGCTCAAAAGAACATTTGAATCAAGATCAAGAATTATTATCGTTGGCATCTACTCGTCGAACTTGGCCCGGTGTAAGGAAAAGCAGCTTTTAAAAGTAACCTGTTAAGGGGGGAGGTGGGAAGTATATTTTAGAATTTAATAATTAGGACCATTACGTTTTTGTGTTGTGTAATTAAACAGTTGACTGGGTATTTAAGTTGGATAGTGTATTATTCAGTATCTGAATCGCAGTGCAGATGTTGCGAAATCGACTCTAACGTTCATATTGAATGATTAGGAGATAGATTACATGGTAACTAAGTGACTAAATGAACTCGTAACTTCATCTGCCTGTCGGATACCGAATATCAATCAGTACCTTAGAAAGATGAGGGATCCGCATTTTAGTCATTGACTCATCGTATACGCACCGAAGCAGTTTGTTTTATATTAAGATAACCATTGGTTTTTTTAATTTTACACTCGGTTATGATATTCGCAAAAGCTTTCCTTGGTTTTTCTCTTCTTTTTTGACAGTCATGGCTTATCTCGTATATTTTTCTTTATACAATATAAAATTGCATATGTTATGATTTTAACTGCACCGTGCGTTACGATGTACATTATCTAGCGACTTTAATAATCGAACGATACATCCATCATGTGGCTTTATAATCAGTTGAGTTGAAAGTAGAATCTTTTGTACGCATTAGAGTGGGCAGTCTAGGATGATATAAAGAGAAATATAAATGTTGAATGAAAATTATGCGATTTTTGAAAATTAACGTAAGGAAAGACGCGTGTACCGATAGTGGCCAGGAGTATGATAACGTTGATGGTTATATTGCTAAAACTGACGTTTGCAGATTCTACCAGCGTCAGCTCCTAGCTCTGCTCGTCTCCCCGCCACTACTACTGCTACTACTACTACTACTACAGCCACCGTGAAAAAAAGTCTAGCAATCGAAACTGAACAAAAAAAATATGCCTGCCTGCCCACTAACTTCCCAACCAGTCACCATCAGTCACCACCAGTCACCGGTAGGAGCCAAGTCGTCCGTCAGTTGACAGTCCGATGCTGTCCGTCAGTTCGTCTGTTCCCCTTCAAAAAGACTTCTTCGGGCTACCTCAACCTCTAGCGGCTAGGAGCACCGTGAATTCACCGAACAGCCAACGCGATATGAACGAATACTTCTGTCAAAATCTCGGCGCGTCAGTCCGTCCGTCCGTCCCAACTTCTACTACTACTGCTACTACTACTACTACTACTACTCGTCAACCATCACGTTAAACTTAGCCGACAACGCGACCGCCACTTCTCTTCGACTGAGCAAAGCAAAATGATCACCACCTACACACCATCCCACCACCACCCAACCAAGTACCACCACCACCAACCACCACTACATGTTCACAGTTGTCTGGTATTTCACCGATTTTCAAAGATTTTTTATTATCTTTTTTTCAACAGTGGCAATTAGTCTCTGCTGTGACGATCCTCTGGAGAGCCGATTTGTACCGCTCGAATCCAGTAAAAATGGAAATTTGCTTATCATGAAAGTTTGCTCCTTTGAAGTTTTAGAGCGTTAGAGCAGAGTACTGTCACCATTTACATATAATATATCTATATATAAATATATTTATCCAGTGTAACCATTTACTTATAAAGATTTGATTTAACAACAACATTAATTCTATTTTTGTTGATTGGTTTCACATTTCTGGTGAGATGACATTTTGTATTAATTATTAATTGTGTCTAACTAGTTTTATCACCCCATAGGCAACTAGGTTAGACAATCCTAATTCTATTACAATTGCCTTGCGATGATTTTTGTACGTATGTGTTTTCACTGCGCCGCTCTGTCCTAATCGAATGTTTATATTTTTTATTCGTGCACACATCTTCCTCACAATTAGATTTCCGAAACGGTAAATACTTTGTATTCGTTCTACGTCCCTTTTTTCATTCTGTTAAACCATTTTCACGAGCGAACATATCCGAAATGGACAGAGCGCCGTACACAAGAATTACTTACCCTGCATAAGTAAAAAATGATATAAAATGTTCCTTTAATATTTTAGGTCGAGGTCTCGCAGCCCGCGCAGGAGATCTTTGACCCGTAGTCGCAGCCGAGATCGCCGTTCTCGTTCGGATTCCCGTGATAGACGGTATTAACATTACTATCTCCTTACCATTGACTATCTGTTCCTTGTTCGTCATATTCTACTTTTTCAGCCGCACGAACTGATCGTTTTCATATTTACAATTCATTTTCTACATAGTCATACAACGTTCCGGCACTACCAAGCAGTGCTATCTGCTGGGTAAGGCTCAGATAGCAACATTCTATTTCGTCTTCTTTATTTAATTACAGTTAGGTGCTAAAAGTGTTTGGGACAATGGACCGACTTGTGCCGGATGGAAGATAAAAGAAAATCAGTTTTATATGTAAGAAAGAAAATAAAAGGAAGACGCGAAAGAGAAAGAATGGGAGAAAGTGAGAGAAGAAGAATGCGAATAGATATTTAGCATAGAAGTTTAATGATAATGTTTAAGGATAATGAAAAATAATATAAAGGGAAGGATGACACTTGCAAGTCACATTACTATTTCTGCCCGTGTCTGTTTATTACGGCATAGGAAGACACATTGACTCTGCCCGCACACCAAGTGCTACGGGACAACGATCCGGCAACGCAGATCTTTGCGTACTACCTACATTGTTTAGTCAGTGCAACATGGGAATCAACCGGTGCAATCGTGCAAATATGCATGACTGCTCCATTTACTTATTCCCAATGTCAGTCCGTTCCAAGTGTAATATGTGACTTTATACTGTATTACGCGTAACGATCGCGTTATCAAATAAGAACAATATCGATTAAATAAAACTACAGTTTATTCTGGCCATCACTTTATTCCACAATACAATGTCTCGCTACGACTGCAGTTTCAAACCGCACACGAATATATAAAATACCAATAATACCATGTTCATCGACCAATCATCGACGTTTCAACTGACTAACTTTTTGCAAATCTCACTGTAACAAACGTACATATACACAGTATAAAAGTATGCACGTAATTTTATGAGTATTTTTACCGTGCTGAATATTTAATGTATATTACCTCTTATGTTTATTATTGGTAAATGTCCGTTTGAGGAGTAATCCGCCACAATTTCAACGTATTGAACTAATGTTTTAATGTGTCTTGCATGTGAGCACATGCAGTGTTTGTACAAGTTTCGTAAGATTAGACACAAGTTACCTTGTGAACTAAATTATTGAAGTTATCACGAAATGAAAGTGTCCATTGACACAAAACAGTTAACGTGGCTGTTGAACCATCATTGCTGTGTATATCCTTTCGCTCATGTATAAAAACGCTACGGAAAAAGGATCTGCCGAGGGCCTTGGCCACTAATAGTAAAATAGTAGCTCCAACTCCCTTGGAATTTTATCTTTTTTCTGTAGTGCATATATAGTTTAGAGATTCTGGATGTCTTTATGAGAAAGCATGCTTTATGAAGAGTTTGCGAATTTATGATATTTTAAAGTACACGAAGAGCGCTTATAACAAGACTGCTGAATTGTATGAAGATTTAAATCTCGTTTATGGCTGCTCATGAGTCAGGATTACGGGAGGAAGATTTTTATAAGGTTGGGTAACTCTTGTAGTGATCCAAGAGTGTCTCATTTTTTCGTAATACCTGTAGAACGTTTAAGAAAGAAAATGATCGATTGCTTTATGTTGTATTAATTATTTTGTACTCTTACAATTCGGAAGGTACGTGTCCATTTGAGAGTTAAACTGTCGCGAGTTACTCGTGATTTTTCGCAAGAGGACACCGTTGCAAAACACTGTTCAGGCGCATCATTCAATTATCTGAGATTTGACGGATGCTAATATGCTCTCGAAAGGACACACTCGTTTTACTGTCCCACAATTATTTTCTACATTCGTATTCGATAAAATATTGGAAGAACTTGCGGAAAATTGGCACTGTTGTGCAGGAGAATTCCAGCGTAAAGTATATAATTTGCGGAATCAGGTAAGATTAAATATCATTAGATGAACACTTTACTTAAGTACTTAAGTTATAGATGTCACAAGAATGAAGGAGAAAACGAACAAATAACAACGAATGCATGGCCCGATCCAGCAATTTTTCTTTCTGTTGTGTTTTCTTTTCTAGTTTTTTAAACAAAAATTTAAGCGTTACTCGAAGCACCTAATTTTTTCAACATTCACGATTGCAACTTATCACGCCCAGATTTCAATGTGAACTGCAGACAATGAATGTAAGCTCAAATAGACTCAATTCTGACAATGAGAATTCTATTCAAGAGCAAGCTCGTCATGAGTTTTCTATCATCTATCCGTCAGGGAAGTGGACACTCTCGAGACTAATTTGCGATAGTTTTATTCTCAAATGGACACGTACCATGAGAGTAAAAATGATTGAAGGTACTCTCAAATATACACAGAACTTAAAAGTACTTTCGAGAGCAATTATCGGGAAACTGTCAAATGGATATTTAGCTTTAGACTTATTGTTAGGAATAAACATGTAACAAATAATAATCGTCATCGCTTTAGGTAATAAATGTCAAGAAGTAAACGTATCCATTGGTTGACGTAAGAGACGGAAAAAATTGCATACACTGTAAACAAAATATTTTGATAACATGCCCGCCATCGTGTGTAATTAAAATTGCATTAAATTGTAGCTGTGTTGCCTAAAGTTAACATGCATATTCTAACCCCTTGCTGGCAGAAATGGTAATCTCGTAAGGGTAGTGCGAGTGTTTCGTCAAGAATTTTTAATGTTTTCAAGTAAGATTGTAACGCTTTCTCGTGTTGGCCCTCCTCGAGATTTCGGCTGGCCGTTCCCAATAATATGTCCGTATCTTGCAGTGCTTTCAGTCCTTTAAGAATGTTTGTGTTTTTACCACATTTCTGACAGGTGATCATAAATTGATTCGTATCGGTTTTCACAGGGAGAGTGTTGTTACAGGATAGTCCAGTATCACACTTAAACCTGCAATTAATAATGTATAAAATGATTCGCTGCTTTAGTGTTTATAAACTGAGTGTTAAATGTCGCATAATGTGTACCGAAGGATTGTAGGATCTATGTCGTCCAACAAGGGCCAGTGACACGTGCATGCTTCGCACGTGCAATCGAACCAATACTGGACCCGCATTTTTCTCTTTCTTTCAGCTTCGGGCATAATGGTAAAGATAGGTCCATAATTCTCGGATATCTCCTCACCTTTTCTAATTGTTCTAATGGCACGTATCACCATGGTTGTGCCAATAAAGTATCTGCGAAATACATATACTACTTATTGTAGTCATTTGCACATCACTGCAGTAATGAAAGTAAAAAAGTTTTGAGTACTTTTTGTTTTTAGATACGATACCTTACGACGCAAGGGTTACAAGAATGATTGAGCAGCGCGACCGTGGGATAAACTCCACCACCAATAAATACGCTTTTCGCTTTGATCATAGTCTTATCACCCTTTGGTATTGTCAATTCGGAAATCTGAAAGAACATTGTACGAGTATGGCATAACTGAACCAGAATCTAAGTTTTTCCGTGTTTCATTCGGGATAACAGTCAATCATTGTTTACCTCGTGAGAGTTAAATTGTAAGAGTTGTAAGTTGTGTAAAAGTAATCCTGCTACCAATAATTCCTCCTCCGATAAAGGTTGTTCGGGTGAATCCGGGGTTTTCATATTCTCCGGAAAATAATTGCCTGTTTTCAGTAATCTCAATAACCAGCTCGCTATGTACGCTCTGTGAAAAAGATCTTCGGTTGATCTTTCAGCTTCATGAGTCACTACGCAACATTTGCAATAATGTAATTCACGATAAAGGATGGGGGGAATGTGTGGAAAAACGGAGGGACAATCAAAACTATATGCATAATTGTATTACCCAAGTTATAAAACGTCTCATAACTGTATCCTTTGTAGGGTCGGTGACTAGTGATTTCGAATTTTCCACTTCCATCGCTTAATTCCTTTTTAAAGTTCACCAGCTCATGGAAGGGACGTTGTAAAATCGCTCTCAAAGCGAGGAAACATGTGATCGATGCTTTCGACAACCATAATGCCGGCAACAGGTTGCACTCACGTTGATGCACCTTTTTATCCAAATTTCTGCATCGTACGCTGCAGTATGCAACGTAACTGCACGTATAGCACGCCGGAGGTATTGGCGCGAATATTCTCGAGAAGCACAAGTGGCAGTGAGTTAATCTGAAAGAATTACGAGTATATTATTGGTTTTTAAATTTCACAAGGTGGTACACTTTTAAGATTAAATCATTCATATAGTATTTTTTGGTATAACACCTTGTATTAAAGTAGAAAAATAAATAAATTGAAGAAAAACGTCACACAACACGATTGAAAGTTATAGGCGGTAATCAGTCACACACAGACATTTCTCCGATCTCATACTCACACCACACATCTCCACCTCTCCTACCCGCGTAGAAGAAAACATTATCCTCTTAATGATTATACATGAACTCGCCTCTCTAGAAAGAACAACACTTCAAACCAGCTAGCTATGTACCGAAGCAACAACAAGGAACTTTTTTTTAATATTCGACGTATCTCCAAACATCTCATTCTCAGTTCGTTTAGTTTGGACAAAATGTATGATTTGTACAACGTAACGAAATTTTTGCATACTGTATTTGCACAACATGCTGTAAGTGACTGAGAAACTGACAACGATATTTGTTTTTTTAAAGCTTCAACCAATACAGGATAAGGACAATGCAGCTAATTCAGGATAATCCTAAGAAGATGAAACATCAGAAAAGAACTCGTACCTGCATTCTGCCAACAACAATGCGCAATGGGGACGCTCGACTATCAATATTTCACCAGGTGCAATATCCTTGGTAGCCACAGCGTGCCTACCTACATCACCACCGTTATTCTTGATCTCCATCGAGTTACTGCACGCAGGGTAAAGAGGGTTTACATTCTCGATACGTGGGATCAACTTCGACGTGGATCCAAGCGTAGACCTGGCCCCAACAGTCCCCAGAATCTCCTTCGAATTAGCCTGCATTTTCTGGCCTTTTTCCATTACGGCCAGCATCAGTCTGACGTCGGCCTCGAATTTTTGCTTTCGTTCGCCGGTTACTTTGGCATCATCCAGTGCAGTGAGAGAGTTCCTGAAAGCTTTCACCGCATCGGCGTGTCTCTTCATACCTAGAAGACATCTGGCGCGTCTCTCCTCCAGTTTGTAGTAGAGTTCCTTGGGATAGCCAACACGCAAAGCTTCATCCGCATCCTCTAGAGCGTGCTCGAATCGTTCCAAGTGATAGAGCGTGGCCGCGCGATTAGCCAGTAGGACCGCCAATTCTAAAATAGGTTTGAACGTAGAAGAAAATAAGTAATTTCACGTGGTCCCACCTCGTGGCACCCACCAAGATCATCGCCTGGTGCTTCAAGGTAATTAGATTCGATTGCCGGAAAGGTGTACCGTTTTTGGACGCCAATAAAACAGCGTTCGAGTACGTCTCGAGAGCCTTCTTGAACTCCCCGTGTCCGAAGAACTTGTTACCGGCGTCCTTGAGCTTCAGTGCCTTCTCACTGTCCCTTCCTCCTCGGTTTTCTACCTCCAAGGACAAGTAACGAGCCTCGGGATAGCTCAATACAAATGCCACCCTCTGCTCGTTCGTCGAGAGTGCCGCGAACCTCTTGAAGTCCTCCTGGCGAATGGCCTTACGAACGGTCAGTAAATTCGAGCGGAAGTAATTGCTGATGTCCGTTTCAGGATCCTCTTTCGACATGTTCACAGAGTCTGATATTTTTGAGAAAGGGAATTATGAGTTTTCAATAGAAACCAATTGTACAGTGGTGTAGTTGAATCAGAATGCACAGGAACGTCTCGTACCGGCATTTTTTGTATACGTGGAAGGCGTTACGAAACGTATATCTTAAAAGAGCAAAGGCATTCAAGTTACTGTATAGGAAAATGCCAAGTGAGTGATAAAAGTATCACATTTGATACGATTGCAGTACAATTTACATCCGTCAGAAACTTTTACGCCGGTCGGAGAGCGTGCCGTCACTTTCTTTTCTTTTTTAGAAATACACCACGGTAACTGCATCGCACACAAATGATGTTCGACGCAAATAGGCTATCGATGAACGCGCAGACTCAGACCTTTGGAACGTTTTCAAACTTTATCTCTGCGGATCTAGAACGCCCAATTGTAGGAATCAAATTGATGCAACGATGTAAATGCAGTCGGACGAACATTCGCATGACACGTTACCGGACGGCGACACGAACCTACTGGCATCATCTTCCTGCCAAAAAGCTACTTAGGACTATTTCTGTTCGGGCTATTTCTGGCGGCTTACAACGTGGGAGTGCCGGTCTGGGATGGCTAGCTGAATCGCTGACAGTCGGCCGATACTCCCGGAAGGAATCGATGCGAATTGATTCAATTGGCAGGAGGAGGTAGGAGTGGATAAGGAGTTACTATGAAAATATTCGAAGACATCTTATGCGGAAAAGTTTATTCCATATAAGTATTTAACAGATTCGATAATCTTAACGAGTCGCGGAATCGACGATTCACGTGCGAGCTTGGGTGTTTCTTACAAATTATTATGTACATTGATTCATGTTCGTTTGGTTGTGCGTAGAGTCGGAATTATTTCCAAAAATATTTTTTAGATTTAGATTATCGATATGTAATTCTCGAGTGAGAATTAGCGGCGCCAAGTGACTACAAGGTACGCCATATTTCTTCGCGACATAGTTTCAACGGTGTTTAAATCAAAGAACCTTTGCAGCAGTTGTAACGGACCTTTTTATAAATTATAACATTACAACAAAGGCCCGGACGTTACCTGACACACAACCGCGACGCACTAACCGTTATCTTATCTATAATATATGTACAAACCTTAAGTGATATATAAAACGTGAATTTACAATGTACATGGGAAGAGGAGCGTGGAGTTCTTATGAGACGCAGAGAAACGATACTGTGATTTGCGAGCTTTGAAGAACCGTGAAACGGGACTTCGAAATACGTGATTCGGAATCGGTACGAAATAAATTAAATCCGTTGGACTTGTGCGAGAAATGCCGCTCGGAGTGAGCTAACCCCGAAGAATTTTCGAACATTCGCGGAGGCTGCGTCTACCATTTGGATCCGAAGGTGACCCGCTCGCTTTCGAGATCCCTGCCGAAGTGCACGTTCCTCGCCGGGCGGGTCCTATTCCCGTAGGGCAGAAAGTCTCGAAAATCGCAGCGCAATCTGGGACCATCCAGCACGGTCTCCCTGTAGAGCCCGGGATGGTACAGCTTGTCCACGAAGGTTTCCTGGCTCCAATGAGGTCTGTCCACGAGGGCTGGGACGGGGACAGTGGTTCTGGCCTTATCGTGGTGCGAAGATGCGCGCTCCTCGATCCTCGACGCGATCGTCTCGGGAAGGACACGTCCACGTCCTCCGTCGTCGTGCACTCAGAAGTCGTAGGATGCCTCGTCGTCGTCCTTGTTGGGCTTCAGGCCGATCTTGTAGAGCCCACCTGCCACTAAGCCGCCCAGAAGCGGACCGACCCAGTAGACCCAGAGATCCGTCCAAGCGCCTAAGATCACAGCTGGCCCTAGGGACCTCGCTGGGTTCATGCTGCTTCCGGTGAGTGGAACGGCAGCCATGTGAGAGACAGAGATTGTCAGCCCGATTGCCAGAGGTGCCCATCCTTTGGCGTCGGTCCTTTTAGGGTCGGTAACCGCATGTACTACCAAGACCAGCAAGAAGGTGATGATCGCTTCGAGGATGATGCCCTGGCTGGGCTTAACGCCGTTGCTCAAACCGGTGGCGCCTAAGCCTGCGGCTTCCGGGAGAGACGGGAGCACGGCCTGGAAAGCAAAAATTGCCGAGGTGAGATGGACTGCGACGTTTTTTTCACATATTTTTCACGAGTTATAGTTGTTGCATGTTCCAAGCGTCTATAAATATTTTATAATAATAACTGCTTGGATGAGAGTGCTATATTGAGATTGAATCGTTTTTTGTCTGGTCCATGGATATTTTATTATAGTAACTACTTCGATGACAACGCTATATTGAGATTGAAACGTTTTTTGTCAAGCTTGTCGGATCGTCGCATAGTGACGACGATCGTTCGTTTGATTCCTCGAATAATTGGCAAGTGGCGTGTATCTTGCGTCCTTTACGAATGTTTGGAAAGTCGAAAGATGAAGGACCACGAGTGCTCTCTCTCTCTCTCTCTCTCTCTCTCTCTCTGTCTTCTAAATTGGTCATTCCATTCGTCCGACTAATAAAGGAGTCGGAGGGTCACATTTCGTGCAGGAGAATTAATTCGCCCGGCTCACCGGCGTCCTTATAATCTGTATTGGTGACGCGAACGCGCGCGCGCGCGATCGACCAATCGACCGGTTACAAGACGATGTAATCCAGTTTTGTGCAATGTAGCGGATATCGACGTGCGGGCGCACGAGTGGCACGAGGACCTTGGACGATGACACTTTAATTGCGAGTAGCCCGTCCCAGGCAGCGCGCGGCGAGCGGTAGCTTTGAAGCGTGACGTCGTAAATCGCATGGGACTACCGAAGAATTGATTTTCTTGCACCACGAGATACAGGTGTACATCCTTGAAAAATGTTAACGATAAGAATCTTCAGTGTCGATGTTCCGCGCGATGCGGGATCGTCGTACTATCTTGAGAATAGACAAATTTCCGCACGAACGGAATTCATGCTTGAGCCGGGCGAGTTATTAGAGAGAAGATAATTTCTTAGGAAAGCATTAATCGTTAGTTTTACGAGGAATTAACTCACGAACCAATAGCAATTATGGAAATTACAACAATTTTCGCAGAAAATGATTCTTTCCAGGTACTATTGTTCAACGGAATGAATTTCAAGTTTATTGTGCGGAACTTAAGTGAGAAATAAAGCAACGATTGTTAATAATTGCAGTTAAATGAAGTATCGGTTACAGCGGGTGTTAACAATAGTCTAGTATCGCTACTACGTTTGTATTGTGTCGAATATTTCCGTGCCGACGATACCACATTCCATTATTGGACTTTCGTGCCAGACAACAAACTTGAACCTTTCAACATGTACGCGTTTTATTGTGAAATAACGTATCGTAAAAAAACGAGTTTTCACAAAAATGTTTGTAATATCGGCGATTGCTAATTGGTTTGCGATCCAAACCTTGTTAAATTACCGATTGCTGATGCGTCCTTTTAATTATTTTGATAATCATAAGAAGGTATCCGGCGGAACCATTGGCACCGCCGACTGTTTTGTTTTTAAAAAATGAAGACGGAGGAGACCGCGGGAGCATTAATTGGCAGCGGTATCTTTGTACCCTGACACCGTTAATCAGGACTCCCCGAAGAATCGATTTCATAAGCCTCCCTGGAGATGCATTCGTTCCGACTGGTCCACAGATCATGGCCACAAGGTAAAGCTGCGTAAATAATTGCATTCCAAGGTAACACCCGGCGTCATCGATAAATCATCCACACTCGATCACTGAGCGTGAAAGTTCAATAAACAAAACTTATCGTCCCTTGATTTACATTAGGCGTGTTTCTTAAGTCACGTAGACACGGTTGCACGAGTTAAATTTAAAACTTAAGACGTATTTAAAACCAGATTCTTCTTGCTCGAGACGTCTCGGAAGAGGAAAATCGGATGAAAGTACAACTTAATTTTTATGTTCGACTTGAAACCGGGCCTAAGACGGCCAATCTAAAGCCGTTACCCTACAGTCTCGTCGTCCGATAAATAATTTCATGCCCAGATGTCCCTAGAGCAGTGATTATTTAACTTGCGAGAAGTTATAAATTTGATTCGTTCAATGTAATTATGAGATCTTTGCTGGTTTCTCATTCCATGAATGGGTTTATGATCAAACCAAGTTGTCAACTTCGATTACGCTGTGGTTATATTTTAACGATTTCAGTCGTTCGAGCAGAATTGTCGAATGTAAATGGAGTTTACCTTTAGAACTGCCGAACCACCGATTGCTCCGCAACACTGGCAGACCACG
This sequence comes from Tiphia femorata, assembly GCA_944319695.1. NCBI lineage: Eukaryota > Metazoa > Arthropoda > Insecta > Hymenoptera > Tiphiidae > Tiphia > Tiphia femorata. The sequence goes on along the minus strand of OX090895.1, from coordinate 15,364,416 downwards.
TAGCAGAGTGCCTTGAGGAAACTGCAGTTGCCGCTGATGACGAGGCCCACCGTCACCGCAGGATTCACGTGACAGCCGGAGACTGGGCCCAGTACCTGCGTAGGTCAGAAGAATTCGTCCATTAATATTCGTCGCATTAGAGCTTGTTTTGAGCGATTGGGCAAGTCGAATGATAGGAGGAATTTCGCGGGGTAAGGTGGCCCCGCGGATTGACACTCGTGCTCCACCAATTAGGGAGCTAGACTTGCTTGATCGTGACGGCGTCACCTCTGGTATCTTTCCACGTGACACGTTATGTCATAGATATGTACGAAATAAAAGATTAGTAGATGCTCACGGTACTCAATATGTAACCAAAACGCACGCAACCCTTTGGCTAGTCTATCTAATGTTTTTTTTTTATTCTACTTCGTACAATTAACATACCGGTCGTTGTGTCTATACATTTCAATGTGTCTTTCGATAATGTTGTGTCATAGAGGTTCTGTCATGGTTCCGAGTCAACTTAAAGCGAAGGTTCGCCTGGACGAAGGATTCTTTGTGTTCGATTTCAATCGGCAGAGTATAAAACGAGCTTTCGTTTATTTCGCAATGATACACATGCAGGGTGTTCCGAAAAATCTATACACGCTGTAACTGTTTATAACTTCCCTATAGTTTCTAATTGATAAGTGTAAGCGATTGAATATGCGCCATGAAAATTTGTATAAGGAAAAATTTCGGTATTGCGACGCTAAGAAGGGAAGTGCGCCTGTTTGGAGTCTAGAAACGAAGCTTGAGATGTCGATCTCGCAACATGGCCCCGCCCCGTTAAATTTCGTCGGTGACTAGCACCGTGAGAAATATTCTAATTCAAAGTGTGGTGGATTGTCGGCCACTTAGGATTTCCTAACTCCCCTTTGGACATTTTCGGAATCTTTGTATATCTAGTCGGGATCTCTGCATGATTTACGAAAAGATTTCGTTGGGACTTACATATATACAGTTACAGATCGATACGATTTTAACGGAGACACGGATGTCTACGGAAGTTTCGTCTCTTGCTCGATTTCTAATTCGATTTCTAAATGATCGAGCCCTAAGACCATACGCAATCGAACTTTAAAATTGGTCAAGAGTTTTGGAGACTATGCGATAAATTGAATATAAAATAATACGTTCGAAATGAAAGCATCCCATTGCTTATAATTTCCATAAGATCCTTTTAGAACACCTTTTAAGTAAACACGTTTCCGAGCCTCCAGCTTGTTATTTCAATGATTTCGATGATCAAAAGGTCGTTGCAACTCTTTTCATAAACAGAAAGCTGAGTGCTTTATTAAATTCTCATAAATGATATTAAACTGTTAAAAGAGAGAGAGAGAGAGAGAGAGAGAGAGAGAGAGAGAGAGCGCAAACATTCATTTTGTGATTATGGAAAATAGTGTCAAACTTCCGGAAAACTTGTCAAGCGCTGGGTTTCCGTGTCCTCGGGCTTCGTTCCTCGCAGGTGGATTGACTGGCAAAAATCGCGCGAGTGTCGCAGACATGTCGGCGTCGGCGAAGGAGCCCGCCGCGCCGTCGAAGATGGGAGGAAGGTGCGAGCGGAATGAGTAAGCAAGCGTGTCGACGAGGAAAAGAGAAAGGAGCGTGCGTGAGAGCGGGAGCGATAGATCACGGCGACGCCGACGAGCGAAGAAAGAAAGGAGAGTGGAGGAGGGCTGCGCGTCGTCTAGATAGGTGGCTGGTCCGATTTGGGCCCGATGGACCGGAGGATCGTGGCGGGGCCCGACGGCCCAGTTCTCATGCACGTCCGCAAGGTCTCCGCTTGCCGCAGGCGACCGGCAAACACATGCGGCCAACCCAGCCGAGTTGTGTCCAGATTGCGCAACCGAGCAATGTCTTCTCGCTTCTCTTATTTTTCGCTTCTTCTTCATCTTCATCCTCGCCTCCTGCGCATTGCTCCTCCCAATTGTCTCGATTTTCTTCTACCGCTACACACGTCGCGTCGTCGCTCACCCATCGGCGTCGATAGTCTTTGCATTAATTTGAATTTTTCTTATTTTTTATATAATAGAACTTTTCCTCCTTACGATCTTCTGGGTACCTTCTTTAACCCGCCGACTGTCTTCTAGTAGTATGTTTCTAATGCCAAAAGTTTCTAGTGGAAATTCACAGAATTGATTGCATATTCGTTCGTTCGAGACATTTTTCAGGGAGTTACATTTCCGGATTACCCACTTTTTCCCATGTTCTTAGATTTCTTTTGGTTTAGTAAGTAAAATATTATGAATATTTCAGTTTGATGTGTATACATGATTTAGAGCAATCTTGATCTTTCAAAAGTACCAAGTATTCCTAAAGCAGCATTCCTAAGTTTATTAGATCGACACCTCCAACGATACCGTCCTTTCCACTATACCAGGGTAGTAAATCGTGCAGTTTTTAATGTCTCATTTATACGTGAAACCCGCTCAAATTGATGTATTTTAACTCAATGTTTTAATACCTGATTTTACACCGATTTGTAGATGGCCCGTGCTCGATAATTATATTTCCTTCGTTTCTATTGCAGAGGCAGGGTATTTCTTTTTTTCATCGGGGAATAGGTCGAAGGTGGAAGGGTCTAAGGCTCGGGAGAGAAGGAGCGGTTGCCCGGGCGAATCCGACATTGTGTTACGGAGGAGACGATTACGATAACTGGGCCGAAAGGAGCACCTTTCGCAAGATCTTCTCTTGTAACCCTTCCTCCCCTTTTTCCACCACGTCCCTCGTGTCGACGCGTGTCGTAGCAGCGACGGCAACCTCGCGAGCGGGGAGTTTAGGTGTGACTCAATGCGCGCGAGGAAGCACTAGGTTAACTCGAGCGAGCAAACCTATGGAGATACGTAGGTATTAGAAGCCCCGCGGGCGCGTCGCGCGAGATCGTCCGATAAATTATCTCGCATTCGAAGCAATCGTGATAATCGTCGGGGAACTTTCCAGTAATTTCGGTTCTCACGAGTTTTACTTTCGACTCGCTTCAGCAATGCGCGAGCTCTGCATACGCTTACGACGCACGACGAATAATTCCTCGATAATTCGATTCTAACCATTTTTTATTCGCATTTGATTGAATCTTTGCTTGTGAATCTTTTCCAAAGCACGCGAGAGGCCGTCCTTCGAGTGCGTTCACTCGCTCGCTCATTCCACGAAAAGCAATAACGAAGAGTCTCGCAATCCTTCGAAGTGTTCATTCTGCAACCCCGTTGGCCCTGGTATTATCCGTCCCTCATACTCACATGTGCGATATCGTCATGGTATTCCACGAAATTCTCACTATCTACCATCGATCTCTCGCGACGGCATCGGTAGTGACCTTTTCAGATTCGGTGAAAATCCTTCAGAACTCCTCGAGCTTATCCCGAAATTATCTACGACATTCATTGCAGAGCGCTACGCGGTTTCTTTCTTCTCTCTTACGTGAAATATTTCTGCCTGGTGATCTTGATACCGCGAAGAAGATCGATGGTTCGAAAATAATCGAAGAGCGTAACTTGATTTTCGAATGAACGGTGGATCACGGTGGCCCGATCTATCTGCTCGATTTCCTGTACTCAGCAGATTAGTAGTCGACGATCCGATAGATTGCCTCGGGCGAACCTGTACTCTATCGATCTTTCTAATCGAGCTGCTCGACATGTTCTATCCTGGACAGGTCGCGCGCATCGTAGGTGTCGGGAGGAGCATCGCTATTACGAATCGCTGTGAAGTGAGAAGATCGATGCGTTAGAGCGAACTGCCCTGCGGGCGCGGCGTCCAACTTCATTCCACGCAACTTGAATCTCAGGGTTGTACTTGTATTTTTCCTAAAGAATTTTTTCTCTCTCTTCCTCGAGGGTCTTTGAAGATAGGAAAAAGATTGCACGGTAAGCGTATGCGAAAGACCAGCTCTTCTTTCGAATTGTCTTTCAGGTGCCCTATGCTCATTCTATCAAAGTCAATCTTATGCGAGTCTTATTACCTCAGATTTTTCGAATGTCATTGGACGTGAAGAGAATTGTGCAACGTCGGTGGATGTAAAAGAGTTTCCATTAGACTTGTCTCCTTTCTTCGACATCTCTCGCTAGTATCGTTACCTATTCACTTGAAACGTTTTTCTGTCTCTTCGATTATCTTCAAGGCGCAAAACTATTCAGTTAATTTTTTAATTTTCGAGAAAGAAAGTATTCCGCAATCGTCGTCGTCGTCCTGGATTCTACCACAGAAATTTGAGCAGAATTTCTATTTTAAAAATTTTCTTCCTTCATTCGAGTATCCTGGTGAAAAGGAAAAAAAATCTTGCAAATTCTCCGAGCCTAAAATCACGCCCATTTAATATATCAATCTTTGGCCACGATCACATGGCAGCCGCTTATTAATTTTACATTCCATCGTACTCATCCATCTTATGGAAATGGTGAACGTATTTTGCTTCGCGCAGCCCTGGCGTGGATCATTCGGTGGGACGAATTAGCCGCGCAGTCTCGTGCCTCCGGGGCCGCACGACCCACAGCCTCCGGGCGATACTCTGGCGCGAGTTGCACGCGCGATTCCCGCTCCCCATTTGCCATTTTCCATTTGCCATTCGAGCGGCGCGGCGTGCTGGGCCCGTTGCTACGCGCGCGCGTCGATTCCGGGCACGTGCCCTTTACCGATCGCCGTAGTGAACTCGCGCGACATAAACGATCGCACGCTGGGTGATTTATATTTTCGTTCAAGGAAACTCTCCGAATTTTTCGGAAAGGGAAGACTAATAAAGCAACTCTTTTTGAAATACCTCGTGCTTTTTGGAACGGCAAATTACGACTATCGAGAAACATTTGCAAAATTGAACAGTTTCTATCCTTTGTCCGTAGAACTTTTTTTATAAAAGCCGCAACTGCACATTCTCATTTCAATTCGTACAATTTTCTGGACTTGTCATGTTTGATTGAACCCCTCGTCTCTTCTAGCTATATCCATTTCGAATGAACGTACTTTGTGGAACGAGAAATTTCTAAAGAAAGAAAATTTGAAATAGTAATTGAACCTGGGAAACTAATTCTACAAGAAACACTAGGGAAAGAAAATGATCCGATAACTCGCTTTTTCGTTGATAGACATTCCTCTGGAATTTCTGGAAAGAAAAAACACCTTCTGCATGATTTTATCTTCTTCTCCAAGCATTTTACAATTAGCGTGGTCAATGACGTTTTTCCGTATTACCTACCAGCTCTCGTTCGCCGTGCCCCACTCTTGGCAATTTTCCCGTCACTTCCAAGAGATTACGCAGTACCAGACTTCTTCTTTTTTGACAAAGTGCACATTTTATAAATAACTTTGTCCGAGAATAATCATCAGGAGTAAAAAATTAAATTTGTAAGAGTAGAGTTATTGGATTGAGGAACGATAGATTTGATAAAACTTTCAAGAAACGTGTCTCTCTCCGTATCGAAGATTTCTCCGTCATTCGTGTAAAGACGTATTTGCACATTTTGCTAATCTAATTTTCATCTCCATTTAGACATCCTAGATTTTCAATTCTTAAGCGGTCAATGATCTCTTTCCTTTCTTCCTTCCAGCCGATTGCGCAAGTGCGGACCCCTTCATGGGAGCGGTCCTCACCCGCGAACTGCCCTCGAGCAAGATGACTCTAATATTTGCCCTGGGATATACGCCACTCGCAAACACGATCGATTTTATCGCCTATCCTAGAAACCTTTCCCCCGAGGGTATGAATTTCCTTTCGTGGGCTCGATCTCCCGGATGGACTGCGCGAATTCGAGCTAACCTACGACGCAACGTTAGAGCGTGCTCCTCCGTTTTGTTTACCGCGGGGCCGATTCGACATGAGCGAGAGCAATTGCGCAACCGCAATTAAGGAAATCGTTGTCGACTCGGTTCCGCTAATTACAGAGCGCACGTGTTGCGTGTCTAGGCGCGATGCGGTGACGACAAAAGAAAGAGAGTGAGAAAGTAAAGAAATAAAAAAGGTATTAAGAAGCCCGAACAAATTTGTCGACAGCTGAGAGATAGGAGAGAGGTGATAATTTTGCATTCCTTTTCGAATTGCAAGTGCATGCGAAAGAGACGGACGATCAAACATTGTCGAACATTCGTCTCGCGAAGATTAAACAGCATTGCTCGGCGGGACGTGAGCACGGTCCATGGTAAATATTAAACTAATTGGGAATTCTTGACACGTGCGCTTGAGATCTCAGGGTTGACACTCGCGGAGAAACTTATGGACCAAATTGAACGATGCCGCAAGCGCGAAGTGGCACTGAAGTAACGTAGGACGACATTTGGAAATTCTTCGAATCACATGGAAAATCTTAACAGATGTGAAGAATCAGTTGGATTAAGCAGTTTTCGCTCTTTCTGTGGAATTTAAGATTGTTGTAGGAATATGCGCGCGGCTCGTGCATTACAGTTGACGATCGTGAAGAAATTCGTGTATTAGAGATGTGCAAGAGAATTGGTATTTTAAAATCATTCGTTACAACAAGATCGATGCTTTTAAAATCAAGAATATCAATGTACATCGACGCTTCACTTAAAATGATCGTTCTTTAATTTCAATTCATTGCTTTGTTACAAATTATGTTTCTAATTTTTTAATAATCCCTCATTCCGTTTAAGTTCTCCATTGTACATACAGTTTTCGAAATACATTATTTATTTTAATTTTTCAGCTTAATCGATACTCAGAAACTATGCACGATTTACATTCAATCTATCGTACATTAATGTATTTCGAAAATCGAAATGCACAGATTAAATTTAAAGCCCGTAAAAGCACGATCAATTTCGGAATAAGGATGTTTTAAACAAAACCGGAAGGCGCGTCGTTCTCATATTCGTCTCGTTCTTCAAATCTCTAATTATCACAGGTACACGCGCGTGGCTATGCACAATCAATTACCCGAACTCACGGCGTGTTTAAATGCCGCATCTAATCGCTCCTTATTGTTCTCCCTCATAAACAACGATCACCTTCCGCGAATAACAATCGTGATTCCTACTGTGAAATACGACGCGCGTAGTGTGTCGATGATTTAAGAAGTCGCAAATTGAATAGAGTTTTACCTCCCAAGTGACTCGGAAAATTTTGCATCGTTATACTTATATCCATATTTCGCGAAAATCTTGTACGAATGATCTGCCCCGCGTTCGCGGACGGAGAGTAATTTGTCATGAAGTTTTACTTCGCGCCTGCTCTTTATTTTTCCGTAGTCCCTTCGGCTTCTTGCGAGATCCCTTCACCACGCGAAAGGAATTGCGCAAAGCAAAATTTCTCGGTGCCCTCGAAATATTTCGGGACGAGGGGCGCGCCGATTTGCATCGAACGAGTTCGGCATAGCGAGCGGCCTTTTATTCGCCATTCAAACGAACCGGGGTACAATTTTGCAAGAGACTCGCGCGATTTGCATTCGCCGAGGGGCGAGGCGCTCCTTCGACGATCCTTCCCTGCGTGTGGCTCGTCCTCCGTAAGCCTCCTTCGCCTCCTCTTACCGGCCTCTCATCCGAGTTCGACTCGCGTATTTTAGACGAGCGCCTCGACGCGTTTGAACTCCCTCGGAGTGTCATCCGGGCGAGCCTTGACCCCGATCCTGAAAGAGCGCGGATCGAAAGCACGACGGAAGGTGATCGCAATTATCGCCTTAAAGGCACCTAACAGTCCAGAGTCCTCGAGTGCTTTACGCGTCAAATCGAATGTGTCGAATCACTCGAGTCGTTCACTCGAAGCACCTTCGTACGATTCGCAATTTCATGTTTTCCTTTAGTTTCTTCTTTGTCCTTCGTTTCGCGAAGTTCTCCGAGATCGAAGGGACACGGGTAACCATTCGAATTACGAGTCTAACAATAGATCCTCTTATTCGCCCACTATTTTACGTGCCTTTATCTTGATTATCTTGCAGGTCGCGAATTTTTTTTTAGCGATAAAGAGACGCGCGTATCGATGCATCCATATGCGCGTGGAATGTACTGAAATATTTTAATCGTTCGGTCGAAGGAGCCTTCCTTTTATCCTTTCGATTTTTCCTTAAAGAAAATAAAAGGGGATGTTGCTGAAATGAAAAATACCCGTTGAAACCTGTAAGACTTGACTGGAGCATATGTGTCCGAACAGGCTCGAAAGGGTTAATTCATAATTCTATCCAATGTTTCTCCTTTTCCATTTTGCAGTTCGTCAAGTTTCTGAATGTGTAAGTATAGAACTCACTGGCGTGTGCATCGTATTTATCGAATTACTCGAATCTGGAACATTTCTTCAATTCACAATTCTCGTGCTCCCTTTCTATTTATCTACATATTGTTTACTTGGTTGCGTCATTTTCCTGTTTGCTTCTTATTTCAGTTTTATTTTCTGCTTTCTTTACCCGTATACGGATATCACACTTACACGTAACCAGCTGTCTACTGCGATGCTTAGGACTCGTGTGCAAATAGCGTGCTGCGGGCATAGGGTATTGCGTCTCAGGGTGCAAATATAAACAGGCGAGCAAGGAAATCGGCATACCTGGTAATTTCGATTTTAATTTAATGTTTTTTTTTATGGAGACATAAAATCGCGATAACTTATTTTACGCATAAATTTACAATACGCAAAGCAAGCTGATTTATCGATGACCAGTGATTTCACGTATTTACTCGTTCATTTTTTATCTCACAGCTTTGCAAATTCTCCAGAAAGCAGGCTATCATCTGCAATTCATCTTACACGTGTTAAAAACATTCTTGTATGCCAAGTTTAACGTTAATCTTCTCTCTCTCTGTCTCTCTCTCTCTCTCTCTCTCTCTCTCTCTCTCTTTCTCGTTTCTTCTCTCTCCGTCACCTCCTATCTCCTCATTTCACTCCCACCGACTCCACCGCTGCCGAGGGAGCCTTCCAGCTTGAAGTCCGAGGCGATTTGCTCGCAATATTGAGGAATAATAAATGGCCACATCCGTGCCACGGGGCTGTCGGAAAGCGAGCTATCAAAGCGGACGGAATAAGAGGCCGCGAGGCGGTAGCTCCGCATGTGCTCGCGCACGTTCGAGAGGATCAGAAGCGGAGCTGAGGAGGAGACGCGGGGCACTCGAGTAGGTTGGCGGAGGCCTGCGGGGCAGAATTGCACCATCCGGACAGTTAGACCCCCTTGGGCGAATCGCCGGCCTTATTTACCCTTCTACCGACGTGCCTCTGGCTCGTTGCGACCTACCGGAGCGATCAGGAGAGCCCAGAGGAGAAGAGGAAAGAAGAGAAGAAGAAGGAGATAGATAGTTAGATAGATAGAGAGATAGATAGATAGAGAGAGAGAAACGGGTAATGATTTTTCTGCGCCGCTCGCCGGATGTAGAAACCGGAGTCGTGGACGGAAGAATGCGAAAGGACAAGAGAGTATGTAAAAAGAAAAATCAGAGATAGATACTTTACGATTAAATTATATTAACACTAACCCCACCGAAGACTTTTTTCATATGGAGATTTATCTTGTTAATTGGTCATTCGTAGCGCTTTGGTAGCTTTAGTGTTAAACTCATCTTTCGTATCCTATCTTTGAGTGTAATTATGGATAATACGTGACGAGATTTTGAGAAAGAAAAAGATGGAGATGGTGAATGATTTGTTTCTACTATTGGCCGGATATAGAAATTGGAACTAGAGACGGAAAATTTGAAAATGCAAAGTTCAATGATAAGAGACTGCGTACGTGTTAAAATTGAATTATTAAATTCGTATTTGCTACGAAATCCGGTGTGCGATAATTGTGCGGAAATGGTACGATTACAATTAGGATTATAGTTTAGTAATCTTTAAGACCACGGACAATTTAGGGACACGCGTGTAATTATCAGTTATACAAATATTTAGTTGCGTGGGTAGCTGTTATAAGTTTCTATGACACATACAATTAAAATACAAGTTTAAGAGCGTTGCAACTATACGTCCTTTCAATATTGTTTTAACATTCTCGCTTCTATTTAGTCATCCGAGTTGCAAAAGTGACAATCGCCTATCTGCCTAGTCTTAGAATTCTATGGAGTAACAATAGACTCGGAAGACAAAGGAAGGGAGTGAGAAACAAGCAATAGGAAAGAAGTAGAATAAGTTACATTTCATCGTTCCCTAAGGTAAAATTAAATATACGAAACCTTAAATATTCACGTGTGGGCGAGGTGGAAAAAAAATATTGAATGGCGAGCGACGCAGAGATCACAGAGAGGAAAAGAAGAGAGACAGAGGTGAGAGAAAGAAAAGAGAAGATTACTCATCGACGGGCATCCCGCTACACCGTTGGAAGTTGTCCTGCCAGTGGTGGCGACAGGTGCGAGAAGGAAGGCCACCCTCGGGCAATCGTCTTGAAAATGTCAGTGAGCCCAGATAAAAACTAGATATAGCGGAGCGCTCGATCGATTAAATTACGTCGCGTAGAACAAAAAAGAAAACTTACACCAGGATAATAGGGATTGGCAAATGTATCACTACTACGCGGTTGACGTCGCTCGCATCGTATATTATGTTCCACTCTAGCTGCGTAAAAATTTCTCATTCATAATTTGGGTCGTTGACATTCTTCTACGTTTTTTTTTCTTTCAATTTTGCAAACTACTAGCGCTTTACTTCGTCGCACCGTGCTTCCATTTATTGGATCGGCGGGAAAAGAGCGAATTCAAATTTCACGACACGTGGGATGATGGAGCGGGACCAAATGAAGGAAGAAGAAATTCTAGACGAAGTGCCTCCCACGTGGCTTTTGCCTCTCTACCTACGCCTCGTTAGGCAATTACGACGCCCGTGGGCATTACCTTTCCTTTATTTCGACGCGGACAATGAGAGAGTGCCGTTTTTAACGACCGCGTGGCAGGTTCTCGTAGTAAAGGAACTTAGAAGGAGAAGCTTATCCTCTTGAATTACGAGTGACGTCGAGAGCGAGGAGAGTTCCAAAATTCATTTCACCAATTCGCCCGTCCGCGCGTGCGGTACACGAGCAGAAGGAATTTCTCGTTCGTCGGAGTACGGGGCATTTGAAATTGCGCGTAGAGAAAATGGATTCGTTCACTTGCGGGAGTACTTGAGAGGAGCGCCGTAGAAGCAGATACGTCCATTAGTCGTTAGGGGCACTTACCATGTGTGTCATGGAAATTCTCGGGATTCTCTTGTCGATCGTTTGGGAAGAGTGTCTTTAAAGTGGAAAACGTGGCGGAACGTTTATAAAAATTACTTCCGAGCTACTTAAGTAGAATTAGAGAAATTAACGCTCGTTAGTAAAGGAACTTGACGGACACTTAAATACCCATTAACCCCATAATAGAGGCACGGGGAGTCATAATGAAAGAAGGAGCACGAATGTTGAGAGTCCATTTTAATTTAATAAATTTCTCTTTGTAAATTGCTACTAATAGCCAAAGAAGACGAGGTCCGAGTACGTCCAATGTCGCCTCTGTAACAATCTACGTAAATACCAGTTATGCAAAACAAACAGACTTGCCACTTACGGTGCTTGTCAATTTACACGAATGACACATTCGATTTACGTTACGATTAAAAGGTGCTTCTGTAGGTTATCCACGCTTAACATTTCATTCCTCGCAATTCCATTAATGCGACGAATGGAAAATTGTGTGTTTCGTTTGTGTTATTGTATACTCTCCTCCATTTAGTACAGTAAAAGATAAATCATTCAAAGCCAGGTAAATTCGTTCGTCGATACGGAAATATTCAATCTTTGAATACAATCCTCGATTCTATTTTAATGCTTTGCGAATGGCTAACTTTTATGTTAGTACCCGTTGGTTAGTGGTAGCAGATTAATTTACGTCAAATTCCTTTAACGGTGTTCTCCTGTAATGAATGGATCGTGAGATTCGAGCGGTGAGATGCGATAGTGCGACTCGTGCGCGCGGAATTAATAAATGAATCGGACGGATTGCAAAACAGGCCCCGTTTCGTCTTCGTGCGTTGTGCCAACACGCCTCTGTCTCGACGGGCTCCTCCGGCCCCCTGTGCCGCCACCGACGATTTACAAGATATTAAATTTTACTACCGTCAACTGGCGGCATTGTCGGCGTTGTTATCTCGCAGTTGCGCAAAGTTCCTCGCCGCGTGAGGCGAGCGCCTCCTTCGCGGGGGCTTCTCGCACGACGCGGCAGGTCCATCGAGGGGCCCCAGAAAATCGCAAGGTCGACGAAAGGGCCGTGCCATTTTCAAGCCGTTAAAGCGGCGGCCAATTTCTCCTGCACCTTTGAATTTCTCTTTAAAAAACTATTGAAAAAAAATTTCGCTGCACTCCTTCTGTTTTCTTGTTGCCTCTAAAACGATCGGCCGTGATCGTTGAAATATCTACCGCGGCCTCGTCTTTGCATCGTAACTCGGAGGTAATCTCGAAAAATTGCAAAGTCGGTAAATGGTCCGCGTTACTTTGAAGACGTTAAAACGACGGTCAATTACTTCTGCACCTTTGAATTTCTTTTGAAAGAAATTGACGAAAAATGTTCGACCACCTGCGTTTTCTTTTCGTCTCCAAAAGGATCCTTCGTGAATTTCGAAATATCCTCGTTGATTATGTCGCAACTCATGCAAAATTTCGAGGAAATAGCGAGGTTCACTATAGAGATGCACTAGTTTCGAGGCATCGAAGCAGTAAGCAGTTATCCGCGATCTTTTAATTGCTTTTTGAAAAATCTCCGATGAAATTGAACGCCTTCAGCTCCTGTTACCTCTCACCTCTAAAACAAAGCCCGCGAATTTCGAAATCTCCTCGAGGCCTCCCTTCCCTCCCTTATTTCATCATGGCGTCGTAATTCACGCACGACAACCCCCGGCTTCCAAGAGATGAAACCTCCCGATCGGCTTCAAAGGAGCTAAGGTACGAGAGGAATAAGCGAACCGGCGCGCTCGCGACGGCAAAGTACCTACCGCGAATCAATCGATAAGCCTCGTAATTAATCGATACCTCGCGTGCCCGTTCCTCGTTATACAATGGGGCCCGAAGAGTCGAAGATCGAAGTCCTCTTACATCGAGATAAGAAGGCACCGGGCAGAGCCTCTTGCGTCAAGCCTTGCCTCGGTCCCAAACGATTCCGCGATTTCGATCTTTAAATCTTTAAATCCCTGTGGTCCACCGAATTATTTTCATTTCGGAAGTTAGCGCATCCTTATCGTCTACTCTATCTTCCGAATCAAGAACGTGCGATTTGGCTGGTCACACCGTACTCCTCTTCCACTATTTTTTTCTCTCCCTTTTACTCTTAGTCGATTACAACGTATAGCGGGGTTAAGTAACGAGCAGGTCGTGCGTGGCCATCGACTGGGCCGTGCACGAAATTAATTTTCTCTCTGCCGTTCCGCGCCGCTCCGATTATGGCGAGCGTTTTGCGAGCATGCCACGGATGGAAAATTTTCCTCCGGTAGAAGGTAAAAGAAAGTAAGCGGTTAGCATGGGACACGAGCACTGATATTTTATAGATTCAAGATGAATGAGGGGTACAGGGTGTAACAGACGAATCGTGTGTATCTAATTTGTTATCTTATATCAAAGAAAGAGATAGTTTTGCCTTCTAAGTTTACATCTCAGCGACAGCTGAAATACTTTTATAAATCTCAGACATTTTAGATTATTCGACCACAACAAACTGAATTTCTAATAATGAACATTGACGAATGTGTAAATTTTGTCTATATTCGCGCGCTATTCCGTTATGCTTTAATTGACTTTTCTATTAAGAGCACGTAGGCACTCGGTATTTGAATGGCATTATGCAATTAACAGATTAAAAATATTTTTCTCATGAGAAGAGGCAGTTAAGAAATTGGGAGAAACTCCGAAGGTTGTGCGCCTCTGATCGAAAATCTCACTGAGCGACGAGTAATAGCGGGTTTAGTGAGATTTGGCGAGGTGAATGGAACGACTACTTCCCACAATCTCCTTCGATCTCCCCGTCCACCGCCGTCCCACTCGTGATCTCGTCTCGCTATTCGCGTGACATAATCCGAGTATCCATAGCGGCTCGTTTTCTATTCATTGAATAGAACTCGGGATGAAAGAGAAGTGGGGCACGAATCAATTCTGGGTGGCATTGATCCTAGACTCTTGGTAATTGAAGTTCATCTTTAGCAAAGATCGTTTATACCTACGAATGTATAAACCTTGGGATGTGCTTACTTGTGTGAGATCAAAAGTCAATGTAATATGTTGCAATTTTGTGACGCGTGAAAATTTCAAATGTATATTTTTTAGGACACTCTGCGGAGTAATAAATAACTGTTGGAAATAAATTAAAGTCAGACTCAATAGTATCGTTCTATGCAGCTAACACTTTTGAAAGTCTCAGGCAGAAAGAAAATTAAAATTTTGTGTGTGGGTGTTAGGATCTACGCAGTGATTTTTGCTGTATGCAGAACGGGCGTCGTGGATCCCTGAATTTTAACAGCGGAAATTTAACTTTGTCAAACCTTATCTATGAGTTTGAAACGCTTAGACGTAGAATAGACTTGCCTGCGCGAGACTCGCTACGGCGAGGCCGAAGGTGAACGCGATGTGAAGAACGCTCGGTGGATTTTCAGCATTCCACGTGACGCAGGAAGCGCAGCCAATGAGAACCAAAAGGAAGGTGCCCAGCGTCTCCGCGAACAGTGGCACCAAGAACTCGAGCTTCGTAACTTCCTCCAAGCCTACGAAGTCCTTCGCTCCTAAAACAATAAATTTATTAAAATAGAATTTATTTGTTTCTAAGAAAAAATGTAATTCGGAGAAATTTAATCAGGAACGTTTAATCGCCAGACGAATCCTAGAATTGAGATTGGGATTTGTCGCGTTTATGCGCTAACCAATTAAGAATCGAGTGGCCATACGTATGACGTTTTAATAGCCGTTAAATCGCTCCCGGCAGAATGCAAAGTATTTTTTTCCACGTATACTAAAAGATGTTTTTTTTGCTATTGTAACATATTCGGCCGTTATTCGACAAGGTAAGTTTGAATGGCAAGAATGTGGTTTTTGCGTCTCGGCGCATCAGACTTCGGCGAGAGGACGCGACGTTAAAATCTATCGAAATCTCAAATGCAAACGAGCCGCCACGCATTTCGGCACGAATTCCAGAGAGGCGGTAATTAACGCGACATGTTCGCGGCAACGTGTGCACACTTGTGAGTAATTTGCAGAGTTTCTTTCGAATAAGTCAGCATTCGTGTATACCTTGACCCAATGACCATGCGATGGTCTGACAAGTTCTCGATATTTTTTTTAATGTACTTTAGACTGTGGTTCAGATTAATTAGAGGGTTACGCTATGCCCGTTACTATCTTATGTACATTGCACTAGGTTACAAGTTTGTTTCACAGTAAATAAAAAGCTTTTTCTATGTACTTTTGTTCACTGAATCTAAATTTGAATTTTGAAAAATTCCATCACGCCAAAACTTGATAATGTGACAAAAGTAGAATCTACAATTGCTTTTTTACATAATAGTGGTAATATCAACCTTGCAAAACTCAAAACCAGTTGCGATAGACTTCTTTATTTCGGATTTGATTTTAGATGACAAAAGTGCATCTGGAATTACCTGTAAAATTTGTCTTGACGAGAAAATATAAATTCGTAAACTTATCGTCTGTCGGATTATATTCGTTTGCATAAATAGCAAGTTGTTTTTTAAACTTTTTCCATTAGTTTTTCAAATACACTCATTAGTTTCAATCGGATGTTACTTATGCGCAAGTGCTTTCGATGACGTTTTAAAAAATAGTCGTGAATTGCTCTGTGCCACTACGTGTATGTATAAATTGTAAACATACGAAACTGGTTTTTATTCGTATGATGAACATAACGAAGAAAGACAAACACAATGTGCATATCATGCTGCGTTGCCTTCGTTAAAAGGCAATAAGAGTTAGTTTATCGGTATCGCTAAGTTGCTTGTTGACTGATATACGGTTCTCGTAAATTGCAACAAATTCATTTCACAAGATAAACTATGTTTGTACATCGGAAATCAATAACTCTATGAAATTATGTACTACCATTTTACAGATATTGCGCTGATACGCATCGCGCGTACGTTGACAAAGACCCGACATTGATGTTGCCAATTTGGACGCAACCTTTGTTTCTTCATTGTACCGTTGGTCGATCGATTAATCCACTAAGCGCTATCAAATTGGAATATTATGTTTAGTCCTCCTCCTTCTAAATCGAAATTTCAACTACATATGACAATCGTGCATTTATCTAATGCACACAGGCGAAATAAATAAAACAAATAAATCGGAAAAGCAAATCGCAGCGTTTGTTCGATCTGGAATGTCTTATCTACAAAAACGAGCCGGCTCTTGCGTCAGCTCTCATTTGCGATTACAATCGATGCCCGATTGTAAGGATTTACGAGGCGCGACTAAATTTCTTTCGACTATAAACACGCTTTTTCCATTCCGTCGAATTTTCGCACTTTGAAACTGACGCAGAGCCGTCAGTGAAAAAGCATTCACGGACAAGCCGATCTGCATAATCTTCCAAGGGTTGAACGAAGCCTCCACGGAACATTCGCACGCATTTTGAATCGTGGTAGTCATGAAATCTTTTGCGAATAGTGTAACCGAAACTATTGTTCTCCTATTTTCGAAAAATATGTTTATCAGAAGACACCGACCTAGCTCGGTAATCGACCCTTCCGTCCCAGTGTTTAGCCATTAGCTGGCCCAATCATCGGCTATCATAAAATGAAACAAGAAGCGGCATGGTTAATTAAGCGTTTACGTTTGTTTAACAAATATTGCACCGAATTTGCGATGTAAATAACTGAATTTATTTAGACACTATGAAACGACATATTAAATTATTAGAAACTTATGTATATGATTACCTTGACAGTTTAAGTAAATAAATTATGCAAGGATGAATCATAAATTCGTGTCCGTACTTTTGGAATTAAATTTACACACTTGAAATAAACGTATTTTAACATATATCTTACGTACCGTCGTTTTCGAGATGTGCATAGATAAAAAAAAATCTTTGGAATCGGATCTCGTGCCTAAATACAAGTTATTTCGTTTGTGTATACTGTGCAATATTATATATATGTGTATGATTACATTTAATTAACGTATTTTGAAAGTAACAGATACAGATAAACTACGTGGCCGATGTCTGACAGAAAGTACTTTTTACCGTAGGTACTAGTAATAACAGCAGAGGATGAAAAAGCGAATAAATTACTGTTACAAGTTAGATTCTAAGATCAAAATAGATTTACAAATAACAACTTTGCAAATATCATTGAACTTACTCCATTTTTTACTATTCGAAAAAAAAACAGTAGATCGCCGATTGTTGCACGTTACAATATTAAAAGTTGCAGAGCAATGAAATTCGTAATTTCATTGTAAATCATTTTCTGTGGGAACCAGTCGAATAATCTTCTCAACTGCATATTGAATTTTTAAATGCGATACTCTCTCTCGAAAAACTGAATTTACAATAATTTATAGTAAAAAGTACGAGGTGTATGGATTTCTTTGCTCGTCAGTGTAATTTCCATATACTCTATTCACCGCGTCGGCTTCCTTTAATCATCGTGAACTCCCTGTCGATATCTCTCGATCGAGGAAATTCGTCGCTTTACAGGAACAAAGGTCAAAGGATCAAGAGCGATGATAGGCTCAGCCTAATGCATCTCGGTTCACTCAGATCTCTGCGTTACGATGCATCCGCGTCAGCATACAGGATCGCTATTACTGCTTCTTCGTTAATCGGATTATCGATATCCCGCGACCTGATATCTCGCCCTATCGATCGAAACGGATCAACTTTACTTGACGCACGTGTTACGATCGGTTCATGACACGCATAACTGCTATCGATTTGCCCTGGTGTCAAGGTCACAATTATCGGTACTTATTCGACTCGAAAGATCTGCACCGATGTTAATTCTTTTATTGCCGAGTCGTCGCCTAAAGCTGCGTCCCCGTTCAAGCAAACGCAGGAATTTCTTTGTCTCTTCTTCCTGCGTGCCAAAAGATTTTCGGCGATCAACAATTTACGGAAACGTTTCATGCACCTCGAAGCAACACAATGTACGAAATATTTAAATTTATTATACGTATCTACTCGATTTATTTTCAGTGAAAAGCCGTCACATTAGATTGTCGGCTTAATACGTTTACTGCAAATTTTCGAGGTTTTCGTAGTTTCTGTTTCCACTTAATAGGTTAATAATCTTGTCTACTTCCGTAAGTACTCTTAAGTACAAGAAAATCACGCAACGATGGTAGGTAAGAGGTGACTATAAGGTACAAACGATCATTGATATTTTTTCCTTCAGACTAACGCAACTGGCGATTGCCAGTGAAACTGGTAAGTGCCTAACGCATGGAAATGATCAAAATCTAAAATCATAAAATATAACGTAAGAAAGAATAACGCCTGGGTATGACAAATACTATTTTTCCGTAGATTCCTGCTGCTTCTACTGATCCTGTCGACGAATTCCGAAGAAAACGTATTAAACTTTCCTGTTGGGAATTTTGTTTCCGTTGTGACCTAGTGCCGCGCGTTCTCTATTTTTCCTTGATCTTTATCGCTCTGAATTGATGCAAGCGAAGTGACGCGGGTGCTTTTAAAGATCTGTGCAATATTAGCTAAAAAATTCGTCATTGTTGCTTCGTTTGATAAAACCGCGGCATAAGATTTCGTCGAAAGAAAAACATCGAACAGCGAGGTCTTTTGGTTACGTTCGAAGAGAAGGGGGGGAAAAAATGTCATCTTAATCCGCGAGATAGCCTATCGGTTTACAGAAAGAATATCTTGGCCGTTACGGAGACGCGAGTAGCTAGGAAAGTTTCGCGTTATCCACGAGGGGACGGCTATAGGGGATATGTAGGTAAGATGCTAAGAGGCTTCCGTTGCTCGTTTTATCTAAATCTTAACACTTGAAATTCACCGTGGCGCTCGCTTCGTCATTTACGCTGATTACACTTACAGGTCGTGACTCAAGGATAGGAATTGCAGACAGCTAAATGTTTCGTGTACACGAAAAGCAACAGGCGCATTGCGATAAAAAGCCGATAGCGCGAGTTCCACGATGTAGTTGCTAATATACCTACCACCAACGGAGCGAACCAATTACTCGGAGCTCCGAAAAGGAAAGCCTCTCGAGTGTGGAGTCCGAAAACACGCTTGCGATACGCTCGTAAGTGGAATTCGAGTGTTTCAAATTTTAACAAACCGATAAAAATGATATCCACGAGACATTAGCCTCGATGAATCAGCAGGATACTAACGCATTATGGTTTATTATTTAATACTCATTAATAACGTGTTTCAATCGGATTTAAAAATTATTCGATCGACGAAACTTCGTTTAGGGGGCCGCTTGTCGAGTCGTTTTTGTCGCGCCGTCTTAAACGGGCAGTTGAAGCCTGAAACGCAGGAAGTGCGCACGGGGGCGATAACGATGTTCTCTCTTCTTTGCACGACAGAAGAACCGAAGTATCATAATTTCGCGCAGGTGGGCACTGCGTAATTGACGCGGCTCGTTAATTTAATGAGATATAATGAGATTAATGGCAGTGTTTTGTCGACGCGGGTACATACGGTTGGTTGCTCCGAGATGAAAGCAGACGAACATCCATTCGTTCCGCACGAAGAAATTGATTTTATCCGCTGAGAGGATTAACGGGGACAAGTGTACCGAATATCGAGCACTCGTGAGCTACGCGCTAATCGATCTTTTCCAGATATCCAAACGAGACACGAACGCTCGAAAATACTCTTTCGAATGCTGTTAAGCATGGGATTTAGCTCGGTCGTATGCCCTTCGTCGAATTTAATCCCGTCGTTCGTGTATCGTATAATCGAAATCTGTTCATCGATCATGGGATTTGATTCGGCCGTTTGTCAATCGCGGACCGTACTTTTATTATTTGTCAAGAGTGGGATTGAATTCCACTCTCCATCGGAATTTGTTCCTATTGTTCGCCGATGGTAGGATTTAATTCTATCGTTAGTCAAACGCGGGATTTAATTTCGATTACTCGAAACTCTAGGGTGACTGGCACAGATCCTCGTTTCGACCTACACCCGCCCATTACCAGCAGTCTATGTCTAAAACCTCCGCAAACCACGATCAATTAACGCGCCACGGAAAACGGAAGACGTCGCGATGCTCCTCCTATTACGTCTATCCGTCGCGACGCCCTCGTCGGTGCCCACCGGCGACTTCGCCGGCTGATCATTTCTTTCTATTCCTCTGTTCGATCGACGAAAAAAGATTTGCACGCGAGGATGGCGATGTCGTCGGCATGCTCCATCGTCACGGATCTAGCCTTGAATTTTCGTCGTTGACGTAACGATGATCAAATCGGCCACTTGTGCGTTTCCAACTTCCCGCCTCTTATGGGTCGAAGAAAATTCATCTCGCTACCCGAGATACGGTCACGAGGTTGCCAACGATGATAATTACACGAAGACGAAAAACACGTAAGCGGATGAAGCGAATAATACGCGGCTTCCTTCTCACGCATGCTCATACGTACTTTTCCAAGATTTGCTCATGTTTCAGCAGTATCCACGAAGCGATCGGCGAGTCTTCTCCGGATCCTAGAATTCTCAGTAAAATTTCCTTCCGCCCGTTTCTTACGATCTCGAGTATTCGTAACTTCCTTATCGGTATCACCGGAGCACGTGTAACCTCGATATTGTAGATCCGTTTGTGGTTCTCGCGCGACGGGATTTTAGCGCAGAGCTTTTTTTTCTCAGCTTTCCTTCACCTACGTTACCGCACTGACACGATCGGGGTGCGCGCTCCCTGCTTCGCCACCGGTGGACGGGGCTGATAGGAGACGACGTTGGAGAGAGGGTGGTGTGAGAACGAGAGAGCGAGTGAAAGGGGTAGGGGTGTGGGAGAGAAAGAGAGAAAGAGTGGGAGAGGGAGCGGAAAAGTCGACGAGTCCGACGATCACAGGAACGAGGAACTGCCGACGTCAATTCCTTGGCGCACGTTTATGCGAAAAGTTTGTATTCGACGGCTACGCACGTGAGTTTCTGGGCTATTGAGTCTCCCGTGCGCGAGTTTCGCCTTCATATATCGGTGTACGCCACTGCCGGGGCCCCTCCCGTTCCCTCTGGCCCTCCTTCTCCTTCTTCTCCTCCTCCTCTTCCTCCTCACGTCGTCGACAACAATCTTCCCCACCCTCTCATCTACCCTGCCGCCACCTCCACCAGCGCCGCTTCCACCTCCAACTCCTCCGCCGTCGTTTTCCGTCGACCTCTCCCCTCCCGCAACCACCACGTTTCTTCGTCGCTTCGCAGCCACCCACGCGGAAAAAAATCTAAACGTACCTTTTTCTACACCGCACTTTGGCCCATAGGTAGACCCGAAGTTTCGCACAAAATGTTGTTTCTCCAGCATCGTACGACGAACGATAAATTAGATTATTCTTAACGATTCCTACGATCGATCCAATAACAGCTTTCTTGAATTTGCATTCGTGCTCTAGCAGAAGCTGCGAACTGGTTTAGGACAGTTGAGGAGCTTATTTGATTGGAGCTTTCGCTTTTTTCAACCCCTCGCGAAAACTCTGTCGGCGTACACGTACATCTTGGAAAGACCTCGCGCGATCTTGGCGCAGATTTCATATTTTTATTCGCTCGACCACAGGATGACTGGACGTAAATAGTAGATCTGCATTGACCAAAGTCACGGTTTGAATTATGAAACGGCTGGTGGTTCTAGTAAGTGGACGTTCGTCCTGGAGAAAATTTAGAATACCCTCCTATCGTTCGTCACCTCCCTACGATGACCTCAGGTTCGAACAATACACGCGGGGCAATTCAGTTACCTGGGCATGGATTGGAAAAGTGCGATGAAGATGGGAAATAAAAACGGTTTGTGGATGCGTCCGTTTGTACGAGGATGACGTAGATCGATTTAGTATGCATCACGGTTCAATGTTTATTCTCGTTGTGCTGAGATACGTCGACGACATTATTCGTTCGCTTCGAGGCAATGAAACGAACGATTCTTCAAGCTTCCTTTATTCCTCGCGAATAAAGGATTCGAAGAGGAGAAAAGAAACGGAAGGAATCGTCCACCGATTTGATCGAATCCATCCAGAAGTGATTAATCGACCTCGCGAGAGAGTAAACCATCCTCGATCTCTCGATTCGGAGTTCGCAGGTCATCGGATTTATTCCGGGAAAGTCCCGGTAGCCGTGAGTCTGTTGAAATCGATTTGCATGACTCGTTTTTTTGCAAGACACGGTTCGAGAGAATTGTGCTTAGAAAGGGACAAAGAAGCGGAATTCTATTTTGGTTAAGAGACAATAAGCGTCAAGTCAAGAATTTTCATCGTCGTATTTTATTTTTTTTCATATATATAAATTATATGTAAATTACGGATTCTACTATTGCTCAGCTTAATGGATACTTCAATTATTCCGATACTTATCCGATTTAGATCAGGGTATCCAAATGTATCTCAGTATTCGAATATTTTCACAATATATGTAAATCCAAGTACACACCCGACGCGTACTTTTCCGATATCGTAGAATTCGAAATATCAATAAATTTACTTAAGTATCGTCTCCGTTACCTGAATTCAAGTGTATCAAAAAACATTTTATATCTAATAGATACAGAAAGAATCGTGCTTTAAAATGACGAAAGAAGGCTCGAATTGGGAGACTCCATTACTCGGATATAAGCGTGTGTCCTCGAGTACTTCTATTTGTATCCGGCTCCGAATAAAAATTCTGGTTACGATGTATATTCCGAGTACTCCAATTACTGGAACAACAAACATGAAAGACATTGATCCTCCTATACAGGGTGTCCCGCAATAGGTGTAATCCCCGCGAAAGGGTTGTAGCTGAAATAATTCTAAACAACATTTTCCTTTGCGAAAAAGTTGGACGAGGCTTAATTTTTGAATTATTAAGGAAAAACATAGGCGAATGAGCGCGCCCGTAAAGCCCGCGCTCAGGGCCGTCATGTTCGCCACTCACCGCGGTTGTGGACGGGCGCATCGCAGTGGAACGGCACGAAGCGTTGGACAGAAATTATGTCGAATAACAAATTAAAATTCCAGAATAACTTTAGATGGCGAACCCCAGAATGCGAGGGGATGCCTAATGCATTTCCCGATGCAAAAAAAATTAGGATTAGGATTAGGTCAGGGTTAGGATTAGGGTTAGGATTAGGTTAGGATTAGGTTAGGATTAGGTTAGGGTTAGGGTTAGGTTGATTAGGCTAGGATTAGGGTTCCTAACCTACCTAATCTAACCTAACCTAATCTAACCTAATCCTAACCTAATCTACCTAATCTAACCTAATCCTAATCCTAATTTTTTTTGCATCGGGAAATGCATTAGGCATCCCGTCGCCTTCTGGGGTTCGCCATCTGAAGTTATTCTGGAATTTTAATTTGTTATTCGAAAAAGTTGAACGCGGCTTAATTTTTGAATTATTAAGGAAAAACATAGGCGAATGAGCGCGCCCGTAAAGCCCGCGCTCAGGGCCGTCATGTTCGCCACTCACCGCGGTTGTGGACGGGCGCATCGCAGTGGAACGGCACGAAGCGTTGGACAGAAATTATGTCGAATAACAAATTAAAATTCCAGAATAACTAGATGGCGAACCCCAGAAGGCGAGGGGATGCCTAATGCATTTCCCGATGCAAAAAAAATTAGGATTAGGATTAGGATTAGGATTAGGTCAGGGTTAGGATTAGGGTTAGGATTAGGTTAGATTAGGTTAGGTTAGGGTTAGGGATTAGGTTGATTAGGTTAGGATTAGGGTTCCTAATCTACCTAATCTAACCTAATCTAATCAACCTAACCTAATCTAACCTAATCTACCTAATCTAACCTAATCTACCTAATCCTAACCTAATCTACCTAATCTAACCTAATCCTAATCCTAATTTTTTTTGCATCGGGAAATGCATTAGGCATCCCGTCGCCTTCTGGGGTTCGCCATCTGAAGTTATTCTGGAATTTTAATTTGTTATTCGACATAATTTCTGTCCAACGCTTCGTGCCTTACCACTGCGATGCGCCCGTCTACAACCGCGGTGAGTGGCGAGCATGACGGCCCTGAGCGCGGGCTTTACGGGCGCGCTCATTCGCTTATGTTTTTCCTTAGTAATTCAAAAATTAAGCCTCGTCCAACTTTTTCGCAAAGGAAAATGTTGTTTAGAATTATTTCAGCTACAACCCTTTCGCGGGGATTACACCTATTGCGGGACACCCTGTATACCGTATACGGAAGAAGATAAAAAAACGTTCCACTTGTAAAATGGAAGAAACGTTACGGTAAGATCAGAAGCAATATTTACTTCTGTATATACTTTGTTTCTCTTTGTATTGGAAAAATTACCTTCTACTTTAAAAAAAAAAACATTCTGCGGTGCGCTCTTTCCTCGATGCTCTAAGCATCGGCTGATTTTAATGAACAATCCGTATACAGCTTTAATAGAAATTAATAGAAAACGAGGAAGGCTCGTAACAAAGACTTTATGAACGGTAACTAAGGCGCCATGCTCCACGTGGTTCGCGCTTACTCGTAGTCAGCACCGCGAAACGCGCGCGTGCATCGCGTAGACGCGCGCTGGCCCGAATCTAATTCAGATCTAAAGCGCGGTCTACCCAGCTCGTAGAACCGTCCGCGTGCACTTCGCCAAAATTAAGCGGTGATAATGCGCGTGCCGAGTATAACGCAAAGTTGACCGCGCCTCAATCTAGAGATCGAACGAGGCATGATCGCGGCCACGCGCCACCTAATCGCAAGCCAACTAATTCATGCGGCGTGCGTTTGCGTGAACCGATCGATCCCGCGTATCCCCACCTTCGGTTTCACATGCATTCGACCGCATTCTAATCTACGAGTATAAACCGAATTGTGGCCTAATCCATACCAGAGTTCCGTTCGACCGAGATCTATTTTCTTGGTTTGAGTGATGCCGCGTCTACCGATACGACGTACAGCTGCCCGCGGGTGTACGCTTCTACATCGTATGCGTCCACGTCACCGTGTCCCTGTATATGTATGTCAGTGAACCGCCAAAGCCAGTTACATACAGCTTTCGGTTTGCCGACCACCGGCGTCTACGAATCTTGCCAAGGTTCGCCTCCCGGGAGAGCCGCGAGAAGTTTTACTTTCATTCGTTCCTCGCGGCAATCGAAGGTCCTTCTTGCCTTCGAGACTGAAGCTTTTTCAAAAATGTTCCTTGCCGATCGAAGATCCGACGCTTTTTCGTGTTTCACTTCTTTCAAAAATTTCTTCGTAGATACTAGATTTCAAATCGTCGCTAAGTAAAATGTAAAGCACCTCGAAATATTTTGGATTTTTATTAGATTTGTATTAGGTCTCGATAACGCGCTTGTTGAGCATTTTTAGACAAATTTATGTCAGCTAGTATCACCAAACTTCGTTGCTCGAGTAAGCTGCAAGGAGCAGTTTTAGTTTTATTCGTTGTTCGTGGAGATCGAAGATCTACCTCTTTCAATTTGGGACTTAGCGAGAAATTCTCTGTGACACACAAAAGTTCGTCACTTAAGCCTTTCAATTTTCACTTCTCCCTCCGTGTTCGTTTTGCGTTAAACATTTTTCCAGAAACTACTTTGGCCTTGCTAAGAAATTTATTTGTCGATCCTTGTGAACTAACCGCAAAAATTCTACTTGTCGTAGAAGTGACTGCTTAGCTCTAATTTAGGCATACTAACCTCAATATCCTTTCGAAAATTGCTTTCAGGCTGCAGTTAAATTCATTTGTTAATCTTCATCGATTGTCCGGTCAATTCGCAGGAAGGTTCGGTACGATTGTGATCTTCCTTGGGGAATCACGTAAATGAAAGACCTCGAGGGGTCAAATTACTCGGTGGCACTGAGTCGCATCAGCGGTAGATCGCGGAATCAAACGAGCGAGCGGCAGCACAATTGGCTACCGATTACGAAACGAATGCCAACCGATAATCTCCTTTTAATTAGTGGCCAACACGCGAGCATGAGTCGGAAGGAGAGAGGGAGAACGACGAAGAAGCACGAGAAGAACCGGAAATCTCGTAGGCACTCGAAGCATTAATGACGAATGTTTACAGAGGATCGGGTTAGCCTGAGGTTCTTTTTGTTTGACGTCTCTTGTTTCAAAAGGTAAATTCATCGTAAATTTCAACCTGCCCATTTCAACGAAATCTTTGAAAAACAATCATTTTATCCATGTGGTAGAGAAGCTCGTAAAGTAAGGATTCTTGTGTGACAACAATGAAAGCAAGTCATTTTCATGAATTTGTTTCATTTGTCGCCTTTAAAGCCAAACTATTAACAAAAAAAAGGTTATCAGAATACATGAATTAAGGAATTGTCATGAAGTGACATATGTTATGCTGGTCTTGTATTTCTGTTGAAAATAAATCATGAGGATTTAGAAGAGTCTTTAGAAAACAAATGTGCTTTTTTGGTAGGTGAGCCAATCTTATGCTGTTTAGAAAAATGTTGTAAACAAAAGGTGAAATAAAAATTGAATGCGTAATTGCTGAAAGTAAAGGACGTGAAATTCTTTTCAAATTTAATTTTCAAATTTTCGGAGTATACATATGTTTGAAATATACTACCTTTGATTACGCAAAGAAACATTTTTCATTTTACGTACTTACTCCACGAGAATCTCACTTCAGAATAAAACGTCATTCATAGGCAAAATTTTTAACTGGTTTTAAAAACTACCTTATCTTTTCCGAAAAGTGACCTCCTCATTTTGCTCCCTTTCTTTCATCCACGTGGCCTACATACTAAACTCGAACGCTAAAAATAACAAAAAATTATGGGGGCATATCGACTGTTACAACGGGAACAACAATTTCGCGAGTATCTCGAACGTAACTTGTCTACCTTAATTAAAGCAATTTTCATCAAAGTATTTCTTTATTTCTTCGAAGAGCGGACCAACCTAACGGTACGATCAATTTTCGCAGTACTTTGTATGTAATTTTTTCACTCCACTGTTTCTCTTCTTTTTCTCTTTACTCTGTACATCGATTCCGCATCAAAATTTTCCTTCATCATTCCTCGCTACGCTTTTATTAATCTCCTCTTCGCTTCACGAACATGCGTGCAAGTCGAGCGGCGGGACGCACGATGCGTAAGCTAAGGTCAACAAGACTGTAAAAAAATAGAATCATCATACAACGCGCATAATTTCTTGTAAATAAAGATTATGCGGCAAGGAAGAACCGCGCGCGCACGTGAGCGGATGAATGACGACGACAAAAGTCGCAAAAGTCTCCGAGGTATATTGCGATTTTACTATTAGTAATCCGCTTACTTCACTCGCGCGAACCTTCTCGCCTTTTTTCGTTTCCTACGTTTCCCTTCCTCTTGCCGCTTTTTATAGCCCACTCGAATGGACTTGCCTTTCGCAACATTCGATCTACTCGTCTTTGATTTTAGAGACCAGACTTCTCCAACTATCCAAATGCGTCTCAGAATTTCATTTAAAAATATGACTCTTTCTGAATGTCCTACGGGTTCTCTCGCAGTACTCCGTTCTTAATCAACAGTACATTTTGCGAGTGGTATTCTTCAATCCCGATTAAAATCAAATCGGTTAACTTGCGTATTGCCTGGTAAAATTCCGAATAACTTTAAGTACGATGAAAAGTAGTATCTTGAAGTAATCAAATTTTCGAAGATTGTCGATGCACTTATACGCTGCTGGGTCACATTTGAAACTAACTTGATTGAGATTAAAATTGAAATCAATTGATTGGCTGACGAATATGTTAAATTTTAGAAAGTGTAGATGCACATATAGGCGTCAGGGTCGTATTCCGAATAAACAGGCTCGTGTCAAACATGATTACATGGAATCCATTTGTCATCGAGTGTAGTTCTGGTGAGTATCGAATGGTCAGCGGACACTCGTCAAATTCCTCCTTGTCGTTGAAACTAGCGACAGCCACCGCCGACGCGTATGTCCCTCGGCGGTAATTAACCGTCATTAATTGGGTCGCTATGTAGCGAAGTGGCTTCTGCAAATAGCACTGTGCACACACCTGCCGTTCGATTTGCAACCGCATGCGATGACGTCATCGCTTATGGAGAATAATTGTTACAAATGTATCGCGCCCTCGCCACGTCGTAGACGTAAATGCAGCGATCCAGTAAAACTCTTAACTTTTATTAGTAACAGCTATTTACTAAACTTTCAACATTTCTATTTCAATTCAACTTGGTACGTTAATATTATGGCAAACGATAAACGATCCGATTAATCGTGCACATTCTAAGGGATATTTTCATTCAATAATGAATCATCATTTGATTCAATTGAATTCATCATCATTCAATTGAAGGAATTGAAACTACGATGAGCAAAACAGAGAACGTAATTCGTTATTTTTCTATAATTGTTCGATTTTACTGATAACGAGAGGTAAAACATCAGTAAAATTCTCCCAGCGAGGAGCCAAACACATTGATACACTCTGGTAGTGCAATGTTTAATTCAAGAGTAACATATTTCCTAATTTGCTTTTGTTGGTGTTGTTTCTAAGATTACATTGTGGTATCTACGTACTGCAGTTGCTTAACCAACGATTAAGTTTTCGCATTTCTAGCGAAATGCAGTATCAATAATTGAACTATGCAATTGATTTAATTGAACTATTCAATTGTATTTAATTGATACTATGCATATAATGTAATGTAGTCGTGTGTACATTGGGCCACGTTCCAGTCATTAAATCCACACTTCTCCGGATACTCGTCGACATCATTCGCCACCTATTGAAACATAATCGACCAATATCATTGACGCACGGCACAGCTCCTGTCCCTGGCTTTAATGAAGCCATAATAGGTACCTAACGACTGACGAAAAAACGGCATGAATCACGTCGAATGATATCCATCACGCGCCCAGTGTTCCTCCGAATCTAATAATATTCTTCTGTTCCTTCTCAGTTCTTCTGGTGCCGGTGAGCGGGAGCCGTGTGATTACACAGTTGCGCGATAAGGCGTGCAGGCAGCCGTCTTAGCCAGAGTTGTAAATCAAGACGATGTGTCTATTAGCCTCCATTCGAGTGTCTTGCGTTCCACGCGCGAACACATCTTGGCCCACACCTTTAAAAGCACAGACGGCGCACGAGCTCCCAAGAGGTGGTAATTAAATATCTTTAATTGGGGAGACGCACGAAGTGGAAGTGGGGAAGAGAAAAGAATGGAAAAAAAGAAGAAAAATTGTTCTTTGGATAACGGGGATTACGAGAAGAGAGGGTGGTGTAGGTTCGATGTGCTGTTTAAATGTGTGTATAAGTGTAAGTGATGGGTGTATTCATTGTTATAAGAGAAAAAGTGTGGCTCTTAGTGTACTTAGAACTTGTTAGGTTGTAGGTAACAGTAACTTTATACTGTTTTTGTGGTATAGATAGTTAAAATACCGGATACTCTGGTGGTTAAAACCTATCTGTTAACAAGATATTAGGTTCACTTAAGTTGCAGAAGTTCGATTTGTAAAGGTAACATTCACTATGCGATTTGGTGATTTCAGATAAAATTTTGTAACTATATATACAGGGTATTTCACCTAACTTGACCACTTTAAATATATCGCTTATTTTGTATGATAGAAAAAATGTTAGAGGGAGAAAAATATTCTGTTCGAAGGCGCTAATATGGTGATGGGCTGAATTTTTTTCTCAAGGTCATTTTTTTCGAGATTTCAAGGTCATCGTATTTTTTTTAAATGGGACTACATATTTTCACTACAACGGCCTTATAGCCTATAAAAAAACACATCCAACGAGGTGCAATATGTTGACCTTCACATTACCTTTAGCGAGAACATCATGAAATGTTTGTCAGTAATCTCAGTACGCGTTCGGGGACGGTAAATGATGGAATTTCAATTTTATTGGAACAGTTTTAAGTTAAATCTTTATTTTAGAGGGTGTTCAAAATGTTCACCGTGAACTTGGATACATTTTTGGAAGCGGTAAATAAATTCTTCCTGTACATGTTTAAGTTGCTCTGCAGTAATTGATTTACATTCATGTAGAACCCTTTGTTGCATGTTTTCTGCTGTTGTGGGAACATCGTTATAAACTTTACTTTTTAGGTATCTCCAATTACTGCAGAACAACTTAAAAATGTACAGCAAAAATTTATTTACCGCCTCCAGATTCATGGTGCACATTTTGAAGACCTTCTAAAATAAAGATTTAACTTAAAACTGTTCCAATAAAATTGAAATTCCATCATTTACCGTCCCCGAACGCGTACTGAGATTACTGACAAACATTTCATGATGTTCTCGCTAAAGGTAATGTGAAGGTCAACATATTGCACCTCGTTGGATGTGTTTTTTTATAGGCTATAAGACCGTTGTAGTGAAAATATGTAGTCCCATTTAAAAAAAATACGATGACCTTGAAATCTCGAAAAAAATGACTTTGAGAAAAAAATTCGGCCCATCAACATATTAGCGCCTTCGAACAGAATATTTTTCTCCCCCTAACATTTTTTCTATCATACAAAATAACCGATATATTTAAGGTGGTCAAGTTAGGTGAAATACCCTGTATACGACCATCCGCAAGTATTTTACGAGTGCTCTAAAAGATTAACTGAATTGACGGAATTAAATATCTAGGTGAGTACATGGATGAAGACCATCGAATGTTTCATATAAATACAAGTGTCAAGAATTAATCCACATTTTTCTGGAGCGCATTAAAGTTGAACGTCTATTACAGCGAGGCGCGAAATCTTCGCTGAGGTTCCCAGCATATGAGCGCGGTGCGATGGAGCGCTATACCATTGGTATACGTACATTCATTTACATGTATTTTGGACGGTGAGCTTTGGACAATCATTGCGAATTTAGAAAAATAATTTCACTAGTGTGGAAAACGCTCGATGAGCCTGTGGGGAGAATAATTGACAAAATTGAATGATATAGTCTGTTGAGACACGTCCACTAATTTAATTTAATGGCATGGAACTACTTATTACTGAATACCTTAAGTAATGTATATTCTATAGTCTTTGGATAGTACACATAAATTTTGGAATTTTCAAAAGGAATACTGTATAAGCTAATAAACCCGACTGAACATATTTGTTTCGACAGGTTTAATTAGTTAATGATCGATGTTGGGAAAGCTGCACTCGACCAGAACAATCTACCGTAGTGGATCCACTCGCCTAAATCAGTTTACCAAATTGTCCCATTCAATTTTAGCGTCCACTCTAAGGAATTGCTATTTGACGCACTTAAATGGGCCTTAAGATGCGAGTACCATCGAAACCTTCGCAAAACACCTTTAGAAGAAACTAGGCCACTTCTTTTCTGATGCTAAAACCGACAAGCGTGTATCGAGCAAACGTTCATACAGCCTTTACAATTAAATTAATTTCACGACAATTTGTGGCCAGATCGTTGCTCTTGAATTTCTGAACGCGAAACGAGCGTGAAGAAGGCACGCGTGGACTTTTGTTCACGTTAGGAGGAGAGAAGGAGGAGTGAGGTGGAAAAAACGAGGGACGAATATATCACAGGAATTTCGGTGAGGCCAAGAATGGAGCGAGTCGACTTCTTGTGTTCTCTTGTCTCCTCGTGCGTGCTCGGGAATTCTGTACGCTTGGTACTTTCTTGCTCAGGGAGAGACTCTCCCGTGCTCGATCGTAAAATTGCTCTTAACGAAGGCGTGACGGGAGCCACGAGGTTTTATAAAGTTCTAAAGTAAGGCGAGGTGAGTGAGTCAGAGTTGTACGTGTGATGTTGTATGGCGATGCGGTTGTTCAGGTGATAAAGAGATAAGAGAATTCTACCAGAGAGAAGGATCCAGACACCGTGGATGCTGCACAATGAAATACTTGTAAATATATCTATCTTTTTGATAAAATTTAAATGACGATTGAACTACATTTCGCAGAGCATTTTCAAAAATTTCCACATCTATGTTCATTACATTTCACAATGTTCATACATTCAAGAATGTTATCTGCAAATTTGTGGTTAATCGGAGTAAAACCCGCGGGTGTGTTAGACGACAACCTGTTCCTCGTTATTCCGCCACAAGAGTAATTTAATATTAATACGAATTTAATAGTACATTTCTACTATTTTTTATTCACGATCTTGTTTTCAGAGGTGATCGTCGGGATTGTACGATTTCAGGGAAGTTGCGAGTTTGACGTCATATGCACCTTCGCACAATGCAAGAATGGAAGAAGAGATATATCGTTATGACATATGTGCAAGAGCGAAACTTTACGGTGTACACGTGGCGACATTTTGGCAAGTTTATGACGGTCGATCGTGCGGATGAGGGAGGCAAGAGAGATAAGAGAGAGAAATTCGTGGGTAAAGTGACACAATGGTGTGTACACGAGACTGAAAGAAATTGTACTACAATTAAAATGTCAAATTTTTCACAACATCGAGTGAAAGAAATCACTTTTCCGTAGGTGAACGTGCTATTGAAAATGTAACTGTTGTTAAAAAATTATTTTTGCAATGTTCCTACTTTCCTAGCAAATGACAATCACCAAGTGTCGTCATAACGGACTATTAAGAACGAGTACATATTGTTATGTATAACGATCGTGTAATACATACCTATGTCATATCTAAGGCTGTAATTCCACAAATAGTTTACCATGCTTTTTTTTTCTGTTTCCTATCTCGAATAAACTTTGACGATGGACTAGAGTATTGAGCTGCTTGTACTTCTAACGAATTGAATATTTTATCCTACGTACAAACAAAACAATTTCTTTAATTATTCGTGAAAGGGAAATAAATAAAGCCAATAAATAGTTATAAACACAAACAATCCTTGGATAAAATTCACAAAAGGTACCATCTTTCTACGTATTGTCCCCAGTCAATGGTATTATTGCAAAAACGAAGATCTCTCGCGTAGCTGAACGACTTGTGAGCGCGCTCAGAGGCAACTCGAGCGGGGAGTACGATCAGTCGCGTGAGAAACTAGAAGCATAACCCGCAGCGACGCGACCACGAGAAGTTTCGCAAGACCTCATGCCCGAGAAAATAATGAGAGAGCCTCGGGGGTGTCTCGTAAAGTTCGAAGGGCATAGAACGTGCATAACCGAGGCGAATTGTGATATCCGCTATCGATTACTCGATCACTTCGCCGCGGTGCGCACGCTGGCGAGGTCGCCATTTTGTAAGAATCCTGCCTGCTGAAACTTTCAAGAGATTAGAAATATTTATTGATAATATCCCACGCTTGTATATTACCCGCCTGTCACAGTTAGCGCTGTCGAATTGCGCCGGAAAAATTTCCATACCTATATTAACGAGTGATTCGTCGTATCTTGTATAACTATCTTTTATAAAGAATTATCATTGTGCATACTGTAGTCTCGAGAGGACAAGGACCGATATCAATTGACCATTATCGTTACGCGTTTATTTTGGCGGTATATGTCGGAGATCGAATTCATGGGACGAAAATCACGATTTTTCATAAATTGTTGTTGCTACCAGAAATCAGAAAAGTTCTCAAAAAAATCGATCTTTTTTTAAATTTCACAATTATCATGTGAATCATTTTTATGTGACGGAAAAAACTGGTCACATTTGAGATCAGAACACGAAATAAAATCAAAATTAGCTAAGGGATCTTAATCTTTAATCAACTCAACTTTGTGGATTGGTGTTGTCTGTAGACGCTCGATTTTGCGCGAAAACTTGATATTTGTGTTATTGAAAGTATTCGGAGTCGGAAAATAAGGTAGAGAAGTAGTTGCCGACAGGAAATCTTTTGACGGTCGGTTAGGATGAATTGGTGCAGGTAATGCCCAGGAAGAAAATATGTCTGCAATCGTGCCGTGAGAATTGAGAGTACACGTAGAACAAATTTTTTTCTCACTTTCTCCTCTCCATTAGCCTCGAACTGAAAATTCGCGGGAGTAATGGCCGGTGCTCTCCGGTCGTCTCGCGTTCTCCTATATAATTACTGTCTCTCTAGGAAGCGAAACGACAAACTGCCGGTTGGTTCCCCGTTCTCATTTCTCGCCCTAAGCCAGAAATTGGTACCCGGGGTAATTTTCCGGAGAAAATCGCTCCCAGGCATTCTAGCCTCCCGCGTGCTTTCAAAAATTGAAAATTGAGGCTTTGAACGCAATCTCTAGGTTTTTAGGGATCACGTTGTACGTAAAAAAAAAGAAAATCGGCTTCATAACGAAATGGTCAATTTATAGCATCTAATTTGAAAAATATTGCAAACGTCATATCGTTTTTTAACTGAAATTTAAAAGTGACAAACTTTATTAATATCGATATCTTTTTTATATGACATCGATATGCAATATGTGTTAAAGATATTTGTTAAGATGATATGTAAGGTTGTATTATATATTAACACAAATACAAATTGTCTTCGTATTTGAAGTGGAGGTAATGTTGTCTACTGACAAAGAAGATAAAACTTCTTACAATTAGAATTAGACAACCGAGAAGTTAACCTCTCCGATGAACGGATAGTTAATCTTTCGGATAGCGACTTCTCTCGAAAATAGATATTTACAAGATTGGTAAAATTCTATAGATTTCAGTGGATTTGAGTAAGTATTTTTTATAGACAAAGGTAGCAAGATATTTTTGACTGATTGCGATGCGGTGTCATGAATATTTAAGTTACAGATTTCACGAAAATGTGTAGCTCTCGACAGGTTTAAGTGCGTCTAATCCAAGAAGTGGTATCTACTTCTATCCAATCGCATGAATGGATCTCATTAATCTCCATGATCGAACATGACATTTTCTCGAAGGCTCTCGATAAGACTCTTCGGATCTAACGATACATCAATGCTCCAATTACAAAGCAGCTCTATTGCGTGTTCGGTAGTACGGTCGGTTCTGCCACCGATCATCCGTGGATTGCGGCTTCAAGTGTCCGTAACGATGCAGCCGACGCGCTGTAAAACTGTGTCCTCTCCGAAGGAACAATGAAATGCCTTTATTACCTCGTTGTTGCACCTTCGAAAAATACGTTTCTGTCAAATTATAGAAGCATCGAGTCCACATCGAAGCAACGCATTGAACATCTGGCTTTTCTTTCACCTTCAAGGCTACTCTTTTCAAATCGTCAACGTACTTCCACACCCTGCGGTATAGTTTGGCGAAGGTAAAGGAAAATATATCAATGTATTAAAATGCAAAATTGCCCGTGGCTTAGTAGGAAAATCTAAGCAAAATGTGTAATGAATCGTAAGCGCCTACTTTGCAAAAGTAATCGTGAATTAGAACACAACTCTTTGTTTTTTTAAGAAACAATATTAATGTTTTAATAATGCTTGTAAGCTCGTTGCTTCAACGAGGACGCGGCTTAATGGATGGAAAATGCGATCCATGAAGGAGGTACGTTTATTCCGCCTCTTGGTACGCGGAGCACTTCCAGGAAAATCCACAATAGAGGCTGTAATCGCTTTGTTCGACTGCTAGCGATCGGCCGAGCACATACGCCAAAAACAAGCGAGATATCGTCGAAACAGTAACGAGCAACATCCTTTTTCTAAAGATTTTCCATGATTGCCCTTCTCTCCTCGCGCGTTCCTCCTGCGCGAGTCACGAGCGATTAAGGTAAACGTGCGAACGCGAGCTGGATCTTTCGACGAATGGCGGAAAGGAAAAAAAAATCACTTTTGACGTAACGCTCGTTACATGGTAATAAGTTAGAATGGAAATCGCGGATCATCTAAGCGATCTGCACGAATACGCCATTCTTTAATGGCAGTGAGATGCAATCGTTCTACACCGCGTCCGCTCTTCGTTCGTTAAGCGTCGTGAAAGATATTTCTACTCGAGACGCCTTAAAATTATTCACTTTATTAACGATGATCTTGACACACGGTTCTCGTGTAAACCCTCGGGCATTACCTTCGGTTGTGATTGAGGAAGGCAGTGACGACGTCGACGGCGGCAACGCGGCGCCATGAGCGGGTGGCGTTACACGATCACGACAGTACTTCTCACTGTCAGAGACTGCTTTGACGTAATGCTTTGTAGTTGACGGATTTGAGGCAGGCATATGGTTAGGCAAGGATTAAGAAGACCAGCCTATTCAAGATATTTAGTAAAACTGTGCATTTGGGACTTTCTCTAATAAACCATACTTTTGTTAAGCGATACATTCGATCAATGAAAGTTTTGTTATTGGGATCTCTTATGGAGAAAACTGTAAGCTTATGAACAGTCTGGCGAATATCCTTTTATTATAGTTTTACTATAGGGACATTTTTATATCCACCAATAATAAAACATATAAAACATGTAGGTAGTCAATCTTGTACTATGTGTATAGTATTTTTCGACGAGTTGTGCCGTGAAGACTAGTACAACAGAACTGTTTAAGAAGAAAGACAGAGACAATTTTTAGGAAATGTATTAGTAAGAATATCTAGTTTTTGTGTTAGGTATTTTTAGAAAAGTTAATTTTTAACTTCTAACAAGTTAAAATACTCAGTTTTGAGACAACTTTTAGTCGTACGTACGTTACCTCTGAAAGGACAAGTATGCGTCAATATAAAGATTCTGCAATTAAGATTGTTAACCTCTTGCAGTTGAAATCTTTTCCCATCGATTTTGCCGCTATTGGAAATTCCATCACCTCATCGTCTGCATTAAGTGTGTTATTAACTATTCACTATTTATTAAAAGTTACGGGGTTTATTCGCCGTAATCTCTATCTCCGTCTCAGGCAAAACCACCCTCACCTACTCAACGCGGCCCGTTCAATACTGTCGTCTTAATTCCTCAAAATCATGCTCGCTTATTCCCAATCTTGCTCGTCCCGCTTCTCTCACATGCCACCCATGAGGTAATATTCTAAGGAGGGATGGTAATGTACTGAACGCCTATGCACTAAGTGCGACGAGTGTAACGTATTTTTTGCAACCGTGGCTAACTCGTGGTATTCTCTGCATCGTGATCACCAGTAACTAATATGAGTACCTATAAAGGAGAGCATCCGTGAGGCTAGGTACTTTCGTTAGCCTGTATATTGTTTTAAACTATTGTGAACTCCTAATTTTTAATCAATTTGAAAAGATTTATTGTAAGATCCAAATAAGAGCTAAATTTAATATTCGCCAAAAACATTTATAGACTGTTAGAGCGAACCAGAAACGTGTTTACATTGTCTAACCTCCTTAGAATATTACCTTGTTGCATATCACTCACGTAGGTCTTATTCCTTCGGGAATAATTGTAAGCACAACTCTTCAGGACTTGTACGCGTTCTCAGTCTCCAGACCTACGCGTCGCCTTCAAACTTAATAGCTAGTACTGGACGACGCCATAAATTCAAAGGCAATAAGGAGAATAAATTGTCGGCTCAGTTATTCCCAGATCTAATTGAACTTTTAATTCTACAATTTAATATGAACGGTCAATAATGCTTCGATTTAGTTCAGTACTAACATACTATTTGACCTGTCTCGCCATTTTTAGAATTAATTGAATTTATCATAAATACATGGTAAATTGTTTGAAATAAATTTCTGGCCAACCTCCAGTTAGATTATCGGAATCGTTCTTTCTCGAGTGAGAGACACTGTTACAAGGAGAACTTGTGAATGTAATGAGTTGTGTAGTGCC
The DNA here is from genome assembly GCA_944319695.1 of Tiphia femorata. NCBI lineage: Eukaryota > Metazoa > Arthropoda > Insecta > Hymenoptera > Tiphiidae > Tiphia > Tiphia femorata. The sequence goes on along the minus strand of OX090895.1, from coordinate 15,326,824 downwards.
AATCACCGGTATGCGCCTCTTGAATAAAGCAGACGTTCGTTCACTCGCTTTCGAGAAACAAAGTTCATTCTACGAGTTCTTGTGCAAAACGTGCGCTTTACTCATTCACGTATCCGCTATTGCGTTGATTTGATATTTCTAAGCAATGGCATTTCTTGGCTCGTCGGAAAAGCAACGAAAAACAAAAAAGAAAGATCAAGAAAAATCAAAGATATTTAAATCCACACTCATGTATTAAGTTATTCGGAGACGATGCAATCTCTCGAGTTAATGGCAGTTGCAATAAAGTTTGAACTATCCCTCGGCTAAATTCTAATCTTCGCACGCAACATGTTGTAAGGTTAATTGTACGCTTGCCGCAATGTTATGAGAGAAAATTGCAGCTTTAATCGATCCCACTGGTAATTTACGACCGCGTAATAAAACTACTATGACAATATGACCGTGCTCTCACTCGCTTTCGGTCATTCACGTGATGCAAATAAAGGAAATCTCAATGTCCTCCTTATCGACATGCAAATTCGATCCTCAATACGCCGATCTAAGGTACACAAATGTTAACAAGTCGAGTGAACGGTGGGACAGGTAACTTGCGATTAGTTACGATCTCCAGGATGATTAACGCGAGCCGCTCCCCCTGTCTTTCTTCTTGTATTTCAGTTTGAAATGAGCATTTTCTTTCTCTTACTTATTCTTCCATATATCTGATCTCATTTATATGTGGACGCGGCTTTTAGGTTGTACGAAGAAATGATTCAATTATTCATTAACTGGTCTGCTCTTTCTTCTAGGGTTGTCTCTTGTTCCAGATGTCTTTTTATGGAGTTAGCAAGATCTGAATTTTAAGACCTCTTTAAACGAAGAATTAGAACAGTAATTGCCTATCTCTTTTCACTGCTGAGCTCTTAAAATTTGCGAAGATACAATTGTAATAAGGTCTGTTTCGTATTCGGAATATTTCTCAGATTTGCGAAACCATCTTTCGGACTTTAATTATTAATTCTTTCTTCGCGTTGATTGCATCACGAGTATACAAGCACGTAGCCACGAGCAAACGGTTTACCAACAATAGCAAGGAGTTAATTGGCTAATTATGAGGATGAAATTAGAAAATTATCGGTAGCATCGATGCAGGCGCGGCGAGAACGATGCAATTCGCACGATTGATGCGCTTAATGTTCCAACGAAAACGTTAGTTCCCTTATCTTTGGCGGTTTCGTGATTATAAATAGCTGTAAGCGTACCGTCGGACGTAATCGCAGAGAAATATATTGGAACAGACAGGTGGACAGACAAACGATTCCATTCGCGTTTTTGCTAGCAATTAATGATGAACATCGCACGAACCTAGCACCCCGTTGCACAATGGAAAATTTCATTTTGGCTCAATTCTATAAATAATTGATCAACTGATAGTATTTGGTGATGGCAGGAATCACGTATGCTCTTGTATACATTTTCATTCGGCAGCAATTACGATCAACGGAGACAAATTGGCAGGAATTGGAATGAGGATTAAAAATAATTTTGACCGTGAAATGCCATTGTTATTTTCTCCTGTTTTTTAGACGATCGAGTGACCGGGGTGTGAGAAAGCGAATAGTGGAAATCTGTTACTTTTTGTATTATACGTGCAGGACGATAACCTTGCCTCCTTCATGGCCCATCATTTAAATTTTTGCTAGCCAACGATTTCTGTCTTGCGATTGACACATGTATGTAAAGACCTTTGATGGATAAGTAAAAAAGGATAACGATTTTAAGAAATATATAAAGTACTATAACTGTAAAATCATTCACAATCATTTTTGTCTGATAGGAAACGAAAAGAAAGCAGATGTAGTTTTCCAAAGGTTATTTTCGCAGATTTATAAAACAAATCTTTCACGATATAAGAAAATGAAAACGTAAAAAATACATTTGAACCAAAAACAAAAAATTTGAAAAACCTATAAAAGGCACTCATTGTTAGTTCAGTTTCCGCGGGATTGTCTTCTTTTCCCCGGTACCCGCCAGCTCCCTACCATCAACGTCGTACGTATCCACCGTAAATAAGAAAACTTTCTAGGGAAAATTCCTTGCCAACTTCCGATCACAAGTCTATGACTTAAATGCGGAAGTTGGGAAACTCCTGCTCGAGTCATTTTGCTTACGGAAAAACGTGTAACAGACAGTTATCGCAGTTAAGCGATCGTGAAAATGGGAAAGTGAGTTTTTAATGAGATGTTCTGCAAGAGATATTTGGATCGCAATAAAGTCGTCAGGGAGGAACAATTTAGACAGCTTGAGAAGAAGCTGGAATTTTACATTTTTAAGTGCGAGCTTATTTTCAATTTGGCGGCCGATTGACAACACCTCTCATCCCGGAAACTCACATTTTACGTTCACGGTCTTCTCTCCCACGAATCCTCCCAAAAAACGCCTCCTACCCAAAACGCACGGCCACATGTCGGATTGATTATAATATGGTAAGCAGTCGTAATTCGACGACTTTTACGATACTGATAACTCACAACTTTGAAGTAGCCGCATTTCGCTGTCGTGGTTGGTTGCCGAGTTTGGCCGCTGAGCATGGTTGCCTGTTTGTTGGTCTTCCGTTGACCAAGCCCCGAGCGACAGTGCACAACGAGCCTTTCACTTCCTAAATATCTGCTTCGAAAATTTTTTCCACGCCAATTCTGTATCACAACTTCCATTCTTCATCTTTGTTCTTTATTTTGGTACAGACTTTTCATCCGAACGAAGCTTTCCTACATTCTCGATTGGTCGAGTTCCTACTATCGTCAAATTGCACTCGACTGGTATTCGAGATCGCTCACAGTTCCACGTAAACTCCGTGGAGGGTCACGGAGAGGAGAGTCGAATAAAAAGTAGGCTCGCGTACTTGAATCGTGTTACGGCTCTTGGACACGGTCGATCTGGGTGGTGTGTCTCGTAAGGTTAAGGTTATCGGCTGGTGTGCAGGTGCAGCAGCACACCTATTCTCATTATGTAAACCGAGCTCGCGCACTCACATGTACTAAACGCCGTGCAAACAGAGACGCGTATGGAAGGAACATGCGAGCGCACGTGTCGCATTCGACGCATTGCATCGCGGAGAGTCAGTCCCGTAATGGGAAAATGCATTCTCGCAACCGAGTAAGCCTGTCGTGCGATCCGTTGCCTACCTACCTACCTACCTTTGTCAGCGGAGTGCAAAGTAAAGCGAATTAATCGAGAGTGCCTGGATCTTCGGGGGAACCTCTTACTGGGGACGAATAAATATTTAGCGTTCCGCTGGATGAGACGGACGAGCGATGCGCTCTGTTGAAAGGGTGCCCGCCGGAGCAATTGCGAAGGAAAACAGTGCGCGTTGATTTAATCGGGATAATTGGAGAATTCTACATATAATCTTCCCCTTCTCCGCTTGTCGGCGGAAGTACAGAGCGGGGTGTCTGAAATGTATCTAGGAAGGCGATTAATTAAATATATTAGATATCTATATTCTTTAACCAGTTAAGTGCGTTCGACGTATATACACGCCAATCCAAAGTTTTCATATTTTTGATCAAGAACAATAAAAACAACTTACCATTTGATATAAAGACTAAAAATTAAAACTGAAAAAAAATGCCACAGTTAATTGGTTAAATATGATCTACTCGTTGAACAGATCGGAAGATACTGCTCTTTTCTTTATTCATCTCCGTTTGCAAAGTTCATGCGAAAACGACATCAGTTCCTGTTTACAAAGAAGAACTTCAACATATTTCGATTCTTGTACTTGCACTTCCAACCTTACGAATGGCAAGTATAGGAATATTCGCATTTCTTTTCTGAGTTGACAATAAGTGCATTTCTTTATTGTTTCGTCATGTTCTTTATTGTGTTACGATGTTAAGACAAGACACAGTCAAGCTTCAAGTAAAATATTTAACAAGCGCGCACACAAAATAGTGGAACGTGTTCTCGCGCATATAATTACGATAATATGTACTTCATTATTTACTTGTATTTTCTGACCCACCGATTAGTTCCTTAACGGCTGAACCAAAATGGGAAATTAAGGAACCGTCCATAAATGCGCTTCAATCTTTTATATAAAATTTATTTACACGGTAGAAGTACAAGCAATATAAATTACGTACTATCTAACACTTATTTACCGAACATGGTTACTTATTACTATTGAGCAGCAATAGCAAAAAGAAGAATGAAATGCTATTATATAGTTGTAGAATGGCGCTACTAAACAATAATAAGCAGTAAAAACAATAACTGGGAATTGCTAATACTAATATATCAAATTTTATGCAATAATAACTGGCAATAATATATAGAACTTCGTTCAAATTATGGTCATTCCGAATCACTTGTGCGGCGAATCATTTTGGTTCCACTTGTCCGATGATCTCGACTTTGGCCAAGTGGAAGTAGTTGGACTGTTCGGTAAGGCGACACCTTTGGATCGACAAACACCTGAGTCGAGAATCCGTCCAGTAATCATACATTTGGCTAGCCGGGCATGTTCAGTCTGCGGCACGTGTTAACTCAATCAATCCAGTTAGAGCTCGGCTCCGCTCGGCCATTATTGCGGTTTTTTTTAACAGCCTACCACGCTCAGCTGCAAACAGAGGTTTTCTGGCACAAGTTTCATTCTATGTGTCTCCACACGAGTCTCTACCATCAACATCGAAGTTTTTCATTTAGCTGCTTATTTCGCGATATTGAATACCACAGTTCGAGACTGGACAGCAACAACAGAGTCATCAATTCGTAAAACAATAAATCGTAAAAAAGTCCGGCTAACATTCGGGGTCTTTCCTCACCTTCGCGTTCAATTTTTTGTTCTGTTCTTTTTTTAATCTTCGAATCTCGTTCTCCACACGCGAATAATTCATCTACCTCGCGACAATGGACTCACGAAGTCGCCTTACCTTTACAGTAAAGTGGTTCGTTATTGCAATTTTCATAAAATTCTCGCATAGCGGACGATCCAGTATTTTCATTAGCTTTTGCTAGAACCTTTCGTGTTGCACGCATCTCGTGCGTTATCGTCGAAAACCAATTTGTCCAACGCCCTTTCTTTTCCTTCACCGCGCCTAGCTCGAGCATGCCATTTGCTTTTATCTTTTTTTAATGTTTCTTTTTTTTCTTTTCCGGTGGTTATCAGAATCGCGCATCCAATCCAACGTGCAATAGCACCTAATAGACTGTTGGGACGTAGAGAAAGAAGACGAGGTCGACTACGGCAATCCTCCGCAGAAGCACGTGTGCAATATAAGCCTTCCTCCAGACCAGCATTTAATTATTTTTCTCTTTTTAATTATCGTCACATGTGTCACAGAAATCGTCATTCAGACGAATTTGCGTCATTCTTGTATTGCCAAAACGAACTCTTTGATAATAATTTGTCGAAACATTGACGCGTCAGGGTGAAATCACCTTAAGATTGCCAATGGCAATTCTCCCGATAAACGAACGTGAATCATAAATCTTCTTCCAAACGAGGATCGCTTTTGTGCTTGTCAATTGCCAGTCGTCGCATTTGCGCCCTAGCAATCGTTTAGACGAATTTACGTCTTTTCAGTATTGTCGAGTGGAATTTTTAAAACATTAGTGTTTTTTGCACATAACGCGGCACCGCAAAAGTGAGGACGTCAATGACAATTCTGTGGAGACACACACACATCTCGTTTGTTATTTGTAACACGTTACATTTGCACTTTGATCCTCCAGACAAAGTCATGTTTTTCCAGTATCGTCGAATTGAATTTTTTTAGAAATAACTTTTTGTAGGTAAACATTGGCGCGTCAGTGCAGAATCTATGCAAGATCACGTAGTACATTAAGATAAAGAAAACTTGACGAAATAAGCAAGTCAGTCGACGTCACAGGTTGGTTTTGTATTTGTATTTATATTGGTCGCGAAAATATTTTCAAACTGTTAAGAACTATTATCATTGCACGCGCTTCTCAAGCGTCACGTTCGCTCTTCAATTTCGAAAAAGTCTTGTGAATATTTCCAGCATTCCTATCATTTATTTATTAGCCTACTGACGTAGTTCGATTATTCTTCTCATCGATAAAAAACTAAAATGTGCCCTGGTAGGTTTTTTGTATAAGTCAACTTTTATGGATAGCAGATTACTAAACTCTTGTTGCCTTTTGTTTTACATAAATCTTGTACACTAACATTTGGTCTATTCTAAATGTTTACAACAATTATTATGTGTACCATTGATAAATGTTCCGAAGACTTTTAAGGTAAAAAATTAAAATGAGAATCATATTTTTAATTCGTATTGTTGAAGGATTTGAAACCAGAATGAGTATTGAATGAAAAGCAATTTATGATTTTGACATAATTGTTCTGTTTTGACTGGCAGTAGGAGCGAAATTGACAAATGTAAATAGGAATTAATATACAGCTAGATCCGTACTCTTATCGCGACTTTAGACTAGCTCGTAACTTTAGATACCGCTCATTAAACATATGTGGACATACATGCATACCTATGTATATATATCGAGTACATCTGAAGTTACGAATGGGTATACAGTTGCGGTAACAGTTTCACGGACTCTAGGGGGTCACGGACCCCAGACTTTAAGCTTTGGTTTTAAGAGTAATGTGTTTTTTATTTTATTTTTCATTAATGTTCGCGCTAGGTTTATAACGGTAACCTAGCCATCACAATTTCGACTTTTTCAAAACGGAATGTTTCTATTAAAAATTGTGTAACGATGTGCTCTTGAAGCAGAATAAAGCTTGAAGAGAATAGTGAACGAATTACTGCGCTATTATAACAAATTTCAAGTTTTAATATTGTCAAATGTTAAACATTTTCTATCGAACTATCAGAAGATTCGTCTTGGGTTGATGCTTTAAAACGCTGAGTGCCTTCTGGTTCTTCTTTTCCTTCGAGACGGTCACGTAGCGCGTAGAAGCAAATAAATAAACGAGGACTACGCGGAATGCCTACACGCGTTCCCGCATCTCGCTTCCTCATGGTTATTAGGCTCATTGCATATGCGCTGGCCAGTGCTTCGTGACCGCACTCGTTCCGCGTGTAATCCCACTGCGCAAGGCGAGCCACTACGTGCGTTGGCTCTCCCTCTCTCGTCTGTTAATTCAAAGTGGCATTGTCTCTCTTTCTTCTTAATTTTAAATGGCATTGTCTCGCCGTTATTAATTCTAAATGGCATTGTTACGGAAGCAAAGTGGACGATGGTCCCGAGTGGGAATACCTCGTTGGTATTTCACCTTTACACTCTCTCTTCAAATGTCTCCCTTCGTCGCACTTTCAACTCACAGGCAGTGCAGGACTTATTAAAGGAGAATCCATATGTAATAGGACAGGCAATTTTATTTTTCATGAATCTAAACAATATATTTAAAGTGTGCTCCGGATTGAAAGTCCACTTCAAGCAAATAAAGAAATTACGTCTTGTATAGTGACATGCGTTGAAACTACTATTGGATGTGAAAAACTGAGAGCCCACGTTGTTCGAAATTATTTTATTTAAAGTAGTCCATACGCCAAAACCCAATTAAAAACTATATTAGGAAAGTTACTCTGAGATAAATTTGTCCAACGATTCCACATAAAATTTTTCTTTGTTTCTTCACTTATAATACTTTATTTAATAATACACACCCATCTCGGGCAGCCAAAATAGTAAATTTCTTCTATGTGTTAGAACTTTTCTAATTTTTCACGTACTTTTTTAAAAATTGGTATAATTCCAGCGTAAATTATCTGACTTTAAGAAACTTGTTTAACATTTGTACCTTAATAACTGCCTACCAGTAGTAGTATTGTCAATCGGTACTACATGACTTGCATAAAACAATTTCTTTGGATATACCTATGCTAGCAACACGAGAGTAGCGCGATCTTGTTCGTTTTCCTGTTCTTGTGCGGTTAAAGCAGACTTAATGAAATTGTGTATGAGAGAGTCGACGACAAAAGTAAACTTAATTCGTATTTTCATTTATCTGAAAATGTTTCACTCGGATTTGCGTACGTGATGCAGGCTGCCTACAATGCGATCGATTTGAATTTTAGAATTCTCGCATCGCGGGCGTCTCGTGAACCACACGCGTGCGAATCGCGTGAATTTCAAGCACGTTGCACGAGATCGACCAATTGGATTGTCGCGCTGGCGCTAATGCCAACGACACATTCCGGGGAGGATTGATTAGCAAGGTGTCGAAAATTGTAAGGAATTCGTCGTAGACCTTCTGTTAACGCTTATCGAAATGAGTATCTTTTGTTTGTCGATCCTCGAAATGACTACGCGGAATATCACCACACAAAATGGCTGTCGATTTAATGATCGTTTTCTACCTGCCGTACGAATTCCTAAGAATCATTACTAAATTGCGTGAAACGATCGCGAGTGAAAATTGCCACCGCGAATACCGTCGCGCCATTATCGCACTTTACTACTGTGTATTACCGTGTATTTTACTGCGCACGACTTATTATCCCCGGTGCAATTTACAGCGGCGCACAGAGTCAGATATACCATTGCAGTAGTTAATTCATAGCACGGTCCATTCCCCCCACGCATTGTAAACAAATAATTACTCAGATAAATTCTGAACGATGATATTTTCATCTAGGTGCATCAGCGTGAACCATAAAATCGTGGTAACTTTTCATAAACATTTAATTGCTTATGTGATAAATGGAGCGTGGAGCTAGACATAAATGTTTACGAGCGTAAAGAGATATGCGATGCGCAATAATACGGGTGTAATGTTTCAGCCTGATAGTTTACGGGATGATCCGTTCCCTCGTAGAAACCGTAATAAAATGCCACAGAAATTGGTTTTAGGACGTAAGCTCAACCATACGTCCTAGAAAAGATACACTTACATATAGAAAGGACATATCTAGTAAATTTAACAAGACGGTTGTAAAAACCAAGCATCACAAATAAATAAATAATTTCTCCGCAGTAGTAGGTAAGTAAATAATTCTTCTGAAAAAAACCGTGAAAATCGGAACATTCTTAATGAATTTTTTATAGTCTTCTCTATATATGGGAGGCTGAAAAACGAGACTTTTACGAGTGATGCCAGAATAGCGCATATAATAATAGATGCAAAGTTTTGACCGGCAATTTACAGGGTGATGAATTTCCCTGTAGTCATGATTATTAATATTCATATCAATATGAACAACGTCTTGATTAATCTCCATCGATATTCAATATAAATCATCCATCCAACGACGAAGCACGATCAGATAAATCTAGATATACGTACATGAATTGTATAGCAGTTATAATCGAAAATTGACTAAATTGATTGAATAAAATCTGGAGCAATAAGATCGTCGTCAGTAATACTTAAAGAAAACAATTGTGTTATGGCATACTTGCATTGAGACACCCTATTATTATTGACCAGATCGAGAAAGATAAATTAAATTAAAATAAATAACATCGTTGGAAAAACACCACGCTCCGTATACCGTAAATTAATAATTTCTTAGAAAAATTCTGAACAATCGCAATCGCATCTCGATGCATTACCATTACTCATAAACTCGTCATAATTTTCCCATGAATTTTTAACGAGTTCTCCGATAAATGGAATGTGGAAAATTAACATTTTACGAGTGTCAAGAGAAAGTCGACGTATTTGTCACAAAGGCGTATCGATCGATTGTTTGATATCTTTGAGGAACGAGATGTAATCGTGAATTTGTTTTTCACGAAGTGAAACTTTGCAGGAACGTGAATCCGATCTGTTACCAACATGAGCGACCGCCCAGTTTGATTTTCATTGTAAGCGCGCAATTCCAATCCTAATTCTAATTCTGATCCTAATTGGCAGTTAGTTACTGTTCTCGATGCCGCCGATTCCCCGCATCGCAAATTCCATTCGCGAGAGCGGAGAGAGACGTGCGCGTACAAGGAACGCGATAATCGTACGATGAATGGAAAATGAACCTCCCTCCGCACCTCTTCGTTAGACTATTGCGACGTTTCGTTGCGATCGAACTGGGTTCGTGCAGGTTCGTACAATCGATTCCTCGATTCTCTCGAGCCAATTGTTTACAACCCGTGGTAGCGCTCACTTTGCGTGGGAACGAAACAGGCGATGGGGTAAATATTTTTTGCATTGAATTGGATTAGTCTAGAGTTTCTTAACCCGTGGTCAGCGAAACAGAATTTGAAGGCCGTGAAACCCTTTACCCAACAATTCTTTCGACTCAAATTTCTTTCATTTATTATTAATTAATATTTTACTTACATATTTAATTTACCCACATAGAATATACCGATGTACGTGAATGCGTGTCACACAATTTGGGCTTACGTAAAATGATTTTCTTAGCTGAAACGGGGTCGCAAGTAGGAAAGAGTTTAAGAGCTCAGAATTAGATGGAGAGAATCCTTATCCTAAGTACGGGTATTTCGTTTCGTATGCCGGCGTCGTTTCAAATATTTTATTTTACGACGCCAAGGCAGGAAAGCGAGAAAAAAAATACGAAATCGTCCAGAAATATTCGCACGATCCTAAACGTGAGAGTCTCGTGCGGCGAGCAATCAAAGTCAAGGTAAGACGGTAAATTTTCAAATATGGAAATTTTATTCCGGTGATATTATTCCATTTTGCCAGAAACATTCGTCTGGTCGGCTTTATTTAAAGTTATATCAACGGACAAACGAGTTGTGCTTTTTCAACGACGCGCGGCGTCAGCGATCATGAGAATAAATTATCTAAGGCACCACACGTCAGAGATCTTAAGGAATTTTTGATCGCCTGGGATAGAATTCACTGACCTTAGACTAAAAGTGATACTTTTTCGAAATATTAATATTCGATTCTATTTTTGTTGATTTCGATGCGCAGCTATATTATTTTCTTCCGATTTACGGAATGTGAGATTTTTCAGTGTACGCGGAAGGGCCGAGTCAGTCGCGATCTATCGAGGAAATTTCAAACCAGTTTGAAATTCCCCGCGCTCCTGGGTACATTTAGACACGGCCTCTGTTGATAAGATAGGAATTCATCGTGCTCACTTATTACCACTTATTACTTACGATGCTCTTAGTAAAGGCGCGTTCCAGCAAGCTAATTTAGTCGAGTGACGACTAATTTAGTAATTAACCGCGTTTCAACATTGAAATTTAGTCAACTTTTCTAGAAACGAATGTACACAGCTAATTACTAAATTACTCGCCACTAGACTAAATTACGACACATGTTTGAAGCTTAAAGCTTCAGATAGTACGTCTGCTTTTTACTCCTGCACTGGGACGTAACTCCCCAGAAACTGCAGAATACACGTTTATACGATTGTGAACATACACACATACGTACATCTTCTACACTTTCTGAGGAAGTCAGTCCGCGTACAGGAATAAAACCAGGCCTAATAATTAACTGTCTGCGATTGTTAAAATTTAGTTCAGTAGTTTAACGCAGCAATTTAGTAAAATACGTCCATTTCATTAGACTTCCCTTATCAATCGCTGCTAACTAACTAAACCTAATCGGATGCGTTTCTTTGTCGAATTCATTGGATCGTTTGTTATGCATCTCCCGTGATTTCGTATGTTCATACTTTCTGTAACTCTACCAAACTATTACTGCATCAGTGTCCATCGTAAATTTTCATTTTTTCTCTGTTTTTTTATACTTCTTCGAACACTCTCCAGGAAATCCTGCGAACTTTAATTAATTCCTTGTACGAGACGCGCAGTAATGGACCGATACGAAGAAGAAATTAAGTCGGGCGGAAGATTTTCTTTAGCTTTTCTTCTTGCTTTTTTTCTCTCTCGTGACTACGCCTAGCTTCCGGGCGCACTCCGCACGACGAGCCTTCGCGCGCGAAATAAGATCACGGTAATTGCATAATGCGTTTCGCGTGCACTTGCGCTAACCGAGCTATGCGGTCAATACTACGCGAAATGCTCCGCGTGTCTCTCCACACCCTACCGATCCAGACCTAATCATCTCCTCTCCAGGGCTGGCTAAAATGTGGGTCTTACGAGCCTCGGTCTCGCACTTTCAAAAATCAAGGAAAATTTGATATCAAAGGTTTCGAACATTCAACAAAAGGTTTCAAAAGAGAGATGTATCGACATGGCGAGTGTATCAATTGAATTTACATTAGTTCTTTGGTCTTGTGTCGTGATTGGTACCAGACACTTAAAATATTTTCGGGCCTCCCTGACGCATTTTTCACGGGGCTTTGCAAATTGTCCAGCCGACCCTGCTCTCCTGCTTTCCTCTCCTCTCTCTGCAGGATATCTCGACTATTCTCGCGGCAGGATAATTGCGAGCGAAGGCTCATTGTGATTCATGCCTCGCCACCGGAAATACGTGTCCCTGACAATTTATGCGAAACGGTAAAAAAATCCCTATTAGCTGAAGTGCACATTTGATATTCTTTTTCTTCTTTGGTACTTAATGTAATAAACGTTTCTCGATTCCCTATGAGCAGGGGACACTTACGAGTGGACTTGTCTTGTCCAGCGTCGTTTTCCGTTTCCTGCTGAATATCCGTAGAGTCACGACGTGGTCTCTCGTTTCCAGTGTATCCCTCGGGGAACACGGTAGACACGTGCATAGCACTGTCCACTTTCTGAAACGATCGAAGATGGAATTAGCCGTGTATTCAGAAGATATTCTTAAGCGAGTACGATAAGAGGGAAAGTTACTTTACCGATCGCGGTAATGATTGGAATCATTAAAAAAAGGTCTTGGCGGGAGCAAAAAGTTAACACGGGAATGGGATTACACCAAAGAACCTATAAAGTTCAAGTTTAAGCGAATTCTATGAATTTTTATCTAGGTATGAAATCTTTTGAAATTGATCGACCTGGCGGATTCGTTGTAAGTAGTACAAGTTTAAGAATCGTCAGACGCTCGTAAAATTTTGGTCATAACGTCACTATTTTTTATTACAACAATCTTTTTAGGAGAGTGACTTTTACGTTAATCTTTTCTTTGCATTTATCTACAACGTTTAACTTTTTAAAAGTTTTATCACGATGACGAATGCATAAGTCAGAACACTATATCCATGCGATGGTGACTTATGCGCTAAAATCAAAAAGTGCAGTGATAAGTGGACAAGACAATTGTTTATAAGCCAATATGAGTGATAATCAGCAGATAATTTTCCTAGGTACCGACTAGAAGGCAATAAAATTGATTCACACCTCGGCCGCGACGTTCTGCGGACACGATGTGAGGTATATAGTGGTTCGATGCTGCTACAGGACAGTTGTCAACGAAAATCAAGCCCTTGCTCAAGAAGATGAAAAGTGATGCTTGTCAATACGAGTGGTGAATTTATCTCAGCATGGAAGTAAGTGAAATAATTCGATAGACTAATATTAATCGGCGAAATATCTGACGTTTATACGATCAAGAAAATCGTTTGGATTTTCGTTTGGATGTAGTCGTTTGACTACATAAAACGTAACAGTACAAGTTTGAACTTGCATTATAGCGAGTTACAAAGTATGTGGATTTTCATGGTGGCCATCAGTCACAATTTGATATTTTTCCTCGGGTCCCCGTTGGTCAAGCCCATCTTATTTATGAATTTAATTACTATAAGTTCCTTATTATTACTATGGCGCTGTTACTATTAGCATTTTTATATACATTAATAATATTCGTGTATTTACGATAAATAAAATTCTATGGTGCACCACCCTAGGGAAAAACTTCATGTTTCAACTCCACATGTGTTAAAATATATATCTCTTTCTTCGGCACAATTACTCTCGATGCACGTAAAAGTAATTAAAGGCGGGTATTCCCTTCACACGTTCTGAACGCGAAGGCGTGCTCTCGCCTACCTGACCTAGGCCACGTTTCCCGCGGTACGCATTCTTCCCGTCGCTGGCTTGCATTTTCCGATGCGGCATTTCCGCGTACATGACGCGTTCGTGCGATGCGTGACGGACGATCACGCGATTGCGCAACTATTCGCCCGCAAAGGTCCGTGGCGAAGTTGGGCATGCTTTCGAATAACTAATACATAATAAACAAGGAATAATACGTTAATTGGGAATAATACATTCAAACCTGTTTTTGTGCAATGGATAGGGGGATCGCATAAAAGAAATTGCATAAAAAGAAATATCTCGGAACTTTATAAGTTTTTTGTTTGCAACACATTTGAAAAACACTTCTTTATGTGATAAAAAAAACGCATAAAAACAAGTTTGAGTGTACTTGTTTCTAAATTCGAATAAAATAGTAGTCTGATATCGCGGAGGATCTTTGCATTCGAATACAAAATTTAAACTGTCACAGTGTTTTTAACATCAGCTGCAAATAATGTTGGGTATAGAAATATTTTTATTAGAATAAGTTGGGTATTAGCGCATTAATAACGAAAGGATGGGACATCGTTCGAGATGTGAAATAAAGAGTCGAAACATTAATGAACACCCGTATCCAAAGGGCAGAGGAAAAAGAATTTGTTCGACTTGCAGAAAAAAATGCAATTCGTGCATATGCCCTTTCCTCTCACGCTCCACTTTCGCTCGACTCGCGCGATAAGATCGATCCTTCTTATCGTTTCATTATCTGGCGCGAGTTACACCGTTCAACGTCGGCATTAAATCTAGTAGGGATTACCATAAGTATCTTCCGTGGAATCAAGCTGAAAGAGCTATGTTTTTAATCGTCACGTAAACGTGATTTACGACAGCGAGCGCGAGCGTGGAAGAGGGGTAATGAAAATCCCTTTTCTCGGTTAGCAATCTCACTAGAGATTATGTTTTCGTGATATTTACGATTTTCTAAAACTTGAGATTTCCCGCAACGATAATTAATTCGTTATCAATTAGAATCAGAGATCAGTTAAAATCTCATTTTAGATATGAGATTATCCGTTAGCAAAACAGATAGTTGTTTCACACCTGTTATCTAATTTAATATTTTCATTGTATGGGCAAAGAAAGTAATTTCCACTGGCCTTTATTTCATTTTGATATTTGAATAATTTAAATAAAAAACTGTCTCCGGACTACCCTGCTTCTTAATTAAATTTTTAAGAATACTCGAAGTAAAAGCTACCAACAGAATTGACCCTGTCGGAAGACCTAATCTAACAGTTGACCCTTGATCTTGAGTATTTTAAAGAAATTTATTGCACTTTTCCACGATTCTGTCCAGACTCGATTTTTTAAAGGCGTATAAAGAATCCCTACTTCTAAACGGCTTACTCGGTGAAAATGCGAATGCGCATCGCACCTTATGCCCTTATGGAATCTCGTAAGAACCTTCACTGGCCACCTTCGGCCTAATCCATCTTCGATCGTGTATCGCGCCACGCTATCGTTACACCTCTTCCTCTTTTTCTCCTCATCCTCTCGTCATTCATGCTAAATGCATACGCTCGTAAAAGGCAAATTGAAACACGGCGGAAGTGACCTCGCGATCGGCGGAACGATCTTTCTCGCCACTATGCCTTATCTCGTCTGCCTCCTTTTCCTTCCTACATAAACACATCTCTATGCAAAACGACGAAATACGCGACGCATTGTCTAGAAATGAAGGAGAGGCGAGAGAGGAAGAGGCGGACTATATCGTCGCGCAACGACCACACGCTGAGGAGCTGAGGTCGCGGATGTCGCAATTAATCCTCGTTATAATCACGTTATAATTACGATTCTCTTCTACTAAATGATGGAAGAGCCGTAGGATCGGGAAACCATGGGCAATAAGAAATAGATACATCTTTTCGTATATTCTCCACAGAATTGAACATACTTACGAATAGTAAGTAGATAATGAATAATACGTTGTTTATGATTAACGGATACATCGTTGTTTTGAATAAATTGCTTATTAGATATCGCGAATAACTGTTGTATTTGAGTGCAACTTTATTCGAATAGGTAAATAAGGGAATAACGATTGGAAAAGTATTTTAAATAATAGCGTTATTCTTGTAAGGTGCGATTTTTAATTAAATAAGTCACTCCCTTTACGGTCGTGTCTAAAAATATTTGTTAAGAAATGAATTATTTACGTACTAATATTTACGTATGCAATATTCTAAAACGAATTATTGGGAATATCCATAACAAAACCGCACGTATTCCCATTCAGAATAACTATAGAATTAGTGATATATCTGTAATAATTTGCATAAGATTTGAGAACTCTTTCAGGCAATCTAGGTATGTACATCTAGGTTTCTTTTCACATTGTACGTGTATACCCTGGAAAATAGAACCGCGTAAAAAGAGACCTAGGTGCATATTAACAGTGCATTGTTAGTAAACATTAAGGTATAAATATTGTGAATAAAGAACATTGTCAATAATAAATTGTTTAAATAACAAAGGAGTACGTGGATAACGAGTAATGCGAATAACAATGTAACGACAAAAAAAATTTTATACAAATAATCCTCTAAACATAAATTTATTCGAATGGCCAACTTCGATCCTGGTTGGTGTCATTATGACCATATATCGCCATCGTTATGAGTATTTTCCCTGAGATCTTTATCAATTTTTGGACGATCACTACTTTGCCCCTTTTTTTCCAAATCTACATATAAAAGCTTTGTAGCCCGTTATTCTCTTTCTTATCGTACAATTGCTTTGACTGCTATCTCGGATATACGACGAACTGGCTGTAATGTCACGGGGAAAGTTGTATACTGGAGAAAACGAGAGAAAGAAATCATAAGAGAGATACCATAATACCATTGTCAATATCTGATAACCGAAAATATATGTAACCCGAGCCTAATGCTTTCAAATTTCGTAACAATCTTTGACGCGAAAAAATTGCATGAGGGTAGTGGAGAAAATTATGGGCAGGGTAAAGGTAATTTTTTCACCTAGAAAACGTCCAAAGTGATGGTCATGAGCTGCTACGCTCATTGGAAATTTCAGGGATGAACTCATGATTACATTAGCGATAAAAATTTGATTTGTTCGTTTGTAAACGATTCGTTGTTTTTCAACTTTACAAATATGCAAATTACTTCAAATGAAATGCGATATTCTAAAAGGTTTGAAAGTTTCGAATGTTTTAATGCCCGACTGTTAAGGGATTGCTTTCTATAATACCCGCACTCGTCGACCGAGTTGACGTAACACTACTTATGGTATGTCTTTCTTCCCATTGTTTTAATCGTCCCGTTATGTATATATAAGAATCATTTGCAAGCGCCTTTTAAGACTCAGTAATGTCCGCTTAAAAAAGAAGCTTACTAATCGTCGTTGTCTACATTAATAATCCAGGAGAGCAAGGACTCGTCATTATCAGGGACAAATTTACTTTAAAGGAACAGAATAAAATCGCGTCACGACCGACCATGAGTATTTGCGACCTTCCCAACAGACATGGCCGTGATTGCGCAACTATAATGTTATTCTTCATCATTTCCGTAAAAATCTGTAATTTGTAAAACGCACTTCAGGCGTGAGTAATTGCAATTTGGAATTTCTTTGAGAATGTGTGATAGCTAAAAAGAATGCAGTGCATAATTGTTTTGGAGAAATAGTTAAGCGGTAGTTTAAGCCTAAGGTAAATAGAGTACTTAATCGAGTCTAAGCAAGATAATGTATAAATCGTTAATTCGAGCTTATTATATTATTTATCTCAAAATACATAGAGTATTTTTACTTTTCTTTAATTTATGTTTGTTTTTCATCTAACAATAAAAGTATGCAAGAAGCATTAGAATCTATTAGATCTAGGACGGTCTCTACTAGACAAAACATTGGGCCGCATTTATTCTGTAATCATTTTTATAATGGACTGTCGTACGCCATGACACCAACTATAATAGTAATTAATTAAAACGAATCACTAATCATAAATAACTTCTGTAACTTTTAATCATAATCTGAAATTTCTAAATTATTAATCACCTCTAATCGAATAATTAAGGAAACGTAAGAATTGCAATCAAGAGATTGCGATAGGTGGAAATCTTATTAGGTGCAATTCACGCACCGTGTGAGAAGATCTCATAACTGTCTTATGAATTTTTATCGTGACACAAATTCGCCTGTTCCACTGTTTAGTGTCATCGAATGGTTCCTCACAGATTGTCCGTGATAACGCAGTAAGTCAGCCTTATCGCCGCAACTCTGTTATCTCGCGTAATTGCTGCTTTACCGAATACAGTCAAATGATACGCAAGCCCAAATTCTTCTCCTGCATGAGAATTAATCTATCCGAGCATGCGACACCCATATATCGAAAAGTTTTCAATCTATAACCAAGATAAGAAATCATCGTTCCGTATAACGATTTAATTATGGCTACTAGCTGTTAGATTGTTTTATTGAAATGCACTCGCACGATCTCCGCGAAGTTCCACGCGCCTTACTTTTTCTCTCCTCCCAGTGAAGTTGCACAAGCACGCGGCAAAAAAAAGAAACACGGGCATTACAGGAGCTTGCGTAAACGGTGGAATGCGTGTAACGAGGGGAATTACAAAGAAAAGTAGATTAACGAGGAATACAACCAAGAGAACTCGTTTGTTCGTAGACCGATTGTGAGTCTTAACGAAAAATTTGGATTATACGCGCGATGTTTATCGTAAGAACGCAAGAGGATTTATTCGAGAATCTGGGTTCTCTAGCAATTTCTCTTATTATGTTGGTAGATTTCAGCTTGGATTCTATCAAATTAGTGAAACGTTCTGCTCACTATTGAGCATATGTGAGCTGCTTAAATTCAATCAAACACAACGCATGTCGATGAGATTTCATTTTTTCCTGAGGTTTGGATTTTTTTTATGTGAGAAAGCTATGTTTATGTTTAAAGATCCACCAGTTAGGCGTTATAGAAAATCGAAAACTACTTCTACTACAAAAATTGTACAATCTGCAAAATTTTCGACGATTGAGTTTACGTCGCAGGTGCTACAGGCTAATGAATGCGAACTTTACTCCGTTAATATTTTATGTCGTAGAAGGATTTTCGTGGACAAAAGTATCGCATATTTACCCAGAGTTGTGCAGGATGCGTGTCGATAGCCAAACGATAATGACCAGAGTTTATTTAATAGAGGCAAGAAGGGGGACGCTCAATAGAAAGAGTGGATATTGTCATTAGGTGTGTTAATAGGAGTGTAAAATATATCCCCTTCGACTGCATCTATATACGCGATCCCTTGACACGCGATATTTTCTCAGCATGACAATTACTACAGATGGTAAAAGCAGATGTAAACGAGGAGAAAAGGCCAGTCGATCGAGCTATTCTTATCCGCAGGATCAGTGGCGGATGAGCCCGTAATTTCTTTTCAGTAGGAAAAAGCATTCCTGATGGTGTAATGCGCTTATGTATTCTTGGGGATACTTGAAAGGATTGGCATGCGGTAAGCGGAAACTTTGTTATATGTATATAAAAAGGGATGTACCGACACTCAAACTTGAAAAGCAGCATAGAAGCAGAAAGAAAAAAAATCACTGGTAATGTTCTTTATATGAGCGCGCGAGTCGCACGTGTCACTGGTGGCACGAGCCTCTTGGCGCCTATGAGACACTTTGATGAAGGTTACAAACGTCATTGTTACAACCTGACGTAATGTTTACGCGGCTGCGGAGCGCTGTACCGAGGACGTACGGATACGCACGTTTGACGAGAACCACTCATGAACGTCACATTCCGAACCGAAGTAGTCGAAAATATTTGTGAACAAGTGCTGATCACAAGATTAGGGGCCGAATGGTTAAAACAAACTCACTACTGAATGTCATTAAAACAAATGTAGAATCACACTTTTTGTTAAAAAAAATTGGAACAAACGTGCGCCAAACCTCACGACAAAATTCCAAGCAAGAAGATTCGAATGGAACCTCGTTAGAAAATGCGAAGCGATCTTTCGAGAGTTTCGCCAAAAAAGTTCATCGGACGATTCGCGGTAGAATTCTCGATAAAATATTCTGAACGAAATGGTCATCGAAAAAGCGAAGGCTCAAAGTCTCGCGGAAATAGTCAGGACCATGTACTTTCGTCGATCAATTCAGGAGAAGATTATGGACACGTTGCGATCGAAACTCTCGAAAAAAAATAAATTCTCAATAGAATTTTCAATGAAGTGACATGGAATGATTCGAAAATTAAAATCGAGTCATAATTGCTACTTACCCTCCTGCCGTGGGCGAAGCGCCTCGCCGCCGTTTGAAAGGCCTGGAACTCCCGCCAGAGGCTCAAATAAGAAGGTCGCTTTCCGACTGGGCGTTGCATCCCCTGACCAGGTTCTGCTGCGGCCAATTTTACACGCCCGCTTCGATCCTTCCCCGACGTCCAGCCCCATCCACACGCCGCAGCCACCCCGCTACCACCACCGTCGCCACCTCCACTCAATCTCACCTTTTTTTACACTCTCGCTTACCCCCTGGAGCGCAGCCTGACCAAAAGTCGTAAAATCGAGAGCCGTCAAAATTCGACCGGTCGTTACTCAACAACGAGAATCTCGTGCGATCTTGGAGTATGACGAGTGACGCACAAGGAGAACGACACGGGACGCCGCGACGCTCGTCGAACGAGTCGCATGAGACTAACAAGTAAAAACAGCCCCCCTGGTGTGTTCGCTTTACGCGCGCATTATCGTTGCTTGTGGATTCTGATCGTGTCGTGTAGAGGGAGGAATAGGAGAAGGAAGAGGAGGAGGAGGATTGCGCGAGGGCACCAAGAATTGACCTCGAGGACAGTTCGTCGTTGCGTGTCGCGTGGGGCGCAACGGGGTTGCGCGGATTGGTGGCGAACGATGATCGATGGTGAACACGAGGTTCATCACTGTTTTCAACGAAGGTAAATTAAGGATATAAACAGAGCCAGTTCTGGTGTAGGGCGAATGCGTGCACTTGGTACTTACTGTTAAGGTCCTCACTAGAGCGGCCCTTGCGATATTAAGCGCTTACCTACGTTATTAACGATGAGCGTGAAAACAGCCTATTTACGAAGTTTGTCCCGAAGGAAATAGTATAGGATCAGATTACTTGTTTTCTTCGATTGCTTATCCCGTCATTTATAATTTTTAATGAAAATTTGTAGGTTACATGATATATTGAGGACGCTGTCCTTTGTAATGTGTCGTTCGGTAATCCGCTCACACCTTCGTCATACGATTTTATCTTGTAGGCAAGTGTTATGTAAATAATTCAGAATGCTTTTAGTAAAATAATGTTAGACTTACAAACTGTAGAGATCTTCTCAAAAAATTAAGGAAGGTAGTTCAGTAAAACAGAAATTCACGTTATTCTTTTTTATATATATACAAAAAATCTTCCTTTTTCATTACAGAAAGGAGCATACACTGAAAGTTAAAAAATGTTCTCGAGAGCTTGTGAAAAATGTTGTTAAGTATATAAAGTTTCATCGGAACATATTGGAAACTTGTCGAGTTATTTTGATAACCACGAAGGTACCACCGAGGAACACATAGTAAATTACAACATCCTGATTCGTTTGTAAAGCCAGGAAATTTTTATTACAAATTACAGATGATACGTTTTATGCTTAGCGCACTCTGGGCCACTTGTGGCTGCCACGGCTGTATAGAGCAACGAAGCATTTTGAGTGATTCGTCCGACGCCGTATGGGCGCTCAATTCACAAGAAAACAATACAAATTCCAGTCCTCAGCCTGTGGTCGCCACCGGTACTATTTTACTCTCTCCTATAATTGAAATCTGTGCAAGTCTTGTAAGCAGCTAAAATGTATTATGGGATTTTAAAAAAAATCGGTTACTCCTTATGTATATAAACAATAGTGCTGGTGGGTTAAAAAAATAGTTACAATTGCACATATCTCACCTGGCTAGATACCCAGGACAGTCACTTATCCTTAACAAAAGCAAAAGAGGTTGAGCTGGGCGTGGGCTGGGCTGGACTCCAATAAAAAGCCTAACGAAGGAACCATTACTCAAGAAGGTGCGGTCCTAGAAGGATTGAAACGATGCGCTCACTAACTTATCCGTGATTCCGACTTGCAGCCCAAACTACTCCCAGTAATTCAAATGACCGAGGGATGGTAACACCGTTGTATCGATTCGTGGCCTATTATTAAAAATTCGAGGACTCTCCAGAGGGTCATGGACGAAGGGATCTCGAGGACCTCCTGCTTGCAGAGTCCTTGAGGCCCACGACGGCGTAAAACTTTGCACTGAAATATTGCTCTCATGTTGAAAGTCATGAATAAACAAGTGAGTCGCTGGGGGTGTGTGGATTAATAAGTAACGCGACACGCTTCGTACATTGCGACGCACGAGTCGCCGGCTAATAATAGCGAGTCGACAAATGGGAGAATAAATGGTGGATCATTAACAGCGACGCGCACACAATCGCTGGGAGCTTTTTCTCCGGACGCTCGTCAGATCCGCGGTGTTACGAGGCACCTACTCCATTTTTAGAAGCAATTCTTTTCGCTCGGGATCCCGTATGTCGGGAAGAATCGAATCGATCTACATCGCCCGAAATATTCCTGGCCTCTTGAGCACCGTTCATGAATATTTTTCCACATAATGATATCTACTGGATTGCGTGGGCCAAAGTTTACCTCCTCCCATCGTTATTGGTACCACTACGGGAGGCGTCATTGTGCGAGCCCCGGTGAAACACCTGAACCGATGGCTTCTGTATACATTGGCCGTCTGCTCTAGCGACTTACAATGAGCCCGCTGCGCGAGCAAATGTATTCTCATGGTACGTACGCGAGAGCGAGCGAGAGAAATGCTGATTCAACGCAGGTAAATACGTTCACTGAACCAACATCTTAAATGTACAACTCAATCGACGATGCCTTACCGCGAGTTTTCGTTCTTCCCTTTTATCGAAGGCACTTTTATCGTTGGATTATGTAAACGAAAAAAGTGATTCGCGCAATATCAGACTGCATGCATGCGGTTAAATTTCGTTTCGAATATTTTTGTTTTTAATTTGTTTGCAAGTTCTGATAGCGCTCGATGAACACTAACGCAACATAGCAGGTTTCAAAATAAAAATCCAAATGTCCAAATTCTCATTAAATACGCAAAGAAAAGACAAAACAAAATGAAAATACTCAACGAAGCATTTAGCCATTACATTAAAGCGTAAAATAATCTCAAAGAAATAACGCTATATAGAATTGAACACGTGATAACGTGGCTTATAAATTTGAATATTATATCGTTCATATCATATTACGTAAGAATAAAAATGGGTACTATAGCATCGCGTCCGCGGACGTGTAAAATGAATAATCAAATTTTCCTTAAAAATAGATATCGTATTAGGCTATAGACCCACGTGTAATTGTTAGTTGCGAAATTATTTGGATGCGTCAGTGAATAGGACTGAAACTCGATGCAATTGGTGTTGGCACAATTTCAAGCCAATACAACTACACGGTTTTTAACGTTGTTTTAACATTGTCGGCGCAGTCTAGCCAAATGAGAATCGAACTATTGCACAATTGGTTCCCGAACAGGTAATTGCACTCTTTTCCCCAACTTTAATGATAATTTACACGATACGACAATAGTACAAAACTTTGAAAATCCATAATTCATGAACTTATGAATTCCTAGTCACAATTGACACATTCTTTATTTATCACGCGCAAGTTATGGCGCGTATAAATATTATAAGAGGCTACGTTATTCTCGGAATTCTCGAGTCTCCGCGAGCAATTTAAGAATTGACGAGGTCACTCAAGAGAGATATTGAGGGCACGAAATCGGAGAAGCATGCGAATTTCCGTATAGAGCCGCAAATTTTACAATTCCGTGAACTACCACAGTGTGTCCTTCCCGAAAATCCCTGGACGCTCGGGATTGGCTCGGCTTCGTGAGAGAAACCGCTTAATATTCCTAAGGCATTGTTGGGATGTCCACAAGTGGTGGCTCGCGAAACCAAATTTGCCTAAATTTACTTACGACCTTCGTGGTCGAGTCCGTGCCTAATCGGGGCACTCCTTTCCCTCTCTCATCGGGACAATAAAGCTTTCGGTTACGGAGAAGTGGCGATAAGAGACGAAGGTCGCTCGGCCAGACTTCGGCCATGGACTTCCGGTCATCGTGTATGAGTACTCTTCCTCTCTGTGGAGTACAGTCATACCATCATGCACACCATCCGTATATACATATGTACATTTCTTCGTGTCCAAGATCTCAGGAACGATATAATATGCAATGGGGTCGAAGGTTCTGAGAACATTCCGTCCCTCCTGTCTTCCTTCTCTTCCTCTTCGAGCTCAAAAGACCATCATGGCCCTTCTTCTTTCTTTTATATTTTATTGTTCTCTTTTTTGTACATTCCCACTCGTGCAAGCTCGAACAGTTACATAACTAAAACTAAAACAAAGTTGAAGTAACAATGCTACTTTTAAGATGAACGTTAACAGGCAAGTCAAATATTTATAGGAACAATACATATTTTAATGATAATTGTAAATTTTTAAAAATGAACAAAACCTGCCTTCGAC
This sequence comes from Tiphia femorata, assembly GCA_944319695.1. Classification (NCBI taxonomy): domain Eukaryota; kingdom Metazoa; phylum Arthropoda; class Insecta; order Hymenoptera; family Tiphiidae; genus Tiphia; species Tiphia femorata. The sequence goes on along the minus strand of OX090895.1, from coordinate 15,302,403 downwards.
TAACATGTTCACCCTTACGGCATACTTAGGTATGGCATACGTTACGGGAGGTACGCAAGAATGTTTGAGAAATCGTAATTATGAAATTAATTAACACTATTCCTACCGAAGATTTTTTCCTTATGGGGATTTCCCTTGAAAACGGTCATTTGACCTGCGTTTGGTAGGAATAGTGTTAAACAAACACCTTATCCAATTTGTGTAATTGTAAAGGTAAACGTTGCGACAAAGAGAAGGCCTAACTCATTTTTAATAATCTTCCTGAAATTGTTATGTAATGTACTTTACTTTCGCGTTAATACGCATGTTACTACAATAGATTATTCAAATTCTGTTTTTAGTTCTATTTATTTTCTGTCTTTTATAGTGTCAAACAATAAATGTCCCAAGTTTTGCGAGGGGGATTCTAGGTGTTAGGCATAACAGCAGGAAACCTTACTGGAGATTCTAATTTTCGTTACAGAGAATCGTATCTGTTATTTATCTCTCATTTCCGTTGTTTTTTCACCTCGGAGGTGTTCGACACCTCCTCCCTACGGGTTTAGTGGCGTCGTCCCACATCGAAGCTACTAACAGATATTACCGCAATGGCGAGCTCGCGTGCAGATAAAACTACGACAATTAGCATACATGAGGTCAGTCGATAGATACCAGAGTCCGAGAAGCTACGTCATGCGAGTCAGTTTCTTGCACCCGTCCTAACGATCGGGCCTGGGACACGAAACTCTGCAGCTTCGATTATTCTATTTTTATTGGCCATGATTTTTTTATGTTGTGAGGTAGAAAACCAAGGAAGGCTTGACGTTCAAACGATTGATTTGGTCTAATTGCTCCCAAAGGCTCAAAATGCTCCAAAAGATCCTCTCGGTGCTAACAAACAAAAAGCTATTAATTCGATCGACTATCAATGAATAATGATCCGAATATATTTACCACTTTGTAAGTCTGGAAACACGATTGAGTTTGTATTTATTAAATATTTAGATAGGTTACCATGAGACACATTCACTTCATACTTAAGTTATCATAAATTGAATCTCTCTTTCCTAAAATATAAATATAAGACAATTTCGTAATAATACTTCAAACTATTCTATAACTTGTGTACACTCATTTAGAGTTATTTTACAGGCATAATCTGTTTCTTAAGTGCTATGTATGTAGAATTTTCGTACGAAGTTTCACTTGTATACTGTGTGGGACAAACGGATGGTCTGGGGTTTATTTTTCATTACTATCTTGAATATAGGGTTTGTTATATAGCATTTAATTTATTAAAATTAAGTAATTATGTATAAACGACTACCAGTTTTCGGCATCATATGGCTCGATAAAGGGTAAGCGTTTTTTGCGACAACGGGCCATCGCCTTTGCGCATTGTTTTATAACAAAATCGTGACTTCATATAATATTACCGACATATGTCAATTTTCATATTCATTAGCTACTTTCGTTTGCTCTTTCAAGTATATATTCTTCTCCGTAAATTTAATTTCATTTAGATTTTGTGATATGATTTACTTATGTACTTATCTATTTACTTAATTGTGTGTGATACAATAAAGAAATGAAATAATTTTCCAATTCAATTTATAAATTTACATAGAGTGTGTTAAGAGTACTTGTATTAACATTTGTACAAAATGATTTTCATTGGATGAATACAATTGCAGCTATTCTATCCTGTAGATAATACCCCGATAATTCACAAATAGGATAACGTTCTCCACTTGTCGGAATTATATCTAAATCCGGATTTCGAAGCACATAATTCATCTGACACTTGAAAGGAAGTGAGATGTCCATCGATAAAGCGCACGAGGCGGATTCTAAATGCGGATGCGCACAGTGATTAGAGTGCATTTGTTCGACGCGTCTGTTTTATGTTCGATCGGCACCCGGCCTGGTTTTCTTTTCTACCGTGACACGAACCAAAGGAATCCTTCGAGTGCAATGGAGCCACTTACTCAAAGGTGACAAAGAACAAACTGCTCGGAGTTACGAGGAAACCGGAAGCGAGAGGAAGGGAAAAAGAAAGACAGGAATGGCTAAAGATATGTTAAAATAAGTTCGATAGACGGGATGTGTCTGCTTTTCTTCTTATTGAGAAACGCCTTGGGCTTATTTTATAACAAGTAGAGACGTCTAGAGAGAGAGAGAGAGAAAGAGTGAGAGAGAGTGAACTATGGGACAAAAACGGCAATCGGTCGTCAGCCGTGCTTTCGAAAGGACGTTTTTGTTATCCATCATTTTTATTAAGCATACATATTTGCTTAATTCAACCGATCTTTCGATAACTCGACCTTACATACGTATATTCCATGTTTTTAATAATAACCATATAAACTCGTGCTTTAGAGAAAGTTACAACAAATTAAATATAGTATTTGAAATACGGGATGTTGGCATAAAATTGTGGTAATGTTAAAAAAAACTCGCAGAAATCGTTCCTTCATTCCCGAAGATTTCCGTAATCGTTGAGATAGTCAAAAAGTTTACAAATTATGCAAAGTTTTCGTAGAAAAAAAGTAAGATAACATAAGATACGTCTAATAGACGAGAAATGTTTGTTTGCCATGAAATTAGATTGCGAAGCGTTTTAAGTATTCTTACAAAATACCATGCGCCTCCTCAAAGATCTCCTGAACCATTGACCTCGTGGAAAAATCACGCACTATGCAAATTAGGATGCGCATAGTAGAGAGGTAGATCTTTGAGCCCTCCCCTGACCGACTCATTCTTTTCTCGCCTCTTGGAGGCGAAACACAATCTCTTCTCTTTCACGATTCTCTCACGTTCGTTCTCTTGGCAGTTGCTGTATACCGTAAGAAGGAAAATGGTGATAGCTATCTTCGAGAACCAAAGGGATACAGTGGAGGTAATTAGCCGCAAGGAGCTCAACGATTCTATGATAAACCTATTTCTGCCTATCGCAGCATTATCCGCTACGTAATTATTTTTCCAGTGCTATACATGCTATTCTTTGTCAATAGAAATAGTTTAATAGAAATTCGTATGAAATATTGACACAAAGATTTGATTGAACTAAAGATTATATGATTTCATCGAAGAAAGCATATGTTGCCTTTGATTGATTTCTACTCCTCCAGGCATAGATAAGGTAATTAGGCTAGATTATCACCTCATCGAAACTATTCAATTCTTATCTGAACCATTTTCTTTATGGAACAGATAGTTTATCAGTAATTCGTATTTACGTATAGATTAATCTCAAGCACAAAATTGTATAAGTTGCACGAAGTAACCAACGAAAGACAAGACGATTAATTCAACTAGAAATATCGATGTCCATATTGTCCATGCAATTCTCTTGTTTTAATTAAATTAATTTTTTTAATGAAGGGTATTCCAGCACCACCTGCATTTCGCCAATTTTTTTTTAAACTTTGCCTCTTCGAATCGTGTGCAGATCTTTGCGCCACAAATTAGTAGCTACAGTCTTGAGATGCAGATTGCACATTAGAATTAAACTGCTATCGATACTTGAATACTGATGTAAACCATTACTGGAACTTAATAAACCATCACCACGTAATCTGTACAAAAGCAACTCAAAAGGGAAAGTGAAGGCTGGCTTGAATGAAAATTCCAGCCTCGCCCTAAGGTAATTGGTTTTGACCGCACTGGCGAGATAATTAAAAATTAGTTTGTACTCATAAATTGGTTTATTTATTTTTGTCATAAATGAAGCACTTACCCATCTTCATTCTATTAAATTCCTAAGGGTAGCTGCATCGCACATTGTCAGTCGCTTACAATTACAGACACATAAATCCGTGTTATTGCTAATATTGTATAATAGGCGATAATAGCAAAGAATGAATGAATCATTCATTATGTAATGTACATATATATATATGTATATTGAAACATTATAGAGCGTTTCTTTGATAAAATAACACTTTGTTGTGTGTTGAACGACGTTATCATAATAACGTTCAGGAATTGCTAGCAGATTACATTAGACAACTCGAGTGCAAAGAATTACATCGGACTGCAGTAGGGTCAACGAAGAGGGTACGCTATGATCACTTAGATTCTTTATTGTGCACGCAATACTTCTATTCTTCTACGAATTGTTACGCATTGACTGCGAGATGGTTCCTGGAAAAGTCACTTTGGAAAAACTCGTCCTAGCTGATGATTCGCAGGGCGGGTGAGCGCGAATGGGCCCATTCGTATTGTCACGTAGGAGGAATAGTAACTATCCGGTTTTAACGCTTTCATGGAAAGAAGAAAGACGATCCGATGTCTCGGTTCGCAGGCCATGCGGCCATTACGGCCCCGCCGATTATGGGGCAGTGCCACCGGTAAAGCGAACGGAGAAACGAGGCTTTATGAACGTTGGGTTTCACGTCAGAGACGCGGAAAAAACCGGATCGTGATGGTGACCGTTACACGGTGTCTTTGGTCAACTCTTTAATTTTTCTATTACTAAGAAGTATAACAAAGGAGTAACAAAGCAGTGGGAAGAAAAAAGCGCTCTGGAAAGTTGACAAATTATAGCGACAACTTTTCTATTGCCTTTTCTTGAATTGGTTTCACTTGTAGCTTTTTACTGAATACCATGTTTTTTCTTTGCAGAATTTTTTTTTTACTTCAATTTCACTTATACCTGATATCGACAACTGACACGACGCGCGGCGGTTATTCTAAGATAAAATCTCAAGTATAAGCCCAATCGCAGATCTATCAAAGTCACGTCAAAATAATGTAAAAATAAGTTCAGGACTTCCAATGCATTTACCGAGACCTTTTGACGATAACATTTATGTATTTGGCAGAAGAGGGAATTCGAAGATTCTTGTGTAAAGAATGCTTCAGATGTTGGAAAATGCAATTTAATTAAGCATAAAATTAATATTGGTGTATATCCCCCCCCCCCCCCCAATTAAATTCCAACCAAGAATACTATAGAGAAGCACAAAAGTTAATTCTAGAGAGGAAGAAGAATGGTGTCATTCGAGAAATCGTCGAGCCCCTGGTGCCAGTGTCGATTGCCTTAAAATTAGTTAACAAGAGAATTGATCCATGCGATTCTTTGTAGATTATCGTTGGGTGAACAATACTAGCAGAAAGGGTTTCAACCCATTACCCCGTATAAACGGTACATTGGATGCTATCGCTGGTACTTCATGGTTGTCACTTTGGATTTACAGGATGCACAATATTGAATAATAATTAGGAGATCGAAGAAGATATTACTTTTGCAAATGAATATTTAAAATCAGATTTGCATCAGTATATCCAGAAGATTGAAGAACGTCTATTATTGATTTTACCCGTGGAAACGCGAATTCAATTTATTTAGATGTAGAATTATGTCAATTATGTGCACTGCTTGTTACAGGTGACAATTTTATTTTCTGCAAAATAAATACGACTTGAGAATGCGATTTGAGAGTTCGTGAAAAATCTTGCATTCTCGAGTGCGAAGTGTTCAGAAATGTATTCGGATGTTTGTTTGAACGATGAAATGTGAAAATTTGGGGGAAGTATATGTTTTCGTATATAATTTAACAAAAGGTGGCGATTCTTTGCTATTACCTTGAAACGTCTTCCTTTAAATAGATGATACTTTTTAAGATCAAGTAGAAACGACTGGAATGGCTAGAGGTAATGTTTTCGGCGTCGATCGACGTAAACGAATCGTTCGCGAAACTTGTCGGTTTTACTACGTACGATGGATGCATTAAACGTGAAGCGCGTCACTAGCCTGAACGATTGTTATGTCGGGAAACACAACATTGAGGCGTCGTCGTCTCGTCGACGCCAGCTGGCGATGGCGTGCAGCACACATCGTAAACGATGCGCCCCTGATCGAGAATGAGTGAGAGACACAGAGAGGGAGAGAGAGAAAAGGAAAGAGGGAAGGATAGAGAGATGGACGGAGAGATATGTATTTGCGTGCACGACATTCCAGAAGAATGTTTCTATTGCCCACGTGCCAAAAGATTCCTTCTTCCACTCGTTTACCATTTAGCGTCGAATCCAATATATTACCAATAAATATAATCGTAGCAAAGCTTCAATCACTCTTAGACACTCATAATATTTTCTTTTATAAAAGTCAAATATTTCTCTTTCCTTGGCGCCAGAACTACCAGGAAGCGTCTACACCTATTTTCATCGGAGAGTATAAAAATGTGGAGATACAAGAAAATTTAATATTTGTGTATTCTTCTTTTAAATTTGTTTATCATTTTTACAATATTTCGTTAATTACACCTTCCTGGTACGGTGAGGCATAATTTTTCTCAAGACACCGTTATTTTTTAATTAAAAACTAAATCCTATTATTTTATTATAGAAAGTTAATCTTTAACTCAACATTGTGGAGTGTATATTCGACAGTATCACACGCACCATTTTTATTGATTTTGCTGGTGTCGAGTTAAATACATAGAGAATTACACCCTGCACAGCTCTCTTATTACCCTGTTTGTTACTTTCACCGTCAATTAGTTCATGTTTTAGAAAATTATTTTTTGATTACAAAACGCACTTGTCAAAATGTGTCCTTACCGAAACTGATAAAAAGAAGAAAACATAAATTGGAAGCGTCGTTCGGTATACGGTACCTGGCGCGCTATACACGCACACCTCACGCATTCTTCGAGCATTCTTACGTCTTCCACCACCCATTGATGGAAGCTGCGGGGGCGGGATAGATGTAAAACAGTCACTCGATCCTAAGCAGCGTAACTCGAAGCGAACCATACCTCACGGTCTATCTTATATTCGACAATGATCGTGGACGGGACGTTGTGCGTGGTTCTGACAACTGGGCCGATCGTGCGCGCACCAAATACAATTATAACTTCTATCTAGCGAGTGTAACTGTTGCAGGGTCGTCATGGAGGGAGAAAAGCCGGAGAGATTGAAAGCGTGGACGCGTTGGAAAGTGGAACCAAATTAAAATGGATTTTAATCTAGAAAGCATAATATTAGATTTATTTAAGAAGTTTATTTTTACTCGTGTATTTCAAATGTAGACATATGCAGGATGTATCAGACCACCCGTCCCACCTCTTTGAAAGCCAAATGGATGCATAGAAAAAGAAAAGCTGAACATTTTTATTACTAAACTCGGTACACTCTATCGAATGGCGATGTTTTCAGCTTTTGGTATAGACCGGAAGTGGGTTAATCACAGCAAAATTTGTGTTGTTTTAAACAGAACATGGTAATTTTTGTCACAGATTCCGACTACCTGTTAAAAAAGAATAAACCTTCACGTAAAAGATTTCTTATGAAAATGTCTTAAAGCTAAAAAATGCGAAAATTCCATTCTGACTACGCCTTTAATTTTCCATTCAGAAAGAATAGGACCATGTTTAAGCACTACCGTAAAATGACTTATTATTATTGCGTTTTATAGCTACTGAGAAACCGTCTGATTTCTTCTTAGAACTTTTCTTCATCAGTCCGACGGACACCCTCCAAAAACAGTGACGACCGTTAGGTGGGCCACTTTATACATATCTTAAATTTCACTCACTGTCAGATTTAAACTTGAATAGCAGAAGATTATGTTTCCTTCCCGTGGCGAGTGTATTCGTAAAAAAAAAAAAAACAGTTAACAGGGTGAGCGAAAAGAGCGGCAATATCTACTCCCGTTAGTTCGATATTAATTGGTAGAGAGGATTGACTAGTTTGAAATATGGTTACGTTTTACGATTCACCTGCAAATAGTGTTTTCACGGATAATCTATGGATTATACCAATCCTTTGAATAGCCTCTGACCTCAGCAGTCAGAACTGTAGCAATACGCCTGGAAATCTATCCTTGCGGAATCACTTTCACTTTTTAGCCACTGACCACTTTTTAGTCGCGACCAAAACTATAAACCAAAACTAGGTAAACAAAATCCTTACGGCACTCGTCATTTGGACACGTATTGGGACCTTATGGTTGAACAACTGTCGCTTGTAAAATAAGAGAAGTTTAATTCTCAAGAAACGCCGACTTCTCGATCCCGAATTATTAAATCACCAGTATTACCATCCTTCGTGTAATAACGTTTCAACGCGCCCCACGCACGCGTGTATTGTTAGCACGCGAGTTACTGTCCACTTGGCACTCACCAAGTGACGGGGAGTGTAGTGGTCGCGATTAGAAACCAATGTGATTCCTTTTGTCTTTCCTAGACGGTGGACTGGTCGCGTGTTATTGTTGGACTCGTTTCTGGGACTAGGTGAAGATTTCGGGGAAGGTCGTTTCTTTGGTGGTACCAAACAAACTCGTTGTCTGCATCTTGGCGAACGATTTTAAGATTTCGCAGGCAAGCTCCATTTCACTGTGTATACATTTTTTTATCGTCTAAGCCAGCATTTCCCAAACTCTTCCGTAGGCGGAAAATCTGGCAGACCCTGAAATTTGAACGGAACACATTGGTTACACAGGAGAATAAAGATAAGACAAAAGTAAAATAAATAAGTAAATCTATTGCCGAATCGCGGCAAATAGATGATGTTGGTTGCGCGTGCGTGGCGGAAAAGCGCCAATTAATCGCAACCGACTAATAATCCGTATTTTTAATCCGTGTGCGTTAAAAATTGTTCGGATTCTTTGTATGGGTGTATCTTCTGAAAAAGTGTACGAGGAGTACGACAATATCTATCAAATTCGCTTCAATTAAACAAGTTTTCGTAAACATGTAAAAACAGTACGTCAAGGCTACGTACATCGGCCTTTGTTCAAAAAACGTTGACGCCAATTTTTAAACATTCAAAAACGGAAATATTAATAACTATCCGGTTTGTCATAATCAGACATCTCTCCTCTATATTTCAAGAGTAATTTGATGTGTCCAGCCTCTTTAGTTTTCACGCAATATCACATTATTAGTCAGAATTGTACGTTCTTACAAAAGCTCGTGTTATTTTCAAATGGAGGGTGACAGAGAAATTTCGATTCCTCATTCGCGTTTATCCAGACAAATTCTAGAAGCATCGCTCCATCAATGTTGTCAAATAGAAACCCATCTGTTTATCGGACAGTGTAATTTTTCACGGAACACTTATTCGCTTTCCGCGGAATATAGGTACGGAAACGCTGGTCTAATTCTAAGCGAACGCCTGGTTTTTGATTTTACGACGAGAATCGGCACTTCGCCCGAAACGGTTTACGACGCTGAGTAGCCTTGGGATTACCAGCGGGTGCATCAAGGTTGATCGTTGTCGATGATCGATTCGTATCACATTTTACGATGCAGCTGCCTTGCGTAATGGAACCTACGTTAACATTGTTGTCAAGGTCTTCTTCGATACGGTTCGTGCACTTTGGATAGTTAAATTTGTAGCTGATGAAAGTGCATCGAGATGCACCAGAAAATGCGTAGGTTTGCCAGTTTTCGAGGTTGGGAGTGAAACCACAAGGATTCATCTATTTCCTTTTAACAAACAATTTTGCTTTGACAGTTATAGACCGCGAACAGTACACCTTAGGCAGCTAAATTTATAATCTGTAAATTCAATTGGATCTATCAAGATACATTTTACAGAGCATCTCATTACTAGTTAAACCTACTGCTTTACGCTAAAATTTTATTAAAAACGAAATAAAAGAAAAGAAAAAAACAGAAGATAGCACCGTAGTAATCCCATTGCGTTTTTAATCTTGAATTACTTCGCGTAAAACCAGGCATTACTATTATTTATAAATTTGACCCTGGTAATTGGCGGAGCCGGTAACACGGCACAGTGTAGTAAAGAAAAGGACTATGGACAAAACCAGAAATCGAGTAAATTGTACTTCTCGGTTAGTAATTCTATTACTACAGAAACTTTCCCGCCTACCCACTGGATTCTCGGGGAACGGACACTTGGGCGGACGGATGCGGACGTTGCAGATGGTTGCAGATGTTATGGCCGAATTACCGTTCTCGTTCCCATGATTAAGTTCACGTTCCCATAGTTCGCTCTAACTGGTTAGGCCCTAATCAGTCGTAATTACTCGGGCTTCGACCGATGGCGAGGAGTGCAGTTAAATTGGCCCTTTTCACGACATCTTGTGCGCATACGAGCGGAGAGGTTAAATAAAGATCTTTTCAAAAAAGAAAAAAGTTAAACATCATTTAGCAACTGCCAGTCTTACGAGAATCGCTTGAAAATTTGCTACGAGAACGCAATTGCATTCGCCTGCGGGAGATGGTATACTCAACGTTTACATAATAGTTAAAATTATTTTCACGGAACAATGCCACCGCAAGATAGATTTTCTACGAAGCGTCTCTTCGGCACAAGGACGCGTAGACAGACGTGTAAAAATTATTGGAAAATCTCCAGCGTGCCAGCGAGCGTTCTTTCCTCGTGATTCACGTTTCTCGTATGCTGATCTGCCTGTGGACTCAACAGGTGTACGTCCACTGTTAGCGAGCGAGTGTCATACCAGTGTAATAAACCGATCGTAGAGAATTGTCATCGATAGTGTCATCGAGTATAGTCAAAATCGATGGTAGTTTGAACGAGCTCCTTGAAATATTTCAGAGAAAATGGAAAGCGATTTTAATCTAAACGAGGGGCGAATGACCACTTACCACTAAACTGTTTGGTGCACAGAAAGCATCCGAATTACTATAACAAGGACGAATAGGTTGACTGAGATAAAGATTTACTTCGATTAATGAGGCGATCGCTAAGTGAGGTATGAAAGTGCACTTCGAAGAATTTTGTCATCGTTAACTCGACACGTTAATGCGGACTTATCTAACCGATTTCTCACACAAGAGAACAGTGAACAATTTTTCCATCGACTTTCTCGACACAGGCTGTTGCCAGAATAAAACCACTTGAAATTCTATGTAATGTGAAATAATTAGTACCTAAGTGAATTAAATATGTTATTATATACAGAGCAATATTTATATTATTCACGATAACATTAGGTGCTTGAACTTTGAATATTTGTCATAACAAATTGCTTATTTTCTGTGATGACAACTAGTATTGTCGTTGAGATCTGATCATTTATTGCATTACTTCAAATGGACATACTCAGCAAAAATAAAGATTTCTCCAGATTATGCTTGCGCTGCAAGCGTAAAATCAACTAAATGCGAAAGTCGGATCAAGCATGTTTGCCTTTTCTGTGTACAGATGAGCTTACGAAATCACAAGAGACGGGCAATGAATAAATGAATGAATCCGGCTACAGAAACGTATTCAAATATATTCAGATGATAAGTAACGAATGGCGGAAGAATTTAATTCGATAAACTAACGAAATTGATCTACTCGACTAATTGGTTTTACCAAATTACTCCACTGTCTTTTAACATCCACGTACAGTTAATTACTCAATTACTGGCTACTGGACGAAGTTACAGGATATATCTGAGCCAGTCTTTACCAAGCCGACTACTCATCGTCGGCATCATCCAAAAAACCAAACTTTCCAAAGCCTTGACCATAGCAATCGCAACCGTAACGTTACAGTGCCAACCTCCGCCTTTTTTAATTCTCTTATCTCGAGTCCTTCGTCCTTCCATGCTAAAATCCGCTCGGTCATCGTTTCCTCCTACCGCGTACGGCGTTAAAGGCGAAAGGGAAATCACCAGAGAGCGGGGTAAGAGGGAGAAGATTAAAATGATGCCGAGAGTAAAAAAGCAGGGCAGGAAGAAAAAACTTCCGGTCGACAGTTCCGGTGAGGTGTTCGAGGAAACACGCTCGCTTCGAAAGAAGCTGGCAGGAGCTGTTCACGCGAGCTCGGCACCGAAACGACGCGGTCACCTGGGGATCCTCCGCGGTTTTAACCGTGATATCCCTACTCCTGGTGCGAGCGTAACACCAGCCAGCCACCGGAGTCCGCGAAGCGGGCACGCAGTTAGATTACCTACGTGAGAGACTCTGCGGTCTCTATGCGAGCGAGTACCTCGCCAGTTGTCTCTCGGTGACTCGCACGACGCGTTCACGTTCCGCTCGCGCACGCGCTCGCCTCATTCTTCAGGGTCGAGAAGCTTAAGGATCAGTCCAGGATCAATCGATACGTACTTCATCGAGAAGTCGAAGATTTCTTCGTGCCCTGTGACCCAGTGAGCCGCGAGGTCTTTTCGAGGTGAGTTTTACTTTCCCTCTATTCGATCATAGAGCGGCAGATGATTAATCGTGGGGTACACTGTATCATACGCGCAAGCATGGATTCATTGAAATACACTTGAATAATGTTTCGCACGATTTGAAAAACAACTCGGAATAAAGTTAACGTTTATGGATATGTTTGCGGTGTAAACGTCACCATTGTGTCATTACAAATTAGTGACGTTGAAAACATTTTTGCTAACAGCTGCATAAAATTTCAACAAGTCCCCACACTTCCGCGATTCATACTACATATTAAACTAAGAAAGCACGTGTATTTGTCAGTTGCAAAATGATATATATATGTCGTGAACGATATTCGATTGTATTATTGATACTTTTAAGTCAGTTTTTATTTTTATTCTGGGTCATCGCCAATACGCCCACCTTTTTTCTTCACGCTACAAAATCGTAACTCGTGACCGAAGCGTTTCCGCGTCTCGTGACGCATTTTTCTGCGGTGGCACTAGCTTTATCATTATCAGACATGCCGCCGTGCGTCGCCACGAGGCCCCATTGTTTTATCGTTGAGATATCGTCGGTAGAGATGTCGGTTTCGAACTTACCCGTCTGAGCCACGTCGAATTTCCTAGTAGGCAGACACGATGCGATTTCTACGAGCAACTCTTTTTCTTCCCTTTCTTCTTCTTTTTGCCGAACGGTTTGGCTTCCTCGAGAAGTGAAACGAGTGGCTTATTGGTCGGACCCAAGCCTCGTGTTGGTTACTCGTGCCACGAGTTCGTTACTTATGCGTGAAATCAACGACCCCCGCTGAATTTGCCGTTTACTCTAATAGAAATGTAAGAACGAAAAATGATTTCCAGCGATCGTTCCGAAATAATGTTATATAGGTAGCAATAATTACAGCGCTTCATTGATTTTACCCATAACGAGAAAAATGTATACGGGCCATACCATAGAATGTAAATGAATAAATAATATTATTATTTATATAGTAATAACAATTGACTAAGAAAGGAAATATTGAGATAATCAATGCGCCATTTTTATCGATTCCCCTGAACAACTGATTATAGTGACTGACATTAGAAAAAGTAGGTTAGAAAATAAACTGAGATTACAAGTTAAAGTTTAAAATCTTTTATATAACTATACGAAGTGATTTTATAATTCGTTGCGGGTATATCATACCCCATCGTATCGATAAAGGGTTAATGGAAGCAATGCGAGACAAATATATGGTTCAATAAATAATACAAGTTTGCGTCAATAAGGTTGATGCGTTAACATATGCCATATACGTGCCACAAGTGTCGGGCTAGATTCAAAATTGGTAGAATTCATCTCAATAAATTACTAAAGAAAACTACCAAAACAACATTTAAAAAGAGTGGTGCCTCGAAGCAATTTTGCGGTTTTTCTAGTGTACGTAAATTTCGAGACTTTTACTTCGTATAAGTTATCTTCGAGTAAGATGAAGAAAGGAACTAGGACGGGAAAAGACGATTGGAGAACGCGTGCTGAAGAACGGAGTACGGGAGAAAAGAGGAACGGAGTTGTGGACGAGGTTAGGCGGAACGTGAAAAAGGATGGGAAGGGGTCGGATCTAGAGAACATCTGTACTAGCCAACTACACCATATAGGGATAACGATCGTCTAACAGTAGCCGGTGGCAAGCTCGCGGCACGATAAATCGACGAGTGCGCTAACGGGTGATTTATGTGTTGAATCGACCGGTTTTCGCCGCTTTTGTGGAAACGATCGGAGAAGATACCGATGTGTAACCATCCCCAATGGGCGCCACAGTTCAAAGCTTTTAGCTTTATTGCTCGACATATTCAGAGAAAAATCAAAAGGACAGAAACAAAGAGAAAGAGGGAGAAAGTGAAGACCAGTGGAATCGCTCATCATCTTAATCATATGTTCGTGAAGTTTTTTCTTTTCTTTGACATCATTTATGGGTCGCTCGAAGGTCAAATGTCCAATTGTTTTTTTTCTAGGAAAGCTTAAAATTAACGGCCATAATCCACTGGCGGGACTTATCGCGCGCGACTGGCCGCGGCGATTTTTATGGTGGCGAGTTTTTACACGTGCGCGACAAGACTTCAATACACAGCAACATAGAGGTTGAAAACGTAGTAGCATTGCCATATGAAATACAGTTGTTGAAATACACGTAATTAATGGCCGTAGGTCGCACTTGTGGATTAGGCCCAGCTCTTGGTGTTGCGCTGGAAAACTTGCTCGTGTCGTGTCAGTGAGTTATACAACATTAACCTGTCAACCTCGCGAACTACGTTCTGCTCGTTTCTACTTCGCTTTGTCGTTGAACGTCATAACACGTGTTTCCTAGTTAACAGGTTAAAATACAAACAATTAATGGCCACGCGCGACAAGTCGCGCCACTGGGTTATGGCCGTAAAAGGGATAGAAACATTAGAATTTTCACGTGGCTTTGGATTTATTTGATGAAGACACTTAAGAGTGACAGATGTACTCGATGGAAAATACGATTTTCCGAAAATCAAGTATCCTCTCTCTATAATTCGAATGTCTCTTTATTGGACAGAGTATCGATAAGATAGAGGTTTTAGAGAAGAGATAGGAGGTTCCAAAAATAACGTGACTTTAAGAGAGGATGTTTAGATTCTTCAAAAGTGTGAAGAAATTTTTTGGTTATAAATTATTAGTTACAACATTTCAAGAATATGATTGCAAAATTTTACAACGAAATTCAAAGTACTTCTCATGGTATAGATCATGGATTCCTAGCCGAGGCGACAGTGTGTGAGGACTGCGGGAGCTATACCTGCGAGCCACGGATGCTTTTAAAACTACTACCTACGTATCTCGCAATGTGAAATACATCTAAATATACATATAATTTTTTTTTTTTTTAATTCGGCGTACTTAGCAATTTCAATATTCTGATATGGTCCTTTTGAATCTTCACTTCTCGAAACTTTAAACGCCGTTTCCTTAAAACTGTATTCAGGAAATTGGTGTAAGCGATAAATAAAAAAAGAATTGACCGGATTTCGTTGAGATTTTGCACGCATTTAAATAACAATATTACCTTATAGTTCAACCTACAGATTTAAAAAAATTGTGGATGAAAATATTTTTTTTGATTGTAGCATAACAAACAAATGTGTCATATTCGAATTACTTTTTAAAAGCATGTCGCTTCTTGAATTTTCATTCTTTTTTTCGCTTCCTTAGCTTCAGACACATCGTATGAATGTTAATAATACAAAACAATTTGTAAAAATTGTGCCAGATCAATACAGCATAGGCCGACAGATCATGCCGCTTTGCAACTCGTGCCGCGAGCTTTCAGAATGATAGTGCCATAACACCGCCATTTATAAATATTTCGTAAAAGAAAACGTTGTGATAGTAGAAACTAATAATAGTTAATACCCAAACTTTCGAAAAGGTTAGGGTTAGGGTTAGGGTTAGGAACACACCATTTTCTTTCTTAAAAATTCATAAAAATTAACTTATTTCCACCTGCTTAAATGTTCATGGCTTGTAGGTGCGGTAATGTACGGTGAACTTAATTACAATTGTAAGTCTTGCTCTTCTTCTTCGATTTATTTGATCATTTAATATTTATAAATGCGCGGCTCGACGAGGATCATCGACAACGTGGTATACTTCGTGCAACTTGACCTTGCGTCGACTGTGGTCCCCTCTCTCTATAATTCGAATATCTCTTTCTCTTTCTGGCTGACATTTCAGTCCTTCCTTCTTCTGATCTTTCTTTTTCTTGCTCCCTGTCGTCTTTCTCCCTCTTTCGCTCTGTTGATGTGTCCATATTACATCGAGTGTTACGTTGCGTTCCTGTGATTATGTAACAGGTGACCATCAGGATGTTGAAAATATATTTTCTTTCCAACATTCGTCAATGAGTTGCAAAAAACTTTCATGGAATCTCGATGAAAATTCTCCGCTCACGAACGCTTCACTTGAGAGCACCTTATAGAAATCATAGAAGAGATCGGTGATGAATTCTATGCAGAGGCCGGCGATGTAAATGTCGTTGCACTCCAGAAAACTCCGCTGCAAACATCGCAGTGTCGTTTCACTCGCGAGGCAGCCCGTGCCGCTAGCTTTCGCGATTTACCAGACTGTTTTTGTCCGATGGAGAGAAAAGCGCATCTCCCGTTCAGCCTGTGTAAAATTCATTCCGATTATCTGTCGTCCACAGGTGAGATTACAGGTACGAGTAAATCGTTCGTCTACTATTACGCTTTTTATGGTAGACACTAAACGAGACGAGATTCTTGTTCCACCGGACTTTCGACTTTTTTTATCAAAGAGAAATTAATCTCAAACGTCTCGTATTCTCACTTGTATTGCGATATTATCACGGAACAAACGTCGAGTAAATCACGAGGAATCGTAAAGAAGTATAAAACTATGTCTAGCCAGACTTCTCTATTGTCGATCGCTATACCAATGTCAGTATACATATAGGAAAGTTGAAAGACTGGTACAGAAAGCGAACTTATCGATAGGGGAAAATTATTGATTTATTTGACCGAATAATGCGAGACTGGTTTCCCGATTCGCAGCGAGGAGTATTAAAAAAATTAATAGTAAAAAATCTAGGTTTCGCGTCTCTTAGGGAAAATAGTCTAGGAAGATGTGCGATGAAGATAACGATTACAATGCTTGCACACCGATAATTACAATTCTTCGGGATTAATTATCGGCAATGGTGATCCAAAAGGAAAACATGTCATCTTTGCTGGTCACATCTTCTTGAGACTTAAACGCATTACTTGTGGAACTCTGACTAGATCAAGTACGGTACCTTTATTAGCTCAATACTTTCATGACCTCGTAACGAGTGGCCCGATCCTATGAGAGAGAAAGAAAAATAATTGAAATTTCAATCTGAAGAAGCTGAAAAACTTATTTTTACTTGCGACCACGGATCACACGCTGAAGATCCTGGTCGCAACACCGACGCGCCTTGAAATGTCTCAGTCGATTTATTATTTCTATCTGGAAATGGCAGTCTCCGCGATCCTTGGTCAGAGACACCCGTTGCGCAAGCGGTTGTCATTACTAAAATCGTCTTAACGATCATCCGTGGATTACAGGGGTTGATGGGTGGGAGAAGAAAACGCGGGGGTGTTCTATTTGATCGTGAAACGGGATGATATCATGAACCGAGATTGCTCCTGCTACCTCACTCGCAGTTCAACGTGACTCTGTCGTGCCATAAATTTATTTATGGTTTGCACGGCCAATTCGCCGTTCGCTAAACGTCGCTAAGACTCACCGGCTGGTATAAGTGCCGCCCCCGCCTCCTCAAGCGAGGCGAGAATTGGTCTTGACATCCTACGACCGTGTCTCGCTCTCTTCCTTTCTCTCCTTCTGTCCGTCTTTCCAGAGACAGTTGGCTTTATTGGTCAAATGGGAAGAGAAAAATCGAGGGCCACGACAATCGACAGATTGCCGAGAAATCGAACCTGTTCTTGGAAGAAGCAAACGATGGGCATCGAGTCGTCACAGTCCGGGGAATTTTAGCTGATGGCCTGTGCCGTGACTCGAACCCCAAGTGTTTCCCCTGAATGACTTCAAGGTCCAGCGGTTGCGGTAATTTATAAGAAAACCATTTTATTACCATCGTCGTTCGGCCATGTGCTGCCTCATACCGCTTGTGTTTGTGCCTTGGGGCGACAAATGCGATCGATCAGGATCGACAGAAAATTCTACGAATTGGTGACAAATTTTATTAAGTGGATCCGAAAGTGAATTCCGGGATATGTCAACGGTAAAAGGGCAAATGACGAGTATAAATTTAATTAAAATAGTTCATTCAAATGCTTCTCTAGCGCATCGAAAATTCTGTTATCGCGGTTTTAAAAAATTGAAACTGCGAGACTTACACAAAAGACCAACATTATTCTAAGCCCTAAGCGCGACTCATGCTGGAAAGAGAAGGAGAAGGAAGGAAAGACAGACGTCGATTAATCGTCTGCGTCTGCATCTATCTGCCTAATTGTTAGTGTTCAACTACAATTATTGCGTAACGAGTGTTACTGGTAAATATGGAAAAGGGGTAACACTTCATTTGTGCGCAAGACGCTTGCCGCGCATTTTCTTCTTCGAAGTTTATCTCTCGATCTTGATCTCGAAGATTTCTCGTGTTCTTAAAAAATAAGTATACCATCGGTGTACCATATCCTGGCAAAGTAACTAAATAACATTAAGTTACGTCCCCGTTGAAGCAAGAACTGTTTCTTTTTATCGCCTGCTGACTTTTCATGTTGTCTCTTGTTGCACGTTCCAGAATAATTGCAACAAACATCAGCTTGTAGAAACATTTAAGCCACGCTGAAATAACACGACCTAAAGAATATTCGATTTTTGTATCTCTTTCAAGACTGCGTTCACATGCCACTGTTGTCACATCCTTCCTATTTTTCGTCAATCTTTATCACTCGTACGTCAGAGACCTTCTTCAAGCTATCTTGGAACATCGACAAAGTTCCTTGTTGTTATTCAGTGAGGAGCACCCGCCAATATCACCTGACACGTGATGTAGCAGTAACACGTTTGAAATGATGGATCTGACAAATTTTGGGTTACAGGATAGATTCATTCTGGTTCTTCTTTTCAGTATCTTTAAAGTCTCCGACATAATTTATATCGATTGAGATATTCATCGGCAAAAAAGGGCGAATGATCTCTTCTCAAGGCAAATGTCGCACGCCGTCCAGACACACCGTCTGATGTCACCGAATTAAATTGATCGTTGGAGTAGTCAACGCGATGTTTCCAGACTCGTCGTAGGTACTGCACGTCGACCGATCGGCGTCAGTTACCCTACCTACTCGCGTGACACATTTAGCGAGCGGGCATCGCGTAACTTCCTTTTTCGCGCGCGGAATTTCTCGTTGTGAGAGCGCGCACGCGCTATCTGTCGGAACCAGCCCCTTATTCATCGAGACGATCTTGATGATCTTGACGATCCACGACCCAGATTGAACAGGATCGTGTCGGCTAGATTCAACGAAGGTAGCGTAAAGATTCCGAGCACGGACTGGCTTCATCGGGTTCTTTTTTCAATTCACTTTAAGATGGAAAATTGAAAGAAAATGTTGAGATGGATGCGAATGGTGTTCCTTCTGAGATCGGTTCAACCCAGTCCAAGAAAAGAGGCCGACGATAGCATGTAACATGGTAGCGCAAAAGTATCGTGGCCGTCGATTAAGCTACATTTGGAAAGCAAATGGTTCGTCAACTTGTCCTTATAGACAAACGTAATGATTCTCCTCATTGTTACCGTGCCAAACCCACTACTGTTCTTCCTCTTTCATTAACTCTCTCTTTCCCTTCTTTCTTCGCTTCTGGATCACATTTGCATATTGAACCATCAAGCGTGTCTATTACTTGGCTGGAACTATTGGTTTGGTAAAAAGAGAATATTTAGTACTGAAAGTTTCCTAGGTAAGACGTGTTGCTTTCCTGAGTACTTTCCTATCACTAATTTTTTCCGCCAAATAGAGGAAATATAACGAGATATACCTTAACGCAGTTGAAGAATTATTAAGGGTATTCAAAAATAAGAATGCTCTCTACTGCCAAACCCGACATTACTTTTTGGCTTACCGCGAATTAGCAGGTCAAATCTTGCTGGAGGTCCCGCTTCTCTCTTTACCGCCGAACGTTAACCTCAATTTTCCGAGATTTACGGGTCTCGTAAACACCCACGTAATTCCTCGTACCCACGAACAAATCTTGAAGCGTGGGTGACGATATTAGATAGAGACTACTCGTCTGCTCGGCCAGGCAGAAACGATTAAGCAATTCGATTCGTTCGGAACACGCGCGCCAGCAATTCGTCAGAGGATGTGACGATCTGCATGCGTAATGTGGGTAAAAGCTGACCGCGAGTTGGCTAGATCAGGGAGCCGTGGACACGAACTAGGCCAGTCGCCAGGGATTTTTAAATCGACATTCGATATTTCTTTCCGCGATAAATGAGGGTGCACCACCATTTCGTAAAATTGGCGCAAGCTTGAATTGAATGTACTATCAGATGATTGCAGAAGTTCGTGCCCGATTCAAAGATAAACAACAGTTGAAAATCGGGCACGAACTTTTGCAATCATCTAATATTTTAAAAGTTAACGATCCTGACGTAGATGGTTAAAATTACAGACGCTTTTAGCCATTTTTTGTCCGAGTTAAAAACAATAAATTCTTTTGAAACTTTCGGAGTATGTTGTACTATGTTTCTACTATGTAACTAAATTTTTATGGGAAGAAAATATTTTAATCACCCGAAATGCACGAATTTTTCAACAAACTATATTTTCGGAAGTGGCGTGCATGATGTTGTTGGGTAGTTTGCAGGCTGTTTTATAAATTGTTGTCATAATAAATAGTCATAAATAAAGTTACTGTCAAAATATGTATTTTTTCATTTTTTAACATGGGACGTTGCACTGTGCGGCGTCGCGTCGCATCGGTCGGGACGGCACGCGAGCGTCGATTTGACCGTCGACTTCGTCCTCGATCTAAATTCACTCCGCAAATCAACAATCTGCTAATCGTTCAACTACATTTCGTTTCTAACTGACCGATTGCTAGGTCGGTCCCTAGAGATCAAGTTTTTGGATTACAGTTAGGCAGAACCTTTCTTAACGGTTGGTAAAAGTGATCTTCCTGAATACCGTTTTGAAGAAAAAGCTCGAGGGTAAGAAAAGAAATCGTTCTTAGAAAGAAACAGTTTTACAAATGTTTTTACAAGGCTGTTGCAATTAGAAGAGGACATTATAAAAAGTCTCGTATTTTCTGGCTTCTTAGCAACGATGACCACGGGGTCGAATTATCGGAACCGTTGACGCGAGGATCTATCCGAAAAAGATATTTCCACTAGTTCCAACTCGTACAACTGATGGGTTCTTGAGAATCATGTTCACTCGCTCCATCCCCGCCTACTGGAGACCTATCTATCTCGGCTACGTGCACCTTAACGAGCCGTAAAAAGTCAGCTATTAATCCAACGGTATAATTAGGAGCGGAGAAGGCCTCCACGACGAACAGATACTGGAAGGATTCCCCTCCTGGGCTTCGTGGAAACCTACGGTGATACACTTGCTAGCTAGTTCCTACGTTCTAACGGGATTGGTAACAGTTCTTAGTCGTAACAACGTAAAAGTTCTTACTCTCCCTCTCTCTTTCTCTTCTTCTCATTCTCCAACTGCACGGTGTGCCCTTTGCGGATTTCTTTTCACCGTCAGCGCCGTCAGAACCACTCAAGGACTCCTACTCAAGTGATTAAAAGTCACGTTCTTCCGTTCTCATGAGTTTATCAGTAAAAAAATGCAGGCGCTTTTTGCTATTTTCCATCTATTGCCATTATTACGAGAATGTATGCAGCTATCGAGAGGTCCATTGGGAATATAGACAGTGAATACGATTGTCCGGAATTCGATTGAATTAAATTTTTAAAGTAATCTAAAGCTGAACGCAGTATGTTGAACAGAATGGCGAAGCGTTCGACGATCTGGTTCGCACATAGCTGTGTTATGTCGCAACAGAAACAGCAACGAAGGACTTTTTGCTGATGTTCCATGTATCTCCAAAAGTTGCTACTTGTTACCAAATGTTTCTTCAATGTGGATAAGGAATAAGATAATACGGAGTTCCTCTTTGTTGTAACAATGTGAGCAGAGCTTTAAAGATCCATATTGGGTTGATCGTACGACGGTTGCAATTTTCTGTTGCGTGTCCACTCAAATCTTAAACTGTTTCGCTCATTTCGGCGTTCTTTTTGCTGACCTGTACGAAGATGTGGATACATTACCGGATTTACATTGAGTCACAAAATATTTATCTCTATTGACGATCGATGCAAAAAAAATAACGATATGTACTTTCGTTTATTGCAGATGGTGGACTTAAAGGCAGCGCTGGGCGCGAACGAGCTCACCGATAAGAAAGCCGGTCTTTATCGAGCTCTCATAGCCGAATTCCTGGGCACTATGCTCCTCAATTTCTTTGGTTGCGGGGCGGTAGTGACCGGTAACGTGGTCGCCATTAGTTTGGCCTTCGGATTGGCCGTGGCAGCGGCTGTTCAAGGGATAGGCCATGTTTCGGGCGGCCACATTAACCCAGCCGTGACGTTCGGTCTAGTGGTTATCGGGAAGGTAATTATTAATTATCCTAAACATTCGTATATTAAATTGGAAAAATTCATAGTTGCTATAGGTATGAATGTGATAAGAAATTAGAATGAAAATAAAAATACAGTGATTCAAACTGAGAATTATTTTCGCTACCATTGGCGCGTGAAAGAAAAATATACATTTATTCTCAACACTCTTTGAGCTTTAGTAACAGTTGCAAAAATTAGTCACTTGGTGTAATTCAGTAGACAGAAATGTCTGTGCAAAGAGTAATGTGAATAAATTTACCAGGCGCGATGATAAAGATGAAAATAGATACAGCAAGACGTAATCGTGATGATAATCGTTACTTCCTCAGGGCAAACGAATGATTATTTTCCTAAGGAAGCTTCCGAAGACGAATTTGATTTGCATGATTATAAATTTGTATCTACGGCTATTGTTCTTTCTTTATGCATGCTCGCCCCAAGCTGATCTCACGCATCCGATAGCCTCGCATTACCAGGATTGCAACTGCACTTCATAAAACGTACGAATAAATTATCAACCTCGCGAGAGCTGTAATTTGCACCTGCAGGGTGTATCGGTGCAACGTGTGATTACACGCACGATTATTATTCACCGTTCCGTAATGATGCCCGAGATTCACGCTTGATTTACGTCGATTTTCTTGGATTCGGTGAGTCATCCAGTATTAGGAAGTAGCGTTCTGCCTCGAGGAAACGCCTCCAGCAATCGATTGTCTCATTTCGCGCGCAATTAAGAAGAAATTCTCGTCTAATATTTACGAATTTTGGCTAAATTGCCGATAATATACATAGAATTAATTATTTTTGAGACGTAAAATGGTCTTAAAATGGAAATGTAGTTTTCTCTAATTCAATCCCTATTGTTTATTGAATACCGTTCAAACAGTGTGAACTTATTCCGTGGCGTGATTATTATTGGCGTGCGAAGTAGCGTTTAGAATATTACGAACCATTTTGAAAGATGGATACTTTCTGCTGGAAATTAATATACATTTAAAAGAGAAATGTGAAAAGCTAAAAAAGCTTTAGCGTTTAAAATAAAATTTGATCAGGTTTTTATAGTGTCCGTTCATTTTGTAGTATATTTTTCATTGTATAAACAAAGCGTAAACTAAAACTTTAAATTTCCATTCCATTCGGACATTTCCGTTCTGTCCGAATCTGAGTAATCAAAGAGTTTTCTAGATCGTGCACACGAATTTAAAAATTATCGTTTCGACGAACCACGCGTCCAATGTATATTCGAACTATACATTAATGGAAGATTCAAAGGGTTAAAAGAAAGCTGTCTCTTAATTTGTCCTGTGAAATTAATCGTTTCGATACTTTTTTCAGATTCCGATTCTTCGAGCACTTTTATACGTATTGGCCCAGTGTGCAGGCGCCATAGCAGGATCAGCTGTGCTAAGGGCTCTTTCGGCTGATAAAATGGAGAACTATCTTGGCGTAGTCTCCCTTTCGTCCGGTGTCACCCCCGTTCAAGGACTCGGGGTCGAGTTCTTCCTGGCATTGATTCTGGTTCTCGTGGTGTGCGGTGCATGCGATGGAGCCAAACCGGATAGCAAAGGAATTGCTCCTCTGATCATTGGTCTCGCCGTCACTGTGGGCCATCTTGTAGGGGTAAGAGAATTAAGCGTTTTTTTTGTATACCCACGATAGTGTTGGTGATCTAACAGATTTGTTCGTAAATCTACGGGCTTTTAATATCATTCCGAATTTTCGTATAACATCTTCCAAACTGCGAATTGCAGCACCTAATTTCAATCAAAAAGTCTTCTTTTACAATCTACTTCAGACCTTTCTTTACCTAGCAATTAGTATGAAATAATTTAGATTTCTGTGTACTGAAATAATTATTGAGTTATTCAAATGTAGCGCTTTTCGTTGATGTGAGTTTTAATGCTATAGAAAAAGAAGTTGAGCAGACGAATGCGAAACAAATAAAAGGCTCTGACAAGAGAAAGAAACAAAACTTACCGAAGTCGAAGTTCCTTAACAGAGATTATCCAACTGTGGTTTTGTAATATTCCTATGGATGTTTGTAACTAACCTTGATTTATGACAAAACTTTTAACTTTATTTGGAAGACTTATACGAGAAATTGTGTTCGCTCAGGTACCGAGAACTGGCGCTGGCATGAATCCTGCGCGATCCCTTGGCAGTGCCGTGGTCATGGGAATGTTCGACGATCATTGGCTCTATTGGATCGGGCCGATCCTTGGTGGAATTGCCGGTGGATTGATCTATACACACGCGACTGGCCCTGCGAAGGAACCGGAAATACTTACTTCCAGGCCATACGCCGGTGTCGCCATGGAGGAGAAGGAGGTATACCGCGCCACGCGAATGTAGATGCATGATAGAGAATGCACGAACGTCCCGGTGAGAGATCGTAGTTTCCGTTGACGTCGAAGATTTTTGGCATTTTCCTGTACCAAGTGGAATCGCACGGTTTATCTCGGTATCAACAGTAAACCCAAAAGTCCGCCAGTTTTTCCTAACCTTCGGAACTGAATTTTGTGCCAAATGGTGGCTTATGATGAGATATCGATCATAGCAGACGTTCAAGTTCAGTAGACAATTGTACTGATAATGATAAAACTAATGCAACTAATTAGCTTTTTTTAAAAAATTATGTCTGCATCTTTGTCATTTGAGATAAAGAATATAACTGGAAAAAACAATGTTTTTTCATTTCAAAACAATTTTTACTATAACGTGCGTAAGTCTCTCTGACGTATGAATTCTCCAAGAAGTCAAAATTCATTATCGCTTCAGCTTTATATTCTTCGATGTATGAAATGTTGTTAGTACCAAAATAACAAAATTGTTCCCTGAGATTTTGCCGTCTGCGAGTACCGAGCTTGAACTTGGATTTTGAAAATTTATAATCATGGTGATTGACGTTTCGTTGTAAATTATCGTTTAACAGAAAATTTAGTTTTAAAATCGAAAACTGAAAAACGAGTAAAAGTATTCGCATTTTTTAATTATTCTCTTTGAAAGTGAAAGATGCGATTTAAAAAAATACACTCATCCCCTGTTCGCTGGTTGTACGGTGTTCATATACATATACGTATATATTAATAACCACACAATTAAATATTGATAGTAACGATGTGTGCGTTCAACGCGACATTCTCGTACCAGAATCTTTCTATTCGGAGAGTAATTTTTGATGTAGCACGTCATATGTCATGATCAACTTGTGTAAAATCCAACGTACTTATACGCATATCGACAGAGTTGGGCAATAGTGCATTATTTTGTAATACTTTCTGTAATCAGTTATTGAGTGTGTAATCATACTGACATAAAATCGATACTTCATTAGGATCAATATTTATACGTTGAAAAGTGCATAATATGCTTCGTGCATATGTGCGTAACATTTTTCTAGCATTTTACATGTTGAGTGCAATACGATTCAATAGAAAATGATATTGTTAACATCCATTCTACTATTATTGTCGTGACGAGAAGTGTAATCATTTTAGAATGAATGACTATTAAATTTTGATCGGCGGTTACAACTTTCTCTTACTCATTAATCGATGATTATTAAATAGTTATTAACAATGACATGTAATAATAATCATAACAATAGTAATATTTATTAGTAATAACGACTATTCAATTCTCAAATAGCTATGCTATTGATTAATCACAATTAACGGCTTGATTCGGCATTAATTATAATTTTCAATCATCGATCCGACTTTGTCCAACTCTGCATGTAGATCGCGTGAGAGGATTTACTTTAAAGTTTGCCATCGTCTCTGCTCCACAGAGGTACGAGTACATAGACAGCGGCAGGGGCGGACTATAAGATGCAAGGATGCGCAAAAGAAAGAGAAAGATTCGAAGACGGGAATGCGTTTTAGCGAATCGCTAAGGGACGCGTACGTTCGAACAAACGAAAATGTCTGAAACGTTATTTTCCAGCTCCAGAGCCTCACGAGCGGGAAGACCGTTGAGCCTGCTTGATCCGCTCTAACCAACGTTAACCGCTGCATTTCCTGCCAACTTGCAAGCATAACTCTTGCAATAACCCATAACCCTACTCGTCTGTGGAGTCTGCGCATCGACCTGCCTTCCGCGTTAAGCTTTCGTACATCCCATTCAATATTCGTATTCGCATTAATCGTACAAAAAGCCAAAGAAATTTCATTTAACTGCGAGGTAAAACACTACCATTTGGCTGCTGGCGTGGCATCGGTACAATCGTATTGAGATTGCAATGACATCTATCTGTATCAATTCATCCTACTTCAAACATCAGTAGCCATCGATCGATATTATACATTGTTATTCTGTTAAGGTTATCATTGCACCGATTGCAAAACACAAATGTCGCCGCAGTATTGTAAAAAATGCCGATTGAAAATATTTGTCGAGATCCCCGTTTTTGTGAATGTAAAGCTTCTTACGTCACAGTATAATTTTACAGTAGTACGCATAACTCCGTGTCGTACGCAAAATTATTGCACGCATCTAACATATTGTTCAAATTAATAGCAAGAATGTGCTTCCGAATTATGAAAGTTACAATTTCTATCGACTAGCATGTAAGGTCATCTTGTGCATTTTTTATATGGATCATAATGTGAAATCTAGGAATAGTATTATTATACGTAGCGATATATTTATATAATGACAACAAAATATTCTATTGTTCATCATTTCTGCCGTACGAATAAAATATATTTTATATGACATGCATTTTTTTCAATAAATGTGAAGGGAGGATTGTAAACAAATAACAAGTAAACATTTTCATACATACACACCATACGTTGTATTTGATACAGTTTTCGATATTTCTGGAATATGTCATAATCTACATACCTCATCCATAAACTTGCGCAATCCACGATACAATATACGTAAATATATGCTTAGAACAGTAAAGTATCTTACCAATCGATATCAACGATTACAGGCTTATATGGTCTCTGAGTGATAGCGCTTCATTTCAGTTGAATATTAATACGGACATGAAAGTAATTCGATCCCGCAACTGCACGGAACCTTTACAGTTTTTTTTTTATTTTTCTATTTTTTGGTTTAGATGTGTGTAAATATAAACGTCGGAAATAAGCGTCGAATATGTAATATATGTACATGTTATCCTGTCGTCCACTTCTTACAAATTGAATTACGGACTGATTACCTAAACAGTGCCTATATTTACAAGACATCTGCAGGTGTTGGATCAAGCACTTGTAAAATCCGTTGTAACACTCAGCTAAAAGAAAAGATCCTCAGTATTTTTTGCAAAAATTTGTATAACATTGGTTTCAATTGCTGTCCTCATACATCCTTGCGATGTACGATAATTTACAATGTTCTTCCTTGCGTGATATTGAAGAAATGACAAATAAAAAGGAAAAATATGCAGAAGAAATGATTCTTACAGCTCAGAATTAATCTATGTTTACTAAATTATCTTGCATGATGAGTGAAACGACCAAAGCATTGATAGTAGAGAATCAAATGCATCTGTAATCGTGCAAAATGCATAAAGATCTACTTCGAACGTATTCGAATTACATTTTAAAAATTTGCAGAACTCAAGTTGTCCTGCTTTTGAAATTTTTAACATTTTTCATAAGCTATCCTATCAGGATAATTTATAAAGTGATAATTAACCCTCCATTTGCGAAAGTTTGTCCTCTAAGCTGTCCCGACTGTCATTAGTGTCATTTAAATTAATAGTGTCATTTCCATGTTCGAGTTCGATGACGGAGTCGTTCAAGCTATCTCTTTTTTGAACGTCTAGTACGTTTTCGGAAGGTTCAAAAATATCTGTCGCCTCAGTAAGATCTTGTTCGTTCAATGTCAAAGAGGTCTCTTGGTCGTGTTCTTCGTCTTGTTCTTCGATTTTCACACCCGATTCCTGTGTATCTTCACTGTTCGGGGTGCTCGAAGAATCAAGTTTCAATTCGATTTCTTGTGCAACAGGATGTTCATCTGCCATACTTTCTTCTAACGCCTCTTCAATTTCCATTGCCGAGGAAGACACTTCTTTTGCTTCGTCCGTATAAGTTTTTTGAGATGAATCGGTCATTGAAGATATTTCGGACAAATTGCTTAAAACTGTTTCTTGCATCTTCGCCACTGTGTCCGCTGAATCTAATATGCTACTTAATTCACGACTCATCTCCTCTACTTCCGAAGTATCTTCGGCTTTTATTAATACTATTTTCTTGTTTCCGTAAACCTTCGAGCTTGTTATGAGGGACGGTTTTCCCTCCCTCCTTGTCGTTGTTGTAGTTATCGACGTAGTTGCGAATGTAGACGTTGAAGTCAGTCCAAGATCTTTCTGTAAACTTTCCACACTTGAAACCTCCTTCTGCCCTTTGTCTTTTTCGTCCTCTTTGTCAAATTGACTATCCTCTTTCGTCGTGCTCGATGTTGAAATTTCAATCTTCACATCATTATCGTTGTATTCCTGTTCTTCGTCATATATGCTCTGATTCCTTTTAACGAACACTCTCTTAAGAGGCAACTGCTGTTCGTCTTCTGATTCGTCGTGCCGCTCTGGTAGCATGTCGTCAATAGCGTCGTACTCTTGTTGTTTTCGTGCTTGCAATTCTTCGATCTTCAACCGCTGTTGTTCTACGCGCTTTTCCAATTGCTCTAATTTTTCCTTAGTTTCCTGATCACCCTTAGTCAAGGTAACTTTCTGAGTACTGGCAAGGGCTATTTTCGAAGACGATAAAGGAGTATTTGATGATTGAGACGTTTTTAATTCGAATTTCGGCGATTCGCTTAGGATAGCTTCATTAGACTTCAAAGGCGTGACCAACCGTTGATCAGATGTCGATTGCAGAACAGCCTGTACTATGCTTTGAGTTTTATCAAGAGGCTTTTTCACGACGACTCTCTTCACGACATTACCAGTTGGTAACTTGGCTAATTCTGCTGGATCAATTATTGTTCCATCTGGGTTCATGATAACTTCTCTTGTGGTATCACCCTGCCGGATGATACGTCGAACAATTACTCTCTTCGTTATTTTATGCCCAGGGGTACCTGTGGCCTGACCAATATTAGTCGACACGTCTATTTCCTTTCCAGTCGTGGTCGTAGTTTCCGTAGTGCCGCCAGGTTTCCTCACTAAAATTCTTTTGATCACTTTAACAGTATTTACTTTCGGCGTGGCAGCAGCAGGGGAAGACGTTTCCGGTTTTTCATCCTTCGCTTGAATCTGCGACGATAGATTGCTTTGCGATGATTGAGGTTTTGCTTGATTAGTGGACGCAGGCTGTTCTTTTCCTTGGTCCTGTGTAACATTTTGATGTTTCAATGGAATCTTATGTTCTTTAAATACAGATGCAACAATCTTCTGTACCTGTGCTTCGGTCTCGTCGACACGACCTTTCGGCGCATCCTCGGTCGATTTAGCTGAAGGCGCCTTCGAATTGGATGGAACATTACTCGAAGTTGGCTTCGGCTTCGTCTCCTGAACCTCTCGACGCTGGATGGGCATTAAAGTTTTTATAGTCTTTTTCACCATGTTTCCATCTTTTCCTCTTACAAAAACAACCTGCTCTTTGCGATCTTCCTTCTCTGGTCTCTCAGCCTCCTCCTCGCTTTCGGAAGCCTTAGTCTTCGGTAATTTTCTTACAATGTACGCCGGCGGTTCATAATCATCGTCTCCGTCCGAGTATTGTTCTTCTTCTTCTTCCTCGTCGGAATCTAATTCAATTTTATTTTTATTATCAGGTTGCAATCCATCTGGTCCCATTTTCTCACCTGCTTCAATATGTTGTTTGATGTGCGTAACGTAGTCTGCTCTGTTGCGACAGGATTCTTGACAAACATCACATGTCAAACCCATACCAGTACGTTTTGTATGAGTTAATTGATGAACCTCCAGGCTGTCCTTACGTCTAAACGCTTTGCCACAGTCCTCACACACATGACGTTTTTCCACAGAATGAGTGCGCATGTGTCTAGTAAGATGATGCGATAATAGGAATGTACGAGGACAAAGCTTACATAAGTAAGGTCGATGACCTGCATGGGTTGTTAAGTGACGTGCTAGTTTTGTGCTAGTACGGAATGCTTCTTTGCAGTATTCGCATACAAACGTTTTATCTTCACTATGTAACATCTCATGACGTTCTAAGCCCTGTTTGTAAGTAAAGCGTTTATTACAGATGTTACATTGATGAGGCTTATCTTTTTTATGAACTGCTTCCTCGTGCTTTTCAAGCTCCTCAGTAGTAAAGAATTCCCGATCACAGTGTTGGCAACCATAGCGTAATTCATCACGATGGACTTTCTCGTGACGTTGCAGCAAATTTGCTCGGGAAAATTGCTTTGAACAAACAGGACAAGAGAATGGTTTCTCTTCAGAATGCGTTGACATGTGTTTTCCTAAATCATATTTAGAGAAAAACATACGATCGCACTCTGTACATTTATAATTACGGTCTCGATGAGCTCGCTGAATGTGCAAAGCAAGTGCTTGGCGTAAGGGAAAAGTACGATCACATTGATCACATGCGTGTACTCTTATTTCACCAGGCTCTAATTTACGATCTTCTTTACTAATATTGGCTTTTTGTTCCACCTCATTTCCGGTGTCCTGTTCTTCCTCATAAAAATCATGTCTCTGGTCACTTTTCTCCCGTTGCTTTTCACTTTGTCTATCCCTGTCTCTGTCTCTTTCCCTTTCTCTTTCTCGTTCCCTTTCCCTTTCTCTGTCACGCTCTCTTGTTTCTCGCTTTTCTCTATCACCATTATCCACTCTAGGTTTTTTTACTGATTCGCTGCCCTGCCACTGTTCCGCGGATCTCTTAGTAGACGTTTCAGGTGGATCATTTGGAATTGGTGGAAATGGTCTTGGTAAAACACCCGACAATGGATATGCTCTTAAAGCTTCATCCGCTTTTTTACACTGTAATTTAAATTTGTACGAGCGATCCAAATTCCAACGGCACATAGTGCATATCATTTGTGGCATTCCATCGGCTGCGTACACCTTAAAGCAGAAATAAACGATAAATAGAAAATGAATTACATTTTTTTGACGTGCAAGAATCTACTTTAACGATACAGTAGCAAATAATTGTACATGTTCATTTACATACCCAAATAGACATTGCTACAATAAAAGTTTCGTTTCATCTATATAGGTTTCTTATTTTTAGTGGTCACAAAAATACAATTTATACAAAATAATCGATATCGAGGGTCAATCGTATGTACATTTACATATACACGTGTATATGAAAATATACACCAATTGCGGAGACTGTAATTTTTTATAAGTAAACAAAGGGTATCAATTAACTCTGTTAAATACGCCAGAAGTTTTCCCGCCAAATTACACGGATGCAAGAGGCGTGAAATGGTGGCGCGGATACCATTGGGGAAGCTGCAACGGTACCATTTGTAAGAGGGAAAAATTTTCATCGAGCGTATTCCTCGATCAATTACAATTTACCGCCAATTTGAATTTGTCCACTGTGCGCCAAACGTAAAATAACGGCAGTACAATATCACTTCGGTATATTAGTATTACCATCGCAGTTCAGAAACTGCATCTTGATGATAACAAACAATATTGTTATAAGTTGCCACCTAGGAACGTTGCACATGGGCTAGAAGTAAAATCGAATTATTTTTGTTTACGCATTAGAGCTATATGAAAAATCGATTATCCTCCGATCGCATGGTAACCGTCAATTAGCCGAGAGCGCATACCTCTTTTGTTCAACGGTTTAACAAGGAATATTGTCTAATAACGACGAGTTTTAAAACTACCGACTCGACCGACAACCTTGATACCTACCATATCTACATTACACGATGCTATTGACATCGTACGTATTTTACTGAATAAGATATCTATGGAAAATATATACGAAGATATCGGATGTGCGGGCACAGGCTGAGTTTCGCAATTCCTCGGTAAGGGCGACCAAGCTCGAGAAGCTGTGCTCCCGAATGTTAGGAGGGAAGAGCGGAAAACAAGAAAACGGTAGCGGTCGATGCCGTGTCCGCGGCGAGAATAATTACCTCGATGGCGACGCACGACATGATCTGCAGGGTAAGCGGCACTTGAAAGGGCTTGCTGTGATCTCTTTCATAAATGAAGCTGAGGGGTTCCGATTCGGTGAGACAGAATCGGCACACCCGTCTGGAACGTAGCGGCGCCGGTCTATTCTCCATTTTTTTCCTGCCCACAGAGTCCGTATCCGAGAAGGCACCCACCAACAGCGACACGCAACTCTCTTTTCTCACGCGTCTCGAACGCAAGAGCTTTCCTTCGTAGACTACGCGAACCCTTCCGTACTTTCGGATTTATCCGCGCGATCCAAACAAGCACGCACGATTCGACTGCGCTTCTCTCACGGCGAACTTTCGCGTGTGGAACGCGAATTGAAAAGGAACGACGCCGAGCGTCGGTAAGCGTCGCGTCGCACACCACGAACCAGCGGGACGAAGTATATACCGCTACGGCGCTGCTATTATGGCGCTCCCAGAACTCTCGTTTTCCACTGCGTGGCGTCTTTAGAGCTCCAACCCGATTCCGACTCTCGGTCTTTGCACACCAGCGCCGCCCCACTTCCTCCACCATTCACGCGGAACGTACTCTACTGCTTCGATAACATCATCTTGTTTGCGCGTTACGAGGGCGCCACCCTCGCCGCTCGAACCTCTCCAGATGGTGTCCCCCTTGCGTCGCTAATCGATGCCCCGCTTTCGAAAATTCGTTGTCATCTCAGCCGTACTTATGTTTGTAGAAAACTCGCAATATTCCTTCGTCTCGATCAATATAGATCCGTTGATCCAGAATGCCCGATAACGATATCGCAATTTCTCTATGTGAAAGAATATATTCGCAGATTATAATACAAGTGCACAAATATTCTGCCGTACGAATCGGTTTGCGTACGTGAGATAAAGTCGAGTTCGATTAAGAAATTATGTATCAATACATTTTTATCGTCGTATTATACCCTGCTGTAATGCGCACTAATTCTTTATTGCCATTCGATTCTTCCTTTGTTTTAAAAGCACTGCTGCCATCTTACGGTTCTCTTGTGCATCGGTTTCCGTTGTGGTAACCTCATTCGACCACCTCGCAAATGGCGCGCTACCGTCGAATTTTCAAACACGAGTGGACGCTGAATTTTTAATCGAAATCATTTTTGATGATTTCATTCTATCTCATGCTGAATTTGGTTTACGTGCGTTCGAGTAAACGAGTATTCCGATGAATGTGCAATAACGCAACATACGCCGTAAAATATAGTTTCTCATAAGAATTTAGCAGTTTCTCTTAATAAAGACTGGTATAAATAAATCCATTCTGAGATCTGTTTAAGAGAAAGAAGAACAGTCATTCGACAAAGTTCTTCGCGATTCACGTCGCAACTGGTATTAGGATTCTGGAATGTCAAGGTGAATCTACATCAGTCTTGATCGTTTTATTTTCTATAGAAATAATCTTCCCTTTCTCTCAAGCTATGCGGTCCGTATTCGAGCTCTTACCTTACATATGTATATCGACGCACATTTATTTTACCTGTAATAAGATGATCGCTATCACAGATGCATCTACGCGCATTTAATATTGTACAAGTTTTTATGAATCACGTGTAGCGTGTACTCCTTGTATCGACAGATAAAATTTGATCATTCAATTCCTTTACACCCATTGGGACAGAACTTTTCGGAGCATATATTGAAAAATGCATCTAACAGTCTTTATTCACTTTAATGTGACCTTCATGCTCTCGTGACGCATCCTGAAAAATTTGGTCATGCGTAACAGAGGTTAAGAAATGTTGCAATATTGGATGCACTAATTGTATCCAATTTCGACTACCAGGTATCATTACTACATATAGTATCAAGGCGATCGTGGTGACTAGATATCGGTCTGACATCGCCCATTCGATCATTCCAACAATGGTTATGGAGAAAGATGATCGAAGGGAACGTATTCTAATTTGCATTCTACCTCCCACTCAGATATCGCAATGACATCCCCGATAATTCGTTACCAGGTAAAATGATACATTCACCCGCTGACCTCATAAAATTGTCCATTATGGGCCAAGGTAAGCTATGGTAACATTCCATCCAACTTACCTTGCCTATTATCGGAAACAAAGATTTGATATGTGTTGAAATATTCAGTCAGTTGTGATGTAACAGTCGTTTTTTAGTTATTATTTTATCTGTGCTCCAAGCTAATAGTTGACTTCAACATAAAGTTTTAATCCACGCATTTTCGTATAAGCAGGAAACTTCTATTTTCTTGGATGCAGAAAAGTGATCCAGTTAAACAGGAACATTTATTTTGCTTTCAAGAAGCCACAGCTGCGGCTTGCGGACTTTCTGTTACTAGGTAGGTAGGAATCGTTCTAGTCTTAGGGCAAACATAAACAGCGGATCAATTTGATAAATAGCAAAATATTGATTCCCAAAGCGAAAACTCTGAGCTCCGAATGTACATAAGAAATGAATTGCTTTTGCATTGTTTCATTTTCATACATTTTCCGTAACATATCACAATTATATAAAAGTCAAACGTTGCCTTCTCTCCTATACCTATTCTTGCTCCAATGCCTGAAATATGATGTACTTAATTAAAAGAAGCTTGCTACTTACTTTGTGTTCGGACTTTAAAGTATGTTACTTATTGCACAAGCTTTTGCAACATTTATCAATCCAATACAAAATAACTTTTATAACAATAGTTTTAAAGTTAACGCACAAGGTTGATTTAAAGCGACGATGAAACAATTGAAGGGTAAGAAGTTTAGTAAACAGCCGCCAGTAAGAAAAGTACACAGTTTTAACAGATCCATGTACTTTGCAGAATACGAAGAGACTCGCCCAATAAATTATTATGGATCGTGGACATCTGGACGTTCCGTTTCTAAGTAACGTTACACCAAGGTGTAACACGATGAGCATCGCCGCGATTGGAACCGTCGAGAACAACGTATATGTATTTAGCCTTTCTGTGACTCAATGGAGTATTAAAGGGCACCGCGAGTTGCTCCTTACGAAACATCCAAGCCGCTTCCTCTTTACTTTTGTGCACTTCATGAGGGAATCATCCATTCCTCCCGCGCCAACATGACGGGTTGGATGTAACTCTTTAACGCTTCGGCGTCACGAGTATGCAGAAGAGCAAGGGGTCCCCGTAGCCGAGCCGTGCTCGCTGGGTGTTGTAACCTCGTCGTCGACGCCGTGGTCGTCGGAAAAGTGGGGGAGGCATATAAGGCCCTGGGCTACCGTCGATGGGGCCCAGTAGTCTCTAGTCATCAATTCCGTCACGTTCAGGGAGCGGCCACCAGTAGCATATAGCCAATCCGAGTGAAGCAGCCGCACAAAAGGTCATTCCACGAAATACCCCTCACCTCCGTCAGGATGAGGACGGAGGTCCTTTGTCTTCTGATCTGCCTCGGTAAGTTGGAACCAATCTTCGAAGGTCAAAGGTCGAAGGTCAGTGGAATATTCGCAGAACTTACAGGCGCGTTCCCCGCTTCTGGCGATAGTGGCTGCGGTAGCTCGCTTTTAACCTTTCATTCACTCCTGTCGCAGAGTATATTCATCTTCAATATCTCCTGGAAGGTCCTCCGATCTTTCGCGTACGTTCGAATTTTACGACGTTTCTCCCGATAGGCTCCGCGAAACAGGTTTAAATGGAATCTGTTTTTGTTCCACGGAATTTTTCGGCAAAACTGGTTTAAATCCGTAGGGAAAGTAGGATCTGGATATTCTGGAACGTATTGTTCTCGTGAACTTTTTCAAGGAGGTCGATCGGGTTTCACCTTCGAACTTATGGCGTAGAGTAGGGTTCCAAGTAAATTCGCACGTGTCATTCATAGAAATCTTGGCACGCTCGAGAGTGGAGAATGAACTTTGTCTGGGTGCGAGCTTGCGTCATCGTTAACAGTTGAGAAACTACTTTTCGCCTTACTCCTCTACTTTCATAGAAAGTTTAATTTCCCTGGAGCACGTGTCGCACGGTCGTGCGACCAATGGTTTGTCGACCGTTATGCGCGATGTTTGTTTCTCAAAATTGTGCCCGTATTATTCCATATTGTGGAGATATTTCCATAAATAAATCTAAGTTCTGCAATTGAAAACACTGTATACCAAAAGCGCCCTGACAATTAAAGGAACTTTCTGCAACTACATATTCCATTATAAGGTTTCTTCGTCATATCTATTAATAAAACTTACATCTAATTTGGCATTCTGCATTATTTAATATGTATACCTCAAACTTTTAGTTTAATGTAACTGTCATATCTGTTTATATAGTGGACGAAGTTTCGATAATAACATCACCACTGTGAATACAAATGCCAATGTATTTTGATACTCGTACAATTGCAGGAAGGTTGGAAAAAGCTTACGAGATACAAAAAAGCTCTGAAATAGACACTGAAGAAACCCCGATTTATCTTTATCGTAAATTAATTGCACAGGTCAACGTACAGGCGTGTAACGACATTTCTGTACAGACAGTCTGTTAAATTAATCGAAAAGAAGTGAAGAAACTGTAAGTTTACGAGGTTGCTTCTATTAATTGTTTCAGAATACAGATACCGCGCTGCTTGCAAGTTTCCGCACTACATCGTCACAAATGTGTAGAATAAGTTATTATTTTCGATAGATCATACGGCCATTGTGTAAATTTTGTATGTGAATGGCAAGAACTTGTAAATTATGTACCATTGATGCGCGAATGCTACAAGCTCAATATGTTGATTTGTCAAAAAAACCGCTTTTGGACAACTCGATCTTCTGCATTTCTACTACGTATTAAAGTTTTGCCGGGTCAGGTAAGGAGAGCCGGTCGCTTTCTCACTTTCTTCCGTGAGCAAGGCCGAACCGGCGTGCAAGACCGGTGCGCTTGTTCAGGGACGCAAGCGTCGCGACGCCTTGAGGCGACCGCACGCTGCAACGCACTTTATTTCACTTTAAAACTCTCCTTCATAATTTCTTGTTTCAGGGTATTCACGTTAAATTTGTTCTCCCTTGAATCCGAAGGAAAAATTATCCGACGAACACAAAGTTAGATACTTCTACTAGGACAATAAAGAAAAATCGGTACTCACTGATAAAATTATATCATTAACAGACCTAAAATATGAATGTCTAGTTCTCGCTAATTATTAACCGGCGATTACACGCGAAACGCGAATGCAACAGATTTGCAATAGATAAATATGTCAAATGTAGAAATTGATCATAATAAAATGGGAATATGGAAACCGCTGCAGCCTTGTAGATCTTACGAACAAGCTGGTAGTGTATGCTCTAACTATTTTTTTTTATCAGTCTTAGCTTGTTGCAGGATGTAGAGGTTCTTCGTTAACCGTCTATTGTCGGGAATAGAAATTTTCTGCAATTGCATTTGATAATGTGCCGGTAAAATGACTATTTTGTTCGAGTTTCGAGTAAAACTGTGATTTCTCGGGTGAACGATATTGGAGTTACGCCCGAGCAGATACAAGAGAGTTGGAAGCACTTTCTCGCTTTCTTCGCGGCTGCGAGGTCGACCGGCCGCGGCCTGCTGCGGCCCATTCAGGGACGCAGACGTCGCGCCGCCTTGAAAACCCACTGACTAGTCGACCCTCTCTCGTGCCACTCACCGCCTTTTTTCTACCCTGTCCTTTCTTCCTTCTTGCACTTTTCTCTTTCACTCGTTATTTCTGTCCACCTACGCAAGCGCATCACCGCTGCTCCCTGGCTCGCATCGTCATCTCAGCTCCATCTTCTTTCCTTCTCCGTTTTTCTACTCTTGCTACGTTACAAAATGCCGATAATTCATCATTGTGCATGAATTCGATTGAATTACAATTTCAATTTCCTTGCAATTTAGCCAATTTCTTTGTAATACTGGTTTTATTTTTTGTTTATCTATGCAAACTACTTGGTTGGTCCCACGCCATCCTTCATTTTGCCTCTTCCCTCTTCCTGCTCTACCCGAGAGCATTAAACATTTATGTCAGATATCCTCACCTTAGAGCGAAAAACAATTTTAATTCTTTTGTATTTTCAATTTGAATTTCTATTCACTTAACAAACGCAAATATTTGTCCTCACCCCCTACCCCTTTATTTTGTTTAACACTAGATTGCCCGAACTTTTTTTATAAACACGATTTCCCATTTGAAACAGTCAAATTGACTGGTTTCGGGCAATCTAGTGTTAATACCAAATAACATGTTACAGCGGCATACAACTTAAAGTCAAACGGTCAGTTGATAATGGTTAAATTGAGACTGGTCACTGGAATAGTTGATTTTTTGTTAACTTGGTGCAACGATGTTTTATTATTTTCTTAAAATACTTCACCTTTTCTTGCCTGTGTCGCCTGTCCATTCTTCCCACCTTTCGAGTCCTCTTACGAAGAGTAGCTATTGGAATTCCAGAAAATGTCGAGTTTAATTACTTCGTAAAGATCTATTTTCAATGCGGCGACCGAAACAACTGTGACCGCGCGACCAAGGACGCGTATGCAATCATATGGTGCATCTTTCCAATAATGCGGCCGTTGTCGCGCGACTCAAAACTTTTCGCGCCTCTACAATCGTTTCGGTCGTCGCGTTCGAATTAGACCTTAAATTTGTTCGCTGGATTGTTCCTATCAGTCCGTCGTTTTAAATTATCCTGAAAACCTTTCACAACTTCCCTCGGAATTTATGCTGTACTTTAGTTACGATACTTTCTAACTGCAATCTTGCCATGGCCAATCGCTGAATGCAGCAATCGCTGTGAAAATTAATCTGTTCCAACCGATTTGGAATCTTGAATGAATCTCTCTTGTACATTTCCGTTGTCACATCTCTTGCGTCCTGACTCGAGCTTTAGACAATTATTATGAATATCACAAAATGTTCAAAATACTGTCTGTATTTAAGAAGATGTTTATTTAATTGTTCGCTTATATTTCCTGTTAAAATAAGGTGTTTGTTTTACAATTTAAAAAATGATAACGTATAGTGTAAGTGCAAAAATTGAAAATAATTCAGCGTTCGTGCAAGGGGCAAAACTACATAGTATACCGATGGTAATAATAAATCATGGTCATACTGATCATGGGCTGTTATGACAGGCGTGGATTAAACAGTTACAAAAGGCTTTTAATTTACCGAAAATCGATCTTACACTGTAAAAGATCTTTGCCCAAAATCTTGTATAAAATGTTCTTTACGCGTAAAAATATTTGATAAAAGAACATTCTATACAAGATCTTGGACAAAGATCTTTTACTGTGTAACATAGGCAAAAGAAAAAAATTGACAGAAAAATTGTAAACATTGTATTTGTCAAATAAAATAAATCAGTCGCCACATCCAACCGACTTATGCCGGTGTCTCACAACATGGATATACATAACAAATTATTTCTAAGTCTTTTAGATGGTATATTAATTCTAGGACACTAATCATATTCATAAGAAATGTACAGCGCATGTATAAGTTGATTTGACTTACGTTAGTGCTACAGGGTTAAAAATTATTAAAACAAGAAGCTGTTCTAGGCACAGGACGGACTTTGCAATTTGATATTAAGTAATAATATCCTCATCCTGTCTGCCCCGTTTCTGCTTTTCATTTTAAACGTAGTTCTTACTTTAACGGCGTGGTTTCTAATTCCCCAGGCGCTGTCACTGCCTTAACGAGAAAGCAGGAGGCGGCCGAGCAGAATCGTCGAAAGGCAGCAGCGCCGATCAGTCACAGAAAGAGCACCCAGAAGGAACCTGCTAAGCACGACGAAGAGGAGGAGGACGACGATGAACTCCACGACGAGTGCCCCGAGCCCAACGGCTTCTTCCCCGACGCCGAACAATGCGACAAGTATTACGATTGTCGAGACGGTGAAATGTCTGAAAAACTTTGTCCCGACGGTTTGGTCTTTAACGACTTCAGTCCGCAGCATGAGAAGTGCGACCTGCCCTTCGGCATCGATTGCACCAAGAGGCCGAAACTTCGTGAGTATCCAATGAATTTTCTTATTGAGCATGGAAAGAGATTCTTCGTCTGACGTATTAACAAGTTTTGAAGATCGTATTTGTAAATGATTGCACTGCTGAAGGACTCTGTTGATAGGAAAATAAAATTCACTAATATGGCGCGGGAATGACGACAGGAGAATAAAGCAAGGCGTTTTTATACGCAATATTTTTAATTGCACTTATGATCCAGCATTACTTAAAGTATACTGGAATTTCTCATTCTCTAAAGAGTCCGGCACGAATTACTTTTTTGATTGTTCAACTTCTCCATGTATTAAGAGTCGGGTCCTGAATGTTCAATTACATTAAATGCGAATTTGCTTATCCTACTTAAATTTTCCGGTTTTATGGGCTCGGGGACATTTTTAATCATTTGTGCACTTTTCTCGTTATTTGGATCTTATACTACCTCTAACTGTGTCGATTCTTAAATTTTCACATTATCTTTAAGTAGCCAAGTTACTCGTAAATATTGTATTCTGTCCATACAGTTTGTTGTCATGCTCACAAATTTGTATTTTTTTTCCTTTAATCGAATCCTAAAAGCTACGGCAACAATTTTTGAGTTCGAGGGCCATTTGAAAGTAGCAAAGATTTTAGAACAAACGCAAACTAAATACATTTAATTTAATACATAAGTTAATAATACAGAACAGCGTTTCTCAACATTTTGCATTCATTAAATTAACCATATTTGCTCAATTGGCAGCTATCACTTTGCGAATCGTAGAATATAAACATATTTTACAAAGGTGAATGAATTGGCAGGTAACTCCATTTTTAATATTTCAGAAAAACCACAACCCAGTGCACACTGCCCACGACTTCATGGTTACTTTGCCCACGAGGACACCAGCAATTGTAACACCTTCTATTATTGCGTGGAGGGCA
Source organism: Tiphia femorata (assembly GCA_944319695.1). NCBI lineage: Eukaryota > Metazoa > Arthropoda > Insecta > Hymenoptera > Tiphiidae > Tiphia > Tiphia femorata. The sequence continues at coordinate 15,261,250 of OX090895.1, read as the reverse complement.
AATTCAACATGATCACTTGTCCGGATGGTTTAGTCTTCTCTGAAAAGACAGGCATTTGCAATTGGCCCGACGAGGCCCAGAAGAAGGGATGTGGCTCCAGGGAGCTCTTTAATTTCACCTGCCCCAAGGTGAACGAGTCGATTGCCGCGACGCATCCTCGGTATCCCGATCTGGAGGATTGTCAATATTTCTATGTATGCGTAAACGGTGAAATACCGAGGAGAAGCGGATGCAAGTTGGGCCAGGCTTTCGACGAGCGCACCGGCAAATGCGATTGGGCCAGAAAGATACCCGAATGGTGAATAATTACATATTCTAGTTATTTCAGCGATGTTTTCGCGTGCTGGTGATTACGAAAGTGGCTTAAATCAACTATTTAAGTAAAATACGAAATCATTCTGGAACAAGAAATGTTTGATTTGACAATTAGACACACTTTCGTTATCATTAATACAGATGACAAGTCGTTTGCTTACAGTTGATTCATACAAGAGACGATAAACCCTCTTTTTACAATTTCAGCAAAGAGTGGTACAAAGGACAATTAACCGACGAAGAATTGGACGCTTTAGAGAATCCGCCACCAAGAACGAAATCACCAGGATCGAGTAGAAGAAAAGGCGCGAGGCCGAACGTTCAAAACGAATGACCTCGTAGATCTTTTAAACACGTTTACCCTTTAATCTAATCTTGTAGAATAAAGTATTTTTAATGCGAAGCGTATTATCCGCGGTAAACAACTTTGGAATGAAGGGAGATTCCGAGGACATCCTTTCCGAAGGAAACATTTTTTTCAGGAATCTCAACATAGAGGAGTTTTTTAATTGTCGACTATCCGTAACTACGGAAATGTAAACCGGCAATAACGGAATTACGAAAATATTTTACAATCGCTTTCTCGAGGAGCGAAAGCGTTAATTAGGCTGAAGCGTCGAGATAGTTGGATAACTATTACGAGAAACTGTAACACCTCGTTGAACATACGACTGATTGTTTTTTCAAGACAATGTTCTCACTCATCGCTCTCGTTGAATAAAATTTATCTTTCAATCGTGAAACCACCAGAATCTAAGAATTTGTTACATTCCTTGCGTATTTGAATCACCTGTTAATTTCCATAAAGTCAGTGAAAGTGATCTAAGCGTCTCGAGGCGTATTTACATTCCACGCGGAACTCTTCCCAGAATTTGTCGGTTGAAATGCGGATCCGGCAGGGTACTTCCTGAATTGTTATTCCATTCTGGGAACGAAGCTTTAATATAATCGACCGATGATTACGATCGACGGTAATGGAACGCGTAACAATTACCTAAGAGCGAGAAAACGTTCTCTACTAGCATGTCTTATTCGGATTGAACCAGTGAACCTCGAATCAATGTTACGCATAATATACTCCTCCCTCCATCCTTATTCCGGATCAGAGGAGCTAATTTCTAAAAGCGACTTAAAACCGAACTTTAGCATTTCAGGGATATTATAACGATTATAAAACCGACCGTTAACCTGATCACCAACGCGTAATAAAGCGAGAACGAAACCGGGAAACGCGTACGCACATCTTTGTAACACGTTTCATTTTTAGGCACGACCGTAAAGGGAGTGACTTATTACTCTTGACATTCGTCTAGGAGTGATAAAAACTTTTCAAGGTCTAGAAAAATCTCTCGATCCTTCGAAGAAAGTTAGAGTTACACGAAGATTTCGAACATCGTCGTAATAAATGTCGGAGATAAAAGATCCCCTTGGATATCACGTGAATCTAAATTGACATTAATTCGAAGCGAATTTACAAATTTCCGGGAGGATCATAATGTTACGAATGTTTTGACACGGACTACACGCAAGTTTGCCGCATTTCTGGCATGTCTATGGCGGAATCCTTTGAATATCTACCTTTGGGCGTTGAAAGGGGAGAAAAGGAGAGGGAGATCGAGTAAGAGTATGTCGAAGGTGGGGAGGCGAGAGAAGGAGAGAAGGAAAGAATTGGAAGGAAGGACAGAGAGAGAGAGAGAGAGTAGCGTGGAAAAATCAGAGGAAGAGAGAGGAGGCAGTGAAAGAAAGAGAAAGCAGCGGTTGTTGGCCAGTGGGGACTAAGAATTGTGTATGCGTGCGCGAGGTGATCTGTGTGTGTCGCGTGTCTTCCTCCTCGCTCCGTGCGTGGGTCTTTCTGTGTGTGTGAGGGACAGGCAGAGAGAAAGAGTAGGAGCGCATGGTCCCCCGATTAATCTTAATTCTCTGCCGTTATCCGTCGAAGAAAACGTGGCGAAAGTGGGGAAGAAACGTTGTCGATAGTGGGGGGTCAACAGGGTATACTCCGGTGGCGAGTAGCCGAAGAGCTGCAGTACTTCGCGACGGAGACGGCCATTCCAAAGAGGGACGCAAAATTCGTAAAATTGTCAGAGCACAGGCCTCGCTAATCTTCGAGTGTGCCCAGTGACCGGAAGTCGCGCGAGCCATTGTCGATCGACGCGGTAGAAAATCTAAAGGAATCAAAGAGGAAGCATGTTCCGTTCGTGCCTGATCGTCTTGTTGGCTGCTGTCGCCATCGCGCGTGAGTATTTTATGGGAATATTATTGTTATCATTATTTTTTTTCGTCATTTCGATAGGCGAACGGTTTTTGAAAGTCTTGCCGCGCGTAATAATCGAATCGACGTGGTTTAAAACAAATATTTTAAGGTGTACGGGTGCGTCTGACCCAACATATGGCTATACTACTTGAATTTGAATATACGCCGAAGTATCCTCCTTCGCGATGGTCACTCAGGGAATTTCTTATTTGATGTACGCTAATACGATCTCCCCTCTTTCTAAACCAGGGCCGAGGAAATTCTCCGACTATGCTTCGGTTTGGCCGACCGATAAGATAAGTCACGTCGACTTAATGTCGCAACCAGGAGTGGCTTGTCCTGCCGCTATTCATCCTGCTCGACAAGGATACGACTTTAATGTTCACTTTTACCGAACGCGCTCCGTCCACCGGGTGGCATGCCGCCGAGAGACAGTGGAAGCTAAACTTTCTAAATCGTAAATGTCAGATCTCTCGGTAGACCGTGCCGTGGCGCGCGTTGCATAAGTGTGTGAGGCGGTTTATCGTCCCTCGTGCGCGCGCGCGGGCGCAGGGTGTGCGTGCCGATCGGCATAATTACATAAGGAAACAAAATAATAATCGAGATCCGTCCTGATTATGGAGATTTCTATGGGGCGGACAGTGCACCGGTAAGGACGGGTTCGACAACCTCGAGTAGTTAGCGGTGTCGACCGCAACTCGCTCGATCGAACTTTCGATGTCTGTTCGAGCGTGGACCGCGCGACTCACTTCCGTCTCGGGTCTTTTCCAATCATCCTCGATCGTTCCGGAAACGTCTGGGTGTTTTTCAACGATTGTTCGCGTTCAGGGCTCGATTAAGAATTCAGAAGCTCGAAGAATTTAAAAGTTGGGGTCGCTCTAGAAGCTACTGTAATTTAAAGTTTCGACGGTAATAAAATGAAAGAAAATTTGCGTACTTCCACCTGGTTGATAGAATAATAAGACACGAGGAAGTTAATAGGAAAATTACCTTCAATCGCGATGGAGTACCGATCAACGGTCACATTTTACTTTCGCCTTTTTCCAATCGACCTGTCCTTCGAGAATTTTTCCTCTCTCACTGCCCCCGGGGGCCTTCCCCCTTCAAAGGAGTCTCGAGTTCCTCGGTACCAGTCTCCGGAGCCAAGGTCACCAGTACATATTATAATTAACTCTGCTTTTGGCAATGACGGCTCTTTCGTAAGGGATGTAGAGCTGTAGCCCCCACCCCACAAAATAAAATTCTCTTTCATTATTGCATTTCTTAAATTCTCACACTCCTTCGCAACTACAAATTCGTAGAAATTCTAACGTAGAGTGGATAGGAAATAGAAAATCCTTCCGGCGTTGGTTGCCCTAATTCAATTACTGTAAAAATGATATTGATTTTCAGACGGAGCCTACAATTGTCCGAACAAGGACGGACAGTTCGAGGACACGAAGCAATGTGACAAATACTACGACTGCATCGATGGTGTCGCCTCGGAGAAATACTGCCCCGACGGTTTAGTCTTCGACCCCTTGAATCGCAAGGTCAACAAATGCGATCACGTTTTCAACGTCGACTGCGGGGATCGTCTCGAGCTACGTAAGTCTCATAGCAGAATTAGCTTGGAAGGGCGTCGTTCCAAGAACTCCTTGTACCGCTATCGTAGAAAGTCTTTACCGAGGGAATACCAAAAACAATCGGTGATCACTTGAAAATATAAAACCACCGGTCGGACCGGTGGTATCGCGTTCCGGCGTGACGGGCGTTGAATAACCATTTTCTTTCGCCGAGTTCTTCTCCCTTCACTCGGCGCCACGTAATAATGGCAAACGTAAAATGGACGTGGCGTGTCTTTGATGCGAAGATCAATTGGATTTATCGAGGCAGGGATAGATTAGAGATAAGATCAGGATAAAATAGATTTGCACAGTGAAAACCATTCGTCGGTGAATCGCTGCACAAGAATCCTCTTGATATAAATTAATTGTTTGTTAAATGAGCAAACGATGTGGAACAATGGCAAATTATATCAAATAAACAGAAATACCGATTACCTTGATTTGTAGATTTTTCTTTGCGGCAATGGAAAGCTATTTCTTGTGCACATAGATTTATTTGGTTTCTTCTATATCGTGCCAGTAATAAATTTATTTCTATTAAATTACCACGTGGCTTGGCGTTTCTCAAGACGTTAGAATAATCATTCAGAACCTAGAAAAAATAGTGGATGTTTTTGAGAGGGAAAAATTCTTTTTTTCCATAATAATAATTTTTTAAAAAATGCCATGTAAATTTGCCGAGGAGGGGAAAAAATTAAAATTTCTAAACTAGTACAACCTGTTGGTAACGCATCGGCTCAAGGTCCAAGTGCAAACAATTTACATTGAATTACTTCTTATCCACATCACACGATCAAACAACGAGAGCCGATTGTAAAATTACATGGTTAATTGAAAGATGCCTTTTTGAATTTACGAAACACGGAGCTAGAATGTGCTGTCTAGTTTCGCTTAAAAATGTGACATTACACAAGCTTCACGGGGGAAACTTTTCACTCTTTCCGATAGAAAAAATGATTTCTTCCTAAATCGATCAGTTTTTCTTACATAATCGCGAAAAATGATATTAAGTCCATATCTGGTTACAAGGTTTTTTGGTCTTTACTTGATTCTAAAGTGTGAAAATTGTGACTCAATAAACTCTGACTTCGAGAGAGCCAGACTTTGCACTCGACGCCGAATCGCGACTCAGCTCAGGGGCGGTAATTAAACGCAGAGAGGTAGACCACTAACGATCTTGCCTGGGAGCGTGTCATTGGCTCCTGTGGCACTACGTCCTTGACATACAGGATACGGTTGCATTGGTACCGGTAGCTCGTTAATTAACGCTTCGGCCTATCTCTGCCTCTCGATCTCAACAGAACCGCCACAGCCGACTAAGAAATGTCCCCGAAGAAACGGATTCTTCGCACATCCTGACCCCTCTGTCTGCAACGTCTTCTACAACTGCATCGATGGTGAGGCCATTGAGATCACGTGCACCACCGGTCTGCACTTCGACGAGTACAGTGGAACTTGCGTTTGGCCCGACAGTGCGGGACGAGAGGTGAGTGATAAAAAGAAAAAATTAGGAAGAACTTTTCAATCGCATACTTTGTCGGCTTTCACCAATTATTTTAGAGATTGAAAGAAATCCCCTTTGATTTACTTTTCAAAGAAAAGAGAAACAGTTGGTAGGAGCTTGATAGTAAATTAAAAGATAAATATATTATAGAAAGAGAAAAACATATTGCAGAAATATAGAATAAATGCTTAAGCCTGAATTATTCAAGATTATTGAATGTACAGAAATTATTGTTAAACGATTAATTTATTCCGACATAGGGTTGCGGAGTGGTGGATAAGAAGCTGAAGGATGGTTTCGAGTGCCCTAAGGAAAGTCAAGTGGACAGCAGGGGAATGGCCGTGGACCATCCGAAATTCGCTCATCCCGACGATTGTCAGAAATTTTACGTTTGCCTTAACGGTGTAACACCACGCGAACAAGGCTGTAGCGACGGAACAGTGTACAATGAGGAGCAGCAGAGGTGCGACGCACCTGAGAACGTCGCTGGATGGTACGTATACGAATAACGTAAAAGTTAGAAATCTTTGTTCAGGTATTTATATACCCTACCCCTGAAACGAAAATCCTTGAATGTATATTACAACCAAAGATACGCGAGATATCAAGATTTGAGACTCAGCACTAATGAACATCGAGGAACAAAAGGAGGAAAAAAGGAAATTATCGGGGCTTATCGTTACAATATCATCTTAAAATCACGCACTTACCAACGCAAAAATGAACAACTCACGCATACAAGCAATGCGTCTTTACATTCGCGATCACGTTCTTAAAGCAGCCTTAAAACTAGCAATACTATAGGAATAAAGGAGCACAATAAGTTATGATAAGAAATGTTCCAATGTAAAAGGACAAGCGATATAATGTTATCCTTTTACTCTTTTTTTTTAGCGAGGATTGGTACAAGGACGACGACAAGAAGGCTTGAAGAGATCCTCGATAATCGTATGTCCCGCATCGGGACGCCATATTATCGCATTAAATCGAATAGCAACCACCCCAGTCCGAGCGTGGGTAACCACCACCACCGTGCATTCACGCAGCCACGCTACTCCAAATAAAATTTTACTCCTGTCCCTCTTGCCTGGCTGGAATGAATGCAAATCTCATCGGGGATCTTTCTGAGCCGAAGCTACACGCTGTCGGAATTCTGCGTACACCGAAACGGCCCAATCTACTTCACGGATCATGGAGATTTATTCACGTCAAAACGATAGCACTGTCCCCGAGAATTACATTTAATTGTTGAATAAATTCATTATTAGTAAATCACTGTCAAGGCGTTCTTTAATATCTGCGGATTTGTTCCTCACGGTATATCGGATTCTTAGAAATCTCTAGTCAAATAAGATCGATCGATCGGGCCTTGAATCTTTTCCACTCTTGCCGACGCGAATCGAATCGAGTCGGACTTTCTCTCGACGATTTTCTCGCTCCTCGTTTTCCGCCTTCTATTCACGCTCGCGAGTCACTTTCTTGTCGCATGGATTGATCTTGAGCGAAGGCGTGTCCGTTCGACACGCTTCTGCATTTACTATGTGCGATTGTGTCCAGATTTTTTCTCGAGACCTCGCAGGTGGCAAGAAAGGAAGAAGATAAAAATGCCAATCTCTTAAAATCGTCGTCCCGTGCTAAATCAGGTGTATTGAAAAGAATTGAAGCGCTTCTTACCGACTTTGGACCATCGAGAATCATTATTAAACAAAAAATTGTTCGAAGATGATATTTCTAAAAGTTACTTTCGATTGACCGTCGTTTGTCGTTCCAAATACTTCTTCAGTTCATCGAGGTCACGTGCTCTTTTTGGTGTACCACAAAATTAGCTTCCATTTATTAACAGTAGAGGCATCTCGAATTTTCCAAGTGGTGCCATAGTGAATTATCTTGAACATCTCCTTAGAGTCAACGCTACTAATCCAACTGCATAACTCTACACCCCGGTCGAGTAACTTTCCCCCGTAGAGTAATAAGTGTCATCTATAAATAATCACTTAAGTACTTCATTAAACCGGTGTGGAAGTAAGCGCGCCCGAATATGTGTTTCGATTTCTGTGGGCACGCGTCCCCTTGGTACAAATTCCACCTGGGTACCACGACAGATCGCGAAGGTATGCGCAGCAACCCGGAAGAGAAGCAACGGGTGAAATATCGACATTCGTATCGATAGCGCGTACCGTGTTTCGATAAAATTAGCCAGTGCGACAGACAAGTCGAACGCGTGGGCACAAGTGGGACGGCGAATTTGAGTGGGAGATCAAAAGGGGAAAGAGAAAGGGAGAGAGAGAGAAGGTTCGTGAAGCGAACGAGGAAGAAATGGTACGGGGCACCCCGAGAGACCGTGCAAGAAAGGTAGAGAGAAAGAGGGAGAGGAAGAGAGATCAGAGTTTCGGCGAAAGGGGGAGGTGGGTGAAATGGTGGCAAGGATCCAGTGGTGGAGAGGCAGTCGAGCGAATCAGGACCAGTTTCAGGCTTGCAGTCACGTTGTATCAGCGTAGCTTCGCACCGCTGCAGATCGTAGACTCGAGAAGAGGAGGAGGAGGAAGAAGAAGAGGAAGAACAGAAAGAAGAAAAGAAAGAGGATTGAGAGGACGAGTCTGGGCTTGGTGAACGTTTCGAGGAGTAGCAGCTATTAACAATCGAGAGAGGAATCGTGGAGAACGAAGAAAAAGAGGAAGGAAGACGAGGAAGGCAGACGGAAGATTTTCGAGGAAGAATTCTTGAACATTTAGTAGGATGAGAAGAAGATCGGCCATGTCCTTCGATCTTTCTCGACCTTGTTTCTTTCTGGTATTCCTCAGCGTCGCGACCTTGAGCCGCGCTCAGTTCCGGTGCCCGGAACCAAAGGGATTCTTCCCGGATGCTGAACAGTGCGATCTGTACTACGCGTGCGTGGAAGGTCGGCCGGAGGAGAGACTATGCAAGGACGGCCTGGTCTTCAGGGATGACAATCCCAAAAAGGAACTCTGCGACATTCCTGCCAACGTACCTTGTGGTGACCGCGCTCTTTTGCGTGAGTATACTATTTTTTTATTTCCTTTATTTTTTTATAACCAATTAGACTACAGCACGAAAACACGCCTTGCGTTGGGTGCGACTTAATTTTTATTAGTTTATTTTGTTGGACTACTATCGGTACCTTCGTCCAAACTCTTCCTACCACCTTACACGACTTGCCCGTAAACAACAGGCCAAATGTATAAGTGGTTTGTGAGACGCCGTAGTTATAAATCGGATTAATTGTAGAATAAGATATCAGCCGACAGTACTGAAAAGCAATCAATCTTTCGCTCCATTAAGTTTACCTTTGTAGTAGTTACTATCAATTCTCCAACTGCAAACATTATTTTCGCTTTCCACGTTTAAAAAAATTTAATACGCTTTACCAGTAAATGAGATAAATGATTCCTAAAACGGCTTGGAAGTAGGCTGTCACATTTAATAGGGCATTTAACACAGTTTTGTGTAATCCTCTTTACGCATTTTTCGCCAAGAGAAGATTCGCTCGTGCATAATGTAAGGCGAAATCCCGAGCAATTTACACCGTGTAGATTCTCGCTTACGTAACCATCGTCGACGTTATTTAATGCGCCGATCAATTTGCATGGATTATCGCGCGATCCTTCCAACTGCGAATACTCGATTATTCGTAGGACGCGCTCGTACTCGTATCTAGGCTCACGTGGCGTGCCGTGATTTCTCGAGAAGTCTGTCAGATACACTCGTACCAGATAGATTCCACTGGAGAATAGACGAGGGTGAAAGTTATTCGATGGACTGGCGCACGTATCTCAGCTACCGATAATCGAGTTCCAGTCATCTGCACAAGTGCAGAACTTCGACGAGTTTTTGAGAGAACGGCGAAATAATATTTCCCGAAGTTTCGATGCACGACGGAATGCTTGTGCAAAGTTCGAGCCTCTCGATCGAATTCGTTGAGAATATTCTCACGATTGGTCCGGACCAGACATGGGTCAAAATACTGCGGGAGACAGATAAAACGTCAGGGTCAACTGGTTCTTTAGCGAAACCAGAGTCTGAATTCTTTCGCGGGGCCCGCGGCCCGCTTGTTTGTCCTTTTTCGCGAAAAGCTATGCGGCAATCTTTAGGTTGTATATTTTAAGAGACTCGGGCGCGGTCCAATTACGAGACACACGAATATCGTTCGCGATGGCGGTCGGCCGTGAGAAATCTCGAAGTTACCGATTTTTTTACGATATACATTAATGTCGCATGTGCCTTCGAGCTCTGGGAAACTTTATTTTCGATCGATAGTACACAATTTATGGACATTTGTCGATACATTTTCAAAAGTCGTTGAGCACTTACTTTCATTTATGACTCACTCGATCACGACGCTTTGCCTCAAAAGCAATAGTACGATACAATTCTTTCTCACGACTTTGTTCTATATTCTTACAATTTTCGGAAAATAACCAAAAATTAACGATGTTACAGTTTGCCACATCGCGAAAGTTTTTATATTTTAGCATAAAGCGGAACCGTGTTTTCGAAGAAACAAATTGATTAAATTAAGTTAAATAATATTAACGTAAAGGGACGGATGCACGGACAATTGACGATTCTAATGGACATTCAGCGATATACCGATCACTATGTAATAATTGAAATACACAATAATGCGAATACATTTACGATTGACAGAGGAGCCTCAGGCCAGCAAAGGATGTCCCCGCGCGAATGGTTACTTCAAGCACGAGGATCCGACAGCCTGTGATCGGTTCGTAAATTGCATCGACGGCGTCGCCCAGGTGATGCCTTGTCCGCCCGGACTGATTTACGAGGACAAAAAGTCGAGTTGCGTGTGGGCGGCGGACGCGACGAGACTCTGTGAGCACGTGAAGAGAGACGTGCTGGACGACGGTTTCGTTTGTCCGGATGGTGACGTGGCAGGACCCCTTGGAAGGATCCTTCCTCATCCAACCTATCCTCATCCCGAGGATTGCGCCAAATTCTACATATGCAAGAACGGCGTGGTACCGCAGAAGGGTCAGTGCGAGACTGGTACCGTCTACAACGAGGAGAGCTTCAGGTGTACCGACCCGGAGAATGTGCCAGGATGGTGAGTGGATCTACAATTGCAGGACCTGTTAGGCTTTTTTGCAATTAGCGCCCAGTCACTTAGAACCAACTCGTGAATCAATAGTAATTGCCGAGATTATGGAAACTTTCGTGACAAATCGTTCTTTGAATATGCTACGGGGAAAACGTGGCAGCAGTAGATGAGAAAACAAATTGCCTTGAAGGTGTAATTTGCCAGAGGTGGTTTCATCGAGATTGTTCTTTTTCTTGAAAAGACTTGTCAAATGTTGCGATAAAACTCAGTCGAAGGGGAAAAAGGAACACACTTTCTTTATTAGAGCGTTTTACAATTTTACTTACGTTGTAGGCGCGTAGGAATAGATTGCCAATTGCGATTCTTTTATTATTAAAAAAAGAGAAAGTCTCCGTTTCTTTGCTACATTTTACACTAATCCATTTTATCAGTAGTTGTAAAAACAATAATCTACAGTTTCAAAATTTTCGGCAATGGACGAACGAGTCTTAAGAAATGATGACCATCCGATTTTTTCTAACATTATTTCCTAATGAGATCAATATGTACTGAGATCTTTAAGCTTAATATACGCTCTGAAACGGTAATACTGAAGAATCAAATAATAATAAATGAATAATTCCACATAAAGGATCAATCACTGAAGCTGTCGGTGACAGTCCAATATGCCTATCGCGGTTGTACTTTTTTGGATGCTTTGAATTTAATAGGAGCGCATTCCGAGACCAAAATACCAGGTAGTAAACTAACTTCAAACATTCGATACATTCCGATTTCGTTAGGAAATAATATATTGCGAAAGAATTATTTGTCACGAAAACTGAATGTTCAAAAACATTGAATCTGTTAAAGGAACACGCCACTGCAACTGTAAAGAAAAGAATGGTACTTTCTGATTTTTGACTGACAGAATAATAAACATAATTTACATTGTGTGTATTCCTGTACAGTCCGTCATCTACTAGTTGAAGTTTTCCGTATTAAAAACAAAGAAAAAAGAGAATTCTATATTTCATCACAGACCGGAAAACTACCATGATTTCATACAAAAAAGCATGAAGAGGCTTGCATGGTTTGAGAGTGATTCTCTTTAAGCTTAGGGATTTCTAGAAATCATAAATTTTGAGAGAAAGTCGAAAAATTATACCAATCAGTTTTAATTTTGCGTGTAATAATAGCAAATGAAACTTATTTTCCTAAACTTGTGTTTCGAAACAAGAACGATTCGAATGCTTAATAAGAATTACACTCATTTCATTTAAACATCTGCGCGACGTTTCTTTGTTAAATCGCCATAACATGGTCTGATGAAATATCAAATTCTCGTTTCTCCCTTGTTTTCAATTCTAAAAAAGCCCCTAGAAGACGACATACTACTGACGAATTGCTTTTATCATTTCTCGAGAAAAAAATTCAGAGTCTTATGTTTCTGTCTGACCGCAACATTGTTTTCACTTCAGAAACTATGAACACACATAAAATCGATACAAACGATTCTCGTGGCAACGCCACGCGATCTTCTATCGCTTAATCGGAACGTTCCGACGCGAATAGTACACAGCATGGAAGTCCGTAATTATGCAATAACGTTCGCCGCGCTAGTGGAAAGTCTTATGTAAATGTTAGTTGTATAATGATATAATAAGAGGCGAGTTATCCCGCGATCGTGAAACACGTGTGAAATGTGGCCTCGCTGCCGAGCGTAATTAGAGAATCGTTCGCGATCGTCGTTAAGATGATTCTACGGCAATTAAAAATTTGCTTCCGATGATCTTATCCCTCTTCAACAATGTTGCCCGCGCGGATTGTAATTCCTCTTTCGATTCTCCGGGCCGTTGTCTCGAGGGAAAAGACACACGCGAGCGTGTCCAGGGAGAGAAAACGTGACGCCCTACATTTCTCTGTTACAGCGAGGATTACTACAAGAACAAGAACTGAGAGCCGTGGTGAACGAAGGCCCAAGTGAGACGCGCCGGCGCCGCGCGCCGGGCCCATGACGGATACGTGTGTAACGCTTAAAAATCTTTTTACTCCTAGGAACAATAAACGCGTGATTTACTTACGTAAGCCCAGTGGCCTTTACAACGTTGTGCCCAGTAACGCAGCAACAGCAGCAGTAGCAGCAACAACCCTCCTACGACAATTATGTACCTTTCTCCTTACGCAAACCGATTACTTTCTGAAAATCCATAACGCGTCTCGAGCTCCGCCTCGAATCCACGTGGCAACTGTGCCGTCTAGAAATTAAATTAACGGCGTCAGCAGTGACGTAACGATTAAGCGCGATCCAGTCGTGAAATCGATCGGATCGCGGGAATAAGAGCATTTAAAATTGCCGCGACGGATCGAGGAATTCGATGGAAATCGATATCTCCACGGCAGCCTCGAAATTTCATCGATTCGTTATTGGTCAAGTGCCTATCAAGCACATTCCAAACCGTCCGGTTTGAATTGCAAATTGTAAGTATAAATATTAGAATGGCGAACCATCTTTTGCAGCTACTTATTCGGGCAGTCGCATCAATGAAATTTTCATAAGCAGACGTATAGTCCGTGGATGACGTACGGGTACGCACACGGACAGTTACATAGGCCGTCAAGATTTTACTTCTCGTCCGACGTTTAGACCTGCTTTGATGTAAAAATGTTAACTTGCAAATAGCAACGATGTAACATGTCGGGCATTAATGGAACAAGTAATTTTATTATTGTCGATAGATCATCCATTTTTATACTTTTCTTAAACTGTTAACACGTGAAGTGATCCTTCTCGGTTATAATAATATTGGTTAACAGGTACATTGAAATGTACGTTTTCGATTTTTCTCAAAAGAACACTTAAATGTTTTCTTTGTCCGACGTTCTTAAGATTTCCTAAAAAAATCAGGAACTGATATTTTGAATGATCAGTAATTGTCTTCGCAGCTGTACAAATTCAAACCCTAGTTTCGCGACCACCAAGGTTATTTTGAACCGCGACCAAGGAAATGCTTTTCCGAGCGAGTCAACAATTTCACTTCTCCTAATTTACCTGATTGCAACCTTTCTCTTTACATAATTCGCGATAGACACCAACGCGCGAAGACCTTTCCGCAATTTGCATTTTCTCTCGGGTAAAGCACCAACCGCACCTTGAAAGATTTCAGTTGGAAAAACTATGGAAAGTTCAGTTGTATGAGGGATTTGAGAATTGCTCAACGATAAAGAATTTATTTTTCCTTGTATGCGTATATTTCGTTTGAAACCCCGTTATGCCTGCACATCGAAGAAGTTTAGCCAAAACAATCAATCGTGTTCATATTCATAGTAGAGACACAAATCGAATCACACCATTAGAGACAAACCAATAATAACTAGATACCAGGAAGTGCTAAAATTAACAAAACCACTTCCTTATATTTTTGGCGCAGCTTCATCTTGCGTCTTCCTCAATTATGGAAAGTTCAATCGTACGAGAGATTTTAAAATTATTCGTCGATTGGCGAAGACAATTGTATTCCTCATCGTACGTATGTAGTTGAACCGAAGAGCTTTTCCACAATTCGTGGCGGATTAATTCACAAAATTTTATTTTCAAGAACTTTAAATGTTCACATTTACGCGTATCGACTTTCACTAATAACCTTTAGATATTCCGATGCAAATCATCCAACTTAATACTTGCTTCAAGAAGCTACTTTATTTCTATTCAAAAAATGTTGCCGATACTTCTGGCAACTTTGAGAATGTGTGGTTCTCGCACCTCGAAGAAAGTTGACATTATAGAAAGTTCAGTGGTACCGTCCGTTTTTGAATGAAAACAATTTGCCTACCGCATCGTAAGCGCGCAATCCGACCAAAGAACCTTCGCTCGCATTCCACAGAGGTTTATATTTTTCGCCGCGACTCTCGCCGATAGCAATCTTGACTCTGTAGCTGAAACATTTTATTCCCACCAACAATGTTGAATACTGACATTTACGCGTGCCAACTTTCACTAGCTATTCTCAGATGTTTCGATGCAAATCGTCGATCGGATACTTCGATATATTCTTTTAAAAACGCAATCTTTTTTTCTTTACAAATTTCTGCGAACATTGCAGCTGCCATAAGTCGAAATACCGTAGCCACAAAAACGATGAAAAACTCATTCTACGATACAAACAATTGTTCGTCCTTCCACGTCGTGCGCATGAAGTTCAACAGAAAAGTTTTGACCTGCATTTTCGCGGTGTTTGAATATTTTGCCGCGATCCCCGATTGCAATCTTTGATCAAAGCATTTTATTCCTATCGACAATGTTGAATGTCGACGTTTACGAGTGTCGACTTTCACTATCCACCTTTGATATTCCGATGCAGATTCATAATTCTTCTAGTATCTATGCTCTCATGTCTCAGTCCGTATGTAATTTTAGAATCCGTGTTATTGGCCTCTCCGTATTCTCGATATAAAGAAAACATCTTATCTATCGGATTGGGTGGCAAATTCGTGCCGCTTTCGTTTACTTTATAAAACGGTTATTTAACTATTTCAAAACTAATCTTTACGACATTGTAGTTAGGTTGATGTTGACATATGAGCCACGAAGTAATAACCCTACATCATATTCCGATATGCAGAAAATGACTAGTCACACGTGTAATATTAGCTAACATATAAACATAACCGAATATATTTAACACTAAGTTTATGGAAACTCGTCAATTTGATTAAAAAAAATGCCGTAAAACCAGTGTTAGCAAGCGTAAATATGTTTTGATAGTAAAAAAATTCTTCAAAAACATTGAATTTTAAAAAGACGTACGCAATTTCCATAATTCCATTTAAAAAACAGTGCTTCATTTATTTTACAAACACATAATAAATAAAAGTACCGATGAAAAGAACAATTCAGAGATCATTGCACTGTTTAACGGTTTACAACGAACACAGAATTTGATGGAATCTTTGACATTTCAATGACGATCAGTTAACAACAATTGCTGTCATCTCGATGCGTAAGTAAACAGTGGATTGGAATTTCAGCTCAGCTCTTTATTCTTCGATGGGCAGACAAGCTTTAATCTTCAAAATTCCGCTCCACCTCTTCGTCTCCATCGACATTCTTATTTTAATTCTCAAACTTTCCATATTCCTTGCTGGAGTATCTCGTGGCTCGCGAGAAGGCCGGAGGAGAGACAATGTTGAATATCGAGATCTCGAGCGAGTCGTTTGCTTTCACTATCCATGTCCGGAGATCTGGTTCCCCCCTCGGGCCCAACAGCAGGAGCACCAGCCGCTGCTCCGCTCTTGCGTAAGCCCGGTTGAGGCCCCCGAGGGCCCAACGATCGAGCCTGCCTGCGTGCACGTAGGCAATTCACGCGGATACGTAAGCAATTCACACGAGCCCGCAGAAACGAAACCAGCATGCACGAAGAAAGCGCGTGCATCGAATATCTCGCGTGCGCGATTCTTCGTGAATCTCTCGTCGATCGCATTGGCCGAAAGAGAAAGAAAAATGTCAATGGGTCTGTCCACGCGAGAAGCGTCGGTAACGAGCATTTCCATTATGCAGTGCCGTGGACTCCTCGTATTACGAACGAGCTGCGAGTTTTGCCCGTGGTGAATTGGTCGAGTACGTTTCTCATCGCCGATGCATCGAAGGGTCCTAAAGACGACGTGAGCACGAGGGAAGGGATGAAACGGAGCATCGCACCTTGCCATTGAAAGAATACTAATGGAATCGAGTCACGTGCAGCTCGACGCATCACAGTTTGATCGAGGATAACGATCGTTTTACAAAAGTGTAAAGCAGTGGTGCCAAACTCATGTGCAGGGTGAAGCAATAACCTTGGTCACCTTGAATATCTCCGTTATTTTCGGGGATAGGAAGAAACTGCGTTTGCAAATGTCGCAGGCTGCGAAAGGCATAATAATGTAACAATTATTTTTTTGTTAGTGGAGGTCATTTCCTAAATTACTTGTAATAGTGTTTTGTAGTTGATAGGGTGGAGAGTGTGTAGCCGGTTTCGAAGAATCCTGGTAGAAGGTCATTCGACAATAAATAATCAGTCGGTGACAAAATGAAATCGGTCAATATTATACGCGTAACAACAGTGTCGACAAAATTGAAACATCCGTTTAATTCTACCTAATCTACCTGAAATTTTGTCAATTCATAACACAAAATAAATCTACTGTTATTATAAACAAGATGTTTTGAAATAGCAGATAGGAAAGTATGTAAGATAGTATGTAGGTTATTTAATTTTACAGCTTCGCGGAAATACATTTTTATTTCGTGTCCATACTTAAGAAATAAGAACAGTCTCGTCGCTGCTAACGGATGGTACACCTCATATACCTTTATATTCTCCTTTTTAGGCACGACCGTAAAGGGAGTGACTTATTTACCTTTTTAATGGACAATATTGGACAAATATATATTTGTCTGTATCGAATAAAAGCAATGGATCCTACATTTTTAATACAAATTAAATTCGAATCTACTACTATTTTTGTTATGGAAACAAACAATATTACTAAATGGCAAGGAGAGCAACATTTCTGTACAGTTAACGTTAAATTTACGAAAACGAATCAATTTGACTCGTTTAACTCTTTGGAACTAGGTGGGTTGAAACCTGTCCCATCTTGCTTAGTTCTTATGCATGGTGATATTATGTTTTTTTTGCAAGGTGGGACGTTTGCTTTTCCTTTAAAATCGAACAGTTAAATGGTAACTCATACTTGTAAAAAATGTGCCGTTAATAAAAACAACAAAAATTATTCCCGGGAAAAATACGAGAAATCCCCGGGATGGAGGATTTTTAAATTTTCCAAAATTCCCGAGAGTCAATCACTAATATAAAGGCGATTTATACGCTTCTCTCGAATGCTTCGATTCCGATGTTGATTCAATACCCGAAGACAGAAAAGACATTTACAGCACAAAGTGCGAGGTAGATCGATTTCCTTGCTCAGCCATAGATCGGCAAGTCGTGAGGCAGTGCCTACTTGTCGACCGAGCAGGTACCCTCCAATCTTATCCGGACATCAGCAGCTTTCGTAAATAAATATCGACCGAACCTCGAAGCTAGGCAACGATCTTTCGCGATCGTTCGGGCTCTGGGCGGCGAAGTTGCACGATCGACCGAGAGATCGCAGGAGGCCGATGATCGACCGACTTTGGCGGTGGGGTACGTGTGGACGGACGAACAGACAGACGGACGGACGACGCTCCTGGCGAGTGAAGGGAGAGAAGCAGCGCCGGTCTCGAGGCCGATAACTACGCTCGAATCGGCGGTAGGCCAAGCGTCAGTAGTCGGAGTCGAGGCAGCCCAGACCAGAGCGGATCGAACGAGCAAGTTGAGAGACCAGTTGGAGAAAAAGGACTATGAGATACTCGTGGAGCGTAACCTTCCTCGCCCTGGTGGCTCTTCTCTCCTGCGGTGAGTCTTGCAACTTACCCTCGACCGATCGCCCGATCGTTCTCTCCCACCACTCCTCCACGCGTCATCCTCATCGCGGTCGTCATCCCTTCACCGATCTTCGCCGATCCTCCTCGCTACTTTTTTCTCGACGCCCTCGAGAGCTCGACCACCACGCGCATTCGTCCACCAGGCTCGTTATATTTAACGACACGTGGGAGTCATTGTGTCTCCGGTGCACTCTGGACTCGTCGTTGGGCTCGCTCCTAGTGCACCGATGAGATTCGGATGGCCGAGCTTAAGGCGCGACGGACGAAAAAAATAGCGAGAAGAGAGGGAAGAACTTTCGGTCCCGATAGTACGATGCTCTTACGACACATGTAGGAATTCCTACGGCTTTCACTGTCTCCGCTCCAGGCCCGCGGGGTTTCTCTTTCTCTTCATTCTTTCTCTTTCGTTCCTCGTCACCTATCGATTCGTCCTTCTTTCGACATTCTCCGCAGCGGCTCGCGAGATTGATCACAGGTGAGAGCACGCATGGCGTCGCCATATGGTTACATCGGCATGACCTATGATATAACAGGGAGCACGGAAAACGCGTCCCTCTCGCTCGACGGTGCTCCTTACATCTTCGTCCTTGGATGGTCATTCGGAAATGCAAGTCCCACGCGCAGCTTGCATTATTCATGCGCGAGACGAGATCCGTGGACGGGCTGTTCCTTCCTGAACTCATCTTCCTTACTTTTATATTACTTTTTATGTTGTAGTTCGTCGATCTCTGCGCTGAAATGGCGCCACGCGAATTTTATCGCGACCCTTCGTGACGTCGCAGCTGATGTCACGCGTCGTGTCATATCTTTGCTTGGGTCGACGGGAAGCGTAGATCGTTTCTCGGCTCTCTTTTCGACGAGGGTTACGAAGATGTTTTTAAGGAGTTATCGATCCCCGGGCATGCTCGATTAAATTTAATTACTCCGGCAAGGGCGTTGAGAGGCAAACACGAGAATATCGTGTCCCACAACGTGTTTCAGTTTACGTGCATACGGAGGTTCGATTTCGACGTAGCACGCGGGACCTTTACCGCGGTACTTTACGGTGTTAACGCGCCCGCGCTCAGCGCGAGAGCCCGTTTCTCCGGTGGAACGTGCAAAAAATAATCGAGCAAAAAAAATTCGCCGTCGACCGCGCGTATTCGTGGGCCCCGTGTACCGTCATGCGAATCGAGGACCGGAGTTTTGCCAGTTCCGTGCCGCTGTCGATCATTTGCAATTCAAGTGCGACTTTCGACGACAGTGAGGACAATTTCTTCCTCGCTTCGCTTCCGCCTGCCGTGGTTACTCTTTCTCCTACCGGGGTCCATTGTCCTCAATTTGAATTCCATTTAATAATGTCTATTATTAGGTGGTGGACGAAAAGCTGCGGTCCACCCAATCCCACTCAGCCACGCCTTCGATTCAATTATTCCTTTTCCTTTCATTTTCTTCGACGGGCTACGACCCTGTACCAAGTTGTACAGTGCGACGTTCGGCTCTGCTCGATATGCGGCTCAGTGCTTACATCAGCCTTGGAAATTCTAATGTACCCTTCTTGCCGGGTCCTCGACACGGCGATTTAACTTTCTCGTAGCACGGAAAGTTAAGTCATTCGTGCGTGCGCGCGCGCGCGTCGAGCAAGTGCCGTCCTCATCGATGTCCTTTCCCGGCGATTAAAAACCGATTCGCAGTTCTCCAACATATTTCGTCCTTGATCTCGTTACGCTCGAGGAACCACGTGTAACCGGCGGCCCTTCATTTTTTTTTTTTTCTTCATAAAGACTTTTGTATACTTTCTCTGGTTTCCTATATTTTTGCGAATGCTAACTACGCTTTTAATCGAATAATTTTATAGGCTCGTCGACTGACACCCCGGCGAAGACGTCAATTTGTTTAGGATATACACAATGACTTAAATGCGCGCCTATGCAATTTCACAACATTGTCCAGTTGTGGCACAGTATGTTATCAGTAGGGATTAGATTAGAACGTTCGTCGCACGAAACATCCTCGATGATGTAATGCGTGCGTACCTTTTACAATTATACTGTCTGTAGTACCTTTCGGTACTTACAGTGGCTGTTAGAAGAAAACCTCAAAACACTAGTTATATACTTTTTATAGATCATTCTGGAACGACATGCCCCTTTAAGAGAATTACGGAAGTTTGAAATTTCGAAAATGCGCTCGCGTCTAACAATTCATAACAATGCCTCCAATGGATAAAAGTTTCTTGTTATGAAATGTTTAATTAGAATATTATAAAATTACAAAATCCATTGAGAATCATTTCTAGGTGAATAATATAGGCGTCCCAATGTGATACGACAAAATGTCAAATTCGGTGTTTTACCTCGATATCTCGAGATATCAACTAATATTTTATACAGGAGTTGTAAAACACCATGATGCATGAATTATACCTAAAATCAGATTTAAAAAAATATTGTTACCGTTTGGATACGAACATATATTTTCTCAAACTTGAATTTTGTGTTTTCTGGCCGCGATTTTGTTAATTTTATTTCAATCTTTAATTTTTTAGATATGATTAATAGGAGGCAACCTGAGAAGAAAAAATATTCCTGAAATTCCCGAAAATTTGCATTCGTTCAACTGGAATCGTGGTAAAACACCGAATCTGACATTGTGAAGCATCACATTGGGACGCCGTTAATATCGATCTAAGAATGACACTCAGTGGATTATCTACTTTTATAACATCATAATTAATACCCTTAATAATAATTTGTATCCATTCGGGGTTTGTTACAAACAGGTAAACAGGAGCGAATTTTCGAAACCTCAAACCTCCCCAATCTTCTTAATAAACATTGCATTTATAATGTAATTTAAAGAAGTTATGGAGATGCTGAGTGTATTTCATAAATTTTTGTCAATTCCGCATATTTTTATGAATACCAATTGTGCTTTTAACGCGAAACCTTTCTAGATTCTTTAATGTTCCATAGTCGAAGGTGCGACACTTTTCGGAGCGCCACCGTGCCCGAATCCTTACGGTGTCCACGCCTACGCCCACCCGGAAGATTGTGGCACCTTCTTCCTTTGTACCAACGGCAGCCTCACTCTCGAACACTGTGAGAACGGTCTACTCTTCGATGGACATGGCTCCGTGCACAACCATTGCAATTATCTCTGGGCTGTGAATTGTGGTCATCGCAAGGCCGACGGTGAGTATCGCATTTCATTCTCCAAAGCGTTCTCCGCATTCTCCATGCCCGATCATGCGATGTCACCGAGATAAGAAATTTCGAGAAAATTCGACAAATAAATGGAGAAAGTTATGCGGAACTTGGCGGTAGTTCGACACGAATGAAATTCGCCCGGGCAACTAAAAGGTGGTTTTGCAGTCAGAAGGAGACGTGCCCAGGTGGGTATGCCGCGCAAGAAAGGCAAAATTGCACAACAGACAATTCCGCCGGGTGCACACGTTTTGTGGGTCACCTTTCTCACTATCATTACGATGCACCTTACTTGGCTCATACGAAATACATCTGCCTATGCTGGTTTCCATGACAATCTTGAGAGAATTTTGAAACTACGTGTCAAAGTGGGGTTAAACGTTTCCCTTAATGATTACAAAAACGATGCTCAATATACAAATTTACTAATGAGTAAGAGAAATCGTTATAAACAACCATCATGATTAGTTAGACAATTATTAATTGTAAAACGACTTTATTTGTAATTATCACTGTATACCACAGCGGATGTCAATAATAACAGTTTCGTCGTATCGTATAATATTAGATAATTAAACTGAAGTTTATAAACATATGCATAAGTACAATTTGCAAATGCATATTAGAGATCCCAGTAAGATAGAAATGAATTATCCGATGAGCCAGAAATAATTTATTCGTGATTACAAATTACAAAAATTGTTGCAATCGCTGATTCATGTTATCGATGATTAATCGACGAATAATTCCGGTTGGGAGGATTTATTGAATAATAGATTACAAAAAGGATTCCATTCCATTACTGTACGACTCTGCTGAACCTAAAGACTGATTAAAAAGAGAATCCGTCGGTACGAATGTTTTCAGAGGATGTAATAGATACGAGAGAATAAAATTTGTTTGTATTTCAGTTACACCTCTGAGTACTCCAGGATGCGAATACCAATTCGGTATGTACCCGGAGAGCGACAGCTGCAGCACGACGTACATAAAGTGTGTACATGGTGAGCCACTGCAGGAGCACTGTGACGCTGGTCTCGTTTACGACGCTAAGAGTCACAATTGCGTCTGGCCCGATCAGATGATTCCCTACTGCAACCCAGAATCTGTGGTCGGTTTTAAGTGCCCCCACAAAGTACCAGCTCACAGTCCAGCCGCCAAATTTTGGCCATTCCCAAGGTACACGATTTATCAAAAATCAAATCATTATCTATTACAGTGACCGCTTAAATAACAACCTGCTTTCTACCCTGATATGTTTTTGCTGCTAGGTAAGTGTTAACCCTTTCGCTACGGCAGTCCATTCCGCGGGAGTAGCGCCACTGAACGGGGCTTTATCCAATAGAAAAACATTAAAGATTCTTATTTCGTATGTAAAATATGCAGGATTTAGTTCAGTACGAGCTATTAGATTCAAAAGATATTCTACCGGTATAGTATATTCTGTTTTACTAATGGTCAGCGTAGGTGGCCTCGCGGACGCCGATTATAGTCGGCACCCGTACACACAGCACCGTCTCGCGGACACCGACCATAACCGGCATCCGTACACACAGCACGCCGCCGACTACAGTCGGTGTCCGTAGCGAAAGGGTTAAATGTACCAGACAGTTTTGCCATTTTTTCATAGTTAAGAAATAAGCAAAAGAACAAGAAAAATTGGACTTATCCCTCTTATACGAGCCCTTCGTTTGGGAAAGTGTTTGACTCCTAAAAAGATAGTACACGAAAGTAGTCTTATTAGTAGTATATTATTAAGAATGCAATTAAGTAATGTGAGAAGTTTAACACCAATTGAGTGCATTAGCACCAAGGTGTAAAAAAATTCCTGAAAATGAACTCATAACGAGTTCTTTAGCATGAAAACGACTCCACGAGTGAGTCCTGGAAAGGGCTAATCCAAACGAATTACCTCTGTTTGCGTTAATAATATTTTGCAGTATTATTAAGCGAATATAATTGATCGCATGGCTTTACTAGCTTCGTATTTTATCTTACATCTTACTGTGAGATAAGAATCTTCTGTAGAAAAAGTTACGGTGGAATCACCTCCTGCGCCTTGGTACTCGCTGCAACTTGAGAATAACGAGAATAACGCAAGTGCTCTTTTAGTTGGCGCGACAAGTGTGCCCTTTTCACGACGACTCGTTAAATAAATTTTCAGCTTTCACGAATACAATACTAACGAATGGGAATGTCTTACGAGGAAAATCTACTTGCGCGGGGTAAGAGGTAATCGTGAACGGAGTCTCTTAGCTTCTCTCCTTCTCGTCCCTTTTCATTTGAAGAAGATACCTTGACAGTCGGACATACCGCGAGAGCATGCACGACCAGAGAAGGAGAGATACTTGACCCCCCTAAATGTCAAGACACACGCGTTTATGTTGGCGCGTAATTTAAAAACCGGTCCCCCTTTCTTACGGATGGTACACGGCACCCCGCTGCGACACTCGACACGTGTTTTACGGGGGATTGAATTTTAAGGCGACCGAATAAATGCTTTTTTCCATTCTAACCCAGCTATGTGAAATATGCGCTGCGCCGATCGTTATTGTTTAATTTTACCTTCGAGTCAGTAACAGAGGTGCGTTTGCTGTAGGTATTTGTGGAAGCATCAGCAGTTTCCGAGACGTAACAATGGGCGCGTTCTACCGATCTTTAAATTTACAATTAATTCACCTTGTAGCTATGTAGGAATTGGACATTCTAACGCATTGTCGATTGTACAATTGATCCAATTTTTAATTGTCAGGTAGTTATTTGTATGTACGACTACTGTGACTAGTCACATGAGCAACAACTGCGAGGTTTAATGGTCAAACTTCTTGTTTTATAGTCCGCAAACGCTCAACGAAACATAAATACAACAAAAGACCAACTTTTTAAAAACAAAACGAATTGACAACCGATGCATCCTGCCAATCGAAATGTTGCGATGTTGCTTGCTAATCTCCACGCTTGAAGATTAATTTTCTCGTTTCTGTTTTGTTTGGCAACAAAGTCCACCCTATGCCGATATCACGGCGTTGGCAGAAATGAAAGCAAAACAGAAACTATCTTTACCGACCCATGATGGTCTGCCAGATGCTGCAGTTTTGTCGCTACATTGTTAAAAGCATTGAGTCACTGTTTTATTTTTGTTTGATCGCTTTGGGGTGGAACCAGCATAAAAATCACCAATATACACTGTACTAGGGAGTATTTAGTTTTTTATAAAATGCAATTCTTATGTGTGATATTTTTTGCAGATTCCCGGTACCTGGCGATTGCGGTAGACTGATCACCTGCGTGGACGGTCATCCTCGTCTGATCACCTGCGGCGATGGAAAACTCTTCGACTCCGTCAGCTTGAGCTGTCAGGAGCCCGACGAATATCCTCACTGGTTAGTCTATTATTTTTTATTTCAACTATTTTTCAATCAATCTACCGATGTCTAATGTATACGTATTTATTCTACAGCGCCAACAGCCTCTAAATTATGACGTAGGAGTTCCAATCATCGTTATCTGTCACCTGTCGCCCGTCATCCCACCTTTTCAACAACATTAAAAAGTCACTGCGACGTGAGGTCAACATCTTTATCGCGATGCGACGAGCATATTTCTCGGTGAATCGTAAGAGAAATCGGAATTCGCACATGACGGAAGAATTAGACAAATTTTCACAAAATCAAACTCTAAGATCGAGCACCTGGGTAGAGAATAAAAGATAAATAATATATGGATGTTTTTCGATCAGAATTTTTGTAGAATGGAAAATAAATTCAGGAAGGTTACCCCGTAAACAGAAAATCGTGTACCTACCATTTGCGATCCTTAGGTAGTATAAATTATAAGCCGAAGAAATTTGAAGACTTACGTAATTCGTCATAATGCGGTAGTACTTACGCGTATCTGGACCAATCAATAAATTGTGTGTAAAAAATATACAAGGTACGCTTTATTCCAACGGATCTGCATCGTACATGTGTAAACGCGTTACAGTATATTCTTAAAAATTATACGCGAGGGGATCGTGATAAATGGAAAAGGGGGAAGTATTTACATCTCGACCAAGGATGACGGAGAACGTATGGTGAGCGGCTCCGACAGAATAGAGCCTAAAATCTAAGAACGATATTATTTATAATGAAGGACTACGTTAACGCATTCATGATGACGCTCCTTCGAGCCTCGAGTTTCCACTGACTCGGACCTTTTCCAACTATCGAAGAAGACAGAAACCTCGGCTGATTTGCGACGGGGGTGGGAGGAGATCTTGCTTTCGAATTCATCGGAGAGACGTACACGAAAATGAAACCAAAAAATCCATAACAATGTTTAACGATTTCCGCTGCCACGACCGAGGAAAATGTCAAGCCACCTACGAGTTCGCCTGTGATCTCAAATTTGGCGTCTTACGCGTTTCTACATTTAACCGTTTGAGCGCTCGACAATTTCTTGTACACACGTATGTCTGCGGTAGAATAAGAGCGCGATGGGGCACGCGAGCACTCAAACGATTAGTATAGAGCAGCGGTCCTTAAACTTCCACTTCAGGAATATTCTTACGAGACTCGTGGCACGCAATAATGAGAAGAACGGCTTTCTCATTACGTAATCCCTCTGAGCTCCACGATGGAATCGTATTCCCATCCAGTACCATTTCCTCCTCGGTCCGTCTATAGGCCAGGAAAATGAGAGAATCTTACGATCGCGCGATAGAATTTTTCTTTCCAGTCGACGCGCCCTCCCCTCTTCTCTTTGTCTCCTTATCTTCCATCGCCACCCCCTTTTTCATTCGCTTTCTCTTGCTCTTCACTTCTCCACTCCTCTTCGACAAATTTCCATCTATTATCTTCCACCGAGAAGGGCAGTACCAGACGTGCTACCTAATTTCTTTGACGTGCTCTCAACGGAATCGGTAGCGCCCCGGCCGGAAGTGGAGGCACTCCGGGAGGAAGGTTCTCCTCTTCGGGTTCTTGTTCGTTTCGTCCGTCGGCAAGCTCTCCTTCGAGACTGGGTGGTGTCGTCGGTACGTCACAGTCCTCCGTTGGCGGGACCACGCATCTCAGGGATCTTCTGTCAAACACAAGCATGGCGGGACATCGCTGGAGACGAGGGTAACCGCCCTGGCACTGCCAGTAACGGTTACACGATTTCCCAAGGGGCACGTTGCCGTTCGCGTCGTCGTTGCAAAGAGCTGAAACGAAGAATGACAGAAGAAGTTAACGTCAAGAAAAGTGTCCACGTGCACCGAAGTGCGGTCGAGTTTAGCAGAGGTGGGTAGAAGCGTAGCTGGAACGGTGAAAGATTTAATATCGAGCTTGTGAAACGTGGTTCCTTTCTTCAGATTTAAAATCCTTTTCTAACTCGGTCTACGGTGCACCACTTCCATTGAGTTTTCTATTCGTTCGATATATCAAGAGCTGATTTGAAAGTAGATTTTTAATGAATTTTATCGATCGTTTCGAATGCGTTCATTTTATTAATAGAGCGTTCGTATAGGGTAGGGTATATTGAACATTTTCATCGCCTTTTTTCCAGATCTGTTCTGATTAAAATACACGTTCAATTATAACTATCTGTCACACGTATTATTGATTTGTCAAAACCGAGCCTCACCATATATCACTCGGCAAAATCGCGATGCACATTTTTGACAAACAATTTTGCAAATTTGTGGGCTACCTCTTGGGAAACAAATTTACAAATTGCACAGAAACGTGGCTACTAAATAAACGAACGATTTAGTACTGTTGAACGTGTGTTTGCATCGATTTAGAAAATAAAGCTAGTAAAAATATTCATGATCTCGCCGATATTCAGAGTAAACGCAGCTCTTTTTCTCAGAGAACGGTGCATGCTTAGTGCTCCAGACGGTCTCGGCTCAAACTCCACGCGCTATGCGAAAAACGAAGGACACATATTTTCACGGGAAGAGAACCGAGGCGTTACTTGGCATTCGCAGCGTTTCTCGAAGAACGATAACCTCTACGACGCGTCGCGTCGTCAATAAAAATTTCCTTCGCGCCAAGCCTCGAGTCGATTCTCGGAATGGATTCGATAAAGGAGCGCCTGCCCGGAGATCGCTCGTGCGGCCTCTGCGCTTCGAACGCTTTGAATGTTAATTAGCGGCCCGCCTTTTTTCCTCCTACTCCATCTCCGCTCGCGTCGACGTCGAGAGGCCAGTGACTTCGTTGTTCGTCGATGCTGGTACGAAAGAAGGGGCCGAAGAAGAAGAAAAACAGGAGGAGGAGGAAGTAGAAGAAAGAGGAGGAGGGAGGCCGAAGGAATTTTTTTTACGTAGCGGGCGTGCCTCTCGTGTCCTCTCGCTACCACCGCGCCCCGGTGCCGACGCTCGTCGTGTTTGCCTACTTTCGAAAGTGAGAATGATCGTGAGCGCTCGCCTCGGGTGGAGTGCGGACGATCGGCCCCCCCGTTTGATGCAGGAAAAACGAAGCTCGCGTCGAACGGCAAATAGAAAGGGAAAGTATTCAGCAACGTCGACGATCCGAAGAATTCAAGGAAGACCGTGAGATCCGGCGACGCGCCCGGATATTTTTGGAATATTTTTCAGAGCCTTTACCAACACTCTTATAATCATGAAGTTCGAACACGGATTTGAAATGTACGGTGAGATAATTTGCATATTCCTCGAGACATCTGGATCATTGTTATTGTTATTCTTCTCGTTATTACACGCGCGCGAAAGAATGACAAGTAATGTGGAAAAGTATCCGGCGACGGTGATGCGACATTCCGAAGAATTCGGAGACATCGGGTGATTGGATAGAGAGACGAATGAGATCTTTGAAAGATTCTTCCAAGAATTGAAGTACAATCACTTTGCACATTCTTATGATAATAAAAGCACGCGACACCCACGGCACCTGTTCGCTCTTTCGAGTTCTGCACGACGAGACTATGCGTAAACTTCTCGAGATAACTTTATCGTTACTGTTATTATTAGTATCCTGCTCATTGAAAACAAATAGAAAGCGACCGATTCGACGAATTTTAGGATGGTCGCGTGATTTGGTTTAGCATCGAATTAAGGGCGCGTTCAAACCATTTTTCAAATGCTTATGGGTTTACAAGAGTACAACCCCTTTGCAGATAAATACCTCTCGCGAGAAATCCACACGACTCGCGACGGTTTACTGCCTTGGGGCATAATATAAAATACACGAGACTATCCTCGTACTCTTCAGAACGTCTTTATCGTTATTATCATCATTATTATACCGCAAGTCTTGGAAGGTCTGTTATTATCCTGTATGCCCCAGTCTTCAGTAGGTCTGGGCATTGCTAAAGCCTCAAGGATACTCTCTCGTCATACAACTTCTCTTACTGTGCAAAATACGAGTACTTGTTGCGATCAATTTATCACGATACATACTGAATGGCATATATTCTACCTGTTCCTGCTTAACACGTGTTTATATACATGTGATAATATGGTCCGCTTCGAGGACGCTCTTCCTCTTGTGGAAAATATTCTCAAATCCTTTGATAATCTTGACAACGTCGCGATCGCCGTATCCCCAAAAAGCTCAGTCGGAAATACAATGCAAACTTAAGTTATACGAAAGATTTTAGAAGTATTCGAGAATCGACGAAGACCATTTTCTCATACTTCGTACCGGTGTATTTCACCTGAAATATACTTGCCCGCATTTCCGTGCCATTTAAATTTTACGTAGCAACACCAGCCGGGAATCTTCGACTGCAACATTTTAATCCCGTGTGAAGTGGAATACCGACGTTCACGCGCATCGACTTTCACCATTCGCTTCGATTATTTCTATGCAAATCATACAGTGGGATGATACGATATTTTCTTCAAGGACGCTCGTTTTTCCTTTCGATAATACTCACGATGCTTCTGGCAACCCTCGACGTTCTCCGGCCAATCGCAGGATCTCGCACGCTCGTTGTACAAAAGACCTCCTATGCAGAGCTGTTCGGTGGCGGTGCCGTTCCAGCAAGTCCAGTACCTCGTGCAGGAGGTCTCGTGGCCGAATATTCCGTAGAGCCAATCGCAGTGCTCGGCTGGTATCGGTGGATTAGCTTGACGCTTGCCGTCGCAGTAATTCGCCCTCCATGGATAATCGCAGCCCTCGGTGACGCCACGGTGCTTGCCGGCAAAGACCAGACCGTTCGGGCAGTCGAACAGTTCGGGACGTCCGTTCACGCATTCCCAATAGCGATCGCAGTAGTCGATGTCGCCCACAACGCGAGCCTTCGTCTGACAGGGATCCTCCTGCTGCTGCTTCTGCGCCTGGATGCCTGCGAAGAATTCACGCTGGTTAGAGATCGTTCGAGCGAAGAGATATGTTATTTTTATTTCTTACAGTGAAACGACGAGGGAGAGAGAAAATTGTGGTAATTACATTGTTGATAGTAAAGAGGTATTTTATTATCAGATTTACTCTAGGAGACCTCGTGAGAATCTTGATGATGATTGGAGATCGTAGAAGAGAAGACATAGTTTACTGTTATTTTTACGATAGAAAGCCTGGATGAGAATTCACGACAATTAAATTGTCGGAGTAAAGAAGTACTTTATTCTTGGATTTGGGCTTGGAAGCTTGCCATCGCGATACTTAGAGATCGTTTAACCGACAGGTATTATATTTTTAGTTTTGCATTATGAAGGTAAATTGAAATGAATCCTTTGCTAATTCAAGAAATTGGATAATTAATCATGGGTAAATATAAGGGAATTTTGTTTGAACAATTAAAATGAATTTCTTGGATAATCTGTTCCAGCTATCTTCAATGTCAATGTTCTCAAAACACAGATCAATTCTCTTACGTTTTCTTTGTGATAAAAAAACGAATTTAGTTTGCAACGACATTTGACGATATCTTTTAAGGGTTAGGATGGGAAGATTCGTCTGGAAAGAAACAATTGTATTCTTATCTCGGAGCGAGAAGAAAGCAGAGAGGAAGAGATGTGCAATTTATTAGGCTCCTCGGGACTAGAGTCATCGAGAGAGTATTCAGGAAGAAAGTGTATGCAAATGATCGGTCTTATTGCTGAGATTGATTACAAGCGAGAAGAAATAACAAGACGAAGACAGAGAGAACAGAAGGTAAAGAAGGAAGGAGATATTTCTTAAGCGAGAAAACGAATGAATTATGGATTGTGCAGGCGCGCCGATTGAGGCTGGATAAGAACTCTTTTTCTCTGGCGCGACGGTAGAACGTCTCGAGTGAAACGAACAAATCCATGATGCATCGATCGAGCGGCGAAGCTTTCAATCATCGATTATCTCGAATAATAAATTCTCAATGAAAGTTTCCGAGGAGCGCGGCGCGGTGCGGTGCAGAGAAAACACGAGAAGACTCGGTGAGACGATCGATCGTTTCCTGCGGTAATTCTCCTTCGACGTCACTTTACCGTCCGTCGATACCGTACGCGTGAGAACAAACGAGAGGAAAAGGAAGAGACAAATAATAGAATCCTCCTCTCGGTCGGGGAATAAATTGAAAGGATGCCGAGATAATGGCCGATGATGCTGTGGAGTTCACAGGGGATGGCAAATTGCCGCCCAGATAGCAGCTAATAATGAGCCGTGCAATTGCGAAGGGAAATTCAAGGAAAAAGAAGGAAACGGACGATTAGATTCCTACGGCGCGCCGTTCAGACTCGAGGAATTAACGAGCGGCGTAAAAATAATTTACGGTGCCGAGAGTGTAGTGCCTGTAATTCCGTGCCATTTATTAATTGGAGAATACCCTAAAGAAGGGAGAAATAGAAAACGAAGAGGCCTTGATATTCACCTTGGCGCACGCTAATTGCGAATTATTGCGCCTTAATTGAGAATTATTGCGCATCGCGTACGGCGTATATCGTTGGCTAGGATCGTGTAAATAATATCGCGTGACGCATTGGAAAGGGGAATCCAACCTTATACTAGGGTGTTTCCAAAAAAATTACGATCTTGGCCTTGCCAGATTCTCATCAGCTCCAATCGAAATATTCATCATTCCCGGATACTTTCGCTCCGAACATTTTAATAGTCGCGCTGGTCACATTGGCGTCACCTAATGCAGATTTATTAAATTGAATAATTTATTTATTGCGTGAAGAACTATACACAGGGTGCCACGATTTTTTTCCCACAATACAATGCTTGTACACTGTATCAACAAGGATTCTATATAATAATATTGTAAACACAGAATCAGGAGCCATGTTTTATAAAAGAATAATGTTTACTGGAGAATGACAACAAAAACCGAAGAAACAACATGTTGGCTCCCGCAGAACACAGTGTACGAAGAAATTGCTGATATTGACTTGCATTAAGAGCATTTAGTAGCTGTTAGATACTTAAAGGGAATTAGTCCGACAGCCAATAGAAATCGCGGAAATTACATAAAACCCGCTGTCAATCCACGGTTTTATGGTTCGTTAAATTTGTGTGAACTGAGTCTTTATATGGAAGCTTGAATGTGGCGCAAACGCTTTGTAGTAATTCAAGAGGCAAGTGGATGAAGGAATTATGTCACAAATTTACAGTTTTGAGTAAATCGCAATAATCGATTTTGATTTCGCACAGTGGTAAGTGCAGCTTCCTATCTTTATCAATTCGTAGTTTTTTTAAATATTAATTTTACAAATTATAACTTGGTAAAGAGTTAACATAGTACCCAAGGAACTGAAACAGTCGATAGAATCACTTTCTCAAAACATGTTACTCAACTCCATCCACTTGTCCCTTCAATTCTTCTTTTCAATGAAACTCATTTGAGCCTGGGTACTGACACGATTCTGATATTTTCATTGAGACTATGATATAGCTGGTTTTCGGCAGAAAATGGAGCAACATTATAAGTACGCGACAATGAAGTTACTAGCTTAACTACACGGTCTGTAAAATATTAATAAAGACAAGAGAGAGAAAACGAGTTAATCGACGATCACGATAGCACTAGATTATAAATGTACTCATGAACACCTTGCTCCTTTTCCCACTTCTTTGCCTCTTCGAGAGAATCCTCGACCTCTTTCTCTATGTACTCAATGACATAATCAGGATCGATAAATAACTGAATGTCGATGTATGTTAATTACAGGATCTTCGGTGCTCGACATGACATCCATTATTTGCAATTACGTAAGCCATTTCGAGCGAGTCTTACTACTTACGTGCCATAAATGGCGTCGATGTATCTGAATTGTCGCATGTCGAACGAGAAAAAAAAAGAAAGAAAAATGAAAAGTCCTCCCGCTTCAGTCTTAGAAGGACGACCGGTAATCGATAATCGATCGTGGCAACTCAATACCCTGAGACGCGTAAATAAGAAGGCGCCTCAAAGTCGATCCTCTCTCTTATACCAGCGATTTGATCTACTCGCGCGGCTTCTAATTCACGCAAATTATACGTTATTTTCGGGCTGAAAACGCAAGTGAAGCTTCACGTACATTTCCAAAGGTACATTTTGACTGGACTATTCCTATCTCGAAGAAGCATGGTTACATCGTTTTCACCTTCCAACCGAGCGGACGTGACTCATCTTGCCATCGGCATTCCATCCGTCCATCGTCGCGACCAGACGGACACGTCTCCTCGCGGTTTACCGGCAACCGTTCTACGGTCGTCCGAGCTTCATTCGTGAGTTCCGCGACTACTCTTAATACGAGTACTCACTGAATCACCGACGACCTTTCTCTTACTCTTTCTCTCATTCTTTTGCTGTGTATTATAATGGTTTTCAACAAATATCAACTTATGGAAACTCGTCTACACCGAAGAGATGCGTCTATAATACGAGGAACGTTTCCTTTTGAGCGTAAGGCCATGGCCACGTACAAACTACAGAATCATTTGTTTGTGTTGCTACACGTGCTCGCGTGTTTTCCATTTCCTTTCGTCTTTACAGCTCCGTACGCAAACAGGCAATAAATGGCCATTTATTGCTGGTAAAAGAATCACCAAGAAATCCGCAGGAAGATTTGACAAGAAGCGATGGATGTTTCAAAATACATGTAGTATCGGCAGAAAGTTTTTACTTATGTAGCTTGAATGTAACAAATACTGGGATATAAGATCAATTTGTTTCGCTGTTTTGATATTTACGAAGTCGCTTATTCGTCAATTGAGTAGTAACTTTACCCAATTGTCTGTGTATCGTTTCGATGGAGTTGCCACGGCACAGAAATAACCAATAATATTTCATGTTTGGCCTTAGCCAAGAAACTCTCGAGGCCCCAATGATCTACTTAGCGCGTGCACGCTATATGGAGAATTTGCTTGAGAGATTATTAGGCATAGAAGAAAAACATCACCGGAATCGCCATTAGGAAACGTTACTCTCCTAGTCACGGTCAGGAAAAGAGAAAGGTGTGCGCTCGATGCGCAAGAACGCGCTCTCGTAGGAGGGAAAGAGGGATCAGAGGGAAGGATCGCCTGGAGTGCAGACTTCAAGAATGGGTATGCCTATTTCCACTAACTGCACCTCTGTCGAGTTAATAAGCATAATTCCGTCCATTGGACTTGTCCAAGAAAAATAGGAAGGGCGAGAGAAAAACAGACCGCCCGAAGAGAATAATATAAGCTGTTGTAAATTATACATTAAGCCAGTTTTCTCTTGTTGAAAAAATAATACGATCAACATCGCGGCGAGCGCAGGTCTTTGCACGATCATCGACTATTCTAGATCTTCATTCAGTGCAGGCACTGCAAAAACTTTGATCTTTAATCCTTAAAAAGACTACACTGCAGGAGTGATCAATAAAAGTTGTACCTACATTTTCACAATTTTCAAATAAAAACTTCTACAGCTTGATTATTAGTATTGTCACGTGCCTGTTAAAATTTCAAGTTGTATCTATTTGTTGTGTAAAGTTGTTTCTTGGGTATAACTTTCGGCCTTAACAGACATGTAGCAATACTAATAACTAAGCTCTAGAAGTCTTAAACTGTAAATTGTACAAACTGTAGGTGCAACTTTTATTCTTACTACGACAGTGCAAGTCTGAAAACATTTCAGTTCCATTCGCCATATTAAAGGTGAGCGGTTTGCGCTGAACCATTCTTTATCTATCAATTTGCATAATTAATGCTACTATATACGTTTCAACCATGTCGGCGCACCGTTTAGATAGATTACCTACTCAATCGTCCTGAGACGCTCTCACGCCTAAGTAGTTATCCATGTATTGTTGCGAATGTATATTCACAAAATATCTAAGCTCAGTACAAATAAACAGTATGCGTCAAGTATATCGGACCATCTGATTAGTTTCGATTAAGCAGATGGAATTTACGTGACGGCTCCTATACACGCTTATACACAACTACACGGGCGAGAAATAAAATCGTCGCACCGATTCCTCTTCGCGCGCTCTTCACTACAAATTCAATGCTTCCGCGAAATTAAATATCGAGCCGAATCATGCCGACGGCGTCGATAACTTTAGCCTCATTTTAAAGATAAATAAATATCCTCTTCAACCTCTTCAATTCAGAACTAAAAATCCGAACCATCTTTCAATTTAGGATTGGACTTTTAGTATAAACCTCTAAAAGTGAGAGAGAAGAAAAGGTTCACTTGGCGCGCAGATCTCAACCGTTTGCCCATTTCCAGCAACTCTCTGCGGGTTAATAAGCGCAATTCGGTCAATTTGCGTGGCGAGGAGAGAAGAGGAAGGGAGGGAGTAAACGGGCCCACCGCGAAAGAAACAAATATGTAGTTGGAGGCGAGGCGAGGTGGGAAGTGGCGAGATCCCGCGCTCCCAGCTCTCGCGGTCTCAGCTTCGCGAGAGCAAGCGGAACGACGCGACGGCCGCGGCCGGGCGAGAGCACACAAGTGAAAGTGCCTAGCCTTGACTTGCAACCTTCAGGGCACCTCCCCTCCTCTTCGTTCCTCCTTTCCACTCTTCCACCTCCTTCTCTTCCACCCCATCCTCCTTCTCATCGCGCTCTCACGTTCCTAACGCTTCGAGGGAACGGGCCCGGCGAAAGATTCGATCTACCGTTGAGCCGAGCTCCCTAATGTTGTTCGGGTCCCTCCTCTGCATCCACTCTCGCAAGTGAGAGGAAAGAGCATCAGAGGAAGGAGGAAAAGAACGAGGGAAAAAAAGGAGCGCCGTCTGGACCGGACGTTCCGCGCGCTTTTGCTCGCTTCGTCCAGGGACTTTCCCGGCCAAAGGCAGCGCGAGGGGCCAGGGAGGAGGTCTTTCTCCACTTCAAGGTGAGATGTTCGTTAAGGATTCCCTCGTGAGAGACCGGAGAGGAGGACCTCGGCTCTCCGCATTTCTCCTTTTCTCTTCCCTTCCGCTTTTTCCTTTTAACGCGACCCATGGCTCCTTACCCATTAGGCAAAATAAGCACGAGCTTAGAAGACGAAGAGTATATCATTTTTATAAATGAAAGAAAGTTTCTCGAATATATACATGTATACATAAAGTGTGAGTACACGAAGATAAATATTCTTTCCACCTCGCCACAAGTTTTGCTTCATTTCAAAGATTAAGATTTCACTTTGTGTTTTATCGCGTTCCCTCTGTATTTTTTTAATCAGATACAGTGCATGTAGAGCCATGAAAATTGTTATATGCTTAACAGCTTTAAAGAAGATCTTAATGCTGCTCTGTGCGAACCTTTGA
Source organism: Tiphia femorata (assembly GCA_944319695.1). Lineage (NCBI taxonomy): Eukaryota > Metazoa > Arthropoda > Insecta > Hymenoptera > Tiphiidae > Tiphia > Tiphia femorata. The sequence goes on along the minus strand of OX090895.1, from coordinate 15,225,262 downwards.
CATCGATGCTTCGAAATCTAGCAAATACTTTCACGGAAGATTGAATTCTTCCGCTTTTGTTTGCGAGACACGGAAATTTGCTTGGAACTGTGAAAGGAGAAATGCATCGGGGGACTATTGTTATCTCCGATCGACCGGTTCGCCAGTGAAATTTACGATTATTCAACCGTTCCTATTACGGTGCAAGTCGAGAGCTATTCTCGGGTCAATCGAATGGAATTGGAGGAGAGGGGAGGGAAAAAGTGCCGAGTCTCGGCGAAAAGATTAGCGGGAGTGAACGGCCGGATCAACGTATCGTTGAAGAGACTAGTCGAGAAATGCGACGAACAAATGCCATGCACGTGTGCCATAGCGTAGGAGGTAGGAGGATCCGCGGGCGGTGCGTTTTATCGTGGCTCATTTTAATGGAATACCCACCTGAGGGGTGTGGGAAGAGGATACTAAAAACATACGTTAATTGTAAAACAACTCGTCGTACAAAGCTTCCCATCCAATTGCTATCAACACATCTGTATCATCTCTTGAAACTCGCCCAGATTTGTCATTCTCGATTTTTAAAATTGATTAAACAATAGAGAATATGTGATATATAAATGATCACTTTCTTTGGAAAACATATTCGTGGAAAAAACAATCAATTCAATACATTCTATAGCTTTACATTTTAAGTAGAAATTTTTGAAATTGCCGTGCGAGACATCCTGCATTGATTATTATTAACTCCGGCCTAAAGAAATTAAAATTAATTTTTCTTCTTACTCCTGATGAATAAATGCCCGGGAGGAATGAACGTGATAAAGTAAGTTAATTATGCAGCGACGCGACCGTGGAAGGATTCAGAGCAATTGTCAACTTCACCCACGTACCCCACTCCCCGTGGTTCTTCATTTCACTGATTAATGGTACGCTTAAAAAGTGAAACACACATAAAATAACTGCGCAGGGTAGGTCACAGGCATAAAAAGATTATTGGCGAAATGAAAAGTACAGTCGACAAATTTTACTCGTGGACAAAAATTTTCGTAGTTATTACGCCTAGTCTTAATTGACAAAGGGAATTAAATAAAATTGTTCTTAATATCCCTCATAAAACAAACGGTAGGGCGAGAAAGTGGACAAATTAGCAGGTAAATCGTTGTGCGAAATGAATGACAGTAATTGCCATCCTCCAACCCACGTCCACCCCTTATCCTTCATGGTTTCTAAGATCAACGACTTCTTTGGATCAATATTGATTTCGTGGAAAGAATTCATACAAATAAAGGGAATCTTCACCCCTTCACCCATAGTTTCATTAATTCGCGCGGACTTTTAATCAAAGTGGGCGTTAAAGGTTTAAGATACCTAACGGACAAATATTGCCCTGGTAAACTCGACGAAACTGCAAATTAGTTAAGAACATTCGCTAATACGGAATTACGCATTTAACCAAGGATTTAGAGCAATAGTCATCGCCCACGCACCATCCCCCATCACTCTAACCCTTCCATTGGTCGATTTTCACCGCGGGTATCCACTCGATTTGCATTTGAATTCGCGTCTCTAATTCTCTCCTCTCTAGCCATGGAACGTCCGTCCGGTGGAACGAACCAGTTGGTCGGACGAATTCTCTCTCAATGTCGCTATAGACTGTCGTTCCTGTCGTTCGCATCGAAAACCGCAACTACCCACCACCGCACCCGGACGGTGCCGTATCTGCTGAAACTATCGATTCACGATAGACACTCGGAGAAACATTTCGACGTGTCTGGGGAGTTCTCGCGAGGCCCCCGTAGGTGGAGACATCCCTGGACTGGCGGCCAGCTTACGTAACAGAGACGCTTATAGTTAGCCGTGGTGTGGCCGTCGCGTCGTCGCGAGTTACTTTCCCTTCCTTTACGACCGCCTTGTAAAGAGTAAGTAAGTAACCGTGTAAGTCGCCCAGGTTTCGATGTCTTTCTATCCGTCTCGGCGCTACGCCCAGTGGAGTTTAAGAGCGCGTGAAAAAGCTCAGGAAAACCTCTCATGATGTTAAACAAAAATATTACCTACTTCACAACAGCAGGAGTAGGTAGCTTCCCGCATGCAACCTGATGTTTATTGTTTTTCAATTTTAGTAACACGTAAAGTTGGCGAGAGCGGCCCATTCACAACAAATCCCGACCATCGTAATCTTGTTCAAACCGTTCGTTTAATTATTTTTACACGCGTGCATGCCTTCACCTTCCATCAAGATTACAGTATTACACTAGGACATCGTATAATGGGATATATTTATAACGCGAGAAGAAAATTATGCTACTGCTCCCTACTAAAAAATTAATTAAAGCACCCATTTGTGACGTAAGAAGAACTCTTTATGGAAGCAAGTCATTTTAACAAGTACATCTTTACTTCAAAGTAATCTGTACGCATAGCGAAAAATTATTGTTTGAATATTATTCTCTGTCACATAAAGAAAAAACGTTTCTTGATTTGTAACTTTGGCGCTCTGAGTTTCGTATAAAATGAAAATCTATAGAATGCAGATTATGTCCCTGGCTGTATAAAGGACTCTACTACATTTATAAATCAACTTACAAATTTCAATAATCTTTGCGTGTTCGTCCGACCAAAGTTAAAAGAAGAAAAGTAATAGTAACATCTATAAATAAAAACAGATAAATTTTACACAAATCGTGGGGTCTTTTAGTGGCTGGCTCCCCGTTCTCGAGGGAGAGTACTTTTGTATCTCGAGGGCGAGGACCTCCGAAAATTTCTGCTTCCTTCCACCCTCGAAGGAACTCCCACGGCGAGACCGTTTTACCTCGCTTTACGTGAATTTAAGTCCTATTTAATTCGTCACGTACGAGGAGCTTTCCGAGGTGGACCCTGGAGGTGAATCCCAGTGGGACGAGACTTTTGCCAAGGTGAGCAGAAATTACTCGAGTAATCCCTGGAGCCACTAGAGAGTAGAAAGGAAATTTCCGCGACTTCGTTTTCTTCGCGGCTACTTTCTTCCGATCCTGGTTTAATTTAATATGCGCGACTGACCAAGCGCGACAAGGAAAATTTCACGCTCGTTTGTGAGATTCCCTGGGAGATCTCAATAAGAACTGTGGGTATGTGAAAACTGCCGCTTTAATGTCGTTTCAGAGAAAATTGGAGAGCAATTGCAAAGTCAGTTTTCAGTCAATTAACTAGTTAACTGTGTTTGACGAGTGTTCTTATCGTCGTGCGCAAAAAATTACTCCGCGCTACTTAACAACGAAAGTTCATCAATGTATATTCCGTAGAGGACATTTACAATTAATGCGAGGTAACATCTCAAACCTCTGATCAATCGTTCTATTTGTTTAATCTCCTTTTCGTGTTTTTTTTTTATTTTTCGAAAGAAAGATCGCTTCTCAACCAAAAACAAACCGCTTCATTTTCGTTCGCTTAAATTCTGCATTTGCTGCACACACCCTGCGGTCAACGAGTGCACTTCCAGTTACTTCTATTACTCATTATCAGTCAGCAGGTTAGAGAGCGAGATCGAAGCTGGGAAGGACGCGCCGCAAAGGTCACGCGATTTTCCAGGCGATTGAATTTCTTCGGGCGTACTTGGAAAATTCAATTTTGTCATGCTCCTATTTCCTTGATATTCTCACGTTAAAGCGGAGCTTAATGGACGCGTGTGGGGGCGTGCACGCGTCGTAACTTTACGTCCTCTCTTGTCCACGCCAACGTCCCCAATGACCTGGCTCCTCCTTTCACCTAACTCGGTGTCACCTTCCTCTTCTCCGTATCGTAAATTCGAGACATTGCAGCGTTGGTACGGGAGATAGCACGCGGTCGACGAAAATTATTACTCGGAGAATGTTAACCTTTAACACCGGTATGTCGCCTTTCGGCTAATTGTAAGCGGCCGAAGCACGTTGTCCTCACTTGTCGTACCTTATCGATAAGCCTCTACGTGCGCTCTCGACAAATACCTTCTCGTAAATTATTCTCGCCGAATGTCTTTTTGCGAAAATAGATATTTTAAGGCATGGTGAGAGCACTGAACCGTAAATACCTGTTTCGTAATTATATATATAAATTATTTCATTGAATGAATATACAATTCATTCGCTTATTTCGTTAGATTCCCTACCGTGTGTTTTAATTTTACATTGATAGTTGTACACTATGATAGTCCTACACTATCCATAGTGCCTGCGTTTAGAGCTTGTTCGTGTCACGTTAAATATCTAGAGTAGTGTAATTTAATAAAAGAGAACTTAATCATTGGCATCCACTAATGCGTATAGTTATAATCGAAATGCAAGCATTTCGTAGTTAATGCTTAATGAATTACTTGTGATCTTTGATTGCAACGACTTTAATTAGTCAAACTTTAATTAGAAAAGTAAGCAAACTTCTTATAATCGAAGGGTATTATTACTTGAATAATTTAAAGTGTAATTATCAGTAATGGTGATTCATAAGCCGATTTTACATCAATGTAAATATTAATCAGATTGCTTTGATTCCATGTAACTGCAATACGTCACCACTAAATTGTTACTAATAAATTTACAAAATAAATGATTACAGATCGATTGCCATTATCATCGTTATTGTTACTATTTTGACAAAACTATATGATTTCAGCTTTAAAAACTTATGTATGTATTAATCATGATAAAAATTCTACCTCCGACAGCTTGGAAAGCTTAGAAAATACGCGTAACTGTTAACTTTATACGAATAATACTTCTCTGTCGTTTCTGAATAACGATGAAAAAAGATTTAACGATTACCCAGAGGATGATGGAGCACCCACGCATAAGATTCGCGTATAGCAGAAAAGGTCAAAGTACGAGGAAAGTTCGCGCGCGTTACGCGTTGGCTGATTTTTTACAGCCACTCTCTCAACCTCCTGCTTCCTACACTCACTTTTTCTCTCTTTCTCCTATTTACGTAAATTGGAATCTAATATAATGGGAGTACCTCGATGGTGCACCGCAATGTAACGTCGCATCTTGTGAATTTCTGGCCGCGTGACTGCTCCTCACTTCTTTCTCATTCCCCTTTAATGGACGTTCCACGTCGGGGCGCGTACTATTTTGTCGTTTCTTGTAAATTGAAATCTCGTGTCGGCTCGTGGGCACGTAGAGCGCCCTTTAGTCCTTTGAAAAAGGACTTTAGTGCGGTCCTCGCCAATGGCATTTTTTCGTACCTTACAAGATCCTTCGACGTATCCTTTCGGATAAAGTCTGGAGAATAATTTATTCTTTGGCGAGAGAATACTTTGAACGAGAAAACTTCTAACTCGATTCTCGCATTTTAGTCACGGCCTGTGTTTGCACGGTCGATGAGGAGTAGGTACGTCGATTTATCTCGAGAAAACATTCGCCGGTTAATGGTTAATCCTCTCGCCAATGGGAAATTACCGCGTGAGAAGCTCGCGGGTTCGCGTGCGCGCGCACCCGTCGCGCGCGTTACGAAATCGTTCCTTTCCGCCAGAGGTAAAACGCAACGCTTCCAGATGTAATTAGGTTCAAACTCGTATATAACAGCCTTGTACGTTCAAACCTATCGTCGCATAATATCTCCAGGACGTAATCGCCCTTACCCCATGAGGCAATATTATCAAGAATCAGTGATGTCGCGTACCACGATTTTCTTCCACGACTTGAGGATGCACTTAAATTACGCGCCGTCGGTTGTCAAGTGTGTTAAGTACCACGAAATGGGGTCGATCGAAGATTATCTAAACATTAAACTTCACAATAAGCTTAACATTTAATTGCACAAAAACCATGGTTTAACAATCGCATTGGCAGGCAGAGTAGGGCAAAGCGTAATCCGTCATTTTTACCAGTTTTCGTAGGTTTAGTGTCAATCGTATTTTTATGATTCCAGTTACTATGATTAGATTCAATAATCGATTCATGAACCCAAACAATTAACTGCTATCTGACTCTGACGATGGGCCTCGTAAAAGGAATTTTCCGTTACTCGATATCGATTGTGATAAAGTTTTTTGCGACATGTTGAATCAAAGTGTTGTGTCGTTACATTGGCTCTCGCACCAAACGATACCGTGACACGTGAAAGAAAAGGAAAATAATCTCGCAACTATGTCTGACGTGTCCCATTAAGGAGACGTAAAACTGTACGAGTTTTCAATTTTCTACCACATTCCTTCCCTCGCTGCATTTGCATTCGCGACCTGCGCAACAACGTACTCTACTTGGACTGAATACCGGAATGCAAAGCGATACGATTAAAAGCCACGAGGGAAGGAGGTGACGGGCCCCACCTTCTGGTGCGCGCTCCTTCCGTGGCTCGTGTAAATAAATAAATAAATGCCGAGTGTTACATCCGCGCCTACGAAACGGCCCTCGGGAGAAGGCGATGTTGCCTCACCTAATGCACGCTCCTTCCGTATAAAGTGCAACGTTCGCCGACAAAAGTGAGACTACGTGAGGCCCGCAACTATGCAACTGTGGACAGCGCAACGTGAAACGTGCACCAACGAACGTGCTCCGTGATCTGCGCAACCGCGCTCGGGAGGAAGTCTTGGTAACACGAGTTCCTTTGCCTTCGAAAACCCATGAAATTCGAATTGTTTTTGGAACTTGATAATTGAGATAAAATGCGAGCAAAATTTGATAAAATGTGACAATGATTGAAGTTTTGTGAACGATGTAAAATCTAGGAATTAAAATGGTAAATGATTATTTAATTATCGGAAGTTATTGGCGTACCTACCAATAAGAGCGGCAATCGGGACAATTATATTTAACACTAGGTTTACGGGACTTTTTTTATAAACGCAATTTCCCATTTAAATCCATCAAATTGACGGGTTTTCGTAAACCTAGTGTTAAAGATCATGACTAATTTCACGATATTGTTAATCATCGAATCATTCCGATTATGATTGTTGATTAGTCTGAATATCAATAATAACGTTCACTTCTATTAAATAACAGAATAAATACACATAACTCTCGTAGAATATGAATCGATGATCGTATGACTAGGAAATGGCCAATGTACGATTGCAATTTCCAAAAGTTATTGATGATTGCAATAATCCACTGCAGAAAGTATTACAAAATAAGCAATTAGAGCACAACTCCGTATGGGCTCATTCTTAATTGGAAGCATTTGTGCCATACCGCAAATATTACAAAGAGACAGGATAAAATTGGGAAACTGTTAAACGAAAACCAAATGCTAATTGTAAATATAGCACAAAAATAATATATAGTTACTTTGGGATGGTGTTATACTGGGTTAGTAAGCTTTTGCTAGTAATAGAACCCCACTCATATTAAACTTTCCGAACATTCAAAAAAAAAAGATAGCAGGCTTTGAAAATGGTCTACTCGTAGCCACTTGTCTGTTTAGCAACAAGCACGGCTGTGCCTGACGGTCCTGTAACACATTCTACCTAACAATGTAATCCTATTTATAATTTACCAATTTAAAAAGCTACAATCGTCGATGTTACTCGAGTCGGAATAACACTTGGATAATTAATCGTAAAAAGAAAAAAAAGCGACTGGAAATCTCTTTTCCCTGGCTCGTGGTTTTTCTCCGAGTTCTTTCGTCACCGTTATCCACATTAGGTCGAGTGCGCATAACCGTCCACTGGTTCCCCTAAGGAAAGTAAAATGTGTCGTAATGGAGTTCTCGCCGCATAATGCAACGGAACTTCCGGATAGGAACGACCGGAAAGGAACCGACTTCGCGAGGAAATGACGTTCGATAATCGGTGAAACGAGACTTTTCGTTTCGCACACTTCACGCGTCCATTCTTCCTCAATTTCTTTCTTCCTTAACTCCATGTAAACCTTTTCGCCAAACTACCTTCAGCCGAGACCACTTAACGCGGTTTTGCCCACCGTGAATCGAACAACTTTAAAAACTCTCGATGTTGCAAAAAGCGCTAGAAGGAAGAAGGAACACGTTTGCCCATCCAATGTGCAAACCGGCGCCGAGGAATAAATATATTTTCCAGGAAGCTTACGTACGATACCGGTACCGCGCGCAACAGCGGCGCCATTTCTAAAATAATATCTGCAATAAAACTGCGAGGCGACCGTGCGCGCACGGTAGAAAGTAAAGTCTCTTACGTAAAAGGCAGTACGCGACGTCGATCGGCCATGCGACGTATTCCAGCCGCTTCCGAGTCCCACCATTAAGTGCAGAAATCAATTTTAATTTGGGCTCTCCGTCGCCACGTGTATCTCGCAATTTTGTGAACTCCGCCGACGAATTTCGAACCTGCCAGCTCACGAGACTGGGATGCAGCGCCCCCACAGTAACGCGTGAATGATCTTCAATCCAGTGGAGATGCGAGGAGAGAAGAAAAAAAAACGTTCATGCACTGCCGATAGAAAGTTCGAAGCAGCTCACTTCATTTTTCAAACGAGCTTAAAAAATTGATTATAAAGTGTCATAACGTATACTCGTCGACATTTTCACATTTCCACGAAAGCTTTTATTCGTTTTTTCTGTTACCTTTTATAAAATTTCATATATATCAATAATTTCCGGAATACAAAGATGCACGTATATTTATCCTTTTTAGACGTATTCGCATGCATTTATAGTCAACCTGATATTAAATTCATAATCAGAAGCAGTTTATACCCTTTAATTTATTCGATATTATAAAGACAGATGATGTGGAATTATAGAATTTTCTGGGCCAAGCAAAGTTGCGCCGTAGATGTACTTTAGTACCCTATGTCGTCATCCTTTCCACATCACACCTTTAATGTTATTTAAAATATTATTCATTAAATAATATTGATTTACAAACTCCAACTAAATACGTATCAGTGATTTTTGAAATTTATTGCACAATATGAATATCTAGGAGATATTTACCTCATTAATTGGTAGTATTAAAAACTGCAGGATTTGAAACTTAATCATTTTCACCGTTGAAAAGAGCGGAAAGTTTACTGTGGGAAACGCGCAGAATGTCAAACATGTGACCAGGTCTGTATAATATTTATGTAAGTAGTCCTAAGATCGACGTAATAGTCTCTTGGCATATGAAATTCGTTGCACTTACGCTACAAATACATTTTCAATTGACTTGAAATTTATGCAATGTAGATTATGCAAGTTTCTTTTCGTCAGGTCAACGTGTATACTAATTTTCGACTGTCACCGTATACATTTGTGTGCTTATTTTTATAAAGACTTTGTAACATGTCTCCAACTTTCTGTCGTTAGTGTACGTGAATACGTACGAGATGTACGTAAAAGTAGGAAGGGGAGAGAACGAATGAAAAGGAGAGGTAAGCACGCGAGTGAGGAGGAGAGAAAGAGAGCGCGAGATGGCAAACTGCTCGCTGAGCTACTTTCATATTTTCACCGGAGCGACACGAGAGAAAGTTCTCGGGATGCGTGAAACCTGGCGAACGGCTCAGACCCATTGTCTCGCGAAGATGCGTGTAATAATTGCGGGGGTGGCTCGTAGGTCGCTCGGTTGCCTTCCCGTTACGACCAACAAGAACCTCAAGACACGTTCAATGATAATTGAGATTGTGTAACGAGAATACCCTCTTTTCTCTTTTCGTTCTCTCTCTCTCTGTTTCTCCCACTAATAATGAATAATTATTATCGTTATTATCGTTCGTCGTGAATATTACGAATTGACATATTCACGTGTAGACTACATGGCATAGCTGTAGCAGTTACAGTTCATTGACATAACCATTCAGACAGCAATAAACGATAATAATGTATGCTGGAAAGCTTTGGGCACAGTCCAACTCTTATGAAATTAACAAAATTCAAATTCGAAAAAATGTTAAAAGTACTATAGTTTGTTTATTGCATACATCGACCGCATCCGACGTAAATGGGAAAATCAATTCTTTCCAATTTCTCGATTTCGACCATTTTCACATTGATCACAAATATGTATAACAAAAATCGTTCGAATAGTTTATTAGGTACTCATTTTTTTATGCACGCCAATAAAAAGACGAGTTCTCGGAATTTTACTGAACCTTGAAATTAGATGCGCCGCAATGCTAATTTGCGAACGTTAGTGACGAGTGTTCGATAGTACGAAAGATGGGTAGCCGTGGGAAAGTGAAGTGGATTGTGAATTATCGGCAACGATCTTGCGACTTAAGATCCTCGATCGAGACAGCTAACCGTCGATAAAGTGGCGTCGCGACGGCGTGTGTCGAAAGTAGGCCAACGGCGTCCATTTTCGATTCCACTTTGAACGGAAGGAAAAAGAAAAAGCGAAAGAGGGAAAGGAAAAGAAAGTTTAACGCCATTAAAGTAATTTTTGTTAAAAATGTAATCCGGCGTTTGTAAAATCTCTATCGCAATTTCGTGTCAGTTAAGAACATAATCTGTCAATATTAAGATTCTCCGTGAAAATGTTCTGCCTGTTTATCCTATCCAGTTATAAAGCGATTTCAAAAATCCCCGTGAAAAATGTTCGTCCGTTAAAAATGTAATTTGACATACGGTATGCTTCGTCAAAATTTTTTCCTATTTATAAACGTAATTCGCGTCTCTCGAAATCGCCTATCAAAGTTTCCTACCGGTAAAAATTCCATCCATTGGCAATCTATATTTATTTTGTAATCTTTTAGTAGGCATCGCGTATTATTCGACACGTACAACAAAGGAGGAGCAAATTGTCCAACGTATTCGTTCATTCGTTCGCGCTCCCGCCGATACGAAAGCAAAACGAACATAAAAATAATTTCTCTGGTTTCACGCGACTCCCGGGAGGTCCCGTGACATTGGATTTAACGCGGAAACTTCCGAAGGAAAGGTAAGCCGCGATAAAAACGTATTCGAGCACCAAGGGAGCGAAGCGAGTTACCTCGAAATTAAATTAACCGAAGAAAAGAAATGTGAGTTAAAAAGCCGAGTAACTGAGAATGTAGAGTAAGGCGAAAAAGGGACAACACGACGGACGCGGAATGAGAAAGAGGAAAGAGAGTCTGGGGAGGAGTCCGAGCGAAACGAAGAAGAAGAAGAAGAAGAAGAGAGATAGAGAGAGAGAGAGAGAGAAATAAAATGCACCTGGACGGCGAACTCACCATAGGCGCTCAAGAGGAGCAGAAGAAGCTGGGCGGCGAGCTGGGACGGTACCATTACTGTATCGATGTAGATAAGGTCCTGTCGAACTGTAACTGAGCTTGAAACTTTACTCGAATCACGGGTCCAGCGTAGAAATCATCCAAATGGCGAAGGCAAGGCCTCCGATTGTAAACGTTTGAAACGTGCGATGACGATTGACGAGTTCCTGCCGTCAGAGAGTCGAAGAAGCTCGGGCTGATGAGTTTTCGTGTCGAGACTGGTCACTGGGAGAGGCGTTTGGCTTCGTGTCTTATATGAGCTCCCCACTCTTCGCCTGGGTCCGATCTCTGTGCGGCATAGGGAAGGCCTACCTGGAGAACACACCTGGTTTTCTTCTATCGAGGACTCTCCGTCGACGCGACGCTCGCTATCCTTCGGCAGAGGTTCGCTCAAGAAGAAGAAGAAGAAAAGGGAGAAGGAGGAGGATGAGGAGGAGAAGAAACGAGGAAGATTATTTGAGGACCGGGTTTAGTTATCTTTGGGGCCCATTTGAGACCCTCTATACAATATCGGGCTCCTCGTTCGCGCATTCTCGAAACTGTTCTCAACTGTTGATTCAACATACAATTTGTACGTTTCTCAGGAATCTAGGTAGCCCCTAGAACAACGGTTCTTAACCGGTGCTCTGTGGAACAGCAGCGCGAACTTCTTACAGATTATCCGTTTAAACAGGCATACACTCTTCGGAATTTTCACAGTTTCATCAGAAGTTTAAATTGTTTCTTACAGTTACCCATTTTTAATTGCTAGCGATTGAAACGGTTCCGTGTAACTGTTACGGATTTGTTAATTTAAATTGTTGGACTATGATCGTGCCTTTGTAAAATAAATGAAGCACCAGTTTAAATGGAACTACGGAACATTCACGTATCCGTTTATTAAAATTTCATATTTCTCAATAACTTTTAACGTCTGAAGGCAGATCTTTATTAGAGATATTCTGGAGTATTTGCAATAAGCTCATCTTACGTCTACAATCAGAAACTGTTGGAACTATGAAAAATTGCAATCACAGTTTTGTTTCGGCAGATTTATGACCTTGTAGATTATTGTTATTGCGTAAAATCTCGTTATAGTCAATAAGTGTTCCATTACCTTGTAAAGACTGAAAAGTAGTTTCCTAACGTGATGCAAGAAGCAAGAATATCTGGTTTTTTGTTTAAACTGCAACCCACGCTTTTCCAGAATGAGAAGTCTTTCGCGACAGGACAAGATAAATCTCGTTCATGGGTCGGAATTTGCTTGATAAGGAAAGATCAACTGGTCGACGGTTAGACCAGAAGTTTTATCTGTACTTATTTTTTGGGGAATTTTACGCTCTCATTATATCATGGTTCCCGCACAAGGTAAAGCAGGCAGAGTGTCCGTCCTTAACAAATTTGCATTTTTTGCAAATATTTGTATTTTGAGATTCATTGTCAGTTTTTTCAAGAAATAGTTGCTGAATACGTACCGGCATAGCAAGAGGGATAAGAAAGGGGAGTGTGAGCGTAGTAAATGAGAGTATTTTTAACTTTTTGAACAGTTTATCGTCCTCAAAAGCCTGAAATTTTTTACAATGTAACTTCATATAATATGTAATAGTTTTTGTCGCACTTAATATTAATAATTATTATTAATTAAGTAGGGATAAAGGTGTTCTGTTTGTACGTGTGAATGCTCCAAAACTATACCGGAAAGTGGGTTCTGTTTATCCCGAAGATATTGATTTACAGGGCGTCCGTTGGGTGTGAATTAGCAATGGTACTCTTCTTTAAAAGAAGAGCTTTAACTATTCGTTGAATTGGAGTATCATTCGCCCCAGATTCTCTACCTTGCATTACAGCTTTCGCGCTTACCTTAGACTTGTTAGTCGATCATATGTCTTCGGTTTCATTTTGGTCAGTTTGTGCTAAGTCATTTTTTTAATAAAGTTTTTAATTAATTAGATAAGTCAATCCTGTTATTATAATGTACAAATTATACGTTAACCCATTCTTTATAACAGTCTTTGGATTTCCCCATAAACTTAACTTTAGCCTATTCGCAAATGTAAAACGAAACTTTTCGTTTATTGATAGTTATAGAATGTTTCAACTATGAAGCATTCGCCAACTTTCGATTCCTACGAGCATGCATACTCTTTGATTGTGCACATTCTTTGTCTGCTTTGCGCAGAGTACGTGTGCAGGATCGAATAGGATGTTGCACAATTTCGAAGTCTTTATCCGGCGAATAAAGAGACCACCACCGTGCGAATAACTGTGAATAGAGTCTAATTATTTCGCTTAGCTGCGGGAGTGCTGTGGTTCGCGTGTCTCTCACCGATAAAAGAACCAGCTCTCTTGGATCCTATTCAAACGCTTTTATCGCTAAAACTCGTTATAATTAATTAGATCTCTCTTTTCGCTCGTGCCTCTTAGCGAACGAATGTATTCGCACTTTTTCTAAATCCTTTCCAACTTGAGATGCGCGCATTCCTTTTGGCTACGACCAGGACCCAATTGAAGCTTTCAGAGATTCTTAACCATTAACAGATGGTGATAACTCCATCCACCGTGCATGACATTAAAATTATCGCCATTTATTTGTCGATGTAACAAGATGTTTTACCTTTTGAATGTAAAATATAACATAATGTCAGTGAAATAGTCATTACGCTGGTTGATAAACTAAAAAAGTAAAGAAAAATAGCTTATTGTCAGATAAGTTGATAAATTTAAGAACTATTCTTACGCATCGAGATTCTAAAGGAATGCAAGTCCGACAAGAACTTAAAATGCTGATTTTATCAGTCCCCAAGAAGCTGATACGAGTAAAGAGGCGCCAACACTTCATTGAGCCTTCAAATATAGCTGATTGAGGTATTGTAAATAATAATGAAGCATAGAATAAGGCTTTATTTTTCGATATGAAACAAAGCTTATAGAAAGGAGGATAATAATATTTATTTTTGTATGCTTGAGTAAAGATATTCAGATGTATTTTATCAAGCTCCCCTTCTCGATGCTCTAAAGATTGTGTTTGTACACGAGTTTGTACATTATACAAAAATAGATATTATTAAAATGCAATGTTAATAAATACAAAAATCATGTTACTTGGTTAGATGTTATTTGCCTTACTTATACGATAGTTTATTTGAATATGAAAACGATGTTTCTCGCAATTTAATTAATTGTCTAAATGTAAATACCTATTGTACGTTATACATATACTTTTATTTTAGCTTTAATTTTAAATGTCAATACACTTTTTCCACGTTATTTCTAAAATGAGAGTAACAGCTTAGTTTAAATATTCTATTATTTGAAATTGCTTTTTTTCATTTTATTCCATATAAAATGTGTCCAAGCCTAACTATGCCTGTTCTACCTAATTACTAATTCAGCCATAGCTACGACTTTATTAACTTTCGTTTGAAATTCCAAGATCATTGTAAGAGAATTGGTTAGAAGTTCTGGGGCGTCTGGCACGGCAAAAGGTACGACACCGCGCTCTCGTGTCTCTACCCTCCTACCATTTAGAATGTATACGAGAATGCAGATTCACCGGTTTCGTGGAACTCAGCGGCCTACAATGAAGGAAACGTGTTCTCGATGACATGCATCTCGATGTACCCGATGCACGGTAAACAAAATCTCCATAATTTACATTCAATTTTTTCACAATATCGAAGAGGTTCTGATTATAGGTACATTATCGCTTTGCTTATAAAGGCACCTAAATACTTCTAAAAAATATAAATATCCGGAGCCCAGAGCCAGATTGTATTAAGTCAATAAAGTGTTAAAAATGACATTTTACACGTTTGCCGCTGCTAATTTTTTACGTTTTACTATGATAAAAATAATTGCATTCCAATTATTTACTTTTTAAAATAATTATGTGAAAATGATATTAATTCTGGCATAATTACAACAGAGTATATAAATACAATGATATGATGTTTCCGTACAAGGCTTCGGGACTTCAATTCGTTGTCCTGACTTAATACAATCTGGCTCTACATTTGAGACGTACGATTTCTGATTCCAAAAATTATTAGCAAAGATAAAGTCATAACAGGAGGATATGCAACATCCCATAATTCAACTTAAGTAATGTGAAGTAGTTACTTGTAATTACTTTACAAAAAGACAACGATTAGAAATGCAAAGGAAGAAAACAATTTAAATTGCGGAATTAGTAATATCCGCAATATTCCAATCGTCAACCTTAAAGAACAAAAATTACAGAAATTCTGACGATTCCATTCAGTTTCCAATACTTTCAAGTAAAATTATTTTATCCTTTCGTAGACATAAAACTTTCGACGAATCGAAGCGAAGGTCCTTTATGCTCGCTCGTGTAAATGCTTAGTAAGCGTCTAAACATTTCTAATGACTTTCTTCATTGGCCTTCACTTTTCACTGCCACTTCCACTTTTCCGTGCTCCGACACGGTGCACTCGTTCCCCTCGAATCTCTTCTCGGAACTCGTAACGCTCGCTGGCATGGCAATTCTGCAGGAAATGCATTGGTTACGCTTACGGTACATGGTCAATCTTTACACTCTTCGTCCTTCCACCATTTTTCTCCTCTCACCGATCGATCGATTTTCAACGCGAACCAAAAAAAAGTTCATTAATCCACACTGACGCGCGACGCTTCGACAATTGAAAATCAAGTTCGCCATTATGCGTTATGAATTCAGGCATACATTCTATTACGGCGGACTATAATTTAATGAAAGTTTAATCGGGACTCATATTAGATCACGACTTTCACTTTAATACGAAAAATGAATGCTGCTTCAAGAAACTTTTATTCCCTTTCTCCCCACCCTCTGTGTCCCTGTTATTTTTAATTCACTTGTCACCGTAACTTGAAATCGCACGTAATGTGCGAACTTTTATTGGAACCGGGCGCAGAACCGGCTTTGAAAGACGACCTTGTGGCAAGAGACGAAATTGCTAAACGGTCTTCCGCGAATGTCACACCGTACCACGCGCGTGTCGCAAAATTTAATTTAATTAATTTAATTTACAACGGACGGCACCTCAACTTATTCTACCATATCTTGAATGTAGATTCGGCATACAATCATCATCATATATTCAACAATTCAATCAATGTTAATCCTTAATTCTCATGTCTGTATTGCTTTTACCAAGTTACCTTTCTTTATTGTGAGACTAGCAATTGCTGTACGATTTCTGTTTGCACCAGAGAAGAATAAATGCCTGTTATTCAATTTTTGCCATGTAAAAATGTACGAGCGGCTAAAATCCATACAAGGCTTTCAGCACAGACATGGTACGGATAATATTCTACGAATAATTAGTTACTTTTTTAAAGTTACATTGTTGAAACCGCCAATTTACCACGATTTAAGATTTAAAAGCACAGGTGTATGCCTACCTCGCTTCACGGCATAGACCAGTTTCTTCCGAAGTTATAAATAATTCTTATATAAGGACATCGTCCTCACAAATACTTACTCTATAACGATTCTATTATAATTCTAATCAATTTCATAATTACACGTAGGCTCACAGGAAACGATAAATCGCATTTATGCTAATGCGATGGTCTTTGTTGCTCCTCCTTTTATGGAATATTTTACCAGAAACAGGTAATACTAGTATTAGACACGTTCTTACTCAGGGTTTCTTCTTCCAATAATTTTTATTTAACTGTGCCAGTGACTTACTGTTGGCGTATTGTATTCTCTTCTACTGTTTGTCAGTAGATTCTTATTTTTTGTTTAGATAAATAACCAAATAAGTAACATCGCTTTTTGTCCCCTCCGAGAGCGAGGGTAACAAGAAGTGTAAGAGAAAAATTATCTTCCCACCCCTTTCTCTCCCTGCTCTCTTATCACCGTGTACATTTCATCGCGGATGAAACCATCTCGAGGCGCGAGGCCTTCACGGTTTCTTTGCTGCGACGTCACGCGATCGAGCCGAAGTGAAAATAAAGGTGAAACACACTCTCGACGCGACAAGATGCGCTGCTTCTCCTCTTCTCCCGTTCTTTTTCTTTTTTCTCCTATCCCTTCCTCACCTGTTCGCACGGCACGCGTCGCGTAATTGCCGGCCTCGTGAAAACTCGAGTCAGCTGGAAATCGAAACCGAAACGCCATGCGACGCTCGAGAACATGAGAGCGAGAGCTCTCGAATGCTTTCGTGAATTTTCACGGCTATGCGCGACATGAAATTAATTCACGAAAGGGGACACTCGGGATACGCGCGATCTTCATGCTTGCTAGAGTGTAAATTAAATTCTGTCTCGCGTTTTAGCAGCCGGCGCCGCTCAGAAGCCTCTACTTTAATAAGATTACACTTGGAGCACGTCCTTAAAGCATAATTACTTCGTTTTAGCGTTTTGCGCTATAATCAATTTCTGTGATACATAATACCAGCCAATATAAGAACATTTCTGTGACCGTTGGCGAAAGTCAAACAATGTTCTTTATCAAAGAAAATATCTAGAACTTATAATGATCCAAATTTCAATTATTTTTTATTAACTTGACATTCGTTAGCATTTGTTATTTCAAATTAGGCATCAAATAAGATTCGCCCTTGGGATAGTAGTACAAAAGTCAACCAAATTTATTTGACTTTTGTACTACTAAACTTCCGTTTACTCAGAGAGTGATCATGATTAGAATTGTCTTTAAATAATATCTCCGGAGTAGAAAGTGTTAATAAGTACAACACTATAGCCGACGCACCTTCCTCGTAAGCATTTATACTTTTGCAAGATTATAGATTTATATGTTATCCCAAAAAAGATTTCTATAGAACGCGTTAACACTGGGTATCGAAAGAAATATTAGTATTCTTACTCTTCTGTATAAGATAACTAATAATCCCGTTAAACTTTCAGGAACTAGACTTAATGGATATTAATTTTAATATACAATGTCTAACATTTCATTATTAGAACTGTCTAGATATAACACTGATAAATCTGCACTCGCTGCTGCAATCTTGTAAATAACGAATTCAGAGATCTTAAATTCTCTCAAGGTTCCCTTGCACCGGCTCAGGAATTCTCTGCGAAGAATTACTCGATATTCCAATGGTATACTATCCTTGTGTTACTAGGTAATAAAATAACTAGGGACTATCGCAATATTCGCAAAAATTCAATTAAACGGGTAAATAAATGAATAATTAATTTCAATTTAGTCAAGCATAATTTACCACGAAGGAGATCGATTGACGAGAGGCGTCGGGTGAATTTACGAGCTCTTGTGCCGGATGGTCTAATCGATTTCCCCCCGGCTAAATCGATCTCTCAATATGGAAACTGCCGGAAGGAATATGACGGCGCGTCACGTCGCGGATACATTACACCTCGTGGGATTAACTTTCGTCGTTGGCCATTATGTATATCCTCGTTGGGAGATACTTTCTACTCTGACGAATGAACGAACGGCCGATTCATCGTCGATAGGTTTGCCTTCGAGGAGAATACCTCCGTGCATTTTCCACGGTTGTGCAATTTAGTCGCGAGTTTAAAAGAGCTCCTTAACATTATTATACTAGAGTACGTACTTTGCCCCGACGACTGTGTACTCGTCGAGGTTCTTGGCAAGCTCTTCCGTTCCTTTCACTCGCTTCCGCTCGATTAGCTGTAATTTTGCAAAACCTAGATTGAACGGCGAGCCATCCAGGCGTTTGGTTTCCTGGTGATGGTGACGCTAGTCACGAGAATGGAGAGAATCCGAAAAATTTCTCCGAACGCGACGCATGGGACTACTGTCGATGCCAACGTGCCTCGAACATTCTATGGATTAGTCATAACAGATTATCGGTCATTGGAATCCATAGCATGAATAGTGGAATGAGTGTGAGAGACGGTAAAGAGGTGTTCTTCGACCTTTTTCTGCAACGCTGTGATTCGAAGAAATCAATTCTTTTTAAAATATATTATCTTCTCATTCTTTCTTTGTATAGAATCGATACAAATTTGTTGTGGAATATTCAAATGTTGCTAAAACCGATTGCTTAAACACCACAATACCTCAACATAATAAGTTTAGTTACGACATATAACATAGTTTACAATTAATAAAGAGCTTACATTACTGATCTTTACTAGTGTTTATAGTAAAGCCCTTTTATTCACCGCCTAAAAGCGGTCCATAGTCTAACTCATAGTGCGCTCAGATTTTGTCGATGTGTTGCTTGACTGTTACCTTTCAGTCGCTTCGAATAAGCACAACTTACACTTAATAACGATAAAAAGGCAAAGGGACGACAAAATGAGCGTGCTGTCAATTAACCGCGACATCGTGTATCAACGAAAATCTAAGACACCCAGTATGCATAGGTTTTTGCCGAAAACATAGCAACTGTGAATCGCGACCGAGTGCATGCGAGAAACTGAAAAAGATAGTGAAATGGAGATAAACGAGTTGCTGGGGTGAGGATGTGAAAGGGAGGAGGGACAAGAACGGATCGTTGCCCGATGAGAGATTATGATCGCGATGCTCGGTGAGAATGGTCACAAGAGGAAACGAGACACATAAGAATGAAACAATGGCGCCCCGTTACGAAAGTTTCGCGCGCCTAGTAGCGCTCGAAGACGTGGACCCGCCTAATGCCCATCCGTGATCCCACCCTCGATTTCCAAATCCAGGTGTTAATCGTAAAACTTAGCCGTTCGTAATGGCGCATGAATGCGTGCGCATGCTGAGAAAATCGCTCTCAGATTCTTGGGAAAATTTGCGACGAGACTGATGAATAGAAAATTATGATGTGGTCCCGACCAGAAATGATGTAATTTCGTATAAACCGAAGGGAAGAGAGAGGCACATTGATACATTTCAATGTTTCCCAGACTACGTGATGGAATTACCTCCCGACTTTTGTCAACAGATGGAGCAAAAATGGCGAATTTTACTACGTTGTTTCATTTAGATGGAATTATTGTATCCCAAGTTGTTAAAATATTTGCTATTGTACCTAAGTTAGGTAAATTTGGTTAGATATTTAAAAATGTGTTTTGCGTAGCTATAATTGTTACATCGGTACTGTCATTTTTGTAAATGTTTCGTATTTTCCTTTGGTATTTGTAGAAAAGTATGAATATGGAGTATTTTAAAGTGACGTTAGATTTTCACGGCGTTTTTATGAAAAATGTCCTACGGGGCACATTAATACCTATTGTGTATAATGTGTTTCTATGTATCAATATGCTTCCCTGTACATTTATACATATAAATTTACGCTGCTATCCTATTGATGGGCGCCTATCTTTACATTGGTACTATAACGATGATTTTTCCTCTGTAATCTTCTGCCACTTATTAGAAATTCCTTGCCCTACTAGGAAGAAGATTACAAACTTGCAAAACCAAAGCAAAGCAAATCACGAATATACACCAGCACACCGTAGAATAATAGAATTGATGAGAATATAAAAAGTAAATAGCTAAAACGAATGAAAACGAAGAAACAAAAAAATTGGCTGCATGGAAGAAGAAACAAGAAATAGTAGAAAGTGAATATGCAACACTCAAACTAGGATTTGTTCTTTCGATTGTATGGAAGATATAAGCGAAGAGCCAACAATACTAATTTGACAATAAATGATTTTGTACTTGGACAGTTTTGTAAAAAAATATTTTACGTGTACAGAATTTCATTTAAATTATTTACAAGCCACAATAAACATTTGTACTATCATGTTGCAACGAATAGAACATATTTCTCTAGAATA
Source organism: Tiphia femorata (assembly GCA_944319695.1). Classification (NCBI taxonomy): domain Eukaryota; kingdom Metazoa; phylum Arthropoda; class Insecta; order Hymenoptera; family Tiphiidae; genus Tiphia; species Tiphia femorata. Next base: position 15,204,494 of record OX090895.1, on the reverse strand, counting down.
AGCAAAATTATTTAAATTATCTTCCCTTATGTAAAGCAACGAGTACAGAAACAGTGCTGTGTCCGACTATTAATGTGTTTAATAGCATGTACTCTTGAATATGAAGTTGCAGGAACTTGCGCCTGTCGACAGCAACCCGTCGTACCGCGGTGCGTCAAGATCCAGGTTAAGAAGCTCTCGCGAGTCAATGTATATCTCTTGGCGAGTACAAAGGTCGATATCCAATGTGTTTAAAAATGTATGGACTTTTAAGACGACACAACACGTTCACCAATGCAAGGATAAATACAATATATTTTTCTCACATGATTAATACATTTTCTAACACATGCGATGTCTTGCTTAAACTACGTACATTGTGCAGTAAATCTAGCTAGACTTCGGGTTGTTTAGTAAAATAATGAAAACTGGAGGTAAATTTTGCTTTGACTAAAGAAATGTCACGAAACGCTAGACTATATAAATCTAATCTGTTCAAATAAATATACATATGTCAAATTCAAGGAAATCAAAGACCTAGTATTGAAGATAAAATGTCGGTATGACAAAATGTTCTCTTTACTTGATCGAATGAAAGTGAAACTATATATTCGTATTACGAAGTATATTCATACTGTAACTAGAATGTGATCGCATAGATCGCATTGTAGAGCATAGAACGACTCTAGCGGGATGCATCGTGGCGATGCGCGAACACATAGACTTCACTAACAATTAGAGCTCCGGTTGGAACAAGTCGAGTTAAACGATCTACAGTGTGTTTGTAGTAGAACTCACAAGTATTATTGCTCGTATGTGCGGATACACGGACTTGAGTACTTCGATACCAACTGTATTAGCACCTGAATATTCGAATATGTAGAGTACTGGATACTGAACTGAGGTCTGAGTGCCCACATAAATCTGAACACTAACAGGACACTCGATTTAGGTTCAAATCTCAAAACATATTTGAGTACACAAATTGTCATTCAATTTTTACTTTTGATTAATTGATAAATTTTAATATCCGAACACTCGAGGTAGTGTAACAAATATTCTTAAACCTGATGGGTTTAATCTCATTACATTAAATTAAATGTATTAGAAAGTGTGTCATATGCCATAGAATTAAACACGCTTCACAATGAAGTATTAAAATTTGACTTTATGTACATACATATCCAAATCGGTGTACTCGAGTATTGTTGCTCAAGAATCGAAGTTTGTATAATGAGTAACCGGAGTGTTCGAACACCCAAATAGTAAGAGCTCTAAATAGTTTCTATAAAAATAAATACAGAAATGTAAAACGGTTGACAGAAAGAGTACCAGACTCTCGTTTTTTCGAAAAACTCCGCAACCTTGTAATAAGTATGAAAGAGTGACCAGGGAAGCGTGGTCGTCGATTAATCGAAAGACGAGTGGCGCGCACGCTGAACAAGTACGTAATTTTCAAGGAAACGTCTCGTGCTTTCTAACGCGCTTCTAATTGCACCCAGCCGTCGTTGTCTCGCGGCTCTCTTTCACCCGTGAGACTCTCGGCACCTGCGTAAGGTGGTTACACAACCGAAGCATTAATTGTTTAGAAAACGTCTCGAGGTCGTTCGAGAGAATTACGAAGAGCCGCGGCGACGTTGTTTTAGAAATACGACGAGCTCTGTGATTTAGTTGCGAGCGAAATGGCACGTAGAGCAAACCGGTCAATCGACCAATGCAGTTGCAAATTGTATTAACGCAAGAACCGCGTTACGAATTTCCTAGCAACGAATCGTTAGAGATTTTCAGTACAAAAATGGAAAGCGACGACGAAGGAGTCAAGAATCGTTAAATACTGTTTTACGAGACACGGCTACGGTTAGTTACACGATTATTATTATTATTATTATTATTATTATGAATTCTCGATGATTATCGCATTCGTCCATGAGGTAACTTGTCCCCGATCGTTAGAAACTCTACAAGAGCAAAACATCATGGTGGACCTGCCGACGTAAGGTGTAAGAGAAATTCCATCAACGATATCCCCAAGGGAGAAGCTGCGAAAATTCGAATCCTGATGAATAAAGTATGATCGGTATCTCTCGTAAAGACAGCCCGATAAATGGACTCGCCTAACGGAGTAGGCAGCCCAGAATGGAGACGTCACGTTGGGGAGACACAAAGCTTCCTCACGAACGCCCAGAGGTTACCGACACGCAAGATCGTAAAGTTTTGTTTTTCGCGTACGGAGCTTGCCCCTTACTCGGGGAGAGGCGTGGAAAAGAAAAACTAGTGACGTCACGACCAATGATTCATGCCATCCGACATCTTAACCTTCAACGGCGCTGGTTGAGCTTAAAAAACTTCTAGCAATTTCTTTTTTATCGTAAGCTGTATACATATGTATTTGTCATTATTATTATTATATTGTCATTTACGCTTTGGTTAACAAAATTGTTTTGACGTCGTTTCATATTCCATAAGAACCTATCATCTTTTTCACGCGAATAAAGTTTTTCGACCTTGTGCGCTTGGGGTGTATGTTTCACGCCGGAAATATTTGTCTTCGTCCACTATAATTTCATTTTTTCTTGCCACTGTGAAAACTTGTAACAAAGATACATTATATGGCAAAAAGTTCAAGCCAACAAATTCAAAGCGCGTCAGAAGTTCTACCCATAGATTACACGTAAGATATATGTATAATTTCTTCGAAGTGTTCACTTCTGTAGTTATTTTACAATAACTAAAATACCCTAGACACTTTCTACTCTCATTTCTCAAATATCCTTCGATTGCTCCAATAGAAGAAAGCTCAAAATTTTCGTAAGACTTACTGAATAAGTTTAGTGTTTAATCAACAATCGTATTCCCCGATGCTTAGGGTATTTGGTTGAACTAAAAATTAGCTACTATTTACCCATGACATTTAGGCGATGTATCGCTAAGAGTGGCAAAGTATAAGAGGAAAAACAAAAAACATAAGTAGAAATCCTTCTTAAAAACAACTCTTTTCCAATAATACTTTCGACTTTGGATGGAGAACATAGTGACTATAAAACGAATCTTATACCGATAAGAAATTCAAACGACCCTGCACGTACTTAATCGCGATCGCAGGAAGAACGACCAAGACAATTGGAAACGCGAATTATCCGAAGCAACCTTGCTCGTCCCTTCGCCGCGAAGCCACCAACGAACAGATAAAAGAGATTTGAGAGCCTCTGTTAGAAGAGGCGAGGCGAAGAAAGTGTTGTGAGTCGGTGGGGCTGCTATGACCCGGAGAGCAAGGACCTCTGGTCCTTGACGCGTTCGAGTCCACCGCTGCTTCTTCTTCTTCTTCTTCTTCTTCTTCTCCTCTCTTATTTCACTCGCCTCCTTTTTATCTCTTTTCGCCCGCCCTGGGTTCACCCCTCGCCCTTCTCTTCTTTCTCATCCTCCTCTCACGTTCTGCAACTGCTTTTTAATTGTTTTATCGTCCTTTCGTGTCCTTCTCTTCATCCCTTTCTCACGCACTCCAACGAGCCTTCTCTCTCTCTCTCTCTCTCTCTCTCTCTCTTTGCTTATCCACTTCACCTCACCTCCCAAAATGCATTCGCTTCATTAGAGCGCTTAGCCGACGTACAGTCCAATATCTGCCTCCTATCGAGGATTTACGTATCCCTTCCCTCGTTTGTATGTAAGCCTCGTGTACGGGCCCTCGAGTACATGAGGCCGAGTTCATCGCCGTAGTTGTGCCACATTATGTCGATCCCTTGGGGCCCTAAAGTTTCCCACGTCCAGGGCCCGTCACCCAGTCGCTGTCGTGCCGTCCACATTCTCCACACTTTTTGTTTCCGATTGATATTTTTCATGGTACCGCAGGGTGATGTCGTCCCTTTATTCGGCGAAGCCTCTCAAGGCCGCAATTTGGTTAACCAAAAATGCTCGCGCAGCTTTATTCGTTTATTAGCAAATTCTAAACTTATAGTCTCCTGGGTTTCGTAACATTTTTCTTTCCACGCTATGCAATTAAACACTGTATGGTTATTAGATATCAGCTGTTTCACATGGCACTACAATTCACTCAGACTTTTCAAGATTCTAAACAGATTTACTTAAACCGCAGTCGGTTGCGTTATCGTATAGATATTACACAAGGAAGCACCTGCATTTCGCCTAGAATGCCCTTTATGCAAATACGAAAATGAAATCCTGTTCGTTCATAAATAATATAAAAGTTACATATCGACTGTTCAGATCGCTATTGATACGATCGGTTCTAGAAAAATATTTTCAGAGATATTTAAATGGCGAGAACTGTTGTATTACTGTGAATTTTAGACGAAAAATAATTTAGAAAATGTCGATATACTTATTTGAATTTAAAGCATCCAAAATCACATAATTCAGTATCTAGTAAATCGAGTGGCTACTGTATTTATGTAAAGAGCAACTTTCTAAACGTCGCAAAAATTAAATTATTACAGAATTACTTAAGAGACATAAACAATGCTGCAAGAAGATGACCGCATCGAAGGCAATGCTTTTGTGCTCGTAATTCGCAAGAGTCAAGCTTCAGTGCTGCAAGCTCATTTTATGCTCGTTCTTCTTTCTCTTCTTTATCACTATCGCCGTACAATTTTTACAAGATTATTTTGGGCCATATCGGTGTTCCCGCATAGAACAGTACACCCAGTATATCCAAGGAAGCCAGCCTTCGGGATGTTGTTTCTCGCATGCGACCTAGAACGCGTGTCACTGTGGTAGTAATATACGATGGTAGGGGCTGCGAAAGTTTTCTTTTTTCGATAGCTCTACGCGCAGCATCCGAGCTAAGCCGGGACGGCAGGTGCCACCCATACGAGAAAAAGGAAGAATTTTAACAGCAAAGTTTCGCTGGTGCCGCCTCCTTTTCCGAGGCGATACTTTCTTGCGAAAGGAAGTCACTTTGGTGGAGGAAATATATTGTTCCCCGTAGCGTAGCAATGCCTCATCGCTTATCGCCCAAAGTAAGTATTTCTGCCGGTGTTTCACCTCCGAGAAGAAGGACGAGCGAAAAGATTCTGTTTTCCGTGTATTTACTAGTGAGAATAAAGGATCTAACCTAGCAGGATTGCCACGGTGAAATAGCTCCGAAAAGGGATCTCTGGAACTTTTGCCGTCACATTGACAAATAACGAGAATACACTGAACACAGTTTTTAGCTATTGATCTTCAACAGTCCTTGAGATAATCAAAAAAGTGTCTGCCAGCAGTACTATATTTTGAACTCATTTTTCTAAGATACTAGTAGAGATAGGAAAATGAGATGAAAGTATACGGTTACAGATTACTTTACAGAATACCATTGTTTTTTTCCCAAATCTTACAAGATACGAAAGAATTATAAACAAATACAAAGTTTGGTTATTATTTATTTTAATGTGGTACTTTCAAAGATACACCTGTCAAAAAATAGAATCATTGTTGGTAGAGTGCATTTTTGCCGCAAAAGATGTGCAAAGAACAAGCAATGGTTCGAAAAAAAAATCTTGTTATTACTACTTTGTTGTACCCTAATTTACCATTTATTGTATAGCAATTTACAGAAATATTTTAATTCAATCGTCATTATTACTGTCTTCATTGATGTCTTCCCAAATTTTCAGTTGATAATATCAGTGCCGTCCTAAATGAAGATATAAATGATAACGATTAAATTAATATATTTCTGTAAAGATGCTATACAATTAACGGGTAAATATCTTACCACATAGCAAAACAAAGTGTACCCTAATAGTATCGATAGTAAGATGTTTTTTCAAAGCGTTGCACCAACTTGTTCCCCGCGTATCTTTTCGTAAAAGTGCACCCGACTGGCAATTATTATATTTTGCTTATATGCGTATCTCTGAATGAACCACAATGTAATGAATAATGAAAAACATTTTAATTTATTTTCATCAATTTTTTGACATCTTAGAAAATCTGAAAAAAGTATATGATATATGTAAAGTAACCTCTAACTATGTGTATTTGTCTCATTTTCCTAGCTTTAATAGTTTCCTAAAAAAATGAGTTCGAAATATAGTGCTGCACACACTTCTTTGATTATCTCAAGGACTGTTGAAGATCAGTGGCTGAAAATTGTATTTATCGAGTTCTCATTACTTAACATATAACGACAAAAGTTATTTCCGAGATTCCTCCTGGGGGCCATTTCACCGTAATAATCCCGATAAACCCTTCGTCATGGACCAGGCCGGCAGAGATTCTTTTATACACGCTCGAAAAGCAAAGCTTAAAACCTACATGATTAAATACCAATATAAGTCCGGCATGCTTCTGACACCGGGATTATGCTGTACCGAAAACAAAATAATGCAATCTATGTAACACCGGTAACAACGTAATATGAGTGTTAAATTTCTACTTATAAACATACTAAATATTATCACGAAACATAAAAACTGAGGAAACTGCACAGGTCCATAAGATCTTAATTTCTGTCCGAAGCTCGTATGTTTTATACCGGAATATTGGATTTGCATTTATGCGGATATAAATAAAATATGAGTGGTTTATCTGATCCGGTAAGAATCTGAAATTATTGCGCAAAAATGAAATAACCTTATGTGTGACATAAAGCTTACAATAGTTTTAAAATTTTATAAAAAGAAATTATAAACCATTATTTTAGTATTTTTGTGTGCACAAAAAATAACTACCTTTATATGTATAAAAACTGTACAAATGCAAATCCTAGTTTCATAGCGGTAAATCTAGACAAACATAATAGGTATACTCAGCCCTGCGGTATGATGTAATACTATCGTGTTTCGAGTTGTGTAAAGATATAAGCTAAAAATACCAGGCGGTATCTCATGTTTCGATAGAAGTCACTATCTAAAAGTCATCAATACAATTCAATCGTAACGGGCTGTCTTTAGGATCCTGCGATGTATGCTATCTTGCTACTTAACCAATATTATCAATTCGCCGACTGATAAATGAAAATAAGAATTAATCTGTTGAACCGACCATTTTGAACAGGAAAGTGGCGCGTGTGTCCACTTCTAAAAAACACCCTCTTAAAATACCCTCCTTACATTTTTGTCGTATATCGTATTAGACAGAAACAGTGCATTCTGCCAGAAGGAACAGTAAGAAATGTGCACAATGGAGGTTCACAATGTTGACCCTAACATTTTACCTGACACAAACACTCATTCAGACTTAGCGAATCATTTCTGTTTAAATAATGTGAAAAGTATAATTTTAAGGATTGTATTGCCATTTTTTATAATAAATCCTTTAGCCAATTTTTTTGCTTCATTTAAAATTTTATTTATTACTAAATGTAAAGAAGTGTTTACTAGTAAATGTATAGATATACATATTATGAGTTAGAAAAAGCATTCAACGAAACAGCTGAATAACCACCGGTGCGTTGCCTTAACCGCAACCAGATTGTGACATTCACCCTGTAATATTTCTTTATCATAAAGGGTTATATTAATTAAAACAGTAGAGAATCTTCTAATTCACTCGGGACATTGTCTTCTTAATCAGATGTAGGAATAAAACCAAAGCCATTAATAATTTATAATTAGATATGTTTCTGTTTCCTCCCAAAAAAATTGATATTCGACATTAACGGTGTTCGTTACAAACACTTGTTAATTCCGTTCATTTATCGATCCGCTGTCTTCAGAAACAATAATACCTTTTGCAGGTGTTAATTAACCAATTGTGATCAGCATACGAAGAAATGTGCGCACCTAACAAAATATTTCCAACCCCTCGTACAACATGCCATCCTCTTAAAATATATTTTCTGTCTCTGTGCAGTACGGCGCATTAGACAAGAATAGAAAAAGACGGTTTGCTCGTTGAATTCCCGTAGAAGAAAGAATAAAAAAAAAGGTTCGATTGACCACTTTCCCCAATAAGACGCTACTCGGGTCGAATAACGTTCACATATTGGCTAACTCCGAAATGACAATATCTGTTGCGCATGCTAATTAATCGACAGATATTCTCTCCTTCTTCTCCTCTCGCGTCGCGCCACTTATCGCAATTTTCTTTTTTACCCCCTTTGCATACTTGGGCCAGCTTTTTATGCAAATCTCTTGGCCCTCCTTCTACGCGCCAACCGCGGCCGGGCCTCTTGACGTCATTGTGGCCCGGGCGTTATTCACGCGAGGAAGATTCCGAAGAGGCCAAAAGAATAACGTTGATGCCCTTCGCGAGAGAGATTCGTTCCTTCTCTTCTCTCCTCTGCTATTCTTCAGTTTCTTTTTTTCATACAACCCACGAAAATCGCTCAGTAAACTCTTAAGCGTCCAACGCTCTCGAGAGTGTAAGGGGACTGTTAAAACCTCTTTAAAGGCGAAAGGGCGATGAAAATGCACGAGTCGCGAGCAGATACCGTAAAGCTCATTCGAATTCTCGGCAAGTTGATTCAGCTGGCTGTAAGTTGCACGCACGCTGAAAACCAGAGAAGTTTCCGAAAGTGACTCGTGAAAAAAGAGAGAACGGGGGTGTGTGACAGGAGTCGGGCCGATTGAATGCACTATCGATGATATAATTTTGTACGAGACGGCAGAATTTCAACTTGTATTCACACATAAATTAAATATAATTTGGAAAAATTTAAACAATTGGGAAAAGTATAATAATCTTACTTTTGTCCATATTTCACTAATTCAGACGTTTCCTTTCAATTTTCAATAAGGGATATTATCCTTAAGGAATGGAATAACATTTATTAACAGATATTTGGACGCACATTGTCCATTTCTAAGGTTTCGTTTACGAAAAATCACCTGATATTTATATCTACAAGTTACATCGCTCAAAATACTTCTCAACTGTCGAAGGCCACAGATTGTTAAAGCACGCTGTCACCATTGCCGCGGAAGCAGTGATTTTTAATACTATTTATGCTCGATTGAAGAAGATTCTTATAAATCTCAATAAATATGTAAATTAAATAGTGAACGTTACACGCGCTTATCTAAATAGTAAAGGTTCGTTTTCCTATCACAAATAGGCGGTACTTGAGATTAAAAAGCGATTTTGAAAATAAAACGATGTTTAGAGCTTGGTCAATGAATACTGTTACATTCCCCAGTGACGTAAGCCCATCTAAGGGAATCGGTTTAAAAAATTATCTAAAACTATCGTTAGTAATGACTATCGATGGCAACCACTAGTGCGTAGAAGTTCGGTGGCGATGAGATGAATCAGAAAAGGAAAAGGAGGTGGAGAGTGAAATAAGTGGACCACCACCTTGCCACGGGTAGTACCGGCATATTATGGTGCCAGGTCATTGGTCGGATAAGAGATACCGCTGCTGGAACGACTATCGAATAAATCCGAGAAACGTACGATCGCACTTAATGCGAGGCGCCTGGGAGGAATGCCTTCCTGAATTTTCAGCCGTGCCACGCGAGAGATCAAGTGGAAGAGAGTGCGGCAGGAGATACGGACTCTAAATCTGAACGTCTTCGATCCGCACAGGAGAGTACGTGGAATATCTTTTTTCTCATCGCTCGGAGGCGTTGCGGATGGCAATGTAACCGTATAATAGTGCCGTTAAGCGTTATCGTCTGAATTGCGCGAACTCTCCGCGTTTCGGAATTCTAGGAAGAGTCTCACTACGCCATGCTTGGAAAACTGTAATGATATCGTTCTCCGGAATGGAAATTTTCATTTTGCGTGGGTTGCCACCACGTCAATGCCAGGTCTTACCTGGGAATGCTTCTTGAAATACGTTTACACGAGTGTAGGTTGCTTTCGTTGCTAATGTATTATTGTTTGAGTCAAAATATACAGCCACCTCATATTTCCTAATTACTTACCGCAAGTCTAACTTGGTGATTTTTCGGTTAAATTAACGTACATTTAATTTGTTGTTAGATGTTTTGTATCGAGTTAGTTTATTGGCACTACTGTATCGAAATATAAAGTAATTTTGTAAGATATTGCGCAACGTTATTTCTTTCATTTGGTTGGTTGGTTTATACATATATTCAGGATGAAACACGTAAGCGCTATTACTTGGAGAAGAGGGTCTAATCATTTGTCGACGCCAGTATTATATGCGAATATATGTATACACATGGAATTACATAGTTTTGGATTTAATAAACTTTTTATAATGTTTATTTTAATAAACGCCAAACCGCAAATAAGACTCAGGGTGAGGCCCACGACACACCATCTTACAAAATTATAAACATCGAAGGTGAATAAAGGCTCTTCGTGAATGTTTACCGTTTAATGTTGATTTTTCGCAATATATACGAAGAAGAATGAATGATTTGTGGAGATAAAAATGATATGGTATATGTATGTATACGTAGAAATACGACGGAGTGAAACGGATTGTGTCCAAGCGTATCTATAAAATGCACCTACTTAATGTCCGAGAGTATGGCTGCTAAATTATTCGTATCTCTAAGTGCATGGTATATCACTCTTCGTCGAAATCATAATTCATAATCAGGAATCTAGGGATTTTACAATGAGATGTACTAGGATGTACATTCAGGGTGCATCCTAGAAACTACAATGCAACAATTTACCGAAGTGAGAATTTTTAATTTCACGTGGGTGTCGATAAGATTGGCGTCTGCGATCTACCCAAAGGGATTGTCTTGAGATACGTGTTCAAAAGCGTGTGGGTTTACTGGAAAGGTTAAGTGCCCCGAACACGTTATATTTGAAACTAAAGTACACTCAGCATCCACCATTATCGTCATGGTACTGGTTGTTTTTCTTAACGACTCTACATTATAGAACTAGTTTCGCATTATAAGCAGATGGGCGTTTTCACGATTTTACGAAGGCACTTTCTAAGCAATGCTTGCGGTGGGTTTTTACATCATCCAGACTAGGCGGCCTGGATTTTTCCAAAATACATATGAAGCAACCCGTTTCAAAGATGAAGTGCAATTTAAAAAAAAAGAAACACTAAATTAGCATTACTTTCATTGAAGTAACGCTTAACGCGTTCTGTCTTATACGCGAATATTAGAGGAACAGAAAGAATTTAACTTACCCCATTATCAAAATAAACGCTTCATACCCTAATAAGGGTGTACACGGCTGTGTACCCGATCGAGCAGGTGCTTGAATTGGAAGTATTTAAAAACTAGCTGCACCCAGCATCCGAGAATATAGCCATCGAACTACTTGTATTTCTTAACGACCCCACTTTATCGAAATAGTTACACGTCCCAACGCATCCCTGGCACGCTGTAAACCGCAGCCCGACCGCGCGTCGTTGAGATAAGCAGAATGTTCCTATCCTGGCAAACGATTAAGGATTCCGAAGCAAACTGCGGAACCTTGCCTTACAAATGTGTCTGGTACTCCGTGGTTGTCTACAAAAATATTACAAACAACTAAGAGAAATGGAAGCACGCGAGAAAGACCGGCAAAACCGAAATGCTCCTCGCTTACTCAAGAACTCTCGCTGCTCCACCCGAGGCGAGCTATCTCTTGACGTCTCTGTCAAAACAGGTCGCGGAAATTGAAACGTTCCCCCGATTATGGTTTACGAGACACGAGAGCGTAGAAGGGCAAGAAGAAGATGGTTCGCAAAGGCACGGAGAAAGGGAGCACGCAAGAGCACGAGGGTGCACACGTGAATCCTGAGTATCGCTGCCAAAGAGGATCCTCTCCCGCCACCACCTCCTGCCCCTTCTCCGCCCTCGTGCGAGCTCTAAGTGGTGTGTCGTGTAAGCCGCATCGAATTTATTGTACGATCCGACGCCACGCAGAGGTAATTCCTTATCGGTATTCCCAACCCATGGCCATCACTCTCCGAAATTAATTGTTCGCGAGGGCGTGCCGGAGACCCTTTTTTCATCCCCCGCGGCCAGTCGAGTACCTCTACCACCCTCTCCATTACCCTCCTACGTAGAGAGTAGGGACGTTCTTCCGACGTAGTGTTGGACATATTTACGAATTACGGATAGAAAGAAGGAATAATATATGAATACACTGGTAAAGCGAACGAATGTAATAGGTATTCGTAGAAATTATGTAGATAATCGCAGCGTTACTTGCGTTAGGTGGGAATAATTTTTGATCGAGAAATCAATTTCTTTCGAATAAAATAATCATTCGCACGTTAGTGTTTATATAACTTCTTCGAAACATATTGTTGTGCTTGTTGCTTGTCGTCTGGATAATATATATTACAAGATAAGCTACAAACATTCTAACAATAAGCAATACTACGAATAATATGTATTTCGCATAAGGTGAATATTGAGTAATGATTGCTCACAAGTATAGACGAATTGACTTATTGCAAAGGTAGATAAAACGTTATCTTAACAATCAAATAAGATCAGTTGGGGTAAGTGCGCCGTCGAGACGAAATTTTCTAAAGTGTGGTTTCTTCTATTATCTATTTTTTATTTTTTTTAAATGACTTTTTATTTTTTATTTTTTTACGATGCATCTATAAAGTACAGTTGAAATGTCATGTTGCCAAAGTTTCTATTTTGCAGACAAATTTTGAAGCTTGTAGAAGGAGAGTAAACACAAACTTCGAATTTTCGTGTATGCGCTTGCCCCAACTCACCTTACAAATTTGTACGAATAATATTAACTTCTATTCGGACGTCAAATTATTTATTTATTTTCTTTCTACACTTCCTCCGCCTTTTGACCTACCCATTCACCAACTCGACATCTATTTCCTTCCCTTTCTGCTCGTGTCGTTCCATGCGCCAGCTCCTCTTCAAATCATCTCCTCCTTCCCTCGAACGGAACCTACGTCTCGCTTTCTCCTTAGTCACCAGGAGCGATGGCTCAGATGTAAAAATAGAGAGGAAGGGACGAAGGACGAGGAAGGACATTGATGACGTAGTAGTCCTCTCTGATACTCGAGTGAGGCGCTCGCCGCTTCTGGGAAGTCTTACAAATAGTGCCGCGCGCGAGGACTAGACGTCGGGATTATCCTCTTACAACTTATTCCAAGGGTGATCCTCTTCTTCGTCGACGATCTCGACCGCGATCTCGTGAAAACGAAGAGCGAACTGTCAGGACGTGTTGGAGCGTAAAGCATTCTTAAATTGTCCTTCAAGCTCGTTCGACACGTCCTACAATTTTGTGGCGTGGCGAGTAATTTTGTAATTAAGTGCGGGTGAATATTCAAATTTTATCGAGAGATTTAATTTCGCTACCTTCTTCTAATCCACTAGCATTCCCTCCTTCATCACTAGTGAATTAAACATAACAGAACACATTTCTATAGTCGAGTTAATATTTTATTGATTCTTTAATTTATTATTTCTTAATTGATTATTCTTCAGGATTTTATTTGTGATAATACATTTAAGATCCGTTTAAAATCGTTCCATTCTCCGTATAGTTTATTATCGGCCGCTGCCTACTACTGGCTGGTAATAGCACGAATAAACAGCGGCTGGCTATTTGGACTTTTTTGAACCTGGGTCATGTCCAAATTACCAGTCGCTAACAGATATTCGCGAGCCAGCGAAACCAGCAGCAATTTTTCAGTCCACTCTATGCTACCTGGCAACTTTTAGGTAGCGGCTGCTAATCAGCTTAATCTGACCCAGGATTTAGTAGTAAGTGGCTGATTGCCAATTGGGCTACATTACTGGACACGTCTGAACAGGTCGTAAGCGGTTATACCTACTTGCAAGGCCTGAAACACCTGTATTTTTGAGAATTTTTTTTTAAAGAAACTAAAAACATTTTTACTCATGTTGTTTGACACTTACTTGTATTCGCGTTAAAGGATACTCCTGAATTTTTTTTATTGAAAAATAGTAATGTTTGCCATGGATATCATTCGGTGCCCGAAAATCTGTCATAAAGATAATTTGCGACTACCAACGTCAGTCCATGAACATTTATCGAAAATAAATATCTCATTGTACTTCATTTATACATAATTAGACAGTTTAGGAGCATTTTATTTATTTAGAAGAAATAAATTACGAAGAAAATCGACACTGGTGAAGAACAGAATATCGAATGAAAAGCTTATTGTCTTTTAATGCTAAATCAAAAACTGTACATCGAAAGAAACCGAAGGTACAAAATTCTCTAATTTGCAATAAATATACACAATTTCAACTAATCCGACTTCTGAAAAGCTGTGGTCGCCACATTTAAGCGAATACAACAAAAATCTATAAAGCCGCATAACTTCGTCATTAATAACCGTAGCAACCTAATATATTAGCGATAAACTTACAACTCTGTGCTTTAAGAAAATGCAAAAGTCCCAAGAAAACAATTTTTTTCAGAAGTTGTAGATAGATTTAAACCCCTAGGAGGAAGGCGTTCTCAGCATGTTACTCCGGTAAGATTTTAATGAGATGGACTGTTTGCCGTCAACTTAACATCAAGGGGATTTAAGGGGACCACCTGTTCGAGGGTGTCGAACGAAATTAATCCTGTTAGAAGATCGGGAATCTCCAGAAGTGCCCTCGTACGAAGTCTCGAACTGCTCCGTGCCAGGAGAAAATCAAGTGTTAACTCGGCTTCTCTACCCCGATGGGGTGAATTCTATTAATTCCGGTAATAAGCCTCGTTACTCGTGCGAGGCAATTAACACGCAAGTGCACTTTGCCCGTGTACAGTCGAAAGAGTTTATTCCGCATATAAGCGTCCAGGTAGTCCTATCGAGTATCGAGCTTGCGCGTATGTAGGAGTAAATTTCGCGTGGCAACCCATTTCATTATTCACGTATCGGGAATTAAATAGAAGATACGTGGCTGGATGCGTAAGTAACCGCTTCCAGGAGCGCGTATCGCTTTGACGTCGAGTGCGGCTCCCTTCCACGAAGTAGCGAGAGAGGAATCGGAAATTCGAGGCACGAAGAACGTGTAGTGGTTCACCTCCCTATCTTCGACGATACCGCGCGCGTAATGCCAACGTCCGATTATGCGAGCGAATGCTGTACAATGCCGGACTCGTTAGATTCTCACCGCGTACTTGTGAGTTCTACATGCGCTAATTAAGGCACCACGCCCAGCGCGGATAACGCGAATTAAGAATAAAGAAAAATAATTTAAAGAAGTTCTTTTTTAAATCGTTCCAATTAACGAAGGAAATTACTTATATTTTTCATCCATTTCATCGGAACCTACTAATGGGGAGACTGACTAAAAAAATAAGTTATTTACAAGAAGTATAAAAGTAGTCCTCCACCTTAACTGTGTAACATTTAATTAAATAACAACAAAATTGTAGTTGTTTTTTTTTGTAAAAGGACAGGGAGAAAACTTAAGTGTTCGTACTTTTTTATTGCTGAGTCGCAAGAAAAACGGAATACATAAAAAAAGATTTGTGAATCAGTAAATTAGTTCATTTCATAACAATCTCGGACATCTTCAATTTGTAATTAATATTCTAACGTCCGCTAACAATAAGGTTTAAATTGAAATAATAAGAGATCATTTTTTTAGAGGACAGATGGGTGTCCCTTTTACCATTGATTTCCTGAAGTCAAGCCTACCTATAAGCTTAGAGAGATTTAAGTCGTCAGTAGTACATAGATACGTACGAAGTAATGATATACACCGCGCCCTGCGCGCATAACTCGAATCTCCACTTTGTACCCCTACATATATCGTATAATGTATTTGTCTAAAAATTCTGGCTACATTAAACGACATGCAAACTGGAAATTTGATAACAATTGTAGTTTTCGGGATACTCATAGCAGATAAAAGAAAGACTGGTTAAAATGTCACCCGTAAACTCCCCGCCGCGGACAAAGTACACCAGAGGAGAAATTAAGTACTTCAATTACTATGAAAATCTTACAAGTAGTCATGAGAAGGAATAAAGAAATGGTACAAACAAAATCTTCAGTCGTTTACAATACGTCCAACTGGCTACAACAATTCCGGATTTTAATTTTCATTTATAAATATGTTGGTCAAGAACTTATTAAGACCCCGAAACACAGATGCCTCGACTAGGTACACAGAAAAGAAAACTCTTTTAGATCATATCAATTAAAAGTTTTTTCCTGGTCAGAATTAAAAGTGTATTTTTTCAGATGGCCTCCTCGAGCGACGTCTACTCACGGCCTTGGGTTTTAACCGTCGTCACCGGAGTGCCCACGCCCACCTTCAAAAACGCACGCCCGGAGCCCATCCCAGTTCGATTGTCTTTATTTTATTTCGCCGCGCTCTTTCGCAAAGGGCCTGGGGCGTCTGTGTGGCGCACTTGCAGCATAGAGAGCCCTTCGCTCCCTCAACCTTCGAGAATTTTTCTCGAGTATCTCTGCCTTCGGAGATTTTATTGCCCGTCCGTGGCGCTTACTCGAGCCCAATAAACATTTGTAGGAGAACAAGAAGCTGGGCACTTTCTCATAGTTACAAAGGACTGGCCAGGAGAAGCCACGAAGATAAGTGGGTAGTATGTCGTGCGGAGGAGAATCACGCCTTGTTACAGTTGTTCGAAGATTGAAAATTCTTTCAAGAAATTCCTACGCGTGGGAGTTCACCGTACGGCATGAGGCACGGCGGTGAGGGCACGACGTAAAAATATTGAAACGAGGCTCGGGGCGCCTCAAGAGACCGAGATCATTGTTGCAGTAGAATGTCGAGTGTAGCGGTGTACTTAAAAAAGATCCACCCTTCTACAACTCCGGGAAACATATTATATAGGAATTGCTTTTCCGTGTAAGGATGCAGAGGCGGCTTCCGGCATCATCTAAGAATGTACTTAATATATGTATGTATCGTTCACTACCGCCCAGGTAAGTTCAAACACATGGCCAATATAAAAAAGTGAAACACAATTTAACTAAAGGTCCAGTTTTAATAACTTGGTAATTTTTAATAATACAATACGTATTAATGCGCAAGTAAATACAAGGAAAATCAGCTTTCTAACGATTTCTCAAAATTTCTTAATAAATCAACTAAATCTTCTTTTCATCTTTTTGTGCAATATCTGCATTAAGTGTGCCGCGACGGATGAATATTTTAGGCAGGAGAAGGTTTCATTAATTGTTAATATACTTTCTAAAATTGATATATTGAAATTTCTACACTCTTTACATATTTCCTTCGTGTGTCAATGCATATGCTATTGCAGATATTATTAAACTATATACATGTATAAAATTTGTATCTTTCGTTTAATTTTTGCTTAATCTCTTAAGCTGTCTACGTACCTAAAGTTCCGTTAACGGGAGTATTCGTACCGATGAAGCTAATCCTGAATCTCCAATTTATTACCTTTCACAAAGATATGTTTGTCTCATCTTTCTTTCAACTTCGATTTTTGCGATGCCATATTATGGAGCATATCGGATGAAGATATTCAGGAGATTCGCGTCAGCCAAGATTATTCTTCTCACGAAGATCGTAAACGTCAACTCTTTATCTCCTAAGCGTACAGTTGTATTCCTCGCGTAATAGATCTACGTGCCTGAGCAAACTAAATCGGCACTAGTCCTCGCATCTCCCGGTCTAATCTCCAGACACGTGCGTACCTACGAATGGATATGTGACGCAAGTCTGGGTTACACGTTTGGAAAATAATTTTTTTCTATGACATCTTCGAGTTTAACACGGCGCCGGTGATTCAAACGGATAGGAAAGTCCAGTTATTCCACACACGGGACAAGATTCTACAAGACATTTGTAAAAGCCACGTAATCATTCCTGAGATAACCACGGGACATTCTTATCATTCCGATATATCTTCTTCTAGTTTCAAGGACAACGTTTTCTCTCGTTACCCCATTTTACAAGTATTTCTCGCAAAGGGACAATTAGCAAGTAAGATCAGTTCCACCAGGAACCTCGATCGCCCCATTCAAATACCATCCCCACATTTTCTCTTTCTCTCTCTTCTCCTTCGAATAAATTCTATTCAATTCAATACTCTTCTTTTCTCCTTTTCTTGAGAATCGGAATTCCGCACGGGGCGGAACAATAAATCTTGATAATTGATCAGTACAACGAGAATCCCAGGCAATTTGAAACAATTTTGCGATCGACCGCGATTCGCGTCGCGTGTACTTACGATTACCCTCGTTCCTTCGCATTCTTACGCCGCCGGATCCACTCCAAATCGACAAAATTACAACACGATAGAAATCGAACAAGAGAACAACTATATACTCCTTGAAAATTTGCGACAGACTGCTTCTATTATATCTCGAGCCAAGTTCACGTCGGGCGTCGTAGCAATAGCGTTAGCTGAAATGCGAACGAAATAGAAATCTTTTCGTCGTCACCAACCTCCGCGGTGGAAAGCCAAAATCTAGCTAAACGCAAAAAGCAATATAGAACAACGGATAAAAATGGTTGAAAGGTTCTGCGTTTTGGTATGAAATCATTGAAAAACATTCACTTACCGTTTTGCTTTCATTTCGTAGATTTAGCATAAAAGTGTCATAAAAACGGTGATAATGTTAGAAAGAGTCTTGCTGCCAGATTGTCGAGAAACATTCGGCTGTTTCATTTTCAATTCGACCGATTGGCGTATGGCCGGCATTAGGAAGGAAGTGCACGCGTGATCGCACGAGCGCGAGCGGACCGTTTTCGGTAAGAACGCGCGAGTCCTCGCGCACTTGACGGCGGCGACACTCACAGACCGCGCATCCTGAGGAGGAACGGCAAAATTCGCTGCTCCCCCGTTCTGAGGTCACTCGTCTGACTCACAGAGACGCTCCTGACATTCTGGCGAAGCGTTCGCACACAACCAAAGCCGGATACTTAAATTCCAGGATTACGTCGATTCTCTCACTGGACTCAGCTTCCTCCTTCTTCTTTCGTTTTTTCTTCTCTTTCCTTGACAACGAGCCGCGCAGATTCTTCCTCATTGCCTCGGGGAGCGAATCGAGCGAAGCGACCAAATCGGTGGAGAACGATAAAAAGGACGATGAGCCACTCCACCGGTCCTCGCTCTGGTCCTGCTTTCTGGTTCCCCTTACACCATAAAGCTGAGTTTCCACTTTTTTACATTGGATGAAAAGCATCGTTTTCATCCATGCTCGGCCGAGGAAATCATCCACAATGCCGGATGAACCGAGTAAAGCCAATTGCTATCTCTAATTAATTGAATCGGTGCGAATTTTCGAGTATTCTTCTTTTGCATTTACTGCGAATGGAATAATTCGCAATGATCGTCCAAAGTGGAAAAAAGTGTAAATTCGGCTTAATCAGCCCACACCGCGCTTGCGACTCTTTCATCCCTTCTCGTTTCCACTTCTCGAGGAAAAGGTGCTCGACACCATTGAGGAACCCACGTGTTACCTCTCTTCCCGGATCGGAACGCATTTCGGTAACGAGACTCGGAGTCATCTTGGGAGTGCATCTACCTCTGCATACCGGCGCATCCTCTCGCGAGCACAAGGACAGGAATTTTTTCACGGCCTTTCTTGCACGGGGCCCAGGGTCTTACCAAGATGGTCGAGATATTCACCACCGTACCCAGGACCTTCTCTAGAACGAACTTTTGACTATATAGCTTTTGTACGTATTTCACGAAAAAAAGTAATTTCAAATAGATTCGAATTTGTAGGAGTGCCTTGAAAAATTAAATAAATACTACCGAGTAGTATTAGACATTGGTCAAATAGGTTTGAATCTTGATTAATATATTTCTTATTCTGTTAACCCTGGACGTACCGAGCGGGTGAAAATGATGGGTCAACAATTATGGGTAAAAAATAGGGTAGTTCAGTATTAAAATTAGATTTCTTGGTTATCATGAGAATCCACTATTGCCATTCTAAGGAATACTCTAATTCCGCACAAGCAGTTGATCGCACCTCCCTGTCTTGTAAAATAATAGTATATTTTTCCATTTTTATTATAAACGTTGGGTACATTTCTGGATATGTAATCAATTCAGTCACATATTCGACGAACTTTTAATTATTCTTAATTTTATAGCATTATTCGAAGTATTTACACTGTATAAACAGAACGAGTACTTAACGTTTAGATTAAATGTTTAATAATCTTCATAGTTTGATTAGTAAGGGAATCGATGTAGAAGCAGGAACTATTCGATTTTCGTAACTTGCAAATATTTATTCTAATATGCAAAATTAGTTTATGAAGATTAGACACTTTGCTAGCAAAGTGAACGAAACATTATATCTTATGTGCACTCCCTATAAAGTAAATTGTGAGTATTAGAAGTACAAATAAATTTGATTCCCTTTGTAAGTCCATACGTACCGATTTTGATACACACGTATATGGAGAACTAGTCTGAAGATAATATTATTATTATTATTATACATTATTAATATGTACGAGTTTGTTTGTTTTTATACTGCTTTTATTGTAACTCCTCTTTAACAAGGAATTTTGTTCATTTCTAATTCCTTATCAAAATTTAGCTTAATTTAACTATTTGAAACTTGAAAACGTGTCTCGCAACTAGTGTAAGATCCGAGAAAGGGTCATTCCCCGAGTGATTCTGCACGACATCTTCCTTTCCAATTAACGAAAGACTGGCCAACCGGATTCAAAGACATTCCGCGCTCGACCATAATCGTGAACAAATGTGTCAACATCGCTATTCTCCGTCACGAATACCTGGAAATTTTACTTAATTTTTAGATTCTAATCGATATATCTTTAGCCTAACGCGTCGTGCTATAGGTACTGGTACATCCCCAACGTACGCGTTTGTCTATGATCCCTGACGAGTCCGGTTAGTAACCAACGTTACCGCTATGTCATCGAGCCCGCGCTCTACGCACACTCTGATCGACCAATGTTTTTCTTTATAATAATTCAAAACCAAAGCCTCGAATCGTCTCAATAGCCATCTCTTCGCGGCTCTTACACCATTTACGGGACACCCTGTATAAATTAATACTTTTTAGTAGATAAAATCAATAATGCAATAAGAAAGAAAATGAATTGGACATTTTTTTTTCGTTATTCTTAACAGTTGGCTACACTAATACCCTAATAATGTATTATTCACATATTATTATGATCACAATATATTCTTTAGAATCACATACCGATTGAAATGTATTTTTCACAATCGGGACGGAAATAGCTGTGTAGCGTTAAGAGATCAATTTCGAAAATCAACTCATTAGCATACCTAAGTGTATACAAGTTTAAGATATATTGGCCTTTTTACATCTAATCAGTTAAGGAGGTGGGATGCTGAATATGCTAAAGTACAGATGGTACAGTGGATCTATTCGATGAGCGGGTCCCCTCCAAACGATAGAATCGAAAAGAGCAAAATAGGCATCTCGGAATCTCGAATAGGCGCATTCTCAAGCGCTCGTCCTTCCGAGCCTCCTCGCAGGTGCGCGCCGAGTTGGAATTTCCTTTTGGCCGGGCGTGCAACACGATACCTACCTCCCGCGATCGAGCAGAAGTACGGGAAGTGCGTGTCGTAGTCGGAAGCATTGTGCGAATGCCGAGATTGTTGTAAAAGGAGGAGTTCGCGGGAGTTCCGGGGTGCTCATCTTCCAACGAGGAACAAAACTCGACACGAATACATTATTACGGCGACTTTGAGTGATCGACACAACGGTAAAAGACCAAGGAGAAATTAAGGTAACTATTATATCTCAATAGTCGACCATATTCCATGCCCGGCCGCTTGCCACGGTATTTCTCAATAATGATAAATTGGATAAGGTACGTGTGGTGATATTTGTATGTTTCAGTAGAGAGTAAATTGTCCACAATTGTGTAAGTGTAAGGCTATTGAATTTGCTATACAGGGCGCTGGCAGCCTACATACTTACTTGTCAATAAAGTATTCAACAACGATCGATTGCATTTACTTAATAGACACTGCTAGCGTAATTATTTACAAGGAAGCTTGAAACAGTTCGTGAAACGAGGGGCAGGAAGGTAAATAGAATTGAATCCATTTTATTCCTCGTTGCTATTATTATTATTCCTTTTTTTGTCACATTTTTAGTTACTCCTCGCATCATAATGCTTCTTATTTCATTAGACCACGTCAATGACTGAATGAACCGGACACTGATAAATGTAAATTTGAAGTGATCCATTAAGATTCGCCACCTTGGTATCTTGTAGTAAACACTTTCCTTGTAACTGCAGGCTAATAGTTTGTTTGTTTTAATTACTTGAACGTAAATACATGATTTTGTGATATATGAATCGGTCAACATTTGGATCTTAAAATTCAAATAATTCAAGTAGCACAAAAATTCAATTCTTACTTACTTCATATCCGCATCTCATTTAGAGTCTCTGATTTTATTTTATACTTATAAATTAAGGGCATCCTTCAAGTTTATGTTATTTATCTTTGGTACCCAAAGTTTCATACCCTACTGTTTGCGATTGACGATGTGCACGAATATGTTTGTATACAAAATTTGTATATTAATAGCCGTTCTGTAAAGAGAACAAGTCGACTTGATCAACCACTTTACGCCCACACTGCGAGATATTCTGTCAGATCCGCAGAGTTGTAACTTACAGTTATTCAATGTCTAGTGAAATCATGCTGAAAAATAAGAAAAGTTGGGGTTGAAATTATTATGAAAAATCTAATGACAAATAGTGAAGATCGTACGATCTTATGTCAAACAGATAGTGGAAACCGAAAGTTTGCTTTAATTTCTGTTTAACGGAGAACTGTATTTTTTTAAGAGGATTCATTACTGAAACAGTTATCTTATCTGGAACCAAATTCAACTTTTAGACCTTCGGTCGAGGAGGGTAACAAACTTCTTATCTCACGAATGTTCATATGTTAGAAGGGTGTCCAACATTGCGAGGTGGGGCCTCGTACATAAAAATATAAAATTTCGAAACCTGTGAAAATTATGAATATCTGGGTAACCATTTTGAATGCTCGAAGTGGAGATTGAATGCGAATTACGAAAAATTACTCAAACCTTATTAGTCAATTCTCCGATTGACATCACGCACCCACGCGAAATCAAAAGCACGCTGTTTGGTACGACTTAAATAATCAGATCACGTTTGGTACGAGAGTCAAAGACGGTGTAACAATGAACAGAAACCCGAGTGATCTTTTTTCTCGCGGCATCAAAAGGAACCCAGCATGGAATATATCTGTAGGTCCGCGGCTACGCTTCTTTCTCCTTTTTACTCTCCGCTTCATCTTCATCATATTCCGACTTCTCCTTTTTTTCTCCATAGCCAGGGGCGTCCGCTGAATTTGAATTCTTCCCTTCAGCTAACCCTAGGAGCCAGGAGAGCCGAAGATTTATTACAGCGACTGTGGTTTGCGAAAAATTTTGCCGGGCCCGTCTGAGACGGCGCAGGCGTGGGGAGAGAGCCCCGGAAATCCCCGATACTCTCAAAAGGCTGAGAGGAGGACGGTTATTCGGGCATAGTGGTTTCGACGAGCCGTGGCAACGATACAGGAGCGTTAAATTTAGCTTGCAGGCAGGGGCGACGAACGCGCCCCCGGTTACGTCGAGCCCGAATATCGTCCAATGAGAATTCGTCCGGGAGAAGAATTCGCGAAGCGGAGAATGATCGTCGTTCGGCTCGGTGGCGTCCTTGTGGTGACTTCGACCCCGCAGAAGAGACGCCCCAAGGATGCCGGAGGAAGAGGAGGAAGGGATGGAAAGGGAGGGGCCAAGGGAGGACCCCCTTTGTCAGGGGCAACGAGAGTAGGCCCAGCCCCGGAGAAGAAGAAGAAGAAGAAGAGGCTCTTGCACTTCCTGCGCAAGAGCACGCGGGGTCCTGCGCCCGTGTAATTGGGGTCCTACGGCTCCCTGCGAAGTACCATGGTGGGGGATGCCCTATGTAAGCCCTCGAACCGAGCAGATCCAGCCCATCCAGCATCAGGACACCGTACAAGGACACACGGACCCATAGGACGTGTCCACTGACCATCGATCCCGATCCTTGCTCGTCCTGCGCTATCGTTGCTCGATCGTAGGCTTGCTCTCGTGCCGTCCACCTACCCCAAGGATCCAGTAGAAGGACCTCAACGAGGGGATCGATTCCTTCGATCGCGCATCGATTCGTGGAATCGTTCGGGAGGGCCCTCTCCCATATACCTCGAGGAGCCTTAGAGGGATTCGATCATCCAAGGACAACCGATTACGTGACGCGAAGTGATAAATAAGAGAATTCGTCGAGGTGACTCCGGTCTCTTGAGTGTTGACGGTGAATCCTTCGCTCGGGACAAATCCGCGTAGTGCGATCCCATATCCGTTGACGAGGCAAGAATATCTGGCACTGTTCGAACGTGCGCCGTCATGAAGATCGCAAGAATGATCGTACTATTGCTGACGATTCTCATGGTAGGCATCGGCGATGCCGCGAGGAGGAGCAGGTCTACGACACCGCCAACTACTTCCGCGAGCTTCGACAGTAGACAGCTGGGATTCTCCGGGCAGCCCGAAGGTCAGTCGCTTATGATGCCCGTGGATATTCATTCAACTGATACGCGCGCTCTTCCGCGCGCCCGAGCTCGTTTGCATTCGAGCACTCATTTGTATTCACGCCCAGCTACATTCAGCTTCGGTTACACTCTGAGGCGCTCGCTATCGTATCGCTCTTCTCGTTTCTCATCATAGTGCTTCCCCTCGATTAAGAAGAGGGTGCTTCGTCAATTACCGAGAACTTTCTCTCGTTTCAAAATTCCAATCGTGATCCAAAAATCTAGCCACATATCTAGTACTTCGGATTAGTTGCAAATCGGTATTCGTGATATGTAATTGGTAAATCGTCGCCTATGGTTCAGAAATTGGTATCGCGGTGTTTGTCGTGATGACAAACCGATCGTGGATGTTATAAGAAATTATGGTTTTTAACGCGTCAACGCGCAAGTCGCTCGACGGGAGGTGACCACATGTCGCGATCACTGTGCATCGACCACTGATAATAATAATTCTTAATCCTTGCAAATTCGCACCGCAGAACTGGAGAATCTCTGGGAGCACATAGACATACAGAAGCTGGACAATAGTCGTTCGCAATCGTGGACGAACGAGCCCGCTACGAGCTTCACCACGGAGAACGTCGAGGTACACGAGGACGATCCTAACAGCTTGAGCACAGGGAGGCAATTTTATCCAGGACTTCCGGGGAATCCGGGCGAGACCGGAGAAGTACCCAGCCCGATTCAACCGCCACTCATACCCCTGCCAGCACCTGCTCCTGGATGTCTGGCCCGGCGAGGTCAATTCCCCAGTCCCAGGAACTGCGCCAATTATCTCAATTGCTGGGACGACGTCGTAATCGAGCAAAGCTGCCCGGGAGGATTGCTCTTCAACGATTACACAAACGTGTGCGATTTCGATTACAACGTCCACTGCGGCAGCAGACCTGCGCCCACGCCGAGTGAGTAATGATCCCGGTCAGAGGTACCTTACCCTCTGTGTACCGGTTTTCGAACCTAGTCTAAGGAGTCGCGCGAAACCTTCAGCTAGGGTCAACGGGGAATCCCGAATGGCTATTATGAGCCCGTACAGATTTTCATACGCAGCGACCGTCGTTCGGTCGCGCTCTTGCACGACAAATCGATAGCGGTAGGCACAGATTAGATTTTGCAAACAGACAAAACATGCGATACACGGAAAACGTCGATGTTTCGTGAAAATAATGATAAATGCAACATGGACGTGTAAAAATTTTTGAAGATTGGTAATTTCAATGTACCGGGTATGCCATAAGTTGCGGTGCTATTTAAACGGTAAACGTAAATTTGTAATCCCACATTTTTTTTTGGATTTTAAAAGCTTACGCTGTGAACATTGGCACACGAGTCACAGAACATTTTTCACGAACACAATTTCCCATTTAAACGAGTCAAATGAACTCACCTTCGTAAGTCTAGTGTTAATGATGGTTAATGATGGTAGGGTGACTTATGGCCCATTTTGCGTATTATTTCGCGTAAATTTATCCTACTGTAATTGATTATTTCGGGCAGATTTTAACACCTAAAGCTGTGCTCCCACTGTGGTACTTATGTTTCTATATTTATTTCTAGCACCGAGTTTCTTTAACAATCCGTGATTTCTCAGCTTTGCCATTTTATAATATACGAAATAAACTATCTATTTTAAATTTCATCCTTGGTTTGAGGAGAACGATATACTGTATTCATCTATTTTAATCAAATATTTTTGTACTTATTTGTTTAGTTCTCATTTTATTTTGTTCTCGCGGGTGACTATCGACATCTGCTAATTTTAAAAAAGGATGCAAACGATATTGATGATTCTTATTCGATATGTCTATCTTTACTCGAGTCTCGGTTGCGGAATATTTGATATTGAGGGTAAAAGTGAGGTTTTAATGAACTTGTACCTTATCCGACAGAACCGCCGCTGCCACCAGGATCGAAATATTGTCCAGATCCAAACGGACGTTACAGAAGTGCGACCAACTGTTCGGAATTCTACGTGTGTCTCGTCGGCAAGCCCATCAAGTTCAGCTGTCCTCGCCGTTTGGTCTACAATGACGTAAGGGCGCAATGGGAGGCCGCTCCCGAAGCACTTCCTGCATATAAAGTCGCGAGATTATGGCGGAGGCCAGGTTCAAATCGCCGTGAGAATCGCGGCTTCTTCCCTTCGGTATACCTTGCCGTAACTAGAGATGTAGTATAGTATGAAAGTACTCGATATCGATATTCATTATCTACATAAGTATAGTAGAATCGAGTGCCTTAAAGTAAGCACCTTGAAATATTGGAACTTCAACCCGGATCGTAAAGTTCATTTCAAATTGATCGCTAAGAAATATGATCTCCATTTTATCGGAGTAAACTGTTTCTATTCTTATTATAATAAATAAGAATCTGGTATAAAAGCCGTATTTGAAAAGAACAGGCAAGATCATACGATAACACGTCGTGATCCGTCACAAATGACAAATTAAAAATGTTTTTCAGTTACGATATTATATTTCGATACCAAGGGACTGATTACTCACGATCGAATTACACGAGTGAAGTATTAGATACTTTTATGCGTCCCTAGTTCTGACCTCAAAATAATCTCGACGCCGTATCGGACGTGCTTTTAATTCTCAATCGTAGAAACGAAAGATTCTAATCTCTGTCCTTCTCAGATTCTGAATGTCTGCGATTATCCGCACAACGTGGACTGCAAAGGCTCCGCGACGCCAAAGCCGCTTCCACCGACTCCTCCTCCCACCGAGCCACCCACGTACCCGAGCTACCCACAGTATCCTTCTTATCCATCAGATCAAACTTACTATCCACCTCAACCTGAGGAACCACCGTACGTTCCACCACAACCATCCTACCCTCCGCAAAAACCACCCTACATTCCACCGCCCACGCTTCCACCCTATCAAACTTCCTACTCTGGAAATCCTTGGCTAAGCAAGGTGGAGCCTGACCCTTGGCATCAACGACCAGTGGCCGCTCAATTGGAGGTGGACGCAGACCGTCACAAGCAAAAGCCATCCAACAAACCGGAACATGTGGGTAGTCAGGCGGACGTGCCCGTGGCGCCAACAGTTCAAAATCCTTGGACCCTTTCTCAAGATTTGCCATCCACGTTGGCTAATAAACCTTGTAAGGACGGAGACGTGCACAGGTTGAACCCAACTTGCTCCACCGTAGTTGTGTGTAGAAACGGACGTCCTCACAAGGTTGAGTGTATATCAGGAATGACGTACGACAAGCCGTCAGACTCCTGCAGACCCTTCACCGTTGCCAAATGGTAGGTTTCTAGTCAGGAGGATTTTATTATAATAGAATGTAGATCAAGATTTTACTCGACTTTTCCGTTTTACGACTGAGAATCCGTATAAACGGGGTTATTATTTTTCCACGAGGTAATTTGTTTTTTCTTTTTTGTTGCAGCTAATTAACGAGTCATTTAGTACATACGCTTTTTAACCAACGCATTCATCGAGCGCAAATAAAATACCACTTTTTTTTACTAAGATCCTTGTTTTGTTTATTCAATGGTCTAAGGGCATATTTTTGTACGCATCTCTGGAAATCAACGAGAGTTCCTATAATATCCTCTGGTTGGTAAGAAAGGTTTCAAGGAGTGGAAAGATGGAGGAATTTCGATGACGCGTCTGCAGAGTGCAGCACTATACTTTCAGTCGCTTCTTTCTTTACTTCTGATACGATCCAATTCAAAATAACTCTAATTCAAAGAATCTTTTTTTTGTATACAATATGCAAAGAAATTAAACATGAATTTTCTCCCCTGCCTATCTATTCCAGTACCCTGTGAAAATCTGAAACATTATGTACGCCAAACGTTAAAACTACTCATTCGATATTTGAATTTCAAATCTCTACGATCTTGCATCTACAATTCTCGAATTCTCTGATCGATCGCGAAATAAAAATTCAAAAGATCTAAATGCTACCACGATCGACCGCAAGATAGCAGCACGATCACGCGTATCGCACGATCCACCCGATATCATCAATTGGAATGGAACTTCCGAGGGTGTTCACGGAAAAAGTACCAGAATGGAAAAAAACCGCAGGCACAGTGGTGATGGCTAGATAAATCGAGCCCGCGGTTTCACCGCTCACGCTACCACCATGGCGCCGCACAGTGGGGCAAAAGGTATTAAAACTTGACTTAAATTGTAAATATTATTGCATTTCCACAAAAATTGGTGTTTGGGTGTTTTGGAGGTCGCTGATTACGATTCTGAAATAAAAATTTCAAAATTCAAAATGGCGGATGAAAATTGACATATATATAATGGGTATTATAGAGGAAAAGCGTTAAACAATTCTTTCAATATGATATTTAATAGGTTTTTAACAATCATCATGGTCGTTATGACCGTCATTATCATTGGCATCGTCATTATGACCATTAGGAAGAAGCGATAGAGTTGGAAATTTATACAACTCCAGTGTTTTTTTCGAAAGATCTTGCACTTTTCTGAGGAATTTCCATTTGTTGATTATACAAAGAGCGAATGCGATTGAAAATAAGTTAAAAATGTTCTCGTTAATTTTCACATGAGTAAGTTTTCCTAGTATAGGACTTTCGACATTTCTAAAATCTGTGTGACACTCGTCGTGCGCCTTGTTTGTTAATTCTCTTGTACATATTTCCGAATGGTGTTATCAGGTACTTGTGCAAGGTTGGCGTCAACTCTTACCAAAATTAATGTGGATATTTTTAATTTATTTTTAATCCGTTTCGATCCTCGTATAATTAGTAAGAGAAATTTGACATAAAAGTTCAAGATCTCTTGAAAGAAGCACTAGAATTATTAAAATTTCCTATTCCACCGCTTCTTTGTAATGTTGACGACGATGACAACAAGGACAAAGACGACGAGGGCGGCGACGACGACGACGACAACAATGATTGTCGAAAGAGTATTAAGTATCATATTATGAGAATCGTTTAACACTTTTTCCATTAAAATCTCCATTTTACACACCTCAGTCTGCCATTTTGAATTTTGAGATTTCGATTTTAGAATCTTGATCAGTGACCCCAAACACCCTCAAATATCAACTTTCGTGGAAATCCGCTAAAGGATACAACTTAGCGCGTTGCCCCAGTTTGCAATACGCGGCGGGAGCGCTTGGACATCGTGGGAATAAATGTCCCTCGTGAAAAAGGGAACAAAAACGAGATTTTTGTTTAATTGTATCGAAAAGAGGAAGGTCTAAAGAAGGTATAAAACATAAGTCCCTTTACGGTCGTGGCTAAAAACGGTTGCTCAATTCTACCGAATTACATACTATATGTCCAGTCGTTTACATCGACGCACAGAAAATCAATTATATTTCTCAATGTCACCTTTGATGACTACTGCAAAATTACAAAAAGTGTTTCTGACAAATCTCTTGATATATACTAGAAATGTACACTTTCGCGAGTAAAATCCTATAAACCGATCAGCGAAATATTGGTTTCATCAAAATACACGTGAATTTAAAGCGGGGCCTGTTTTACCTATGTTTTACTATATAACTTTGAGTTCGTATTGTGAGAAAGGCTTGAACGAGTGGGGACTAAGACTTTTTGCATACTCTTCACTCATCCTTATATGATTTAACGTGCGTACCATTTGGACTCCACATGAAGTTTGCATTTTTAAATTTTTGCCTAATTTTTGGGCCATCTGCCCCACTGTGCGGAGGCACCGTCTCCGGGAGTCAGCGATTCGTGAATTCGAGCACATCGTGGCCAGGCCACGAGCATCGTATCCATATGTAACTGGGACAGGGCTGTGGTCTCCGACGATCTCGAGAGAGCGAGCGAACTCGCTCGCTACGCCTTCTCCATACATAATAGAACGTGGGGCCGCGCATTGCTCTTTCTCCCGACACATAGTGGAACGAAATGTCGAAAAATGACATGCCGCCTAAAGCAAACTAAGAACCACTTCGAGAAACTTTTGTTAGCTGTCAACGAAGATTGCCGTTAGCGTACTCAACATCAGTAGTTTTAATTATATCATCATTTCAATGTATGACATTACTCTGTTCCGCGATATCACGAAACATCTACGTTAAAATACTTTTTAACGTTCCATTGTTAAACGACTGAGAAAGCGTTATTCGTAAAATGCCATATGAAAAAGCGATAGATCAAGAACGACACATAGTCAAATTCTGTTATCGATTACCATACTAAACGTTCGTTTAATTTAATAACCGCAAGCTGGCAATTTTCGAATTTCGCTTGTCCCAGTGTATCCTTATCTAATAAAATGAAAAATCGCACGCTCTACGCATACCTACCCCACGTTTCTCCGCGCATTGCAATTCTAAGTCGGTAAAATCTCGAAGATCCATTTTTCAAGCACCTGTCTTGTATTTCGAAGTTTCGTTTCACGGATGGGCTACGGACGGCGGCCCCCTTTCTCTCCTACGCGCGTCCTGCTCGGGAAGTAGAAAAGGAAGGCACGTGCTGTGTCCCGGGACAATTAGATCGACGGGTCGTTTAAGCTTTTTGCTCCTACGCTGGAATTTCACGGCTGATCGACCGTGCCCGCCCTCGCTTGCAACCGCGGCTCAATCGATTAGGCTGAGAGAGGAAAAATTCGACAGGATAGATTCGGAAATTTCCATACTCGAACGCGGTAGAAGTTTATAGGGCACGACTGGAGGATGCTCCTCGCGTCACCCACCGTGAAGCACCGGGAATTCGAATGGCGGATTACGTAACGGACAGATCGTCGTCGTCGATTATATCAACCGTCCCCGTCTTGGCGACGTTTCGTTAGCATGAAATACAAGTTAGTAAAAGGTCTCGGGTGCGCGCTAGTGAAATGCAGAAAGTATCCGCGTGAAAAGAAGACGGCAACGCGGAGAGTGGGAGAGATAGGGGCGGATGGTACAAGGGGTGAGAGAGAGAAAGGGAGTAGAATGAAGGAGAAAGACTCGTGAACTGTGATGGTGGTGGCACCACGATGGGGAGGGGTGATCGTATGCGCGGTAAACAAATGCCGAGGGTCTAATAACCTGATGGCTTATGTAAGTACCGGGGGCGCCAAGAACCTTGGTCCGTTCCTGAATGGAACGGAGAAGAGAACAGCGCCCGCGCCGGCAAAGAGATATCACTTTCCCGGCTTTCTTGGTGCCACGCCCGACTACCGTACTTTTGTGCAATGTTAAAACGCTCGTACCTGCGATCTGCAAAATGAAGAATACCTCGAAGATGGGTACCTCGTTTGACAAGGCGATTGCTTAATCGCGGATGACACGCGTGAACGTTTCGCGGAACTGAAGCCACGCTTATTTTGAAATTCGACTGTTTTCTACACATTCTATGCGCGTTAAAAATTTAAAACGGGACGCGTGATATTGATTTCGCGAAGAGTTTTAAGGAACGATCTTCTTTTCGTTCTCACGTTTTCACTTTGATGTCGTTATTATGTTTTTTAGCTGTATTTCGATTATCAAATCTTACGTGATCGTATTACAAATCTGTTTCGTTTCCATATCTATGTGCCGTAAAAAAGTACGTACATATCGGTCTATGCGCTAACGTGGCTTGTTTACACGATTAAGTAACAAATTGCACAACCATATTAATAAACTGTATGATATTTTATATCAAAATTTGCGCCACAGTTAAAGTACATGTAAGCTGTATTTTATCCTTGTAGATTATTCGGACGATAGACTACTACCTCATTGAGGGTACATTCGCATGCGCCGTGGACGAACAGTTATTTTTGAAGTAAAGTCCGAAGAAGGAAATCTTTGATTCGGTACCACTTGATGACACCACTGCAGCGGGAGAATCAGGTACGACCTCGTGGGAGATACTCTCTTTACCGGGAGACTTTTCAACGTACGCGGGCCGACAAACGAGAAAGAAAGGTGGGATCGTGAGCGCGTACCCAAGAGACTTCGTGCGGCCTCGACCTTTCCGGAAAAGCTTTCAAATTACAAGCAACGAGCACCGCCATTAGGCACGCGTGAAAGATCACCTCGTGGAAACTCGCGGAATTACCTGTAAGCCTGAAACGTGTCTGGATACACATGCCCAGGGCCTAACCAACGAACGTCATTTCCCTTGCTCCGTGCGAACGACGCCGACCAGGAAGAAACGCAAAGAATGTCCAAATCCTCTAAACATTCTCCACTAGTGGTCGTGGAACGGCCGATTCGAATGATTTAATGCCACGCGTGTAATATTACGAAATTCTCGGTGCACGATTCGTCGGGAATCGGGAGAATCGCCTTTCTCTCACTCCTCTGCAACTACGACGATGACGACGCGCAAAAGGACAACGTCCTTTTGGGAGGAAAGTCGCGGGAGGCGATCGTCGATCGACCGAATGAAGCGAGAAACCGCTGTTGCGACATCGGGTGCCATGGCTCCGAGGATGCCACCGATGCAGAGTGTCAGGAGTAACGTTTAGCAATTCAAAAATAAAGAAACTCGAGTTTCGGTTTCCATACATCGTAATTTAACAGCAACACGTCAATAAGAATTTTAGTAGAAAGTTGATTCTTTTTATTCTTGTTACTTATACGTATACATATACTGTTCGCGTATACTTTTTACACTATGTAATGTGGCAGCCCGCACGGATAGGTCCTGCGGTCAAAGTTAGCCAGTAACTGATTGTTTTGAAATCTATTCCTTAATCGATTATTGAACATAATCGTAATAATAATAAGCATTGCTCAACTCACCATTGTATTGTACTAATTCGTAAATATAAATCAAAATTTTAGTATTCGTGCATTGAACATTGTACAATATGCCTTATACGAGTGTCTATCAATTTTCTCATATCGTCTAAATCGAATGTTATTATCAACACCCCAGATTAGAATTAGAATCATAATCGTAATCAGAAGTGTAAAATCATTTTATGATCATTGATTTCGAGTCTGATTAGTTCTCTTATTCGCTGATCGATAGCTACTT
The DNA here is from genome assembly GCA_944319695.1 of Tiphia femorata. NCBI lineage: Eukaryota > Metazoa > Arthropoda > Insecta > Hymenoptera > Tiphiidae > Tiphia > Tiphia femorata. The sequence continues at coordinate 15,171,226 of OX090895.1, read as the reverse complement.
ATTATTTACGAATTAATTAATACATTATGTAAATAACTAGTCGTCATTATTAAATGGGCAGATTTTACTTTTATCATCGTCTTGAAGCATTAATCAGATTGCGTTTTCTCCAACGTTGCATGCAACACGCCGGAGTGCTACAAGGCGTGAGATATGGGAGAGGCCAGAACGGTGTCGCGCGTTCGTAGATTCATTGGCATATAACGGGCGTTTTGCATTCGAGAGTCGAAACGTGAGTATTCCTGGGAGAATCCACTCGAGGACTGGTCTCTTCGAATCTGGTTTTTCTAGAAATAAAGTTACGCGACGCGACGTCTCTGGCAATAAATGCGAATGATATAATTTTGTTGATTTCTCTCGTGTCTTTCGCACCTAGTCAAACGATACTCGCGTTGATCGTCAAATTCGTCACCGGATACTCTCTAAAATCTTACGATCTAATTTTTATTCGACAGATCCAGAATGGTGAAGCTTAGCAGTGTCTAGGGCCAATCGAAAGTGTCGGCATACTTAAAACAACCAGAACATAGAATAAGATTACATTCTATGTTTTCCTTAATGTTTTATTAAAAGTAGCATTCTCTAATTGATAAAGTAATTATTGAATCAAGCGCTGAGAAAAGGTGCTAAAGAACTGCTGATTGTCCGTGCATGCTACTATATATGGCATATTTGATTTTAATAGATTTTTAGGGGTTTTAAGTAGTCTATCAGATCTCTTTGGCTATTATTAAATGCGTTAACTGCCAAAATCCGTTACTATGCTTCCATAGACGTAACAATACTCGCGACGACAAACTGTAACGAAGGCCATAAAGAACAGTCAAATTTAAATAGTAGGGAAGGGAGGAAGCAACAGTTCGCGAATAATGCAGCATCCACTTTTTTCAGGTTAAACTTCATTTTTTTAAATAGAAAGCAAAAAATCAGTTATAACCTTGACATTTCGTGGCTGCCACCCAAGTCTTTTAAATACGTAACAGCACACGTTAAATTCCTTTGCATAAAATCATCGAGGTCCATTTCCGAATGCCACCGATGTTTCGTCGTAAGGAAGTACACTTTCGATCGTCACAACTTTCTTTTTATCCCGTATTCGTATGTACTTCGTCTCTCTTATAATACCGCTTTTAAAATAATTTTTTAAGAATACATACTCTTACGCGCGCCTTACCAAAATCAACGCATTCTAGTATGTGTTACTCAGAGTAACGACAACTGATTCACCATGCTTCTTAGCTCGCATTCCACACTTCTTTTAGGTATACTGGAAAAACACTGCTAGATTAATGGAATGTTTGGATGGTAGAACGTTGGAATATTAAAGTATTGGTATGGTAGAACCTATTGTATTACATAAAGCGAAAAGAAATATTGTTTTTACATTAGGTACCAGAAACAAACGAGACACAGAACAACAACATTACTTTTCGCTTTACCCAATACTTTTTTACAATTTTGTCGTCTCATCCATTCCATCCTCCTCTCCCGCTTCGAATTAGAGTTGAAGACTCCTTAACTCGAGCAATTTCCTGCCCGCCGCTACCTTCCCGTGAAAAGGGACGATCGTCGCCCGGGGCCCGGTTTCCGCGAGCGACGCGACGCAGTGCGTGGGCCTTTCGGGCCGAGTAACTGCATTTCTCGTACGTGACACATCGAAGACGCGTGCACACGTGCATCATACCACGGAGCAAAGGTGGCACGTAGACAGAGGGACACGTAGTGTACGCAGACACTCAGGGCCGAACGGTGCGCGGGAAGCTTAGCGACGTGCTTGTTAGAGACGTGCTTAAAACAAATTCTACGGGACAGGACTCCAGAGAATTGGAATAAATTGGCCCTATAACCAACAAATATACATGTGGGCTTTGAAGGATATTTGTCCGAAGAGTGCTAATGCGAAATTGAATCGAAGAAAGAGTGGATTTTTTTCCCTGCAAAAGGCCAATTTTTTAATCGATTATTTATATTTGGATTTTGCAATAAATGGATCCATTTTTTGGATCCAACCAATTTTACGTCTCTTAGCATTCTTAATTATATTATTTATTCTGATTTTGGTATTTGTCGTGTATAATAACTGTAATTAATTGATCGTAAAGTAATTAGCGTGTATTAACTTTCAGGTCATGATTGACATCAAAAAATCGACTGCCTTTGATTCTCGACGCGTCACTTCATCGGTCACCCATCCCTTGTTCATCGATACTCTCATTTCTATAAAATGATCAATCATTCTAGCATCGAAAATAATCGCTTTAAACGTCAACTATAACGAATCCAAGGAATCGATTATTTTCGAATAAAAATCTGTCGGGTGCTCAAACGAGACAAATGAACTCCACTGTGGGACGCCAATGAAAAGATTAAATACTTTTATTGGTGCAGGAACAATTTACCTCAACGCGTAAGTGAAGAAAATGCGTATATAGTATCTTGCTTTTTAGCAAAGTGAATGCGAAGTGTACGCGAAGGTTTGTCATGCAAACATATGCAAAGGGAGGAAGCCTGCATCCGTCCGTATGCCAGTCCGTTTGTCATTGTCGCAGATTCCTCGTGACCCACGCGTCTTGCGATTTTTCTCATCTGACCCGCCAGCGTACGGGCGCACAGGGAAGGTCTTCGCGCGGCCGTCGTTGCTCCCGCTGGGTGTGACTCGAATTCTTAGACTTTTCTCTCTGTCTCTCTCTCTCCTCCTCTTTCTTTTCTCCCTCGTCCTCGTCGCTCTCACTTTCCGCCACTATCCGCGCACTTCTCACTGCCGTGATTGCTGCGCCTTTCTCCGTTTCTCCAGTCTCCCAACCGTGTAGCAAAGTCTATTTCTATTGCGGCCGACTGTTGGCACGGTTCACAGGCGCACAATGTGTAAGTGAGGTGGAGAGGTCGCCTGGGTGGACGAGTGGCACACTGTGGAATTATTCAGGTGATAAGAAACAACTCGGCGATGTTGCTCGACGAAGTCTTTGTTTTTCAATATCGTGAAATCTTTGCCGTGAAATCATGACGATAATGAGAATGTGCGATATCACAGTTCACGGAAAGGTAATGGGTAGATGAGATAGGGAGGTCGATAGAGTGGATCAGTCGCGGACCGTGGGATTGTTTAGGCGATGAGAAATCATTCGGCAAAGTTGCTCGACGAGATCTTGGCTTTTCGACAGCGCAAAATCTTTGCTAGGATAAGTGAGCATAAGGGAAATACACGGTAGGACGGTTAATTGCGAGACAATAAAATAAACAGACAAATCGGTCAATAAGTCAGGTCCGTGAGATTTTTCAAATGATTCGCAATCAACCTGTGACGTCAATCGACAAGCCCTTCGCGGCAATATGTACGATCTTTGATAGACTAAATGTAAATACCAAAAACGCGGGGCAGCGTGATTCACGATGACGCAATAAAGTAGACACGTGAATTTGGTCTACGAGAGTCATCCGTGATTAAGAAGGAATCTGTGCGATCGACGAAGTTCTTCTTCGACATAAGGCCTATATTACACTGTAAAAGATCTTTGTTCAAAATCTAATCATCGTGGATTATCTTTTATAAAAGATCTTCGACAATGATATCTTTACAGTGTAATATAGGCCTTATGTCGAAGAAGAAGAACTTCGTCGATCGCACAGATTTCTTCTTAATCTTGAGGCCAACGCCAAGTTTCTGCTAGACTAAATGACAGAAATCATTTCTACCGAGGTTCAGTCGTTCGTTAGGTCATTCACGGGTAACGATACGATTTGGGAAAACAATCCACGAAAGAACGGCTGAACGATGCTAAAAAACAGAACGGAATTGGTAATTTTCCAACCTACTTCGATGGAGGGCACAACTAGGTCACCTTGCCGGAGGTTTTGCAATGCGCCGGTAGGTAAAGCTACGGGAACTATACGGGAACGGAGCCTGTTGGAGCAGGGGCGCCGGATACGAGCGGCCTGAAAATCCGGTTTGTGAAAAATAAGCGGAGCCTCCGAGGCACGGGGCCGAAGGGAGTCGCTCGCGCGTTTCGCGTCTGTCTCCACTGCCTTTGTCGAAGAGGCCCAAGAGGCCCAAGGGGTTCCTGCACCCGAGGCGAATGCCGGCCTCGCCGTTATCGTCGCGGCCGGGTGTAATTTTAGAACGAGCCAATGGGACGAGGGCGCGAGGCAAAGGGTGGGCTCGAAAAACTTCACTCTCTTCGCGATTCCTGGAAGGACACTCTCCGCAGAACACCTCCGCGATAAGCCGATGACGTCGAATGGGCCGAGTAATGAGAATCAATGACGGACGCAATTACCACGGTCAACCGTTCACCCCTTAATACTTTTTACTGATAATTCAAGCGTAATAATATTCACAAGGTACACCGGCGTAACGCTACTGAAATTAAAGATAATGAAGAAAAAAGTTTCGCACTTAATAAAACTGGACTTTAATAATAATACTTTATCTGTGATCTACTCAAGGACAGTAACATCCAGTGCCCCAGTCGCACCGAAGATAGGACCGCAAAATAAGAAAGGGGTATTTCATATTGGCGCCATAAATGTACAGTATATTTAACGATTTCTTTTTATGGGCAATGAAAAATACTTTTGAGATTGTCATGATTGATGAAAGACACATTATATTTGCATAGGTTTACGTAATTTATATTTTATCCATTTCTTTATAAGCTTAAAATACGACTCTTTGTATGTTTGTATTCAAACAAGCCTAAGGCAAACATCCGGAAAAATGTATTTTTACATTCATATTGTCGTCATACGCACCGTGTTACATACACTGTACATACGTATTGTACACATTACAATTACAATACCATCAAAATACAAATTCTATTTTGGATGAAATTCATATTCCTGACTCAATATATGATTTTTATTTGTACAACGCGCGAGTATTTTAGCAAAATATATTTAAATGGAAAATTCTTATGACAAATATCATATTGGATCTTTTTTGGAGGCTTCATGGGATCCTGATTCCTTTTATAATTAGCGCGACGCGAAAATCCGGTTTCCAGAAGAATTCACCACCTTTGTTTGTCCATCGTCGAAGACAACCCGGCTTCGGCTGAATGCAGTGTCTCATCTCCCTTTCTCGAGCCTTTCGAACGGAGCCGGCTACATTGCGGAGGAACGCGAACGTCATAATTACGAGAGGGCGTCATCGAGGTAATTGTCGTAGCGGGTAAAAGTGAAATCGTCGCTTCCCCTGCGCGGGGCCGCAACGCGTCAGCGTCTACTCGTTCCGGAGGGCATTAGAAACGGTCTATGGCTCCGGTTATTAATATTCATTCGGGGGGATCGGTCGCAGCCGCATTCTTTCGTCTGGCATGCGCGCACGCGGAGACACGTGGAAGTCTCGTGTATCGCACGAGACAACCAGATGCAACCAAGAATCCACAAGCCCGATATTATCTTCGCGCACTAAAGATTTATCGTTTCCATTGATTGCCTTCTTTCTCATTACATTTTCAAAATTCTACGTCCCTACGTGATTCGCTAAAGACAAAAAGTATCCCTATACTTGAAACATCCCCTTTTTAAGTTCATTGAATCATATTCTAATTTCGAGAACTGTCTGAGCACACAGTCTCCGTTTATACTAATTTTTCGAATTTCTTTTTATCCTGCTCATTTTAATCTGTCTTGCGAAAATATTTTTATATTTTAAAGATTTAATATTTCTATTGTATTATTTCTATTTCAAAGATTTAAAGTTCCACAGTTTATATGTATCTTACCAATCAATATTGCCAAATTCGTTGAATTAGATTGTAGCTTCTTCGAGCGACGACCACATGGCCTTCTTCACCGCTGATTTTTCAAAGCACATATTTGCCGATTAAATTTAGGTTATTTCGACACGTCTAATCGTGACAGATCCGACGATGATATCCACGCGAATGAAGAAAAAAGAGGAAGAAAAAGGAGTAGCCCCGCGTATGGATAAATGTCACATTACTTACGGACCAGGGCGCTTATCCCGATACGGTCCAGGTACGCGAAGGTGAATTATGCAAGAAAGCGTTACACGCGCCGCGTGTAGCGTAATGCTTCCTTCTCGCCTCGTTTGGGCCGCGTCGTGCGTCGCAGCCGGAAATATTGTCAGTACCGCTGATTATTAAATAGTCTCGCTTCGGGTGTTAAGTTCTGCTTTTACGAGGCGCACGCGCGTAACTGGCCGATCGTATGGGGGAAATATCTTGAAAGACTGGTGAACAACTTCGCGGTGGCGAATAAATGACACGGTCGTACCGTGAACTAATCGACATTACGCGTGGAGCCTTTATTGTTTAACATGTTAGCAGTGTAATAAGAGTGATGGGAGGACAAGTATATTTGTCAAACACACAGTGAATAAAATTGCAATTGAGCTTTTTGAAAGGCTAATGCTCAGATTCATAGATATAGGTGGTACAACTAAAATTTTCATAGGTCTTTGTTAAAACAAAGAAGTATTATCGGAAAAAGACCAAAAAGATAAACTTAGTATAGGTACATAAAAAAATTAATAGATTAGAAATTTAATTTGTCGGTTCAAGATAAGCTTAAAAGTGTTAAATGTACGAGTTTTTTATTTCTCTACAATCGTAATGTTCTTCAAAAAAGCTAATAGTTTGTAAAGAGTGACGGATGCAGAAATGTTTGGTGCTCGACGACAACAGGATTTACTCGATTGTCACAGTCCATTCGTATACAGGGTATCCCACCTAACGGTCACCACTATTTTTGGAGAACAATCATCGGTCCGAGGAAGAAAAGTTGTAACAAGAAATCGAACGGTGGCTACAAAACGCAATAAGAAAAACCATCCTGTCATTTTATTTTTTTAAAGCAAAATTAAGGTCACCTTCGTCAGAATTAATAAGATTGTTACAATTTTTCAAGGGAATAACGTAGAGAAAGTCGTAAAAAAGTCTGCTACCTTAAATTGTACTAAACGTCATTCAATATCGTTTTTATTAGCGCGCCGTGACTACTAAGGACCAATAAGTGGAAAAGGACAGATGCATCCGTGTACAGACTGTCTGAAGAGATCGTTCCGTCTGTTGTTTTCCTCAGTAGTCACAGCACGTTAATAAAAATGATATTAATTGACGTTTAACGTAACTTAAGGTAGCAACATTTATATACTCGTTGAATTTGTTTCGACTCTCCCTACGTTACTCTTTTAACAAATGTTAACGATCGTATTCATTCTGACTAAGGGGACTTTAATTTTCCACTAAAAAAAAAAGATCAGGACGATTTTTATTATTGCGTTTTGTAGCCACTGAGAAACCGTTTGATTTCCTGTTACAACTTCTCCTCGTCAGAAGTTCGACGGAGAAGACCGACGGAAGCTCTCCAAAAACTGTGGAACACCCTATATACATATCTCGAACGTACGAGCCGTACTAAAAGGGTCGTAAATCGTTCAACATTCGAACGACCCGCCATGTGCCAGCTCATGCACCGCCGGTTTTGATTTTTTTCAAGAATCTCGAGGCGAGCGATAGGAGACAAAGGAGAAATTACAAGATAGATATATCCGCGAGAACCAAGAATTGCATACTTCTATTTGCCTGCTCCATAGACTCGTCTTCATCCGCGCATTTGTGCCGCTAACTGCTTAGAAGGCGTCTGCGTTGCACAAGAGGCGCACATGTTATCTCGTTATGTATTTCCTACTCTCGCGCAGATTATCCTAATCGATATTTACTATTTAATCTTCTCTGGAGCCAATGTGACTTATGCCGGATCCACCCGACAAAATGAAAGTAAAACGACAACTCACTGCTTTTCGAGATTCTGCCAATTTGGCAACTTTATGTTCTGCTTCGGATTTCTTCCTACTTTCGGCAGCTCCTCTGACGCACGTCAAATCGTCAAAACAAAAACAAAACAGTAACTTAATATTCGTCGACAATCTGGAGACGAAACGCAACAATTTTGGCAACTTTGTGTTTCGTTTCAGCTTACCTTCCACTTTCGGCAATTCTTCCGTAAGGTCTACGTCAAATCGACAAAACGAATATAAAACGACGATGATCTGGCACCGGAAGGCCGACATTTTAACAAATTTTACGTTTTATTTTAAATTCCTGATAACTTCTCGGTTCTCGAATCATGAGTGAAGTGAGTGATTAAGATGAACATATTTCTGCTCTCTTTCAATTTCAGCCAACACCGTCATGTCGGTGCGACAAGCGGGGCCAACTTGGCCGGAGAACGAAATTCGAACAGCATAGTCAACAGGGTTTAAGAATATCTAGATGCGAACAGTACGAAGTAGAACCTCAAGGTGAAGGAAAAGTTCAACCTGTTGATCGTTCTGTTTGACGCGCGGTTAAGGGACTTATCACCTATTTTGCGTTTTGCTAGCTATTTTAATATTAAAGTTTTGGCGTGGAGTCGGCTTTACTTTAAACACTAATCTCTCGTCGGATTAGAGTACCCTCTTAACTCTCGTAAGCCGTCTTGAGGAAACGAAGAAAGTGACGAATCATCGAAGCGCGTTCGTTCATCCCGATGCGTTCCAGGGTGCCTGCGCGGGGCGAGCAAATTACGCAAGAGCCGCGTTATTATATACCACCGTAATTCCGTCCCTCCTCGATTCTCCTTTCGTTCCCTCTACCGCCGCGACGTCCGACGTCGAGATCTCGTCGCGAGCCAACCCGCCGATACTCGCGTGGCTCGCGCGTATATTCGCGCTAAGGTTAAACTCCAGTGACATTTTGGACGACTTTCACCGATCGGACCGGCCCGGAACGCACCGCGACTGCTTTCTTCGTCTTTTCGTCGTCTCGCGGACTCTTACGAGTCTCGTAGAGGCGACACACCCGCATTCGTTCCAGGGAGCCTCGGTGTCGAGGACCCAACGCAAAAGATGCCTCCAAAAGGTCTCTAAACTTAGTTTGCCCTTACGTCCGACGTAAGAACCCAATCTGGAGAACTCAAATATTGATCTCAATATAATATTCTCAATTATTTATCTCAAAAAGTTATCGGACCATTAATACACGAATCATCAGGTTATTGAAAGAAAATGAACTTCGAATTAAAAACTATTAGCACCCTTACATAAATAGCAGCGCGATCATTTAAATGGTTTATTCGACCAACATTTTATATCAATCCATTTATTTACCATATCAGATTCATATTTTTTTCGGAGTAAAAAATATCCATTAATCGTAAGCAGATTATTTGTTAGGTATTATTTATTGTTCGTAAGTACACGCGATACCGATCGGAGAAAATCAGACGGAGATATTCCGCGTCTCTTCTTCTCGCAGAATCTAGCAAGTGATTGCACGTGCGGGAATTGTAAATCCATTCATTTTTAAGACTATTCAGTGGGATTGTCATTGTGGAGTAAATAGAAGAATTCTAATCGCGAAGGGCTTAGTCTATCCATTTTGCGAAGTTGCTATGACGTTCGTATAATACACACGGGAAATTTTAGCTATTGACAATACACAGGAGAATAAAAGCGAGATCTGTGTGAGGGAATTCCTCGATTTTCGTCTCGGCATCTTTTCGAGGAGGGTCTCGTCGGATATGCTCGTGGTACGCGACCGTGACCTAAATACGTGCTCTCCGCCAGGGGCGCGGTGCACCTGTCCGGAGAGAAAAAAAGGAAAAGGGAAAAAGAATTTCGCCTCGGAGCGCGATCGTAAAGAGGAGGAATTCTGAAGCTGAAGGAATTCCGGTCAGCAAGTAGCAGCGTTGATCGGATCAGCTCGACTTGAAATGCTCGATATACGAACACTTAACAAAAAGGGGAGAATGATGAAACGGGATGAGCATAAATGGGTAGATCTTGAAGATGAATTAAACATTAGGCAAAACAACCAAATACTTATCGCATCTAGGAAAAGGAGCATCACAGAATTGTTTTATTTTCCCATGTAGCGGAAAACTATACAAATATACGTAAAATAAAAATATTTAAAAATCAATATAAAAATTCATATTATTGTAAGTTTGCTTTCATTTTGAAAATGGAATCTTAGTTTGTTTCGTTGTTATTTACGTTTTTAAAACACCAAGTAGTCGATGAATTTTTAGAAATACGCTCAAGGCAAAGTTTCTATAAGTGATTGACCGTTGAAAAAATTGAAACTATGTACACTGTCACGGTCAGTTATACGTTAATTATACTTTTTCGAAAGATCGTACTTTCTAAAAATCTTATTGTTTATGTCTTTCTGAAAGTTGGTCAATTACGGATATATGCTTGATTACTGAGCTTATTTGGGAACGTCAGAATCTCTTAACTGCTTGAGGCCTCCGAAAGTTTTAAGCCGTCCCTGATCTTGATGGATCAGTGATTAGAACGGTAGCGATTCAGTTGTCGGGAGCGCTCCTTTTCCCTTTCAACGAATCGAGGGGTCGTTAATCGTGCGAGTGATTATGACAGTCACGATTACGCAATCCTTGCGTCCAATCTCAGAAGTTAGCGCTAAAATAAGCATCCTCGAAGCGCAGGATGTATGCTCCTTTACATAAGCTTTTAGATAAGGAGACACGGAAAATTGTACTCCGGAAAAAATTCATCTTCGAGTGGCAAATTTGTGAGGAGCCAATCTCAGCAACGCGTCTTATGCAACATCAATCAGGAGAACTTATAGGAAATTATATCGACGTTCTGTTGGCTATTACGATGACGGTGCCACTCGCATAATATTCTGGCCAATAATAAATATACAGTATGTAACCTCATTCCGTAATAATATTGATTTGCACGAGTATACTAAACAGCAGCGATGGCTTGATACGTTAAAGGGAGATTCTTGTAGAACAGGTTTAAAAAATCAATTTTTAAACAGAGCTTCGATTTATGTAATAAGCTGTAAACATATAACAATTGAATGTACAAATATTTGGAAATCACAAAATGTTAAAAGTCAATGTCTAAGAAATAAAATAACTGTGAATTGTTATTCAGTTGCATTGACATTTTATTAATAACTTTAATAGACTAAAAAAAGTAACGAAAAAACTCATTGACTAAATACTTTTGACCACAGCTCATTTACTTTTCACAAATTTATCTAGAAATTACACTTTAAATTGTTATTAGGCCTTTCATTTGTAACAATTGTTAAGCATTGCAACCCGGGTATATTCACCGAAAAGTGAATTTTTCTTCTAAATCCTAAAGCTTTCATATTTTTTCACATTTGGCTTTAAAAATATATACAACCTAAGAGCAAGCTATTTATCTATGAGAAAATACTTAATTTTTACATTCCGATCACTGTAACACGTGATCCGCTATATCCTGATAATGGCATCAGCAAACAAGATCATGTGATTTACGTAAAATCCCACGAATTATAAGAACAATTGAAATGAAAACATATCCTATTGTACTTCGAGACTATTTCCTCACGTATCAAGAACATTTAGACTCATCTTGACGGCAATAAAAAAGAAATCATAAAAATCAGTTGTTCTTGTGATTATTACACGAGTGCGCGCAAATAAAATCCATCGAACAAGAGGCGATTGAAGGTCAATTTCGCAACTCGGAGATATAAGAATTTAATCCGGAGCCTTTTAGTATAAAGTGGGAGAGTGACCACGACTTTCCTTTCTTGATCTGGTAATTGTGGATTAATAAGCATGTGAATGTTTCAAGTAGTAACTTAATCCTTTCATTTTTGCAATCATCACTTCCTACCAACCTTCGTCGATACATCGATTAATTGTCAGCTAGTCTATTAATTATATAGAGCTCATGGCGCCGCGGCGGCGTCATCGTCTGCACTGCAATAGTCGCGGAGAAAGCGGGAGAACGCGCGAGGGATGGAGAGCAAAAAGTTGACGGGAAAAAGTGACGCAGTCAGATATCCCTACTTAAGGCTCGCCGGCATGCAAATGAAATTCGACGGTTGGTTGCATTTTCTCCGCGCATTTTCCCCGCCCTTTTCTCTCTCCCTCCTTTTCCTTCTAAAGACTTACCCACCCCCTCTACCGCTTCTGGAGCCTGGAGCCGGAAGCGTGGCACGTGCTCGAGTCGAGTGATTCCAACGAGACTCGTAGGATCGTCGAGAACAGCATGGAATGTTCGTAGCATTCCTCACGACGAAGAAGTGTTTCTCAAGAAGAAAAATTCGACTGCAGTCGTCTCCTAAACAAACAAACAAGGAGTTCAGTGCAAGAAGATAAGCTGTAATGGTAGCACTATAAGATGGTGAAACTTTTATTACAAACAATGTTTCAATAGAAATTGCACGGTTGAGATTTATTATTTTTAGATAAACTTACTGATACGGAGATCATCTGCTTGAAAAAGTGTTATATTTATAATCATATTTCACTTCTCCTGTGCAGAAATTATAACAGACGGGAAGAACAATAGCTCGTATACACAACCATAGTGCAGATAGAGATTTGGAAACGTAGTTGTAAATTAAAAGATAATATCGAGACACTTAGGGTTGTCAAAATTTATAAAAAATCCTTTTTTCAAGATTTCGTAGCTAAACTGTCATGCATCGAACCTCTTAAGTGTAGGAAATCGTTATTGCGCTTATGTGTATCTCAAAACCTAATACTGCACCATTTGTAGTTTAAGTACAACGTATATAAAACTGTATAATTAATAATAGGAAGTAATAATAAATGGCATGCGGCACTACGCTGTCCATTTTCCTGTCCTCGTTGATCTGAAGCAGGAAAACACGGCAGAAATTCAAGAATTAAATGTACGCATATAAGGGTCGCGATGGAACGAATTTTGGCATATGAGAATGCGTTCATAAGCTACTTTCCCTTCAACAGTCTTGAAGCTTGGACCTTCAACGAAACAAAATACAACTGAATCGAATTGTGAATTAAGAAAAAAGAACATATTTGTACATATAGAACCTTCTCGCCCCAACCTAAACATTAGACCTAGAAGACAAAAGAAAAATTAAGTTTTGGCTACCCCGTGGCTTCAAAGACCGGTTAAAAAAAGCACAGTTGAGAGTGCTCTTGGACAGCTCAGAGTAGTTCAAGATCATGAAAGAAGAGCGCCTATTATCTATAGGTAGTCATATATCCATGTCATTTGAAGGTTCTTCACGATATTTGTTCCAAAGCTGACAATTCTGCATTTTCTAGACTTTCCTGTTACAGATACTAGGGTGTGAATCGTGCACAAAATTAATCCCGTAACTATAAGTAGGACATATGTTAATTTGCAAAAAGTCCGAGATCTTTAATATACAATTGCGAATCGAAACCGAATAATTATATATCTAAACATTCGGATTTATCCTGGTATACCAATTACCCAAATATCTACATCACTAGTAAACAGACTTGTGCATTACGCGCGTGTGCGGCTCGATAGGCTACTTGTGTATGGACCACGTGTGTAAATCGCGCGTACGCCAAGAGAGAATGAAAAGCGTGAGAGGGGTGAAGAGATGGAGAGAGAGCAGAGGAGAAAAGAGAAGAGAAAGAGAGGACTCCTCACGCGAGAAGTCGCGCGGAGTCGTTGGGTGATAGTCGGGAGAATATCTAGGGTGCAGCGCGCGAAGTGGTTCTCCTTGGGCGCCGATGCCGCATTCCGGTTCATGCATCTCCTCTCCTCCGGACGGTTCTCTCTTTTTCACCTCTTTTCTCTCCTCTCTCCTACTCTCTTCACCTCTTCACCCCTCTTCGCTCCTAGCTTCTTCTTCTCCTCTCTTCGCTTACAGCTAGCGATGGAATCGAGTTTACTCTATACTCGTAAATCCGGAACAAATTCAAGACCGACTGGGCACTTTATAAGGTATGAACATGGCTCGACAAGCTGAAATGTGCACATGCTCAAGATAAAACATGCGCACGTAAGAGTGCTAACAAATTCATTATTTTCTATACTGCTGTAAGATTTGTTCAGCTTCAAAAGAAATAAGTTATTTTATGCTTCATTATTATTTGTATTTTGAATTACTTGCATACTGTGTGGAGGACACCAAGAATTTTTATGTTCTCGTCGCCTCTCTACGTTTTAATTAGGTAGGGAATTATAATTTTCACATTCATTCGTCTCGCCAAATACTCAAATTTCAGAAAGTGGTTTCAAACCTTCCTATGGATATTTTGTACCTATAGAAGCAGCGATCGAATCGTCGTTATTAAACGTTGGATGTTTATATCATAAGTATGCACTAATTTATTTACACTACGAAATCCTTTGAATCTCGTAATAAATAGCAGTATATCAGAAGTGCCGCTGATTTAATCGGATGCGCGAATGTTTGTAAGAAAACTGACAAACTGTGTAGTATTTGGATATAAAAGTTCAAATCTGTACGAGTAGAGTTCGATTTTACTTGGGAGTACTTCTTACATTTCTCAAAGTGCTCGATACTTCTTTTCTCTGAAACGCTACAAAAAAATTGAATTTAATCAGTCGATGTTCAAACCTACTTGCGACACATTTGAACCCATCACTAGTCGTGGTTCTTACCCCTTCTTTCCACGTGGATTTCTTCTCTCTTATTATTTCTCTCCACGATTGTCGCTCTCTGTCTCTCTCCCTGCTCACTCTGCCATTTCTCTCCTGCTTTCTGTTTTCCTTCTTCTTCCCTTTTCCCTGCCATCATCTCTTCCTATTCGTCAAGCCGTTCACCCAGCCGTGGGCGACAACGCAAAGCGACCTTACGGATTTGCCGCTACGTATACCGCTATAAGTGCATCGTGCCCTAAAGTAGTGACGTGTTCATCTACGTAGGTAAACGTGCACGTACAGACGGACCGACAAACGGACCGTCAAATAGATGGGAGCCCACGCGAGTGTCGTGTACGTTACGACACAACGCGGCGCGTTCCAGAAGATCGATGAGAGAATTGATAGGTGCTAGTGCATTTATTAAGCGTCCGCGATAATGACCGATACGAAGGAGAGACCTCGAATCTACGATTCTTAATTCTAGCACTAGAAGGCGCTTAATGCGCGCGAGTAACCCTTGTATAACACGCTACTTATACAATGCGGTTTCGATACAACATATCGAATGACTCTTGATCTTTTTTCCACTCGATAGATTACATTCTGTTTTAAATCATCTTTTTTGGAAGATAAATTGAAATTTTGTATGTAATCTGTACCTCCGTAACACGATTTTTCTGGGTCCAGACCCTGTTGTTATGCCACTGTTACATGTACTTCTACTCGAATGGTATAACGGCGGATTTATAAACAAATTTGAAGTGTAAAGAAAACATTATGCCATTATCGTGTTATTAATATTTGCTTGTTCCTTTGTTAGTGACGAGCAACTCAAATAGTCTGATGAAACGGAATACCCTGTACGTAAATCACAAAATCGTAAAATTGATGCATTTTGTAAATCTAAAGTTACGATTCATTTGTATTTGTAAACGATATCTGTGTATATGGTCGTCTAATGTTAGGAGGCTACATGCGTATCGGAGCATACCATTTAGATATGATTTAATATTTTTTTTGAGTTATAACAAATATATTATTATAGAACCGTAAAAATGGCATGAAACTACATTAATGTGACAGTATTGCTGTAATCAACGTACTACAAATAACACGATATTGTGCCAATTTGTACTTACCATCTTCCACGTTTTGCCATCCTATCGAGTAATCCGTACCGAATGACCCAGTGATCTGTAATTACATGTTATAGTTATTATAACTAGAAGTTAAGATTCGTTTATAATTTACATAATTGTAGTTTCGGTATGAGCTATGTATATTGAATGTGGACGCTAAAATTCAAAATACAAACAATTAAGAAACGGAATGGAATTTTATCAAGTCTATCGCTGTTTACCAAGCTAAAGATCTCTAAAAATTGTCACTCCCAGCGGATAATCTGGTGAAAATGATTCAAGAACACAAACTTTGCTATAAATTTATATTTGCTATCAGCTCAATCGACCAATAGAGCAAAAGAAATAACGTTTTCATAAAAAGCGACGTCTGGTCAAAATTCTTTCAATATTCTGTGTAACTGTTCATTTGTTAATTCCCCTCCAATAATCCGTTAGTCTACTTTGTATTGTAATTTGAAACTTCTTACTTATCGCCTACGTTAAAAGGAAAAGATAATTTTACAGAGGGCTTAACGTTCTCGTCCCGTGTACTTAGCCCGCGCAGAGCAAGTCGGGCGGATTACGGAAATCAGCGTTACGAACGCGATCGCTGCAGCATTTATCGACGCCCGACTCCTGTCCGAAAGTTACGTGTCGAATTATCGGCACGCAAGCCGGGCGGAGGAGCATATTCAAAGCCAGCCCGTGTGAGAGGAGCGTGGTGCAAGAACTTCGAATGAAAACTCGAAGCTCGACGCGTGTATATTTTTAGCTGTCCCTAAACACTCGTTAAATATCCAATTAGCCTACGGGCATACAACATGGATCTCCACGCTTTCCAGTTTACTCACAGAGAATTCACGATTTCAATTTCAATTTCAATTTCAGTTGGAGCTTTAACGAGCGACTCCGTGCTTTCTTCTAAGACAGTGGTTCTTATCCTCTCCAATGTCAAAGAATACTTTCGATTATAAAAAAATTTTTCCGCAAATACCATTAAACGCATTAATGAACAATGAATACATAGAAGAAGACGCTTCTGATAGAAAATTAATAATCGTACGCCAAGGTTTCGCTTACATTATCAACTTGTTTGTCCGGCACTGTATAACTTTTAAGTAGTACACCTGTCGACCCGACGATGTCCCAAGAATGGGTTCGTTTCTACTTGGAAGTCCCGCCTACATACTTTGTGGAATACTTGTAACAATTTCAAGAAAAACTCTAAGAAACAACGGTTAAAAACTACTGTTCTTCTAAAAAAACACGCACGCGAGAGAAAAAGATTGCCCGATTAATTGGTAAATAGTGGTCTCGATTACGATAACGATGTGAGACTTTCCCTCTCCCTTGGGATCTGGTCGGATAAGAGTCCGAGATGGAAGTGGACGGTGAAAATCCGCGGCCCGGATTCGCGGCCGCGAGTTTCCCTCGCGCCAGCAGCAGAAAACGAGAAGCGAGCAGAGGCGACGGAGCATGTGAAACGCGATCCTCGAATCGTCGAATAATATCTTGGTTCCGTCCTGAATCCTAGCCACACCGATGCAATCGACGAGCGAGATGCACCGACGCCTTCCGAAGCCGCTAGCGCGTTTCGCTTCAGGCGATGCGCATCCGAGAAAATAAAAAACTTGACATCTGTCACGCGAATTCGTCGAGTACCAAACTATTTCGCGTTTTAAAGAAGCACAACAAATTTTTAGTTTCTTCTTAAAATCAAAGAGATTAAGCTACAGGCTTATTACCTAAATGCTTCGGATAAATTATACATAGGTATATACATATGTACATGTTTATATTTATATTTTGTACATTACACTTTGTACATTTAGACTTGTAGAATAGAAATAAAAAGTACTTGACACGATTTAAAAAAAAATGAAAGCTCCGTAGAGTCCACCTATAAACAATCATTATTGCCGAACTTTCTCCATACCTTTAAAAATAATAGAAGTATTCAGGCTGATCGCAGTGATTGTTATTTCCTGTATATTTCTAAATTTTAGGTAACAAGTAAATTTCTCTTTCTTTATTCGATGCACTACGCGTATGTACTGTACTGTTTACATTTGGTACCGTGCAAACCCTTAAGAAACTATCGTTCCAGACTATAATAAATTCGAACCCTCACGTTGGTGGCAGAATGGCGTTGTAATGCGCGTAAACGTGTACTTTTCTGTCGGTTGCATGCGCGGTTCGTGCGATATACCGCGGCGCGAGTAAATGCATCGTGCGCATCGCGTCAACCGGTGTTGCAAAACGTACAGCGAGCGGCACAGCCAGAAATTATGGGGCTAAGCGAGGTCGTGAATTTATAAGTTTCCCAGCGACAAGACGTTCTTTCGCCTTGGTAAGCCCTCGGGCGAGGAATAATTTGAATGGTATCCCCGAGTGACCAGGAGGAAAAAATGATCAATTCGACCATGAACGAATTAAGGGAATTAAAGATTTACCGTGACGCAAACCAGTAAAAGTCGCACAAAAGTTATACGGTGCCAAACGACAGACGTTGCAGGGTCGGTCGAAGAAGAGGAATCGAAAGTTCTCCCGGGCGGCGGAGCATAATTTTTATGCACGCGCGAACCGATCGGCGCGGCGATTTGTCAATCTTTCGGACAACAGAAGTCGAGGACACGGAGAAAAGCGACGATGCCACGGCCAGGACGGGTGGGCGAGTCGGGACTCGAAACTGGGCGACACTTAAGAGTCGGTGCGCGCAGGACGAGCCGGAGAAAACCGTTTGAATGCCCGCTGTGGAATAAAAGAGGCGGATTCTCGCGAAAGGGAAAAGAGAAGTGTCTACGACGAGTGACGCGTGAGCAGGACATTGACATCCTAACGAATCGACAAAATCGCGCGAACTTTCCTCGCCTAGAAATTCCGATCGTTCGATCGTCCCACCTGCTCAATTCCTTCCTCGAGCTACTGCGCGGGTCGTTCGAAGGATCACCGGTACACGTACTTCCAACACATGAATGGCCACGAGTCGCATACACAGGGTGACCAATAGCGAATCCATCCGGATGAAAACTTTCAATATGTTTTTCTTTTCACTTGTTAGAAAATATGTATTTTATAAACAATTAGGGGTTCTTATTATTCTTGAAGCTCTACCACCCTGCGCTTAGATTTCGGGTATTTTCGATATTTCACGTTTCGTTGTAACGTGACACGGTGAGAATAGAGTGATTAATAAATGCACGAAGCCCGGTAAAGATTTCTTATTTTTTAAGCTTGTCAATCAATTTTGCTGTGAATTTCAAAAAGTAATTCCGTATTGCCACTTCCTCAAGGGAAGTGGTAATGCATCACCAGTATTTAACAATTGAATCTCTTTTGAATTATCAATGGATACTTAAAAAACGCGCTTTCTACAAATTAGGTTTTTTTTTTATTTTTCTCCTAGAATCACTAGTCGCAACACGGCGCAGTGCCTTGACACCATAAATTTCAATCGAAATCGATAAAAGTCGAATCGAATTTCGATGCAATCTGACGCGCCGCGCCACGCCGCCAAACCTATTCCGTTCTGCCATGCATGCTCGGTGGTGGAAGTGCCCGAATGAGAATGCGAGTCGCATACGACATGGAGAAGGAGGAGGGTCAAAGAAGAGGCAGAGGAGGGGACCTTCTCTCGTTTACATGCAGAAAACGTCGAACACGTATTCGTTCAAGACGCCGCCGACGAGGACAACGGCGACAAGGCAGACCGCGAAGGGATCCTACGTATACCTACGTGCGAAGGTGTCAACAACCTCTTCGTCACTCTTCTCTCCCGCCATTCTCCCTCGTTTCGTCACAGCAAAGCAGTTTACTCCTACGCTCTCCCCGTAGCTCCTTCTCGGAACCTCTCCTGAGCCTCGAGAGCCTCTCGAAGTCACGTTCCACTGAGGCACGACACTATCCAAGGACATCGAGAATTTCCCTGAAACCCTCCATGACCATTTTCCATTTCCGGAAGAGACCAGGTGATAGATTCTCGGGTTGTTACGTGTCCATTGCATTTTCCCCAATAGGAATAATTCAGGCGTTCGTTGGAAAAACGAGGTACTCGACATATTATTCTTCGACTATTATTGACGAATAAAGCCGTCCTTTGCAATAGGGAGATTTCACTTTCGGTAGTTCTGTCGCGGTACCAAAGTATTCTCAAATATTATCGAAAAATGTTCGTATACATCTTCTCTCTATCTTTTTTGGCAGGTGGAAAGAGTATTCTGGAACGCCTTACGCAATTCAACTTCGCAAGAACTGGAGATATCCGGTAGCCTTGGAGCACCCCGTCGCCGAGTGTTTTTACGATTAAAAGTTCAGTACATCGTACAAGTCGGATTAATGGCACGGGCGACAAGACGAACGTAAATCGATCAATCCAATTCTCTTTGACATATTTCTCTTGACGCCAACTTTCAATTGTACTACGAAGGAATAGACAGTGTGCTCCGGATGGCATTCGTCCTGGACCCTCATTTACATCTCATGTTCTCTGATCGTCATTCCTTCTTACGACCTATCCGAGCCACTGGAAAAAAATTCTTTGGTCGCTTCTAATGGACGCGAAAAGAAAAACAAGCGCGATCTCGAATAATTAGAGCCCGAAGCTAAAGAGACCGCGAGATTCAGTCCGGATGCTGACGATGCATCGTCGCTCGAGCACATCTTTACTTTCACTCCTCCTGGCCGATGCGCCCGGGCAGATAAAGAGGCCCGCGCGTCGGCGTTGAGTCGTCGAGAAAAGTCGACTGCCATCGCCAATCCGTTCCTCCGCATGGTGGTAAAGTGGCCCGTAGTGTTGCTGGTGCTCCTGATGCTGGTGCTGTTGCCGGTTGGTCGTCGGTGTCTGCTCCGCTCTTATGCAACCGCAACAAACGTTACCTCAACGGCCACGTTTCGTTTGGTTTCGTAGGGGAAGGCACTGCCGCGTGGCGCGCGAGCCTCAAACGTGTGGGACGTCGCGTGCCAATAATCGACGCAATCGCACGCGGCCCCTCTGCGCTCTCCTTTTACTCCCTGCACTTTCTAGGTTGCCCCTTGGCCAATTAGAAACGACATCGAAATAGGGCGATAGGAGAGAACAAAATCTGTAAGAGGCTAGAAGGGAGCATAGTATGTCTATCCTTGTCAAGATCTAATCGATTTATAATAGGGTTGAGTTTTAGCAGCGCCTCGTTCCTCGTTCATTGCCCTTTGGGCAATTGGAAAGGATATTGAAAGGTGAGATGGTAAATTCATTAGTAATTTCTGTAGAAAACAGGGAAAATCAGGAGATCATCCGTTTGGTGAGAAATTCAATGTGCTAGTGACAAGACTAACGGTTGAACAGATATTCAGAAAAGAATGCATACTTCTAGTTCCACGTACTTAAGCTACTCGAAAATCTAGAATGATCGCGACCAGTTGGAGTCGAGCATCGCGACAGGTCGACGACCGCGACCGTTGCATACAAATATATGTAGTAACGAATTACGCATACGTGCCGCCTTATATATAAGCATGGCCAAGAACCGTTGCTAATGTCGTAGAACGTGGTAAGTTCATTGAACGAGATTAACACTCGACGTGGAGAGCTGCATGCACGCGAAAGACGTAATTAGAGATCCGCTCCTTTACGAAGTTGAAGGCATCGATATCTCTTGGTTCTTGACGCCACCTTAAAAGCCAAAAGCAATTGTTCAACCCTCCCGAGAATCTGATAAAACTTTCTTCAAAAACCTCTCGTATGTCCTACCTGCTCGCCATCGAAGCTTTCTGAAACGACGAAGCTGCAGCTCATTTACAAGCTCGATCTACGGATATCCACCCAACTTAACTCAAATTCTCGAACTTGTCTTATTTACCAATTAAACGTGAATACCGGATGATCTCTTATTACTATCCGGATGTACGAGTATTTGTGATATTCCGTGTTATACGATATTTAATCTAAAGTCTAGAAAAGCTCCGTACTCGAGTAACTGTGAAAAAAGAAACAGTTCTGGATACCCTGGTACCTAGATGCTAGTCCGAATAGTCCAGTCAACTTCGAGTTTGAATTCTCGAGTACTCGTACTCACGTCCAGTTCTTGAACAGGAATTTGGGTTATAGCGAGTACTTCGAATACGCGAATGCCCGGGCGGTAAGAGCTCTGGAATATAATGAGGAGGCACGCGAGCTGGCTGCGAGTCGCTGCAGAATTCGGTGAAAGGGGAATCGTCCGCTGTAGTCGGGCGAGCAAGAGGAGTCTCGCGGGCCGGTACGCTCCCGCGCCACGGCGAACGCGGTGAACGCGGTGAACACCAAGAACCGTTAGATCCTCGACGTTCCTTTACGAAGGCAAGGAGAACCGCGACGATTATCCCGTGAATTTATGGCGTAGCTCCTTTACAGTGAGCGCACGTCGACCGATTAATCGTTCTAATATTAGTAGCGGGGTGGTATCCTTGGCTACCGTGAGTGCCTCGTGCATTGCGGACCACGCACGCACGGGACCCGACGACCTTGCGGACCAACGTCGAGGCTACGAAACTTTCGAGGATACCAAGAGGACACTCAAGGGGGATTTTTTAATGCTAAGAAGGCTGATTATTTATCGGCCAGGCTCCGGAATTAACAGCTTGCCCAGAGAACCTTTGGGCCACCTCGGCGATTCCATCGTGATGAAAATTTGCGCTAGTCGAGAGGTGCGTAAAATCGGAGGACTTTCAGGAGTTCGTTCCGATGAAACGTTTAGTTACTCGAAGTTCAGGAGAATCGAGTTTTTTGATTTTGTTTTTACAATGCAAGACGAAATTTTGAGATATCGAGAATTTTGTGAGAACTGGTGTTTAAATGGAAATTACATAATTAACGTAGTAAGGTAGTTGTGAAAATGTCTAGCTTTTCAGTTCATAGAATCGTAGTAGACAGAAATTTGTTTACGCAGTTATAAGTTAAGGGGGTTGTTTTGTGGCAGAGTTCTGGAACGCCTCAGTGTCCAAATGACAAGAACTTCCAGTAGAGTTTGACTACTAAAGTAACTTCCAGTGTACGCTTGGATCTTTTTTTTAACTCCTCGATAGGTACCATTATTGTTTTCTCGTGTGCAGAAGCAACATACATACCTCCACGCAAAAGAATTCCCAGACACCCACGCGGCGAGTTACGCCCAACGACCTCGCGAACACGTCGCGGACTAACCTTCCACGGAGATCATACCTTCCCATAACGACTCGTTGCCAACGTAGCATCACGTATTTATCGCTGACCTAGGTGAACACACCCTATCACCCGAGTATTAATCAGCATTTTTACTCGAGGTCAAAAGCCGTGTGGCGTCGCAGCTCCATGTTAATCCGCCGGATGTCAATTTGGTCGTCGAAGGGTCTAGCTAGAATTTTTTTAGTTCCAGAGAAAACAAGAAAGGGATTGAGAGATAAAGAGGGATTAATCCGCGTATCAATTGTACAGGAGGTTAAGATGTTCTCACTGAAGCAACAACTTTTTTTGTCTCCAGTTATTACACGTTCATTTTCAACATACATCAAAAACCCCTAGAATCATGTTGCCGTTGGTCCAGACTACGTATAGACTGCGTCTTCACCGCGAATAATAACGAACAATTCTTTATCGCCCCTTGTTACTGCCTCTTCCAAAATATTGCTGACGAACGCCAGCTTATAACACATTTTGCCTAAGCCGAAGCTACACAATTTAAAGAATTTTGGGTTCTGTACCGACGTCAGAAATACATTTGTGTACAGATTGGAAAAGCATTCCTTTATGTTGCTACGTGTTCTTCGGCCTTTACTTCTCAAAATGCAAATAGGTGGCAAGTGAAGACACTTGTTGCTAGCGACAGAAGCACGAAGAAATCTGAAAAGATATTCAGCAACGTACAATAACCGATTCAACAAAAAATAAACAGGAACACGTAGGAAACAGAGGAACAAATTACACATATCATTACAGGGAGTCAAATTCAGTAATAAAAATGTAACAAAAAACACTGTTCCAAAAAGTTCCTCATTCCTACTTCAGTGAGGACGTAGCTTTAAGCAACCTGCGCATACTCAGCACGCAGAGGCACGTAACACCACCCGTAAAGAGCCACGCAGTGCAACTCTACCGTTATCCGGAAGCCGTTTGTTCTTTCGGCATCCGCCCGCCGATAGGCTTCCTCCTTCGAGAATACAATTTTGGGCCCCCACTGAATAACAGGTACATGCTTGAACAGAGTTCTCATTTGCATTGGAACACCTAACGAGTAAGAAAATGCTAAAATTATCGATGCACCGGCATGCGGAAGAAGCTGAATAATTTCCGCTCTTTGGGATTATACGATTTCGTTTGATTACGGAGGCCGGTAGGTACCGGTGCAGTAACTGTTACAAATCAAACACAACCACGCGCCGTTGCATGAATTAGAAATTAATGGGAAAGATAAGTTATTTCGTAATTGCAGGGCGCAACCATGTAGGTGCCATTTTCTGCGACATTTTAAGATTTTCTCAACCACGTACGCACCCCAACGAAAAATCAGGAGAACGAAACAAGGGATCCACGATGGGATAGAGAAATGGGATCGGAGAGAAATTCGAATCAAATGGCGACTATCCTCGAGCGACAATCTCTCATCCCCAGCTGCGCCCTGGATTGCTTCCATCCATCCATCTTTCCTGTCCGTTCATCGTCACGCGTGAATGCGAGCGGAATCCGGCTGGATCGTACCATAATTTCGCGTTGTACCACTTTCCTAGAAATTATTAGCTTGCAACATGGTTCCCCTCTTCTTTTCATCCGTACCCCGCCGAGCAGAGATGCGCGCACATAATTTTCACCAGCGCTTCAGCGTTTCGCGTGCTTTCCATCCCGATATGCGCGTGTCAGGCGCTCCACTCCTCCGATTCTGACACTACGGAACCACAGCCCCACGCAATTTTGATTACCCTCTCAATCTAGATTCAGAACCCTCGTAGATTACTTTGATCGTCCTCCGGCGTTCCCGTCCGTCAGGATTTTCCGCTTTGCTCAGGCGAGCCACGAGTATCTATGTTCCGCATTTTTCAAAATTCCTTTACGACTTCCTTCGACAAAGAAGATCGCTCTTAGAGATTAGATATAATTCTCAGTTTCAGTTAGACAAGCCGCCTGCACCAAATTTTCACTGACTTTCCAATCTACCGCGTGTATCTGTACCGCGATTTTGCGCGAACCGATTTGCGAATGCACGCACTTACGTATAGAATTGGATAGCCCAGTGGAGGAGAGAGACAGGTATGTCCTTAGAGAATGGAAATGTTGTGAGATACGATAAGCGAGCATTTCTGGAAAGTGGTGTTTCAGACGAAATTGCGTAATTTATCCTGCTATATGAATACGGAGCGAGTATATCTGGAAGAGTGTTCTATTTTCTAATCGATCTTTTGCAAAATTAGTTCCTTCGTGCATAGAAATGACAACACGCGAGGAAAAGAATTAGTCGTATCCACAATCATTACACAGGCAAGGATTGCACGATGTATCAGGTCAGTCCGTAACTTCATGCGCATTAATAGCATGCATTGCATGGACTGACCTGATAGTTATAAATTAAAAAATACTAACTAGTCGCTAAGAGATGCCACGGACTATAAAAGAACTCACTTCTCAACATTCTCTGGCATATCTCCGTCAACTTTTCGCAAATCTAATCATTCCCATTAGAAATTATAAAGCAAGATACAAAACAAGCAATAAAATAAGAAAAATATGTTAGATTCCATTCTGGTGTCCTTATGAGCTCCAAGGGCAATGATTTTAATTGCTCTTCCAGCATGGCCATCCTAAGATTCTTCAAGAGTCCCCTTTGTCCTGAATTAAGTCACACCTCAAGGTTGGACCCTGTTCGCTCGTTCCTGCGGAATTGGGCGAGCAGCGTCGATCGAGCGGGGCGCGCGCGTATTTGCGCAGGCCGCGATTTATTCGAGAAACTGGATTAAGCAGCGGTGAGCGCGAGAAAGTTCCGTTGTCGTCGAAAGTGTTCGGCATTAACATGCCCGCCGCCCTGATCGAAACCGTCCTTGGCGTCTGCGCGGGACGACCGCGGCCCGCCTCGAGGACTCGCCCTCGAAAATCGTTGACGATTTCCCGCGCGACGTCGAGGACGCGCGTTCGATTTCGCGGGCACGGAACTCGAGAGGAAGTTCACGCGAGCCCAAGAATCCGATTGGCCGAAAGGTCGTGTTTCGAATGCGGTTGTAAGGTAAGTCTGGACGTTCGTAATCTACGTTTTCTTCTTCGTTTCATTTCTATCGGAGGTAACAGATTCGAATGGGTTAGGGTGATCTACCAAGAGACTAAACAGAAATTTACTATTGCAAGTCACTAGTCGAGCATATTTAACACTATTCCTTCCGACCGATCAAAGGA
The DNA here is from genome assembly GCA_944319695.1 of Tiphia femorata. Taxonomy (NCBI): domain Eukaryota; kingdom Metazoa; phylum Arthropoda; class Insecta; order Hymenoptera; family Tiphiidae; genus Tiphia; species Tiphia femorata. The sequence goes on along the minus strand of OX090895.1, from coordinate 15,145,335 downwards.
CCGTTTTTGAAATTTCCATTAAAATTTCCTATATATAATGTAATTGCATCGCCTTTAAATTTCAGGCTTTTCCTAAAATATACGTATAGTACATTTTTCAATATTTTAGGAAACGTCGGAAAATTTAAAGGCAATGTAATTACATTGTACATAGGAAATTCTAATCGAAAATTTAAAAACGGTCATTTGACCGGTCGTGGTAGGAATAGTGTTAAGGTAATTTGTCATCTCTTGAATTTTCCGTTTTATGCCGAACCCAGAATGCATTATGTGTATTATAATGTTAACACGTATGCATTAGAATAATAGCGTTATAATAGAAATGCCAGTTGTCACTGGTTATCCGGTAAAGCGTGAAAAATGGCACGAGAGATGGCCGCAAGCATCCTCCTTGTCCACCGACGCACGAAGTTTTTCCTCGCGGTGCAAGTTCGCTCTCCCTCGCTCTCTCTCCCTTCCCAGCTTGAATCGAAACTAGTGGCCGCCGCGTGCCAGCGCGAGAGATGTTAAAGCGAGGAATGACGAAAGCGTTGCCAAACCCCTGGGCACTTTCTTTCGTAGGAAATGCCCGTTTAATCTGTAAGTCCGAAATGTGAATGAAATTGTGTAAGCGGACAAGAAATCGTTGGGGTCGATGGCGTCGTAACGGGCGAGGACATCGATTAAAGTAAGAAAAAAACATTTTTTATGCGTAACATTCGATACGTTGGAGAACCTCCGTATGCTTACGCGAGGCAATCCTGATCGACTCTTTCGATCATGCTAATGGTTTTGTTGTGTTTTATCGATACATAATTTTTTTCGAAACTGTTACTAGGGTTCACCTGTTACCTATGTTTTAGATGTACACGTACCGATGACGTAAAGAACGTACCTTTCGCTATTTACATTTACATAGGTGTTAAGATGCCAATTCACGATGAGATGTCTTTAAAAGTTCCTCTCCGACGAGACGAAAATTTCAACAGTCGCTATGGAAACAATTGCCCGACTCCATAGCGACTGTTAAAATGTTTGTCTCGTGAGACAGAAATTTCGTAAAGATTATCTTATCGTGAATTCGCACCCAAAAGGGTAAAGAATATATTCGTAAAGAAGAGACATTGACAATTACCGAGAAATAAGAAATGAAAATCTTATTGAGTTAAGGCGTTCTCCGTGTATTCAGTTTTGATGCTGAACAACGTTTGCTCCTTTGTTTCCATTATTTATAAAAATAAGGAATGTTAGTTTTTAGCATATCCATCAATTTGAGTAACGATTTCTCTGAAAAACCAATTGCAATTTCGGTACAATTTAATAGAATTTGGTACCAACTATACATATTCTATGTCTAACGATTATTCTTCTCATCCCTTCTATCTGACAACATACGTCAACGGGTTAAGAATAAATTATGTAAAATCTCTCTCTCGTTAACGATTACGATTATTAATTTTATTTAGCGGAAAGAGTTGCTTATTGCTCCTTTAATGTATTACCCACATTATTAATTGAAACGGTTTTATCTTTGGCCCGTAAATTAAATAATAATAAATGACTCGATAATAAAGCAATTTTGTCATTTCTCGAAGAATCTTACAACCATTTGTAACCATCCTCCCGCGAATCATGGAAGAGTCGTGGCCACGAGCGCCATTTAGAGTAACGGGCATCGATCCGTATCGATTTTACGGGAGCGCGCGAGCGGTGAATATTCATCGCATACTTGATTCGCCGAGCGAGCGTATCGATATCCAGGTCATTACAAAGATTCTAACTGGGTGGACGCACGAGACGGTCACGCGATGTAATCGATAAGACCCTGCCGCAGAGCGAGGACCTCGCGAGACTTTGACTCCCCGCGATGCAAATCAGAATGCAACTTTGTCGCTCTAATTTCACTCGTCGCCACGGTGAAATGAAATTGGCCGAAAATACTCGAGGATCGCCGCAGAATTAAATATTAAGCGAAGTTAGCATCGGGAAAGGGGACACCATCGCAGACATTTCTCATCTTCAAAAGCAAGAAGCAAACTTCTTCTAACGTACTAAAGTAAAAGTGCACAAATACAAATATTTATTTCCAACTTACTGTAAGTTGGATCTCATTCGGACAGATAAAAATTTATTTTGCTTTTCACCCTTTGGATACTTTGAAATACATATTAAATACGCGAAAGCACCGAAATCCTTTAATTGCTGAGGGACTCCGACGGTCTGAATCGGCCAGAAAGTCTTAAAAAGCATTAAGCGGTAACGATCTGCTCGATACGAATAATTAGCATTTTGTAAATCTTTTGATACTATTTGCCAACTAAAGAACGAAGAACAAGACAAAGTAAAACTTATTTCTCTCCGATTGATACTTGACCTTCAGTCCCAGCTCCAATGTCGACTACTTTTTCGAGCGTTCAAAATGGTCCAACCCCGTAAGTAAATTAGGATTTTTATAACGAATAAATTTCTAGACACTCGAAGAACAAATCGAAATTCATTCTACAATTTCCAGACGTTCTTCAAAGGACATTTTGTTTTGACTATTTCGGCCATGATTTTCGAATTCCAAGTCACCGTATGTCGTTCGAATGAAAATGAAAAAAACGCGCCGGATGAAGACCAACTTCATTCAAATCGTTAATTTTCGAAAAGTTCCGCGACAGTCCTCGAATTTTACTCTCTCCGCTTTTTCGCCACACTTCTCTCTCCGAGTCCAGCCGATACGAAAAGAGGAAGACGATAAAATCTCGTATTACAAAATTTCCTAGTAACGCGTAGAAAGTTTAGTAGCATAACTCGCTCCCGCGTCGTTGTGTCGTTTGGATCGCGCGTGCGCAAGCGCGCAGGAAATTCTCACTTGCGCTCAGAACACGTGGAGTCGAGCGATAGATTCGCGATCAGTGAACGATTTTAACGGTGCAATTCCCGATCGAGATAATGCGAATTCACGGACGCGCCAGGGCGAGTCGAACGGTCTGCTCGCCTGAAATGACTCACGGTCGGCTCGATCGTTCCTCGGCGCACGACCTTCGCTCCTTCCCACTCTTCCCCGTTATTTTATCAAGCCGCTAACGATGGTCCTCATACTTCTCGTTATTATGGCCGAGTTTTACCGGGCTTAATTGGCCGTAAAATCGAACCACGGGTGCGAGCTCGCCGGTGAACGACGGTGGTACCTGAGTTTAATACCGTTCCAAGATCCCCAAATTCATTCCTTAAAAATCAATCGAACCGATTGATTTGTGGCTGGAGCGACGATGCATTAAGCCTGCAGCTAATGGAGCACGTATGATCGGGTGTGCGCGTATACGCGGGGTGAAGACACCTCGCCTATTCTTAAGAAAACCTCAGCTCCTCGCGATAGTTCTATGACTAAGTGTCGGCTTCAAAATTATTAACGAATTGTCATCGATCCTCCGAGCAAGACCGATCGTCGTAATATTTCTTTCATCCTGCTAACGTATTCCACTTGATGGGCCCACGCTCGCGCGATTACACGCGAATACGAGGACTCCTCATTCATCAATTTCTTTCCTTCCCGGCGAGCGCACCAGGGCGGAAGGAACAGACAAAGCGAGACATCTCGATGAAAGTCAAAGTGGAATTCGGGCTGCGTGTTCCGCGGTGAGAACCAGCTGGCTTCGAAACTGGTCTCTCGGGTCTTGTTGGAGAACTCGAGTTCGGTATCGAGGAGAAAAAGAAGAGGACGAAAGAGGGACGGTCAGTCGGCAAAAATTCACATTTTGGCGTTTGAAAAGTCGAGGTGGAGGACGACGACGACGACGACGACGACGACGATGGTGGCGGTGGTGTTGGGAAGGTGGGCGGGTCGCGCATAGACCAGATAGTCACGAAGACAAAGAGGTGGAGAGAGAGAGAGAGAGAGAGAGAGAGAGAGAGAGAGGACGAGAGATTGGGAGGGTTGGTGGGAGGAAAGGCATCATCATTACGGAGGGAGGGGGCCAGGATCGGGCCATCGGATGGCATTTTCAAGCAGAGAGAAGAAAAGGAGAGAGGGCCCGAGGTGGAGGCCTCGAACGTGGAGGAGAGAGAGGGAGGAAATGAAAGAGAAAGAAAAGACAAAGAGAGGGAATGAGAGCTAGAGAGGTACCGCGCGTGCTGACAGTGTGTGTACCTCTTCTTAAAGTGACGCGGCGGCAGGAGGAGGAGGAGGAGGAGGAGGAGGAAGGGGTACGACACGTGACCAATGACTTATATAAAGGTGGAGAACGACAGGGCGCATACACAGAGTTCTCTCTCTGCGCGGTAGAGACGGTGTCCATAAAAGTGGATAAAATTTTTTTTTCCCCCCCTCGAGAGGAGAAGGGTTTTGCTTCGTTACCATCACGATATCTCGCGACGCTGCGACGTGCTGCTGCCAAGGGAAGAGGAGATACCAAGGGATAGAAGGAACACGTTGAGAAAGACGCGTACGCGAGGGACCACGAGAAAAGTTTTTGTTCCGGGCTACCCCACCATGAGGACTTACTACGTGATTGCGGCTGTTCTGCTCGCCGGTACGTAAACGAATTAGAGGAGCGTCGGGGTTGTGAAAACGCGTGGTGGAGGCGCTGGAGCCAGAGCTGGCGGCGGAAGGAAAGAAGTAAAGAGAAAAGGCGGTGAAGAAGGTGAAGGAGGTAGTGGTAACGAGATCGGGAAACGTAGGTGAAGCAAGAAGGGCGGTAAGAAAGATAGAGCGAGAGCGAAAGCGAGCGAGAGAGAGAGAGTGAGAGCGGGAGAGAGAGAGAGAGATCGAGAGAGCGTGAGAGAGGCAGGAAAGGAGAATGGGAGAGGGAGGGAGAGAAAGGGAGAGAGAAAAAGAAAGAAGGGCAAAAAGTGCGAGTATCGAGGACGATCCTTTTTATCGCCGAGTGGAGGACTTAACAAAGTGTGTGACATATGCATGTGATTCGCGTGGAAAATACACTTCTTGCGCCGCGCTCGATGATTCGAAGAGTAAATCGAACCTCGTTCCGTCCGCGATCGCAAAATTGACTTCCTTCTTTGCCGCAAAATTCAAATGTGGGTAATGTGCATGAAATTCGCGTCTTTCGCTAATTGTCCGTTGAGAGTGCGCGAATCCTTCGCCATAAAGATTTTACTTTCGAAAGATTGTTCCTACGCGTAATACGGTAACCACTGAATTACGTAAAAAGTGATTTACTCCCGCTCCGAGCGAAGATGCGATTAAAGCGCGCTATCCCTCGAACCATAAATTCACTCGTCGCGACAATAGGCCACCGCTGTGGTCGCCTCGAAAAGGCCAGTCTATTCTCTCACTCGCCATTGCACCGCGGAAGGAAGTCGAACGATGTGGAAAAGTTTGCGGAAATGTAGCGGAAGTTTCTATACCGGGAAGCAAACAATAGCACCGTGCGAAACTCGCGCGTAACTCTAGTATACCATCCCTTTTGCCCCAGATCGAAAGAAGAGCGAAACTGGAAATTAAAAGAAGAAAATTCTACAACGATTCACGACTATACCAACCTTTCTAGCTTTTCTCATTGAGTAACTAATATCTTTCCTTTTCATTTCTATATCCCTATCGTAACTCTACTTCTTCATTCACAATCTGTGACTTACAGAAACGTTTGCCCGAGGCAAAATTGCCTATGATCTAAGAAACAGTTCAAATTGCCCGGGTTTCAAACGAATACGTCCACGATTTCATTACCCTCTGCCCACTGATTAATCGCTAAAGATTAGTAACTTTACAGATGGCAGCCCTATCCGTGGGCCATCTGGGTAGGCCCCTCGGGTACCCTTCCTCCTTCAGCCCCTAATTGGCGCGCGAACATAACCTTGGCCCAGATCTTGACCCTTCTGTCTTTTTTCTTTATCCGTCCTTTTACTCTCTCTTTCACTCTGCCGATCGCGAAACGTGTTCAAGGATGAAATTCGTATTCGCGCGAGAAGAGTCAAACGGCTCTTCGAAGAGAAAGAGAAGACAAAAGTATAAATAATTATCGAAAGAGAGTGGAGGAGGGTGGGGAGAAAGAAAGAGGCCCCGCAGAGATTACGTCATTAGGCTCGAATGCTCCCGACGACGAAGCGCGACGGTGGACTTTTGGTAGACACGGGGACCGGTCCGGAGAAAAATGAAAGTGAAACATAACCAGAGCGAGAGCCGTGGCTCGGGCCCCGGTGGCGCGCATGCGTGCGTGTTGGCGCACGCGTCGCTGAAAACTCGCGCGCGAGAGTGAACGGGATGCTGAGAGAGGAGGGCCCACCCGGCTGGCTGCTCGTGCCGTCTACTGGTGGCTGCCCGCGCGAAGCGTGTTGCCACGGTTGCCCGTTGCCCGCTACCGTCGCGTCGCCGCCTCTCGCGGAGCGGCAGTACCGGTGGGCCTGGCTCTGGGCCCAAAGTGAAAGCGCCCGGCGAAAGTCAGTTTATTCCCTTACATAAGACGTTTAGGTTATTCAGACATCATACGTACCGAAGGGGAGTCGAAACGAGAGGGAAAGAGAGGATGCGGAGGTGTGGGCTCGAAGGAGAAAAAGAAAAGTGGAAGAGAGGACGAAATTGTGGGTGGGGAGAGAGATCGTATTCGCTGATAAATTTTCTAGTTTGCCATCTCTCGATTGAATATCGTTCGTCGTTCGCCACTTCCTCCTTCTACCGGTGATACAGGGGGGAAAGAGGAGATCCGAACAATTCGCGAACTAACCGAACACGCAGAACGGTGTTGCGGTCGACGGTTAATTTGTCGTTTGATTTCTCCCTCGGTATGAGGTAGGAAGGCGCAATATTTGAGGAAGCAGTAAAATCAAACGAGACCACACCGTGATTTTACCGCGGCATTAAATGCTCTACCGTGCACTTAGCATACCGATCCCAACAGTCAGACCACAATTGCCGCTTTCGTGTTTCTTCCTACACTCTTCCGCGAGTCGGTCCAGTACCACCTTCTACTTAATAATTAACACTGCGCGCGCGGGAGGAGGAGTGAACATAATGTACAGTAGATTGCGGACCGTGACCGACGCAGACGCGAAAAAAGTAGTAGGTAAGAAGGAGCAAAACTAATGCGAACGAGAACCGTTATATCCTCAGCAGCTGTAATATTTTTTCGGTTATCATAACTGTACAGATCGGAACAGATATGCACCCATTATTACGAATATGGTTTACCGAAGTTAAAAGTCCAGAAAAGAAATTACTTTTTCATTGGTTTTCTCAAACAATTGTTTTCGGAAATGTTTTAACCCACCCTTCATTACTGCCACAACCGTAATTTATGAGCGTCGCTAAAATTCGCCTTCGACCTTACAGGCACACATGCACAGGAGAACTTCAAGTGCCCCGACGACTTCGGCTTCTACCCCCACCACATATCATGCGACAAATATTGGAAATGCGACAACAACGTCGCTGAGCTGAAGACGTGCGGCAACGGGCTCGCGTTTGACGCGTCCGACAGCAAATTCCTCACAGAGAACTGCGACTACCTTCACAACGTCGACTGTGGCGAGAGAACGCAATTGGAGCCGCCAATTAGCACGCCCCATTGCGCGCGCCTTTACGGAATCTTCGCCGACGAGAAGAAATGCGACGTATTCTGGAACTGTTGGAACGGAGAGTCCTCCAGGTACCAGTGCAGTCCCGGACTGGCCTACGACCGTGAGGCCCGAGTATGCATGTGGGCCGATCAGGTGCCCGAGTGCAGAAACGAAGGTAAGTTATCCATCATCTAGGTCGAAAGCTTGGTCGGGAGTCTGAGAGACGAGATGCAAGAGAGCAACATTTTTTCCATCATGAAAGTACATAGGAGAAAGTTTACGGGGTAGAACTGGACGAGATGGCCGATTAAACTTTTTTCTTTACTTCTGAAAAGCTTACTACTAACCTACTAGTAGTAGGCTACTACTTACTACGGCGAGTAAAGAATTGTAGAAATGAGCCATGCAAATTTCAAGCTTTACCACTAGAGAACGATCTTTATCTCGTCGATCTTCAGCTCGTATCACTAGGATACGACTTTTCTTTGCCGATACCGATATTTACTTGCCGATTTGCCTATGTACTAATAATTACATCAATATCGGCATAGAATATATAAATCTGTCGTTTTTGGTTCTTCTTCGAAGAAAGATTTAACTTCCTGTTATGAGTATTAGACTTATTAATCGTCGACTCGTCATTTCCCTTGCCATTTAATTATTTAAAGTACAAACACTGGTGAATATGTTTCTATGCTTTGACAACGGTGCAATTTTGTGATGACCGTGGTTAATTGAATAAGTAATTTATTAATCAATACCTAATTTTACGAGACGGTGAAAATCATTTGCCGATACTAAAGCTGATTATCGCCAGTAGACGGGCTAACCAATAGGTTAATCACGGGAGGAATGCCTCACCTCAGAGTTTTTTCGGATATTTCACATGTTACCTCTGTTTCTATATAAAAACATTGCACAATCGAAGAAGTAAAATTACCATAAATGTATGTGAAATTAATATCAGCATGGGCTAATTGCCATTTAAGTAATTACTACCACAATGTTCGCCCAACGTTTTCAATGGTGGCCATCTCAACCGATTTTACTATCAATCTTATCGTCATTTCTCCATCTTTCTCGATGACGACCTCCTTTGCATAGGAGATTCAAAATCACGCAGCAACTGCAGCCGACGTTCACCCAGGCGCCCCACCTTACATTCACAATCGCCGGGAAACGTGTCGCACAGCTCACTCACTCTCCTTATCTCCACCTTCTATCCTTTCCCTTTCATCTAGTCTTACGTTCACCAGCGCACATCCATCCATCCGCCCATTCTTCTTTCTCACGCGCACCTCTCGAGTGCCTTCACGGCAATCGTACCATTTTAAATGGAAAAATTTATCACGACCGACCTAAATAAAGAGAAGAGAATCATGGCGCGAATGAAAAGAGCAAAAGTTGAATTCTTACAAACAAACTTTCTCATATACTCAGTAGCATACACGAGAATCGTTAAAAATCAGAAAAAAGAAGTCTGTTCTTCGCAAAGGTCACTTTCCTCCGACTACTATTAGGCAAATTTCGCGTATAGATGCTACTTTATCTTAAACGAAAGGAATTATTACAGGCGGGTCGAGTGCGCAAATTGCAAATTGCAAATCTTTTGCAATCTTTTCGATCGCGGTTCTACATGTTTTACGTGACCGTGCTTCCTTTGGTATCGACGATTCTCTTGATTGCTTCGAATGCTTGGTAATCCTTCCCGATCCCTCTTATTCAACGCACATTCTCCCGTGCCGTCACACCCTTGGTGTTACCTTCGTGTCACTCTCGCTTACCGAGATCGAATCTGGCCGATTGCAGAGGTCGCCGGAGGTTTCACGTGTCCCGCCGCGGGCGAAGTGAGCGGCGCATCCGGCAGCTTCAGCAGGCACGCCCATCCGGAGGATTGCAGAAAGTATTACATATGCCTGGAGGGTATTGCTAGGGAGTACGGATGCCCGATCGGCACAGTCTTCAAAATCGGCGACGCCGACGGTAGCGGCGCCTGCGAGGATCCCGAGGACGTACCCGGATGGTGAGTGTCCTTGAAATGACCACGCGACGTATAAACTACCGCTCAATTACCACTTGACGCCGCGCGATCGTTTCCGCGCTCAAGAAATACCTTTTTTCTCCTCCGTCTGAGAAAAAATCGCACGGGTGAAAGGAAGAAAGCAGATTTTCGTTGATCGCAGAATCGGTGACCGTGACGAGGAATTACGTAAAAGCCTCGTGCGTCGACTGCGAGGAATCGCGTAGCTTTCCGTTCGGTTTTCTTTATCGGAGATGCGCCCGAGTAAGAAGAACGCGTCGGATCGGACGATTCGAGAGGGCACGATTACTCTCGATTCACGATGAATCGAGGATTGCACAATCTCGCCGTTCTGCCCCAGGGATCGTGCCCATGGTGTAAATAACGGGATCCGCTGAATAACATTCCGGGGTACATTCTCGCCCTTGTCGTGAATTGTGTCGATTAACAGACATCACTGGCTCCGACCTCACGATGTCGTGATCCGATTTTACGTTGTGTGTTCTAACACGGTGATGAGCAGCCTTCGATTTCGGTGGGGCAAAATCGAAGCAACTCGAATCTTGCCGAAATCAACTTCTTTAAATCGAATCTGTTCCCCGTTCCATTGATCTTTATGTTCCGTGAAATTTACTCGGCCTTTTTGTCTACGTGGTATTGCGTGGCACGCGCCTTTCTCCTTTTTAATAACTTTCTATAACACCGGGCCTACGCTATGATGTTTCACGCGAGAGCCCACTCATTTCTATCGATGGTAATGAACCTACCCAATCGTACCTATTGCTAAAATGCTACACACGTCGGCTAAACGAGGTGCGACGTTTTAACGGGCCGGAGTTTAGTTAAAAGTGATTTCAAAAGTTTTCTAATAATCTTCCTTGTCGTCGGGTGGTTTGACCTTATTGTTAGGTAAAGGTAAGTTATCGGTGCTTAATTGTATCGCGTTTAGAGTGTCTGCCAATTGTATTAAAACAAAGGAACAGAACTTTCGGAATAGTTGGAAACGTGGGCTGCTCATCACTGTACTTACTAACTAACGGTCCATTGTCCGCTCTTGCACGATCGCTCGCGCGATCATTCGGGTAACACTAATTACAGGATCTCGCCGAAATGGATCGTGATACTTGTTCGGCACGCGCAAAGGTTTCGCTCTACATGTCCGCCTCCATTATCACTCTCTTTTGTTTTTACCATGGATAAAACCAAATTTACACTTTCTCGCTTCGAATGATCATCGCGACCGAGTCGAGTGTACAGAATGGCTCTACTATCTGCGCCGGTGACTTTCGACAATCGCGTTTTACGATGCGCAGACGAAAGCAATATTTCTCGGTGAATGATCTGGCAAGATTATTCAAAGCGAAAAGCTGTAAGATTCGGCTTACGACACGTATACACGTGACTGGACACGCATGTGGCAAGCGACGACGATGCACGCAAAAAAAGGGAGCAATAGCAAGCGCAACAGTTCCGCACACGCATGTGTCCTGACCCCCGGGTTTTGTCTCGGTTATGCTTTACAGTGAGGATTACTACGGTGACCTGGATCTGAAGAGCATCAGGAAGAGCGAGCTGCTTGCCGGTGTCCAAAGTTCGGGCGAGCCCAGGAAGCCTGGTCAGGGCAAACCCCGACCCGGAGTGATACCCGCGAGGCCCTCCGCACCCCTCCAGGAATAATTTCTAATTCTCACTCCTTCTCTCTCTCTCTCTCCCTCGCTCTTTCTATCTCTCTATCTCTCTACCTCTTTCTCTCACTCTCTCTCTCTCTCTCTCTCTCTCTCTCTCTCTCTCTCTCTCTTCTTATCTTTTCTCTCTTTACTCTATGCCACTCACACTCACAAACACAGAATTTCTCTCGACTCCAGACCTCGCTCTAGGATCCTACACTTTTTTTCGCATTTCTCCACACCTTGCCCTCCCCTCGGTCCCTCCTCTGCCCCTTTCTTCCTTAGTACGAGGGAGAAGAAGCGATGTAAAAACTAACTCGAATCGAATTGTTATGTATTTTGCGCTAAGTTATCGTGTCGTCTCATACCGATGAGACTCTCGTAGCCTTCGCCAAGCGTGTATCCTCCTCTTTCCAATCTCTCTCTCCTTTCGCCTATCTTTCCTCTCCCCTACATCTTTATCTCACTTTTCCATCCATTTTCTCTCTCTTTCGATCCTACATCCTCTCTCTCCGCCTCTTTCTCCCACTCTTGCTCTCACTTTCTTTCTTTATCCTCTCTCTTTCTATCTCTGTCTCTCCACCACCGCGGGACGCTCGATTCGAAAACGCTCTGTGATGCGTCACGCGCTTTACACGCGAGTGCTCGTCCATTGGATTTGTCCCAAGTATAGGTGAAAAATGCGTCGGTGAAATTCAATGGACCGGCAGTATACAGGGAAATCTCATCAACGATCACTCGAGCTCATCCTACGAACTCTTGGCCTCGTCCGCGTGTCGTGTATTTTTAAGTAAAACGGAAAAGCCCGAGAAATAAAAAGAACAAAATTGTGGACAAATAGGTGTGACTTTTGTTACTCACTCTACCCTCTATCAACTGTCTTCTAGCTCGTAAGCTTATTTTAATAATTAATCATCTTACGGGAAGAAAGTCACTTGGCATCTCACCGCTACCATATTCTCACATCGAGCGACACCATTTACTGATACTACTGGTTGCATGCTCACGACGTTGTGCTCTAATAACTTTTTGTAATTTAATAATAATCTGTGTACCGTGGCCCCTGGTAAGCTGCAACACGACCTGCTAACTCGCAAGCAACCGTATTCGCGTTTAATCCCGCCGCATCGATCTTCTCGCCGCGAACCCCAACCACCGGGAAGTTCTAAGTGAAAACGTCCAGCAGGTAATTCTGGTAACGCGAAAATAATTACACGTTGCTGGGGTATCGGGTGTGCAAATTTAAAAATCATTTTTCCGGGTCGTTGACACGCACCGTGGTACAGCGTAATATGCATGCACAACAACGTACAAAATGATCGGACGTGTTTAGCGCTACTAGGTTCAAACATCGATTAATCGAACTTAACAGACCATTTTTTTTTTATCGGACCAAGAGCTGAAGTCAACAGCCTGGCCACCTCATAAAGAGACCCACGTGAAATCGAGAAAACGGAAACAAAACAGAGAAACCTTTCGATCTTTGTCGATTCGCGATAGAATCCAAAAACTTGCCGAAGGCAGAGGAAAATCTAAAGATGCGCAGAAGCTACTCGTGCTCGTGTCACGAGACAAGTCCGAGCACGAGCAGTGTACCTGCACCTTAAGTGGGTTCGAGAGAAACTAGCTCGCTAATTCCAATGGGAATCGCAGAAATTACACAAACTTTGGAGGATGTACGACCTTTTATACTACGTTACTTCTCGACGAGACGCGTGCATGTCGAAAGCTTGAAGCTTCTTATACGGGTACCTATTCTCATAGAAACGGACAAAGCAGTACATGAATATTTGCAGTCTTAAGCACGATACATGAATATTTGCAGTCTTAAGAAGCGGCGGTTACTTTTGCTGTCAATATCAATTCAATATAGCCGGTCTTGCGGTTATATTTTCCTAAATTTCTACCGTATAACGAACTTGCGCTCGCATACGGGTATAATTAACGATATAAAAAGCTTCAAGCTTTTCATATGCACGCGACTCGTTGAAAAACACGTAATATAAGAGGCTATACATGCCCCAAATTGTGTGCAATTTCCGCGATTCCTATTAGTTGGCCAGCTAGTTGCGTTCAAATCCCGTTGCCTCTTGGCAAAATATCGGTGTTTTGTCGCTAGATCGCCGAAGAACATTGGGTGTAATTTTGTTTTCGATTTGCTATGAAGTCGACGTTACGCATTTTCTTTCCATTGTCCGCTCGTCGATTCTGATTTTCCCACTCAGCTCTGCTCGGCGTAAAATTAAATGTAAAAATGCTGCTATGTAATGAATTTCTCAGCGAGGACTACTACGGAGATGTGGATTTAAAGGCTCTACGCAAACTCGGTTATAAGAAGTAATGGAAGAATGAAGAGACTCTCGAAGGTTTACCAAGCTACCGACACACGGGAGGAAGAACGTGGGGCGCTACGGCAGCGAATAGCCCGTGAAATGGCCTTCCGTCCTTGTTCTTTCTAAGGCGCGAGCACGAAGCACGATGAAGATGAAACATTAATTCTAATAGGTTAGGTCATGCATTCTCTTGCACACTCTACAGCTGTGTTCCGAAATTCACTGCCAGTACTGAAAATCTATAGTATACGTGACATAAACTATACATTTCCAGTACTTGCAGTGAATATCGGAACACAGTCTACGTCTCGACATCAAGACGACTACTTTCGTGCATAGGGAAAAATGTACAAATTATTTTAATTCATCTATAAACTCAAGCATGGTTATTTAAGGGCTCTCGTATGTAAATAAATTCGGATGGAAATTTGTTAATACGCTTACCTCTCCTTTTGTATGGTCCGCAGAAACCACGCGGCAAACATTTCTCCTTCGATCAGATTTAAAAAACTCGTAATTTGAAATTCGTAAATGTTGTAATATATCAATGAAAGTAAGACGAATACGCGCGCATGACTGTTTTATATCGCTCAAAGAATCGTGTGGATAAGCAACAAATATATCATTTAATAAAGATTTTAGAATATTTTATAAGACAGTTTTGTTTTCGTACTAAAGACAAGTAAAGATGGCGTCGAACTGAATGGTTCAACGGAAAATAGATGGCACCACGCACCACTTCTCAGTTGACAATCGTCTTTGTAATCGTTTGCTTCGCCTTATTTGTTTGACACCGGCATTCAAACGTGAATAATAGGTCATCGGGTACAGTACAATGTTAATGGTTACTCGTGCTACGCGAAATGAAACTCCTTTAGATTAGTCCCTAGTTGAGTGGTTGTGAACCTTATTGTCTTCGAAAGGTGAGAAGAATTGGACTTGAAGAAAAATACAACAGCCGAGGCAATATCAGGCGTTAAATAATCTCATAACATCATATATTAAGTTAACAACCGAAGAGTAAGCAAGTAATTACATTTTCCTTTGTAACGTCTGAACGACACAACTCTATGTATATACTTTTCATTCACCAATTGCAATACATATGAATGATTATATCAGACTTTCTGTTAAAAATTTACAAGAATAGTCAGTAAACAGGAGTGATTAAAGTAGAATTTCAAAGTAATTTGGCATTCGTATCGTTAGATATTAAATGTGACTGGTTGCCCTATAATACATGACTGGAAAATATGGAAACACCTACTTATGAACAAAAGAGACAAAGGTTATCTTCTGACAATCTTTCTGAAACCGACTCAGTTGACAGTAACGACGATCGTATATGTGGATTATTCAAAAAGTCATTTACAATCGTTGAAAATGGAAATTATGAATTACCAGAACCGGGTTATATGTTCATTGCGAAACCATGGCAAAATCAAAAATTACAAATCATGAAAGAGCAGTTAAATGATACGAAAAACCGTTTAAATGATTATACACTTACCGATTGGCAATTACATACAAAAAATAGAAACAAAGCTGGCAATGTGATATCGCTTATACGAAAGCGCATTAAGCCAGAGTTCATAACACAAGCATGGTGTAAATTCTATGAAATAGTGCAATCGTTCCCGCTTGTTCCTATAAACGAGATTAAACAGCGCAATATGGAATTTAACTCTGTTCATTTGTGCGAAGCACCCGGTGCCTTCATAACTTCTTTAAATCATTGGCTAAAGACAAATGCACCGTTAATTAATTGGGGATGGACAGCTACAACATTAAATCCATATTATGAAGGCAATGAATTATCAAACATGATCAATGACGATCGAGTTATTCGTAACACGTTAAATAACTGGTGTTTTGGTGCAGATAATACAGGAAACCTGATGGATTTAAGAAATTTGCACAATCTGGTAAGTGTGGTGCATTCGAAAGGAGAAGTATTGTTGGTAACTGCAGATGGTAGTATTGATTGCATTGATAAGCCAGATGAACAAGAAAAAATAGTTTCGCACTTACATTTGTGCGAAGTTGTTGCCATGATGCATATTTTGGCCAAAGGTGGCAGTTTCTTAATCAAAATTTTCACCACATTTGAGCACCAGTTGGTATGCCTACTTTACTTATTATCTTGTGCTTTCGCAACCGTAGTTAGAACAAAACCAGCAACTAGTAAAGAAGGGAATTCTGAAACATACATCGTATGTTTAGGATTTAAGGGTCCTGAATTTATTGCACCCTATTTAACAGTGTTAACACAGCATTATGAAAAGGTTGCTAATAATGCAATGTTTTGTATAGATGATATACCAGTGCATTTTCTAACAAGAATCGTAGAATGCAGTGAGTTCTTTAAAAGTGAACAATGTAAAGTCATATTAAGTAACATAATTACATTTAGCACTGATGGGAATGACAGCTTTCTACATGAAGAGGTACAACAAATAAAGCGAAAAGTTGCACAGAAATACATACAACATTATGATCTACGTCCAATAGATTCCACATATTTTATTATTCAAGACTTTAAATTAAAGATGCCTTGTTGCGCTGGGCTTAATTTCAGTAGGGAAGTTGTAAATACTTCATTTAACGACCGCTGTAAAAGAAAAAGCTTGGGACTATATGAACGTTTAGAACAGCAACAGAATGAGTTAGAAAACATTGTTATACAGTTATCGAGCAACACTGTCTTTAAAGTAAGCAATGTTAGTTATAGCCTAAAGTATATTTGTTGAGTATGAAAAGAAACAGTGATTGGATACTTATATAAATTCTAGTTATTTCATCTAAATTTTTATGCTGAAAATATAACATGTGGGTAAATTTGATATAGGTAATTTATTATCATTGATTGATGTACATTATAATTTTTTTGTAGAGTATGCAAAGAAGTCGTCCAGTCTCCATAGAAATTTGTTCGGGCAAAGTATTCCGAAAAGTAAATAGTTCCAGATTTTGTGAAAAACAAGTACTACAAGTGAAAAATACTGTCACTGATCTAGTGAAAAAACTGAAGCTCGACATACACTTTCCTACTTCTGCACAGAATAGTGAAATAATAGACAAGATAGAACAAGAAAATGAAGAATACAAATGTTTATCATTTGCCTATACAAACGTCTATAACAGTCACAGAATAATTTCTCAAATGTACAATTCTATAAAAGATCTAAGACCCACAGAAAGTCTAGTTATAGTCGGTTATTGCTTATTGACACAAGTAAGTGTTGGTCTGCTGTACCTTCTGAGACATACATTTGATGAACTTAGCTTAACACTTGATAATACAGCTGGATGTTTGATCACTCTGAAGAATTTTACAAAAAATGACACGATACTGGCACACTTTGATTTAATTAATAATGCTGCACTTGTAGCTCAGAAAGAAGGAAAAGTTATAGTGTCTGTAGTGCGCATATCAGACTTATATGGTAAGATACATTGAGAAAACTTATCATAAGCTTGCATTGATATATTTACAACTTATACTGGATACTGTCTTTCTTTTAGACTCCAGCTTTTATGACAAAATCGTGGACTGTAATCATTGGAATATCAAATCATATGTCGATACTGTTATAAGTTTAGCAAAAAATAGATAGGACATTTCATAATACGAATATGCACTTCGTATCTATATTGTTTGTACTGACTAATTTTAATACTAATAAATACTTTTCAAGATTATCTTGTTTAAATATTCTTTTAAAACTGATTAGCAATACTGAGGAAGAGTTATAAAAATTTAGTGTAGATTTAATTAAATGTTTGTGCTCTGCATGTGCATCATGTGCTCACAATGTGTTCTTTGAGTTTATTTGTGCTTGTACTTGATGAAACAACGATGAGTGTAATAATGTTAAAACAGTCTATATAAACATTTCATCCCTGTAAATCATATTTTCTGATTTATTTAATAAAAGATTGCATTGCTATACTATATAGGTAACAAATCTTGTATTTACTGTAGTAGTCCTTGACATAATTTACCACATGTAGATTACACAAGAACTTGACACTAGTTCTACACATCATGCTAGAACATATGTTCATTACAATCTTAGAGCATTTTTTCTGTAGGTACTGTGAGCCTCGGCTATGTGCTATGTTTCAACTTTAAGATAATGATATAATTTTAATTGTGTTACAATTTTTAGATTAATACAGTATTCATCATGCAGTGTAACTTTATCTTCACCTGTGTCCGTCGTTTGTCTACTGACCTTGCTAAACCAAAAATATGCATTGTTGGAGCTGGTCCAGCAGGATTCTATACTGCACAGCAATTATTAAAGGTATAATAAATAATGAATATTTATATATAATATTCGTAATATAGAAAATATATTCTAGCATGTAATTTTGTTTTGTAGGCATCGTCTGATGTAAAGATTGACATATTAGAAAGATTGCCAATACCATTTGGTTTGGTTCGTTATGGTGTTGCACCAGATCATCCTGAAGTGAAAAATGTCATTAATACGTTTCATAAAACGGCAACAAACCCACGTGTGCAATTTATAGGAAATGTCAATGTTGGCACAGATATAAGCATAAAACAACTGCAAGAAAGTTATCATAGTGTGCTATTGGTATTTTCAACTTAATTTAATCTTTCTTTATATAGATTATACAAAATTAACTTTTATAGAATGGCGAATATTGAAGTTTATTTGTCATCTGACATATTGTAGACATATGGCGCAGAGGAAGATAAATTATTAGGTATCTCAGGTGAAAATTTAAATAATGTAATATCAGGACGGCGATTTGTAGGTTGGTATAACGGTGTACCTGCGGATAAAAATTTAAATATTAGCTTAGATGCAGATGAAGCTATAGTGCTTGGACAAGGCAATGTAGCGATGGATATTGCTAGAATTTTATTAACACCAATTGACAAGTTAAAGGTAATAGAATTGATTACAACAAAACAAAAATTAGTGAGACATGATACTATTATTATATTACAATTGTTTTAGACCACCGATATTACATCATATGCTCTAGAGCAATTATCAAAGAGTAAGGTTCGTAAAGTTTTGCTGGTAGGTAGAAGAGGTCCGTTACAAGCTGCATTCACAATAGCAGAGTTACGGGAATTAATAAAATTGGACAATTGTAATACTCAATGGCGACCCACTGACTTCACGGGTGTAAAGGAAATTGTACCCTCATTGGCTAGACCAAGGAAACGGCTCACAGAACTTATGTTAAAATCTTTGGAAGAACTCAATTTGGAGAATACATCGTCGAAGAGCCTACTCCCTATATTTTTAAGGAGTCCGGTAGAATTTCAAGGCTTGGTCAATGTTAGTAAAATAAAATTTTCTGTAAACTATCTGGAAGGAGATGATATAAATAGACAAACAGCAAAAGCAACTGGAGCGTTTGAAGAAATATCTTGTGGCTTAGCTTTTCGTAGCATAGGATACAAATCCGTGCAAATAGACTCAACAATACCATTCGATACCAAAGTTGGACGTATCCAAAATTCTTCTGGTAAAGTGAAACAAAACATGTATGCAGCTGGATGGGTTGCAACTGGACCAGTTGGGGTTATACTAACAACAATGACTAACGCATTTCAAGTTGGTGCATTACTACATAAGGAACTTGTACCTATAGAGAGGAAACCAGGTTCAGAACAAGTCTTTGACATTCTAAATAAGAAAAATATACCTACAGTATTGTATAGTGGATGGCAAAAAATAGATAGAGAAGAGTGCGAAAGAGGAAAGACATTAGGTAAAACCAGGGAAAAAATAGTCGATATCGCAGAAATGCTGGAAGTTGCTTTAAAATGAACTGTGTGCTAATTGGGTCCGATGTTTAGATATTTTTTATAGGATTAAGATCAGTTTTTAATATAAGAAATATTTTATAATCATTTTGATTCGTGTTGTACACATGTGAATTTTATTAAAAGATATTGCAGGTATATATGTTATCTAATAATCAATCCTTGATATTATTGATATGCATAGCCTATTAATAGAGACTTGTAGCTCGAATTGCATACATAAGCTTTATAAATGAAATCTTTTAACAACAATTTATGAATAATACAAACACTATGATACGAGAATAATATTTCTGACTTGTGCAAATATTCATTAAAGGTATGACGAACAAGTATAAATAGTACAATGGCTCCTTATTCGTAGCCACACAGATGGAAGCATAAAATAATTTATCAATAATAAATATAGTTTTACATGATATTTCTAATTATTTTCTACCAGTAACGTTACGCGGTGTAAATGTTACATTATTGGAAGAAACCCTAAGCATAAAATATGGCCACTCGAGTTCTGTGAAAATTCGGTGCTGCTTTCCACAACTTTCAGTTGCAATAAAAACTATATAATATATATATATATATATATATATATATAATCGCACATATTCACTACAAGCGTGTTATAAGAATCTTCAGCATCCGAACAAAACCTATTTTGTATATTCGAGCGTTCATTTGGCCCGTGACGTCGTCCCAGATATCGTCGGACCGCGTTCACACAAGCAACAGCACAAAAAAGAATATCCAATAACTTATACCTCACTATCGTGCAAATTAGCGCGCGCACTCGTCACAATTCTTCGTAATGAGACTCTGTTCGAAAATCGGTGAACTCCACGAGACGAGTATGAATCGTCTCCTGATTCTCACCAATCCCGAACAATCTTTCGCCTAAAAACCTACGCATGAGGAACAATAGTGGAGATGAAAGTGGTAGGTCGGAAAAGCGAGCACGATAGAGTCGCCAGGCGCAGCCGTCAGCGACAATGCGGCGAAATGGAAGATCGGTGGGCCGTCGCTGAATGATTCGCCGTGCCGAGCTACCCGATCATTTAAACAGACACACTCGAGGCAGCCTCGTCGACGAATCACCCGAGGGGAAGGAAGAAGAAAAAAGAAGTAAGTGCTCGCCTATCTTATGCGGTAGAATAATTCGGCGTGGGCGTATTGATCGAACCCCAGAAGAGAAGGAGTCTGCTAGGATTATGCCTGATGAGGAAGAGGAAAGGTCGATTGGCCATCAGCCTCTTCTGATTCCCATTCCTGTCGAGCAGCACCCCACTCGCCGCCGCCGCTTCCGTTCCCTTTTCGTTTATCTCTATCTCAACCCTGTGAAGCACTTCGTCGGCGAACAATCTCGGATTACCATGGGGAACGCTTCTCAGCTCGTCCAGACCGAGAGACGTGTAATTCTGCTCGCTAAGATACTTCCTGATGTCCGCCTGGAAGATGTCCTCGGCTTGCCTCTTGCTCCTCCTCGCGGCTTCCTCCTCGTCCTCCACGGAATCTACTTCAACGTCTTCCACGTCCGTACGTCTACGCAGTCGATTTGAATTCGTAGCCTCGTCCCGTGCCAAGCGAATCTTCTGAATGGAGAAACCCGTGGCCCACTGCTCCACCGTGTAGCCTCGAATTCTGTCCTGATATTTGAAGTAATTACGAGTGCCAACCTCCGTGGGCTTGGGTGGGTCCTCGGTATCGAATCTTGGGAAGATGAACATGTCGGTGCCTGGTTTCGAGTTCGAGGACGCGTCTCCAGGTTGGCCAGTGACAGCCGGGGTTGGGTTCGAAACGCTGGGCCGGTTGGACATGGGCATGCCCGAAGATTGCGTCGAAACTTCATCACGAGTCGGCGACAGGATGCTCAAGTCGGCCGAGCCGCGAGAGAACAACGTGGTAATGCCCACGCTCTTCAAGGCCGTGCTCAGGCTGAGGGACTTGGACAGCTTCATGCGCGGCAGCCCTACGATGCATGTCTGATTTCGAAGGTTGCCTATCAGCTGTTCCAAAATGTCGACCGTGAGCCGATTCTCGAAGTTCCTCAGGGCCGTGGCTCCTTCTTGCTTGGGAAGTAGAATGTACATGGAGTACTGGACAGAAAGAGAAGAAAGATCGTAAATCGTCAAAGTGATTATCAGAGGACACCTCGATCCAAGGTTCGATTAAATTCTACGGAGGGCCTAATAAGCATTCCACTAGGTACGTAGGAATAGATCTCATTATTCGAATACCCATTCAATTTAGATAGAACATTCAAGTACTCGAAATACGTATTTACAATTCAATTCAACTCTTTGGATTTTAATAAGAAAGATGTAAGGAACAGGCTTTGTATCTAGATAGAGGTAATCACGCGTCGTAGTTGTCAAAGACAATTCGAATTCGAAGATTCAAGTTCGAGTACTCGCAATCCCTGGATAATAAGGTGCATACAGCATGCGTAATGTTATTCCTCAAAATGAAAGAAACTGTAAACCAAGTGTTCTCCTACTTTCGAAAAAATAAACATTTTGCGCGCTACCTCCCTACCTCAAATGCCCTAAGCACAAATTACGTTACTTTGCCCGATGCTTAACCCAGCAATACCTTAATCATTCCAAATACTCGACACTTACGTCTAAGCCTTTGTACGGTAACTCGACAATCTTCACTCCCAGCTGGCTATCTTCGTGAAAGGGAAAATCGCCGATGTTGTACATCATGTCTACGGTGAGACTCTGTTTTGGCTCGATAAAGAACGGCCTCCTGCGATGGGGGGAAAAAAAAAAAGAAAACTCTGCGTAAAGCATACTCTCAAAAGGTTAACGCGCCGTGTTTCCTTCTTTGAAAGGAAATCTCGAGAAATTTAGCTACTTCGGAAAGTTTGCTCGGTGAACGTACCTTTTGGTAGCACTGTTTATAAAGTACTGATTCCACTCTCCCTTGAAATAAAGGGCCGACGCTAGCATGACCGTGGTGGCGGGATGTGGCTCTTCCTTCAAGAGATCCGCAATCTTTCCCATGGTGCGGTCGCGCACCCACGCGTTTATGATATCCCTCGCCTCCTTTCCTCTCATTGCAAAGTCGACATTGATCGATTCACCCCTGTAGCAGTCCTTGGTGACCGCGAGGTACAAAGGCCGAATCGGAAAGCCGGTCTGCAATCGATAGGATAAATTGACGATTACTATCGCGATCCTCGAGTACGTCGAGTCTATACCCTTTTAAATATCTGCGATTCCTCTGTTCGCAAATCTCCGCTCACCTGGACGAACACGCCGCTGGCGTAATTCAATTGCGATCCAGCGTCTCCGGCGTACTTGCGGTCCATCGAGCTCAATAAATAACCGAACGTCCGATGGTAGATCTCCGAGTGCTTTTTCAGATCGACTTGGCCCGCGTTGAGGCCGAGGGCCTTGAAGATCTCGTCGTAGGTGCTGTCGGCTGATCCCAGCAGAACCATCGCCATGGTCATGGCCAGATTGACTGGGGAGAATATTACGTTCTCACGGTGTCCCGATACACCCGTATCCCCGAGTCCCGTGTTATAAATCGCTTTATTCATATCCAGGGCGAACTTCATAACTCCCTTGTATACGGTCTGGTATGTCTGAGGACAAAGACGATGCGAGAGTGAGAGCGAGATCGAGTTTTTCTTACGTTTCTCGAGGTCTCGGGGGCAAGGGCCTGGCAAAGAGTGAGACGAAGAAGGAGATGGAGAGGAGGAGGAGAGAAAAAAAGTCGATAGGCAGATTGTGGGACGAAAATTCGTGGCGATATAAATAAAGGTGGGCGCGAGATATGAGCGCGCCGAATTTATATGGCCTCCTCCTTCCTGCCTCTTACGAGAACGAACGACCAGATTTGTTCTGTCGGGGAATTTGGTAGGTCGTAGACGAGGCGGCGAAATGGATGGAACGGGTAATCGTTCGAAGAACGTGTTTGGAAGAGAGAACATTGTCGTGCGTCAGTCGTTATCCTTTAATGGACAGCGCCCGTCGAGTGTGGGGTCACTAATTTGAGTGTGGTAGCGCGTCCAGTAAATAAATATGAGGAAGAAAGCGTGCCTTGAGAGTGAAAACAATTGACGTCCTGGGCCGCGATAAGTAAACCGCGATAGCGGTTAGAACCCATTCCGATGAAAGTGCGCGAGAATAGATCGTTGTGTTGAGACGGATAAGCGCGAGGTGAAAAAGGAACCAGTGACGGTAATTATATCGCGAGACAGGACGAGACACGCGTAATCGAGAAATTACGCGTAACCAATGACGTTGCGGTAAGCCTTTATCCATTTTTTATCAACTCTCGCTTCTGACCTGTCCGAAGAGGCAACGTTTATATCGTAAACTTACGAGAAAATGCGAAGTGCTCGACACAAATAGGGCTTCTCAACCCCCGCGCATCTCTACTCGTACGCGTTCCATACAAAGTTGACTTGCTTTAATAATCAAAACCCTCTCCCCGTTCATCAGCCCGTTATTTTGAAAATTAAAAAAAAGACAAGACTACTCTAACAATTCGCCCGAAGGCTAGTTTCAGATATTACTATTCTTAACATCGGAGGAAGAAATAATGGATGCGGTAGACGTTGGAAATGAAACGTTCACAGATTACGAAGGATCCAAAAGACCGCGTACTCGGGTAAGAAACACGAAACCATGGTATCTCACTGGAAAACGAGCATTCGAAGATACTTTTGAATTTGTACCAGGTAGCTCGATTATTATACCGAAGCACCGAAGCAAAATGTCGAACGACCTTGTAGGAATGATGAAAGTATTATAATGTTCGCGCGCATGGAAAACTCTAAAAATCGTTGTAAAAGTCTGCGATTTGAAACTAAAGGAAGTGACGTCCTCGTTTAATTTTTTTTTTCTTTTTTTTTCTCTCTCCTTACCTGTATGCGCCAACTATCTGGAACGGCGGCGAAGGGTGCACGGGATTCGAACGCTTGCGACGCAGCAGGTGGCTGGACGATAGCAGGCTGAGGACCGCTCGGATAAGATGGTCGATTATTGTTGGCCATAGCTGCGCCAGGCATCTGTGGGGCAGGGATCTGATAGCTGTTCTGGCCCGATCCGATGATTTCGTTCGGTCGTTGGGGTGCCATTGGACGAACCTCATTGACGTTTCTGCCGTCCATGTTGGTCGTGCTTTGCTGGAGGGAAGTGACGAACTGCGGCCTCATCGAGTACACGTAAGGCGGTACCGTGGAAGTCCTCATTCTCTCGTATTCATCTGGATAGACCAGTTGAGCTTGACTCGTTCCGAGTAACGTCGTGCAGAGGCCCAGCAACAGTAGGATGAGCTCCATTTTCTTTTCTACGAAGGAGAAAACAATTCATTATTGTAGTATGTTTACGTGTGTTGGTATAGTGTTTATGTTGGGATGCGGGGACTGTGTGCACTTGCATGTCGCGTCCGTGATATGGCGACGGTATATACGACAGTCCATTACGAGAAATGATCCAAGAGCGCCGAGCGAATGGTCGCATAAAAGAGACCATGCAGTTCGGTAGGATTCGAGCAGTGAGGATACGCGTTGATAAAATTTAAAATTTACGATAATTCTTTATTATCTTTTTATTACGTTGTCCGAGGTGCTTGATTACTTTTTCGCGCAGAAAAGAGAATTCATCCGTCGCAGGTAGAACGTTACATTCTATACTTCGATTGAATATCAATGCTTGGGTAAGTTTTGTTTGGCTTTAAAACATTTCACAATGGCTTGTCCTCTTCGATTCGGGCTCGTACGACTTACTATACATATTTAAAGAGCTAGAAAATACGACTATAAGAATAATGCGATCGACCGATCGTTCGTTTCCGTTGTTCAAACGAGTGGCGTGAACGCGAGTGGCTTAATCAGTCCACTAAATTTCAGCACTGCTGAGAGATCACCTTGGTCGGAATGCAGAATACAGGTTACGCGCGTGTATCTTCGTTTATGGGAGAATGTGTGTCAGGGTCACATCGACGTTGCAGGCAGGTCCAGACCGAAAATCTTGTCCGCTCTAATCGTTCCCCTCGCGAGGTCGACGCGTACGAGATTCGAAATTACCGATGGAATTGAAAACTTTAATCGCAGAGGAGAATAAAGAAAATTCCATAGACAATCCCACGAGCAATTTCAAACACTTGGTGGTCTCTGTCCAATTGATCGATCTATGCAGAAAATATTCCCCGATCAATTTTCCTACGGTCGCGTAATCTCCCAGACGTAGCGTATGCTAAATTATGCAACAGCGATAGACGGATCTGAAGAGCTTTATCCGCTACGGATCCCCCAAGAATACGTTAATTATCGCACCGTAGGGTCATCGTGAAAATCCGTGACGCCTTCGACAATTTCCCAGGGTATCGAGAAGAATTTAATTCCTCTCCGTTCTTCCCCTCGACGACGCACGATGACACGACTATTTTTCGCGACAACTAGCAATTATGCGAAAACAGCCGTGCATCCGTCTAACGTATTCCGACAGAGATCAGAATGAACCGGTCGCGTTTGCGTTTGCGTAAACTGTTTAGTAGCGTGTCCAACCACACCGGATATTCTCTCCTCCTCGCTCAGATATCTCTCGACCTCGTTCACGACTGGGTGGAACGCGAAGCGACCTAGAGCACTGGGTTCCCGAGTAGCGAGAAACAAACTCTCCTTCCGCCTTTCGTCCACGAGAACGTCAGATGACGCGTCAACTTTTCCACCGCGAATGTCGGTGCTTCTAAAGGAACACAAGCGCGTCAAGGCAAAGCGTAATGCGAGGATGCAACGAACTCTCCACGACCTTCGAGAACGCACGAGATATTACGTTCAACAGCTATATCCATATCATTGACTCGAACTGTCTTGGTATTATACCGACATTTCAACACTCGGACACACGGTATTAGTTCGACACTCACGTAAAAATATTTTACGAATTTTATTGGAATCACATTTTCGTGTAATTTTCAAATAGCCATCGACATTCTCGGACATGCGTCAAACCAGGATCGACACTTCCGTCGACTATTGAGAAAGTTTCAATTTAGAATAGGATTAGTTTGCTGCCAATCGAAGAAGAATGGATATCTGTTGATACCACTTTCTGTCCCAAAAATTGTGAAAACTTCCTATCGAGGCAGTTTGGAGTCGAATCGATCGAATATTACGAGGTACATGAATATTGACCTAATCGTACCCGAGATATATTTAAATTCAAATAGATAAGCACGGAGTCGAAAGCCGGCCAAATCGAGTTCTACAATTAATCTCAATTTCTTTTCACAGTTTTGCAAGGCAGTAAAAAGGAAAATCCAACAGCTATTGAAAATGATCCGCGAATTATCCATTTCACTGTTTATCGCAGCGGCATCGTGGCCGTTGATTAATACCTCGTCGCAAAGTGGTCGCTAAAAATACATCTATCTTAGAGAAATTTCCACCGCTTATCTATCTCTCTCTCGTTCCCGTTCGCCACGGTTAATTTCTGTGAAAGGTAGCGCGGGGCGGAACTCCGTCTCTATAGTCGAAGCGCGACGAGACGCCGACGATGACTCTTGAGAATCGTGACGAGACAAGAATCAGACGATTTATATTAATAGCGTACCGGTAATCGTGGCATAACCGCGTCGCCGTGTGCGCGATCGCTCTGGGCTCGATTCCTCGCTTCTCTTCGTGCATGCAACCCAAGGAGAACTTCGATACGCCTGGCGATTATCTTCGTTCGCCCGTTCGTCCGCTACCGAGGCGATATCGCGTGCAAGCCTGTTTCTCCACTCTTCGTCGCGTTCGAAATGGCGTTAGAGAGTTTGCTAAGAGATGCGTCCGAGCGATTGGACGTCGGCGAATCGTTTGTCTTGAGCTCGATAGGTATTTTCTTTTCTTCCCTTCCTTTTCTTCGCCGTCGACAGCGGACGTCGCTGGCGGACGATAATGATGCCAGGGACAGAATAGATCGAAAAGGTGTGCCTCGCGAAGAGGAACGCGGATAGGCGCTTAACTGTTCTATTTCCATCGCTTCTACAATTGTTGACCAACGACTGTCGAGACTCTTGAAAAATTAATTAAATTTTACGATCGTTCGAAGGTAGTCTCCTCTGCGCGTAAGGTATACGGGATCGGGGAAGACACATCTCGTCAAAGGTTAGTCGGCCTACTTTTGTCGCTCGCACGATTATATCGTCGAAGCTCCCTTTCGAGCTTTCGAAGAAATAACGCCAAGCCGAGTATATCGTTCCGTAGGTCTAAAGCGATACTTCCGATGATAAATTCATCTTCATTTCGTAAGATCAGGCAATCGAGATGGGAGTGTCTCGTCAAACGAAACACGTTATAACCCACGTTCCGCTATTTTTCTCGTTCCCATAATTATCGGAGTACTCTCGCACGTTCTAATAAATCATAGTATATCACAGTCCTGCATCGATATGTCGTTTACAAATATTCCAGGGTTTGTCTTTACAAGCTCGCGGATACACCTCGTCTTTCTCAAAATTTCAAGAAACCCTCGAAACGATGACTCTCGCTTAAAGAATCATCGTCGAAGAAGAGAAGGAAAGAAAGACGTCTAGAAAAATGCAGAAACTCATCCGTCCTTATAAATGCCGCAATTATCGTCGCACCACTTTCGCAAATACGGAGAAAATAAATGTCGCCTTCGAGGGTGTACAATTAAACTCTCGACGACAGATTCATCTTTCTTTGTCTCTTCTCGGAAAGGCGCTCCTTCTCTCTCGACAGCGTCACCCTCTTAAAATCCCTTCGAGATGAAAGTCACCCTTGCGGCTAGAGAATGCTCCCTCGCGACCCTCTCCCTCGTTAATTCCTCTCTCCGACGAGCGAGCCCGGAACGAGCTGCTCGGGCGGGCTCTTCATCTCTGGCGTCATAATTTACAACGCTCGCGTGCATCGGGCACGAATGGCGTCAGAGCATCCCACGCTGTAACATTCGTGCGCCGGGGACCGACCTTCGGTACGAGCCGACCGGGCGTTCCAAGAACGCTTGCGCCTGTGACGCTTGTTCGCTCGGCGCTGGTCCGCCCGAAAGCGTCGTGCGTCGTCCCGGGCGTCGCGACGCGCATCGTGGAGCAAGCGTCCCGTTCGAGGAAGGACACGGTCCCGGGAAAGGCGGGTAGCTACGTGGAAAGCGCACCCCTAGGAAGTAAGAGGTACGCGTCGCGACGCCGCGCAATCGACGTGGAAAATGTGAGAGCTTTCTTTTAATGAGAGCTGCAATCCCGTCTCATCTGACGCCTAATAAAAGTCGACTTTTATTATCAAGTATTATGTTAAATATTCCGTTATTAATAAAACACTTAATGTTAACTAACAAAATTGAATTTTTGTTTAATGTTTGTGTGACCGCAGATAATAGGTGTTGCTAGGAAAGCAAAAATGGGATCTGACATATTGACATATACGGTGAAGGTGTCTAAACGTCGTAAAACATTTTGAATCGTTTCAAATCTTTTGCAGTAGCTACAAGTTACAATGTCTACTTTAAATGTGTTATTAGAGATCCCTGCAATATATACAGATTATCAAAATATTCTTAGTATGATGTAAAAATATTGATTTTTTAGATCTTTAGCTTGTGGAGCGATTCGTAACGAACAAAATAAAATAAACAAATCATTAAAATCGGGTATAAAATACCCTGTCCAGCGATTTTTATCCAAAAACAGTCTGTACCACTGCGCCGCGTCGACAGAGTCGGCGAGTCCTTTTCGACAATGCGAAAGACACGCGCAAGCACTGTTCTGAGGTAGAACAGTAAGCCTCCTATCGTGGCCCACTTCACGGCTGCTCGACCTCACGTTCTCCATTATTTAGGTTATAACCTTAATTTCGGGTAGAACATCGAATACAGAAGTACGGAATGCTTACTCAATGTAGGTCCAGGTATTCGAATACGTCGAAGTACTCTGATATTCGCTGAACTTGAATCCACGTGTTGCAATAATCTATCCGTGTACTGGGGTAATCGTCGAATTGTGACTCTAATATTCGAATATACCCAAGCATTCGGACATTCGATTCGTATGCGATTTAGATTAGAATGTACGATGAGCCGAATAGTCTATCGAGATAGTGGAAAATTGAAAATATCGACTACAACTCCAAAGTGATTTCAAAAGCTGTGAAAATCCGTAACCTTGTCTTCTTTTCGTTTCTATTCGAGTGTATCACAAGTGTTGTCGAGGATTCGTGTTGCGACGTGTGCTCCGAATAACTGAGTAGTCAGACCGTTAGGACAAATGCACCTACCCAATATTATATCCCTTGCGAGAGCGCTCGAATAGGGTAAACAGAAGACGAGGCTAGCAAGCGTGGGGAAGTTTCGTGAAGGAGGGATAAAAGTGACGCTCGTTTGTAATCCATTTGTACGTCGTACAATTACGGGGGTGCGAGTTTTTCCCCTTCGTCGTTCGAACCTCTTCCGCCTTTCCACTGTTCTCCGCCTCATCCCTCGTGGCCACTCCGCGTGGAGGTCGACAAAAACTCGTTAAACAATTTAGCCCAGATAACGCGCTCGACCCCGCACGATAATCGAGCGAGACGAACCCGCAATGATGATTAAACGTAGTCCAAAAGTGAGTCGGCCAGTCGGGTGGGGAGTGACTCGTAGGGGTAGCCCGAACGTGCGGTACACGAAAATTGTCGTAGCGAGATAACGAAACGACGCGGGCGTAATTGAAAGGAAGAAGCCGGAAATAACAAGCGCGGAGGGTCGCCTTCAAAAGCGTCATCGCGCAGGGGTGGCAACCAGTTCTTCTCCCCTTCCGTCTCCTCCTTCACCTCGTTCACCTCCTTCACCTCCTTCACCTCCTTCTGCGTCCACCTGCTCCCACGAGCTTAGTCTTGCTCTTGAGACGGAGTGACCGATCGGTGACGGCCACCGTTCCGCCATCCCTTCCTCTGTCACCTCTCTCCTATTTCGTGTAATTGTCTCGAAGCGCGTAATTGAGGGTACCACGCGGTAACAACGCGCGTAGGCCATCGCTAATTAGCGAAATCGAGCTTACTCCGACAAAGCCGATTATCGGTGACCGTTGATGAAGCATCGTTCCAGGATGTTCGTGCGTCAAAATTGCATCAAAAGCGGTAGGAGAGAGAGGGGTGACGTTCACGAAGCGAACGAAGTGTTGCACTGTTGTCGACGCGAAGTCATTGTTTCGAAGGGGAATGGGCGTTTTGTTTGCATCTTTTCGTGAAAGCAACGAATCCGTCTTTACTTTCTCTTCTCTAACGCAAGCAGATTTTTAAAATAGTGCCCTTAGCGTGCTTTATAAATCTTCCACGTCCAGGAATTAAGACTCTTAAATCTCAATTTGTTAGCTCCTAAGAACATGCGCTGACGTCTGGGTGCAGTAATGTTGAATTGGCTTTTTAAGAATGTTTGCAATTTGTCAACAGTTTTGCACAATTCTACAATAAAGTAGAAAATTGCGGGTGGTAGGTGTCCTTCGGAGATGATACGCGTTGGAGTATTTTGGTTTGGAAAAATGAATTTGGTACATTTATCTTATTGTTAGTGAAAATCGCATAAGTTGAAATTGAAACAGTTAAAATTTGTCCTTCGATCCTACGCAATCCTACTCGGAAGGCCAATGCAAAAAGTAAGAATATAAATTTTGTATCGAGAGATATATTAAAACTTAAGAAGTAGAAACTTTCGTTTCATCCTGGAGGATTTGTAATTCGGCGGAAAAAAACTTAAGTGCGTCGTTTGTTGCGGTTTATTGTCGCCGCAATGACCACATACCTTCACGTGGTTTTGTTTACGCCGAGAAAACCCGATTGCACAATCGCAGGATAGACCGATCTTTCAATTAAAAATAAATAGTTGGCTCGTCTCCACGAGTTGGACGTGAGTCGTGCGGAGTGCGCTCACGGTATGCCAACTTATCGATTGAAAGGTTAAAATTCCCATTAAGGGGGACCGCAAGAAAGAAGAACTCGTAGGAAGAGATATTAAGTGACTAACACGAACAGCCGACCACCGAGTAGTTTATGATAACGAACCAAAAAGAGAGAAACGTTTCTACGATTTTCTTTCACGGAGCATTAATTGGAAACTCCGTGGAAGTTCCCATCGATAATTCAATTGTATTTCCACAATCGACGAACCAGTCGCTTCGACGAATATCCGATAAAATCAGTTTCCTTCTCGATTTGCACGCGGTTAATCTCGCGTCCGACTCTCGTTCTCCCTATTCGTCTTATTTCTTCGATATTGTAAACATAATTGCAGTTAAACGAGCGACATCGCGACAAGCGATTTTTTCACCATCGATTATTTGGAAGCCCTTGATTCACCGCCGTCCGACGGCCACAAATTAGTCTCTCATTACGAATTACTTGCTAGTTGCCGTCCCGACCGTTTTCCGTATCTGTTTATTTTTTACGACACGCTCTAAATTATACCATTCGATGATTACACACGCATTCCTAAGAACGGAACCTTCGCCGCATAGATAAGGAATAAAGAATTGCTTAGAGACTCCCGCGTGCCGAGGAGAAGAAGCGGACAGAAGAAATTGAAAAAAGTGCGGCATTACGCGTTTCGAAAGGTTCGAATGTACGTTCTGTCAAGCGAAAGATCATTAAGAAAACAACTCTCCCTTTAAACGTTAATTCGAAGCTGAAGGGCATCAGGTAGAATGATAGTTCTTGCTTTATTCGACAGGCCTGTAGCAATGTCAGAATCCTAACTGGAAATTTAGTAGAATCAGTCTTTCGGGTAGATTGTTCTCAAATATTAGTGCTACTTAAAAAATCATGAGAAACACTCATTGTCCTAGAACTTCTCTTAGAAATTTGGAAGCGTAGCCTGGTACTTTTGTCGACGCTCCTCCAGATAGTCTCATGTAAAAATTGTGACTTTTTCGATGAACGAAAGAAACATGTTGGAAAAGGAAGTATTTGAATTATCTCGCGCTACTTTAAAAACGTTTACGTCGGCGAAAATGTCCATTTCAAGAAGGAAAACTTGAAATAAGAATATTTGTAAAGCTATCGGTCTATGGGGAGTATAGACCCAAAGATCACGTGAAGATAACAGAGGACGAGAATGTTTGAAAAAACTGAGTTTGAGGTGTTAAAAATGAAGCGGAATGCGCAGCACGCGGAATAGCGTAAACTTCGATGGAAATGGCAGGGATCGAAAACTATAGACGAATATTTTAAAACGATGGTGTACGATAATATTTTTTTCCACGAGTAATATCCGATTTACCATCGACGCATTAACCCTTTGAGTGCTGAATACTCGGGGACGGTGATGATCGCCGTGGACGGAATACTTTTTCGCTAGACTGAACTCTCTTGATTAACTATTCAAGGAGCAAATAGTAATAAGGCATAGTAATCCGTTTGCACGAAATTAAATAATTAAAGAGCGTTATAACCATGCTGTTACTAAGGAATGCATTTGCATTCATCTCACACAAAAGTAACTGTAATACTTCTATGTAAGTGACCGAAAAAATCGAGAGACGCATATATGCGTCCTTAGTCCACACCGATGGCTTTCGTCAGACGGATATATGCGTCCATAGCACTCAAAGGGTTAAATTTTGCCGCAACAAGGTTGGAGAATGAAAATTGTCGAACCATAGTATGCAGTTCTCGGTAGCTCCGCAATTTCTCTGGAATCTCGAGGTTCAGTTACCGTTGACAGAAAAAAAGGAGAAAGGGTCGAAGGGAGAAGGAGGAGGAGGAAGCGCGTGGGCGCGTGGAAAACTCGATATTCCAGCGACGAAAACTTGCCCCTCCGGTGTTCGTTCCAGTTCCATTATCCGCTGGCGTATGATCGCGTTACCGGGTGGAAAGGATGCTCCGGTGCGACGACGCGACGCCGACGGAGAATATCACAGTGGAGAAGGACGTTCGGAGTCGGCCCAAGAGCCATGAATAGTTAGAAGGAGATCAGTGAAAAAGGACGCTCTAAGTAAGCCTTGAAGGGAGCAGACGCGAACTCTGGCCCGCCAGTGGAAAGGGTCGTTTCGGGTAAGCCCTCGGAAAAATATACGGGAATGCGGGGACTAGTCTAGTGGAAAAGGTCGACCAAAGTCAGCCACCGGTAACATTTTGCGTCTTTAAGGGAGACTTCAAGAACATAATCAAGCCGTTCCGAGAAATACCTTCTTCTTAATCGTTCTCTCATTTTTTTTTTGCAGTTAATAAATTTTTTTTCGTAAAACACTATGCGTCGTCGAGAGTGGCACCGACCGAATTCCGATCAACCAATAGCTGATAATTTTCGTCTGATTCGATGTCTAACGAGTGCAACGCCAATTGAATAATTAGACTCCTGTTTTTGCGAAATCTATTGGCTCTCTTCGTAGCGCTGCGTAGAGTTACGAGGAAAATGAGCGAACGTCCAATTTCTTATTTATTTCTCTCTAAACGTTATTTCTACTGCAACGGTAATTGGAAAATTGCAACTTTTTCTCGGAAGACTATCTGTCGGCGTGGTCTAGCAACAAGTAGCGAAACGAGGCTAACCTCGGTCATCTCCCGTTATCGTCTGACTCTATTTTTAATGGTACCAATTATAGATAGAATTACAATGGGTTTTCTGGGAAATCGTTTATCTTCTCACCAGCGGCAGACCGCCATCGCCGGAATGTCAGCTCTAATTCGTGCGTTTCTAAAAATACACTCGTAATCGGGTTCCTCAAACGCCCCTACACCGGATGGAATTTTTTTTACTCGATTCTCGTACGAGCTCGTATGATTCAGAGGACGCGGAAGAGACCAAACGAGTAATTTGTCGCACGGACAGAAATCGCTTCCAAAATGTAATTAAGTCGCGCGTCGAAATGGAGATGATCTCGGAGGTCGATGAGTCTCTCGTGATATCGTGCACGAGTGATGGTAGAAATTGCGGGAGCAGTCTCCGAGGTGTGAATTTCTCACGCTCACGCGCACGCTTGAAACTCGCCGGTCATATTGTAGTTCAAGGAGAGCACGGTAGTAAATATAGACCGTGGTACGGCATAACACGCTAAATAAAAAACTAGCATAAAAGCACCATCACAGTACCAAAGCTTAATTATGGCGAGTTATCGGCACAGGCATAAGTCTAGGACATAATAAGGAAATGGTATGATATTTCTGAATCGTCGATAAGAAACATAATTAACGGTATTTCATATTTTCCCATGAAAAGAATATTTCTTTTCTATAGTTATTTTCGAAAATGAATAAAACAATTTTCTATTGAAGTTTTCTTTTTTGAAATTATAGATATCAGCAAAAATTTGAGTTTGCACAAAAATTCGTATTTCGATGATAAGTAAAATAAGACAGACTTTCCTGCGCCTGGCGCTGTGTATTACTTAGAATCGGTCAAAAATCCTGACTACATGTAATTCGCGTAGAAACTCGAAAGTAACATAATTACAAGTTTTAATTGTAAAATGCCATCTCCATACTCCGGGCGGGGAAAGTTAACAAGTGGAGATGGTCTTGGCCACTTGAAGATGGGATAAAATTTCTATAATTAGCATAGTTATAACTATGAGGATTCTGCGCGCAATAACGTGAATAATAAACAAATAATGAAAAATCTCGCGAAGCACTTGACGTCGCGAAACTGAAGTAAGGACAATACAATCTCATATACGAGAAGCTACCCTAATATATGATACATTAGTATGTCGCCATTACGACAGTGCGTTAAGCATTCGATATAATTAACCAATAATTATGCTTTTTTCCGTACGCAAACGATAAGGTTATCGTCCGGCATGTTAATAAGTAACAGGTGGTAAGTTGCATCGAGCCAATTAGATCTGAAAAAGGCTAATGTAGCTGAAAGAGCACGGAAACTCGTGGAGCGTCAAAAAGACGAGACGACCGACGGCTACGTTTAGATCGACCACCACACCATGAGTTTGCGTTTGCGTTTGTGTGTGGGAAGGATGCGGTAAAAAAACCGCTTACACAATGTACGTTATATTCTCCAGCTTACACGCGTATAGGTCAGGGTCGGAGGTTAATACATTTCACGACCGTAAACCGTGATCAAGACGCGACGTTACTTTCTACAACAGCAAAGAGAATTCTCTCTTGGTCTCTCTGTCTCTCTATTTTACGCTTCTCCCCCAGTTTCTCGGGTTTCGCGTGGACGGAAAAGGAATTTCTGTATTCCCTGTAGAGGATTATTTCGGCCGCAACAACGTCGCTTATATTAGAATTCGCACTCTTTCTTTCCCTCTCTCCCGCTCTCTCTCTCTCCGTCTCTCTCTCTCTCTCTCTCTCTCTCTCGCTGTTTCTCCCCCTTTCTCTATCCGGTTTTTGCATTACAATAAACAACTTAACTGTCTCCGATAACTGTTACTGAGTTGTGCAGATACCAGCGCCAAACTGACTTCAAACTGCCTCGCGGGAAAGAGAGAGATTTACCTCCTGTTTCGCTCGTCGATGGAAAAAGTTATTCCACCTTACAGGCAATTTCTCGCGTGGAGCCCACGTAAAGGGCGCCAAGCACCGATAATAAAGATGTAACGCGTCGTATTTTCATTCGACGATGTCGTATAGCTACGCCTGCGTGTACCACCGTCATCGATTGCGCCCGCATCACATTCTCTTCTCCTTCCTTTTTCTTTCGATAATGCGGGAACAGGGGCCGCTATCTTCAGACCCGTAGAATCTAGGAGAACTAGTTCTTCCATTTTCTCTGAGCCAACCCACGAGATGACCGCGATCGAATACGAACTCCCCATCGATACTACAAATTACCACCGCGGGCTATTAATCCAGCGGCCTGCTCTGTATTTTCCTGCCCAGTCCAATGACCCTGAACCATCGAACGTCACCGCGGACTACCGATTAAGCAGGGATTCTCGTGCAACCATTATGGTGGCAACTGATTTATTTGCTCAACTTTTTCACAATACAGCATTATGTCATTTTCGTTAGCGTCACAATCGTCGGAACTCGAGAATTTTACAAATCTTCTTCAAGATGAATCGTTTACGCGGAAATTGCACAATGTACTTTTTCGGTCGACTAGATAGTTAAATGCGGATATTAAGTACGATCTCCGTGG
This sequence comes from Tiphia femorata, assembly GCA_944319695.1. Taxonomy (NCBI): domain Eukaryota; kingdom Metazoa; phylum Arthropoda; class Insecta; order Hymenoptera; family Tiphiidae; genus Tiphia; species Tiphia femorata. Next base: position 15,108,997 of record OX090895.1, on the reverse strand, counting down.
AACCCTGTACCAAGAATTAATTATTTTCAATTACAAATTAAAAAGAGTTTATAAGAAGTCTCGTTTAAAATTGGTTGATCTATTTTTATACTCAATGATAAAACATTCGCCGAATATAACCGTAAGTCATTAGCAGCATACTTTTGAAATAATTAGTGAACTAAAGGAGTGCTTGACTTTTTGAAGTTCTGATAGATATCCCCCTGATTCTGTGTTAGCTACGTTTGACGAGTGTACCTACTTGTCGTTCTTCCTGTTATCCAGTTAACATTCTCACGAAACGGTTAAAAGATTGACACTAATTTTCTGCGTAGTTTGGAGCACACACCCTAGTATACCGCGAACTGGGTGCCACTGTCACTAGCTCGCTTCTGCCCGTCCCTTCTCTCAGCGCCAGCATCGCGCCGCCCGCGGCAACAGGAAACATTCTATCTGTCTTATTGCCACAGATACGAGAAAAAATTCACGAGGCAACTGAATCGGATGCTCGCGAAGCTCGGCAAGCGAGTTTTATTCCGGATTCTCCCGCGTTCCCTTGTCTTTTGCCTCCGCGATGTAACAGAGTCTCTATTTTTTACAACAACATTTCCTTAGATAAAACGAAGGAAGTCGCTCGGTAGAGAAGATTCGACCGATCCAATTGTCTTCGATCAACTTGACTCTTTTACCTCGTGTCTTTAACTTTTTGGCGATGCGAGGGACCTCCCCGTGGCAGGATAAAAAGGAAGGTTTAAAAGCGGATATGGGTCGAAGGGTCAAATGCTTTCCGAAGTGGAAACGTGGGCCGACATACTTAATCCAAAAGAAACGAAAATGTGCTCAAGGGTTGAACGCGACGAAGAGCTGTCGGCGGCGTAAAGAGGAGAGAACAGCGAATCGAATAGAATTTGGGAAAAATGGATTTCCGGGACGAGAGACCGGTTCCATTTTGCGCGTCTCACGGGAGAGGCGTTGGCCCACGACCACCAGGGTAGGGCACAAAGGATAACGGGAAAGATGGCCGAGTCGCGTGTGAAAACCCATGAGATCATCGGCCAAGTTACCTGACGCCGCGCGCCGGTGCTTCGTCTTCTAGAAGAAGCAGGACGAGCCTCCGATCGAATTTACCTCCTGGCGAGATTACCTTCCACAGTGCCTGCGCGGCAAAACCTTTCTTTTCTGCGAAATCTAATGTAGAAACTTTCGTCGATATTTAGATCGAGGGTGCCTGACAGAGTTCCGGGGAAATTCATTCTTTGGTAATCACTTCTCTGAACGATAGGTGGTACATAAGGAACAGTGATACCTGCCACACACAGAACATTTGAATTGTTTATGGTCCTTTGTAACTACTCGCTCCTTTCAAGCCTAATGCAATATTTCTTAAAGCGCAGCAAGCGTACCCTTGGGACAATTGAAAAATCTTAAGAGGATACGCAGAAAACTTTTGACCAATATTGATAAAGAAAAGGGGTTCTTTTAAACATATATATTTCTCAATAAATTGTATTTTCACTATTATCGTTATAAGGATATCAAAAATTTGAAAATACTGTCCTAACGCTCCAATAGGGCCGAGAAACGACATTGATTTATACGTCGTCTAGCAGAGATGAGTGAAATCCGAAAGGCGACATTGCCATTGAACCTTTTTGCATTCATCGTTTGGTAATTTTGTGTTAGGAAATTTTGCCGCACGATAAAAAAATGTCTAGCTAATTTCGAGCGCAGAAGGCAGAAATTATTTTTGTCGGAAGTTCTATGATAACACGACATTCGATGTGGACGATTGGAAATCATTATTTTCACGAACTATTATTACTGCTGGGGTCAGGTAGATCGTAAATAGGTTTGAACGTTGGCCGACTACAGTGGAGTTTTGTTCAAGTGTGTAAAACATAAAAAATGATAGTTGTAAGCAGACTGAACATAAACAGATTTAAACCATTTTCGCGTACTTTGAAAAATGAAAAAGTACTCAACTGGAGTGAAACACTAGCTGAATGCATTCGAAACTTTATGACTACGTTGCCGGAAATTCTTTATTCTCGCAAAATTATTTTTCTCAATTGAAATTGGAATTCTATAAATTAAATCAAATTATTTTCTTTTTATAATATGCGTAGTGCTCCTCCGATTCTCGCGATTCAAATAGCACTTTCAAGGGGATCGATTCGTTTTAATATCGAAATAGTTGTGAGCCAATTTTCGACACTTCCGAGATTCCCAATAATCTTGTGAAATTCAAACACTTGGCAAGTGTGATGTAGGAATTGTTGGATCTGGCTGGAATTTCCAAATAGAGATTGATTTCATTGCACCGCTAAAACAAGTAACAAGAACGTGGAAATAAGAACTCACGTGCACTCACAAAGAATTCTAGATGTTCCTTCCTTTCCTTTCGAGAATTCACTTGCGAGGTGTGCTTCTCTCATCGACACGAGTAATAAACCGCGACTCGACTGATCTGTCGGGTGGCCTCGCAGCGAAATTGTATGTGTATTATCGCGAGATAGTTCAACCACGAGTAATTAGTTGACTCACAATGTAAAACGTTGCTTACTCGCGTGTAGAAGTCGTTCGAGCTGGTCAACAGTAATGGTCCCTAATAGAGAAAATATGTGGGACACTTTGTCATCGTGATAGTCCGAAAAATGACCAACGGCCGAGAAAAAAAAAACAAGAATGAAAAAGACGATAAGGCAAATTCCAATGTGAGAGATATCGCGAAAATTTAAAGCGCAATCTCACGAGCGACCGACGCGCTACGGTTAAAGCGAGTGAAACACGAGCAGCAGCAGCAGAACGGCAGCTTGCCCGAGAGAATCCACTGTGGGATGGCGAGTTAGGTTAACTCTCTACTCCACGCGCGCGCGAAATGCAAATCGTGAGCGCACGATCAGCTCGTGGAATGGTTTTTGGCGAGCACCCTCTTCTTCTTCCAGAGCACATCGCACGAGAATTACAATCGGACTGACTCACGTGATTCTGCAGGATAGGTGGGATAGGTAGGATAGGCGGAAGGTGTAGGATAAACTATAGATATACTTACTGGCCACACAAGGACTTTTCTATTATAGGACCACCATTTCTGTAAAAAGTTTCAGTTGGCTACAGGTACTGTAAAATTCACGCGATATCAATTTTAACCGGTACTTTCCGTCCAAATAAGAAGTCAATTAAACCACGAATACTTACACGAAGCAAAGCGATAACAAACATTTACTTACTTTGGCTATTGCATTCTTCTCGGCACGGTCAGTTCTAATTGTGCATAGTTTTGTCGTAGAAATATTATAACGCGATTCGTATGTATTAGCGTATTCCAGCTGTTTCTAAGAGGTCCAGTTCATCTAGATTGCCCATTTCAAGCACTGTACCTCGTGGCCTGTGACTCTACGCTCTTTATCATAATCTCGCTACGATTACTTCTCCATTCCTCCTTCACCCCGCCTTCCTTATTACTAGTTACGGGGAAATGGCAATTCTCTCGGGATGACAAACTAAGGAGCGCGCGACTTATGAATATTGCGCTAATGACGAGTTCCTGTTCCATTCGGATTACCAGGTCTGAATGGAGAGAGCGTGCACGTCTTTCCGTTCTCTCTAATGGGCCACGTGCCTGTCTCGCGGTTTTATTGCTCTTCGCGGAACGACCTCACGTGCCCCTCCTCGACAAGTCTATCAGATTAAAGCCTACCGCATGCTGCCGATGTAATTGGAGCGATTGTCATCGATTCTTACTAAAACCGCGCGACGTCAAGTGTTTTTTTTTTCTCTCTTTCTTTTAAACGAGATCAAAGGCCGCCGAACCACTGCCGTTTCCGGTGACTCCTCTTCCTTGAATTCTTTGACACTTTCCTGCTAAGGTGATTCTAATTCGTGTAAAATACGTTTAAATATAGGTCATTAAGGTGTGTCACCCAGTAGTAGACGAAAGTTTAAAAGGACTGGATTCTCGTGAGAATTTCCGCGTTATACATGGTAGATCTCAAATAAACGACATTTCGTAATTATCCTTACAACGTCGTATTTGGATAGCACGAATCTGCCTGTAATTGTAAAGGCAATTAACACTGATTGTACTGTGGGTGTGCGTATAACATAGGACGATAATCCATTAACGTAGTTGTCTTAACCATTTGTTCGCTTTTCTTTCTCGAGAGGAACGTCGAGCAAAGGCATCGTCAAAGTATCCCGATGACCAATTTCATTGCTTACAATTTGTCAAGCAAATATAGAAAGGTGTACTTTTTGCGATAGATTTTGATTTGAGAGAGGCATAAAAGGATCGTATCTCCCAAAAATCACTTCAACTTTCAGTTAGCGCCTGTTTGTGAAAACTAAACTCCCTCGGAACTATGGGTAATTGTATGTATAACTTTTCCAATAACCTCCAACAAGGACTAAATATACCGATTTATAAGTGTCTTTCTACTTAACCATATCCTTTTCGATCTTGAATAATTCAGTTCCACCACTTTTCCTAGTGCTAATTACCGAACTGCTTTAAAAATATTGTTTACTACAAAATTGACTATGGTGTCCACATCCCTCGTAAACGAATTTACAGCATCTTTACGACACATACTATATGTAGAAGACGCATTAGGCGAAATTATGTTGACAATTATTTCCACACAATCCTGAATCCACTGTAGGCCCCTGGTGAAGCGATAAAGTGGATTAATCAAGGCGGCAACGAGAAACGCGGGAAGAATATAACGTAATTAGAACAACTTTCACCAATTCTTACCAATTCCACCGTGACATTATCTTTCTTTTAAACGAGATCAAAGAGACCCGAAACCCTTGTCACTGTACTTCTTTTAATTCCTCGGTAATACCTTACGGGGTGATCCGAACTCGAAGAGCTCAAGATGACCTTAAATCGATAAAATAAAAAATCCGAAAGTTCCTAATTAACCCCTTAACCTACGATTTACGTTCGAGAATTTTGGGACAGAAACGTAAACAAGTTCGCACAGCCTACGTTTGGCTCGATCACCGTACGCGGGCTATGCCCGTAAAATTCGGGTTTGGCCCAACCATCGTACGCGGGCTATGCCCGTCATTGTAGGTTAAGGGGTTAAGGCAGGCGTCCACATTTTCGCATCGTAAGTATCGGACGCATCGCATCAAACGGATCGTAGTATTCTTTGTATAGAAAACAATACAAGTGCGTCCTCTGATCCGCATCGTACGGATCGCACGAATCTACCCGTCGGCAATGCCGATGCCGATGCTCCGATGGGCAACTTTTGCGATGCGTGCGGATGACGTCCTACGAAATGACGATCAGTGGACGGATTCCGCGCGCTCGCTCGCTCCGCGTCGTCCGCCGTTTACCTTCGATTATCGTCCTGTTGACACGTGTTATTCTAGCATGGACGCGGCACAACTAATTGCAATTGTGCAAGACTATAAAGAGATATAGATCTCTTCTTAAATATATCGTGTACCCACATATTATGTTTTCTTTTTTTAAATGATTTAGCTTTTGTTTCTTCTTCTTCTTCTTCTGCTAACAAACAAGCAATTGCAACAAATTGTTCTTCATCGTTTTCCTCCATCTTGCACATTCCACCGAACACTACGCTACCTCTCACTACGAAAATCCGAATGAAAGTGGCGTCGGCAATCCGATTGCTGGTAGTTGCGTCGGCAAATCCGATCGCTGCTGATACTGTGGACGCATTGTAAGAAAATAATCCGTTTGATGCGATGCGTCCGATACTTACGATGCGAAAATGTGGACGCCTACCTTTAACCGACAGAACGGATTAACTAGCTGAAGGAAGAGAAGCGCGCACAGAGTAAACGAGGGAAGAACGAGAGTCAACGCTCCAATGTTTTTCCGATGCGGCGCTAAAAGCGAGTGCAAGGACGGGACGCCAGTCGTGCTAATTCGACACCCCGCAGGCGAGTAAAATCAAATATATCCTCTTTTCAATTATTTTTGCGGCCGTTTCCCGTCGACATAGAAAAATACGGCGGAGAACAATTGTCGCGTGCGAAGCTCCCACCGATTCCCGGCATTTGGGATAGCCTTTATTTGAAATTACTCGGCGAGCATCAGAGTGGTATCGTCGGAATCACGCTACAATGGTTGAACACTATAGAAAGCGAGAGAGAGAGAGAGAGAGAGAAAGAGAGAGAGAAGAGTATTTCAGATAGAAAAGAGACTTTCCATTCATGGCCCCCTCAATTCACAACGCCGCTCCACGGCCTGTGTTCGCGGAACAAAGGGTCGAATATCGAAAGCGGAAAGTCGTTCTAATTAAAAAGGGAAGAAAAAGCAGGAAACATGGAGAAAGAAGAGGAGGTATAGGAGGATGTGGGAGACGAACCGCGTATACTTCCGCGCACGAGAACTCGCGCGATCACTACCGGGGACGAGAACGATATAATGGAAAAAAAACGCAAAAATATCTACTCCAATAACATTAAAGGTTAAGTGACGATTAATTGCTGAGATATCGGCGAAACAATTTCGCGTGCCCGTCAAAACTGGATAAATAAAGGCCATTGATAGAAACACGTCGGGCGCGATAGTGGAACGTTAAAGGCGGAAAGCTGGAAACGGCCGGTACGGAGAATGCAATCGTGGTGAAGCGATTCAACGATAACAATTCTGTTGATCTTAAATAACGGTAATTGGATCGTTCCATGACCCTGGATTGTTACGTGACGCGCCAGCTTCGAGAGCCCCGCGCTCAGGACGTATACACAACGGATTACTACGGGCCGAGTGACGTAACGATTCAACGAGAATCAATGAAATTTCCACAATCTGCTCGAATTGGGGTAACCGACGAAAGCAGGGGGAGAAAGAAGCACCTTTAATTGCACTTTGAAACAAGACCGATGGTGGAATCAAGAAATTTAGCAGTCCACTGGTTGTTCTAACAATCGTGCCGATGTGTTTAAACGATATTAAAACTCTGTGCGATAATAAAACTTATTTAAATCTAAGTGATTTTCTAGTTTTGAATGCAATGGTGTTTCGATGGCTTTACAATAATATTAAGCTCAACTCTTGCCTTAAAATTTTTGGAGCTTTTGGTTTGTCCTCTCTAAAGTTTGAAATGTGCGATTTAACGTAGGTACGGATTCACACACATGTGTATTTACTTGTTAAGTTGCCAATACTATTAACAACCTGTTGACCCCGAAGCAACTGGAATATTTCCGTATGTAACTGCCTCTTCAACGTAAATCTTTCTTTTCGTCGGCATTTTCTCAAGTCGGTTATGCCTTCGTAATCTAAACAACGCGCCACTTTTAGTGGAACCATGGCAATTTCGCATATCTCGTTATCGAAGCCTTTTATCTCTCAATAATTTCTCCAACATCGGATCATATATTAATCATTTATTCGAGGTATTCGAAAATCTTTCTAATCAAGCTAATGATACATCTGTAATCGGAACCTGTCCTTTCATTTACAAATCCTTGGATATTATGAATATGGAAATTTCGATCGTCGCATTACGTCCGAGTAAACCACAGATCTCGAAGCTAAAAGCCAACGAGAAAACGAGAGATTTTTTTCCTTCTGCGAGCGATGCGAGGTAGTTAACTATCAATTGAAAGTAAATCGTTACACACGCGTTTCTGAGAATAATTGGAAGGAAAAATTCAGATCTTGACGCGTGAGATCGAATACTTGTTCATTGTGAAACCGACCTGTTTTTGTGGCTTCTCACCTTCTCCAGACGTTACTTCGACATGTGCTATGATATTAGTGTTGTCGAAATCGTCGTCCAACCTAATAATATCTTCTCACATCCAAACGTAAATAAAATTATCTCGATTTGCATGAAAAACGCGAAAGACTAACTACATTGACCGCAATAGTGCTTCCTCTTTAAGCGAATTCTTTCTGGAAGGTCGATCGAATACTAATAATTCTGGCTTTCGACATTATCATTGTCGCGTTCTCATCGTGCTCGCCAAATTTTTCTAGTGACACATTATTGTAAGAAGCCTCTAGTATTATGGTATTACGCAATTGTTGACATTTTTATTTCCACAAACATAGAGACTTTTTGCAAGTTTCAATACACTCCGTCAAAAAATCTCGGTCTGCCGATATACCGCTTCCAGGTTATTTACACATTGAAATTGTCAGAACTCATAAAAGAATTATGGCATTTCCGATGCGCTAGCGTTCCGTTTCCATCTCAGTTTTTCACATCGTATCTTGCTTATGTACATAAGATTAACTGAGACTGAGAGAAAAACGGCGATAAAAATTATCGTGTAAAATACCTTCACAGGAATATCTGGAGATGATTGTTCTTCATCCAACAACGACAAGCGCGTACGCGCATAGTCAATAGTTGGTAACAGGACACGCATTTTTCTCGTTCTCTTTTTTTCTCCGTTTTACTAGTCAACGAGTCGTGTAAAGTTTCGTTAGGGCAAGGGAGCCAACATTTTCGGGGGAAAAAAACATGAGAGCACGTTCGGTTGAAGTTGAAAAATCACGAGAGCCATTTTCGACTATCAGGTGGCCGATACTTGCCCGAATCCGTGAAATATTTCTCACTCGTCGAAAGTGCACGTCGCCGACCTCGAAAATATCGTCCCCAGGTGCAGCGCGAGGGATGCGAGCGAGAAAAATCGATTATTTAGAAGGTGAGCTTTAGCGCGCGCTACGTGCGCCCCAACATTTACGGGATAAAAAACGAGGGATGAGATCGTGGGCGTTCTCTTGCATTCTTCTTTTTCTCTTTCACTCTCTCCCGAAGGCTAATGATAAAAAAATAGCGCCGAAGAGAGAAGCGAAAGAGAATGGCTCATTGAACACGGAAACGTGCTTACGCGAGAGTAGCCATGCGAGGTTGTCGCGCATCGCGAAATTTCATGCGTATCGGTTTTTCTTTAAGCAGAAATTCTCTTCCACGCATTGAACTTCAACGAGACGTATGATTATGCAAAGTTTTAGCGAGGTTAACTACGATCGAGAAATTCTCTCGGGCGCGACGCAACGATAGTAACGGGTCGGAGCATCTGATTAAGTAAAAAAAGTGTATACGATTGAGCGACGTTAATGTATCGGGTTGCTACGATTAAGGACATCTTACGAAAAGGCAGAAATACGCCGAAATGTCGAATTTAAGTAAAGCGCGAAGGCAATTGAGGAAACCACGAGTGGTCAACGCGCTGTCGAGAAGTGGATATTCCCTTTAAGCAGGAACAGGCCATACCGAGAACGTCGACTTTAAAAGGAATACTTAAAATACGAAATTTTGCGTGAGATCTATAATTGTATAAACTACCGGCGATTAGGCGCAACCCATAGTTTCTCTCCAAAGTCAGAAATACCTTGAAACGTCTTAATGATATGTATAGGTATACAATTATGTTACCTATCCGCCGTCGCAACTGGTATTGACAAGTTGTTTCCAAGCATAGAAATGCGGAGACACGTCGAATTCAAACAACGTACACCAAAAGAGAACACGATATCCGCCAGAATATGATACTCGACGCGAATTTATTCAATCAGCGGCAAGCGTCGCGACCTGGAGTATATCGAAATGAAACACCAGCTCCATCAATATAACTCTACGCTTCTCCCGGGTGGAAATGAAACCCCAGCTCTACTAATATTACTGCGTATCGAGGGGCCGATTGATAAACGAATTCAACTCAATCGTATAAATATGCGAAATATCGGTGATCGCCTGCTATCGACATAAGTCCCTAAAAAATAGACACGCATGGAAGCATCGAACTCAAACTAAACGTACTTCTTCCAACTATCGTGGTGATCAATCACCGTCGAAACACTCCGATCTAGAATGGAAATTCGCGTAAACATCGTGCGAAAGATACCTACACTCGCAATCAAGGTGAGTACGACGTCCAGTAGAATTTGACGCAGCGTGTTTATTTAATTGGCGACGAGTAATGACGATTGCGTCGCGATACAACAATTGTAATCTAGCTGCATAGATTCGACGTGCGCATCGATGGATCGATCGACCGAACAACGAGCGGATCCACGATAGGTCCCGTCGAGGTAGTCCAGGCTGTCCAGGGAATCGTACTCGCTCCGTCACGATTGCGTAATAAATAATCGGCCAGCGCCGAAACGGCGGTGGGTGGGTGTAATAATGCGCATAAAAGGCGCCGACGACCGAAATAGACGGCGTTCGTTAAATAATGGCGCTCGTCTAAAAATAGTCAGACTCGGCCGTGTTAAGGGGTAATATCGATGCATAGCGACCCTGAGAGACAGCGAAGAAGCGAAGGTTAGAAGAAGCCGGGGGTGGAAAAAATAGTAAGAATGCCAAGTCGACGACGGAAAAATCACTTAAAAATAGTTCGTAAGCGTGTGTGTATTAAAAAGCTCGCTAAAAATAAAATGCGCCCTCGGAGAGAAGAGAGCGGCTAACTGAGCTTTATTACGTGCATCGCACAACCCTTACGGATACGTCGTATTAAAGTATGGGGGCGAAAATATGATAAAGATAACGTAGGCCGAGAAAATTTTACTTATTGCCTGACATTTGAATAGTTTCGCGCAAGAATGTTACAATGTCTTTCCGTTTCGATGTACATAAATAAAGCGTCAGAAATTTATCTGTATTATTTGAGGATTTTCAAATATTCAGCAAAAAAGATAACATTATTTTTATTCATAATTAATTCATTCAGTTGTTTCACTTCAACGCACACGCGTTATTATGTTTTACGTTTAAAATAATATCGGTTAACAGGTGGTTCGAGATGCGCGTTTTCCTTTTTCATTGAATGAGTGCGTCGACATTTTCTCTCCACAATACTTTCACCAGTTTGTTAAAACATTATGCGTTGACTTTTCAATCATTATAAGTGCTAGGCAAACATTAAGCACACGTTTGATAGTGACATGGTACTGCCTTCGTCCAACGGAGCTGTACAAATTCAAAACCTAGTCTTTTGCCAGGTTGTGTGAGAAAAAATATTCTGCGACGCAAGTCCGCTCGAAAATAGTCGCTCACCGAGATCAAGAGGTAACACATCATAGATTAAAAATAACCATGGAGTGCGCGAGGAACTCGTGCATCGTCCACGGATGATTATTGTTAAATGCACGCGTCTCGTATCGAGATCTTTGGATCTCATCGCAACCTCTCATCTCCGAGTGAAAAGTCCCCCGGTGAAAAGTGGAGAAAAAAAAATCGCACTGGTGCGATAGCGATGAAGTAACATTGGAAGAGCCATTTCTTTGAACCCATTGACGTCATGTTCAAGTATCAATCACTTGCATTTATATAGAGCAATGCGGCATTGCCAGCTGAGCTGGTCGTATGATTCATACGTGAAAAAAAAACATATGCGATTATGACTCGTCAAATGATGCGAATGGGTTAAGAGATAGCGAGGATCTCTTCTAACGACAAGCAAATTCAATCGTTCCCCTCTCTCCTGGCCACTCTCGTAACTACAAACAACCAATTACGTCCTCTCGTTACATTATAGAACATCGTGGCGCCTTACATTGTCGCTTGTGGAAACCTCGTGCGTTACGCGATGTGCCATTTTCGAGAATGATCGACTCCAGCTTCCAAGACTATGCCGACTAGAGTCCACCGGAAGTCGATGAATACGAAAAATAGTTTTCTTTCTCTTTAAATATGCATGGTCAAGCTGAGTATACCAGGCATTCTGCAAACTACAAGACAAAATGTAATTATTTTCGTCATTTACGTCGAACGTGATTAGAATGAAACGGGCTCTGGTAACGTGCCAAAAGTATAACATAATCCATAGAAGCACGTGGTTTAACTGAGATATTACATTTTAAGTGATACTCGTTGATTTAAGTGATGCTCGTTGATTTAAATAGTCACTGAGTAATGGGGAAAATTGATGATACGCGGGTAAATACATACTAAACGTCCTACGCTTAATTTCTGCCTAAAACTCTGTTATTAGTTCCACCGTTTTTGGAATCACATATGTACGTTGACTATGTGTACGAAAACTAGCTTTCCTTTGTTTACAACGCACGTGCCTATACCATAGACTTGCCTATACGGAAAAACGTACGCTACCTTCAGCTGCGTCGAGAATGTGTTTTATCGTCGATCATTTTTTAAAACATCGCCAACAACTCGCATGCACATATCTAACATCTCGATCGAAGCTAATGAGGGACGTATATTAAAAAAGATTTACGAGGATCTCAGCTTCGGTGAAACAACAAAGCGCACATTCGAAATCGACGAAAATCAAATGAAGCGGTCAAAACAAAGGGAAACTCGCTTCAACGATTATGTGGATTTCATGCAAAAATGGCTAGGTGGAGGCAAGCTTGGATAAGTCCTATTGAATATCAAGCTTTTTCTAGCGTACCTTTACCTTATAAAGACAATTGGGTAGGCGGACGCAGGAACGAGAAGGGAAAAGGAAGAAAGCAGAAAACGAAAGAGGAAAATAACCGAGAAAAGCGAGAGAAAAAAAAAGAAAGTAAGAGCGGCCGGATAAAAATAGCGAAGCCCGTGCGCGCACTCACGTGTCATACGTGCATCGCGCGATCTTCCCAGATAAATAGTTACGGTCAACGGATAAATATAAAAGCGACGATGACTATCTGTGTACACGGAGGCGCCGCGACGAGGGAAGTCCTTGGGAATAGTCGATCGAACGTGGCCAGAGCGAGAAAGAGAGTGAGAGATCGATAGGAAGCGTCATCGGGTGGACACGTGGGAGAAGCGAGGGAAGAGGAAGGAGGAAGGAGGAAGAGTGTGGAAAAAGAGAGAAGAGAAAGGCGAACGAAGGAAATGAGAGGTAGAAAGTTGAAGAGGAGGGAGAACCATGTTTGCAGTTGAAAAGGAAAATTCCTTCGGTCAGTCCGGATGTCTCAACCTCCTCCCCCTTCTTCTTCTTCTTTTGACTCCGACCTTTCCAGATTTCACAAATTTGTATTTCTCTCACGCTTTCACGGAAGCCTCTCTCTCCTTCCTCCACCTCCTCCTACTCTGCCAATCCCTCCTACATTTCGTGTTCGGAACACGGCGATCGCCATGTTAGCAGAAGCCAAAGCTGACGCGTTCAACAAACGCCCCGCCTGCCTCCTTTTCGCAAATCCTTCTTCTCCGCTTGCTTCTCTACGTTATCGCCATTCAAATACACCGATATTCATCTCCTCTTCTACCTCCTCTACCTTCTTCCACGTCTATTGCGTTTTTTCTAAAGGTCCTACTAAAACCGCTTCTTCGATGTACGATCTCGACATTATCTCCCACTTCCGCTTATTGTTAGTCTTGTTTTTATTTACTAACGACACTCGAATAATTACGATCCTCGATTGGTTCACGTCTGTACGACGCGGATTTCCAATGACACGGGAATCAGTTCTGTCGTTCGTAGGCTGCTCGCATGTCCGATACTTTGGTATTTTTCGTAGATTTATTTGTCGCGAGGTAATATATTTTTCCTTTGATATCCATTAGTATCGGTGGCGTTCAATCCCCTTCTCTACCTCTCACTCGCCTTTTTTGTATTCCAAACGCTCCTCACGTTCACGGACGTTCACGTCGTCCTTGTCTCCCTCATTTTACAATACTTCAAACGCACCGAATGCTCACGGACGCTGACAGTGTTCGTGGAGGAATTCTCTTTGACGAATATTTCGCCTTCCCACCCTCCGCATTTTACACCCGTTTGCAAGAAATGTACATAAACGCTGACGTTGGTCGGTCGAGCGTCTCTTTTTGACGCTTCTCTTCGTCCCACGGTCTCTCACCGCTTCGTCCGCAATACGCAACGAACGTTCGTGCATGCTGACATTATTCACGCGAACGTTTCTCTTTGACGAATCTTCTTCGTTCTCCTCCACTCGGAACACGATGAAACTATGATTCACCGGTGCGATACCTCGTTACACTTTTGTGTCTACTTTCCAAATTGTCCTTGCTCTTTTTCGTTCGCTACATCGCACATTATCTCTCTCGTTTACGTCAGTAGATCACAAAGTACAAACGCCCAGATAATCGGTCAGCACCGAAACTTTCCATAAAGTCAACGTTTTCATCTCCCGTTTAACGTTACCGCTCGATCGTCGTTATTAAAATTTATATGTCCCAAAGTGATTACGGTAAACGGATTCAGCTGTAAAATCCTTCTTTCCCTTCTTCTTTCTCCTCGATCTCGATGACCGATTACCGTTTCTTTCACGAATCGAAGGCAACTTCGGAGAGAAACAGCGCGGCCTTGATGTCCGATCGAATGTGGTACATCGATATTCCGGGGATCACGGAGGAGTTGTTCTATCGGCTCTCACGAATGTGAGACACACCGCGCGTTTGCGGTCTGGCAAAGTGCAGTGCGGCGTAGAGGCCGTGAGCCGCTTAATAAACACTTCCAGGAGACACACGAATTTCCCCTGGAAACTGCACACTTCTGCTTTTCTTTTGCTTTTTTTTTATTCTTTGCTCGCGGGAGAAAGCGCGCGGCTGCTAATTGGAGACCTGCTCCTTTCCTCGGCAACCCTCCGTGTAAGCGAGAATCGTCTCACGCGCATTTTCCTCAAATTATTCGACTCCACGGCGCGGCATGTCGAAAATGATCATTATCTCGTTTCGTCCACACTCGCCCAGATTTGCGCACTCATCGCTGTACAAGAACGTAGCATGCGCGCGTGATAATTTTACAGCGACGTAATTTTCTTAATGGGTCTCGTCGTTATTCGCCTCCTCTCGAACTCACGAGACAGACACGCGTGAGCGCGCGTTTGCGGACCCGAGAAAATGCAGTGCGATGTCGCCGGGGTTCGTGAGCTGGTTAACAAACACTCGCTCCGAGATGTGGCGCCGGAGAGCGAGAGAACCCCAGAGGAAATTATGTTTTCCTAAAGTAATGCATAGAAGATTTTCAGGATTTTTCTAAAGTCGGTCGCGGAACAGATTTTCTCACGCGAGCTAGCGATGGCCTCGAGTACCTTGCAAGTAGGTTTAAACATCCACCAACTTTGAAATCTCTTTAAGTATTTGAGAAAAAGGTGGAGTACTCTTAAGCAGATTTTAACCTCGATAGAACAGAGTCAAACCCTTCGTCGATACTTTGAACAGAGCCTGGGGCGGTTTTTGCGTGGGTGAATTTCAGAAATTTGGAATGTCATACGAGAGCAGAGTACACATTATTCACGCGTATGCCCACGCGTTAAACAATTTGTTGGCTAGGATCTTCAACCGTGGCAAAATTCGAGAAACGTAAAAACAAATAGAAATATCAAAGCTCCTTAGAAATGTACGTTTTATGGCAAACCGCGAGGTATTTTAATGTTTTAATCCGATTACAGAAAATAATCCGATCAGGTCCTGTTCTGCTCGACACCAGTCGAACAGATGCAAAACTTTACCACCAGCTTACCAAAAACTTCCTATCGTCTTACGATTCAATGATTAATAATCGTCGTGACTCGATCGACAGATACGTGTAAGAGATATTATTTTAATATCGAAATGAGGCAAGCAGGTTTTGAAAGTTTCTAAGCATTTGTTCCGATATGGTGCAACAACGTTGTGAAAATCAAACAACTGCAATCTTATCCACAAAACATATCGCTCTCATTATACAAAAGAGAGATGTACCCTAACCATGGGTAAAGCAAGTTCAAAAACCTCTCGATTTACTTCACTTTTCGAAGGATACTTCACGAGCATGCCAAGCGAAACATTCTGTAAAGCGAAGCTTGGATATTGTATCTGATGCAAATTTCCAAGTATACGTTGAACTTCATCCCATCGCTACGCGGTACCAGGGCTAACGTCCTGGCGAGCAAAGGAGATACCTCTCTGAAATTGCAAGTAAAGCACGAGACTGGGTCCTTTTGCGTGGAGAATATGTAAATCGAGAACGGGTTAGAGAAGGGACGGCGGATAATTAATACTGGGAAGGTCCGACTTGGTCGAATGGTTATTTAACGCAGGTAGGAGAAGTCCGATGGTTAACCTCGGATCAAGGACGTGTGCACGTCCGAGAGATAATCTTGACCGTTCGATGGATAATGGTTTTGCTGATGGATTACATAACGTTGAACCAGCTGCAGGCGCGAACTGCATGATGACACGTGACGATAGACGATCGAGGGATGTAATTCGCCTGATGGGGGAGGAAAATGATGTTTAAGGCTAAACACGATTGGATTAAGATATGGCTATATCCTTTAAAGCGAAGGTGGCCAACCCCTCGACGAGAGGGCGAGCCACAAGTGGCTCTTGTCATCATTTTCCGGGCATCGATTTCCAGTGGGGCTTTAGCGTTATCAATTTACTATGAAATACACAATGACCAACCCTTCCAACCTCCCGGGAATAAAAACTCTCTTAAAAGTAAAACCGCGAAACAAGATACAGTAATTTTAATTTCGGCAATCATACAGCAATTATACACCAGTCGAGGTCCTTGAAATTTTCCTGCGTTGCTTTCAATATAAAAAGCAAATTTTCCCCAACGCGTAAAGGCGGGTACAGATCAAGCGCGCCGATCTGCGCCGCGCCGTGCAAAACGTTCGCGAACGTTGCAGGCGCTTTCAATTTGGACGGGTTGTTCATGCGCGTTGTTGCGCGTTTGTGATCGGTAACCCGTCCAAATTGAAAGCGCCTGCAACGTTCGCGAACGTTTTGCATGGCGCGGCGCAGATCGGCGCGCTTGATCTGTACCCGCCTTAAGAGTTCTTTGCGGCAAGCACGTAAATAAAAGAAAAGTGTGTTCGTAGGTACGAAGATGTACATTTAGGAGAAAACGTTACAAAAAGTTTCGTTATTATTTTTCTCGAAAGAGCACCTAAGAATCTGTAAGCACATTGGGTTTCAAGCAATTGTTACGTGAAGTTGTACCATCGTTCAACGATCAAATATCACGATCACGCGGGCGCTCCTTTGCTTGAACTTTTGGCTCGCGGTTACAGAACGCCCCCCCGCGACGGTGATGGTGAAAACTTTGAAACGAAGAAGCCGAAGGTCTTTCACGAATCCGTAACACATCGACAACTTTGTCGTGCTCTCGTCCGTAGATCCATAGAACGAGCTTTCGCTAACGGTGCTTCGTTCCTGAAACGAATCAGCCGGAGATTCGCTTTACTCCACATATCGCGTGCCAAACAAGAACGTTTTCTATGTCGCGGTCGCCCGCAGTGAAAAGAAATCCATATCACGTTCGTCGTCCGAACGGATCAGTTCCGGCCCGTCCTATCGACAATTTTCCATCCGCCCACGTCCGATCGCGCAACCCGAGAAGACGACCCCACCGTGCATCACACCTTCGTTGCAAAAATCTTCCAACCGGTCAATCGCTACCCACGCCATTCCACGTTCTAGAGCTAACCCAGGGCACACACAACGTTACGCTATCAATAAGTAAGTTATGCTCGAAAAGTCACAGGATCATCGTGTCGCTTGCCTGCACCATTACCACTCTTTCTACCAAATGTATCGAGCCCAACCTCGCACAGAAGATAAAGGGATCCTTGATGAAATTGTTCTGCAACGATATTCGTCATACTCGAAATCATAGTTAAACGTTCTCGGTAGGTCGAACATTCGTGAGGACGATATTCGCCAAAGCAGGAACGCTTTTGATGTTTACGTTCACGCGATTAACAAGGATCTTTATAAATACGCTATTGAAACATCGTTTCGTCGAAGATCTTCGGTGTACGTTTGCGCATTATCGCCAACGATGTGCTGCAACGATGGAAGAAGTAGCCGTCGAAGAAGCGGCTAGCGAGGCAGGCAAGATTGCGAACGTAGAGTAATACGTTGTTGCGTGTTATTATACTCGTTGACGAAATAAGAGAACCTACCTCTCGTTCGAGATACCGGCGGCCTCGGCTTAACGAGGCGTAGAAAAGTCGTTTATTTCTCCGTAGGCGTAGGGATGAATAAGTTACTATTTATAAATCGATCGTGGATAATGCTCCGTGAAGATGAAGAATGCAATTTGTCATATTGCGTCAGCTGTTCCTTCGGGAAGTTCCTCTTGGTCGCCTCTCGTTCGTTCGGCCGATCGTTACGCGTCCTTACGTAAGTACGGAAATAAAATTCCGATGCAAGTTATATCGATGGTGCAGAGTCTGACGTTCCTGCCGTTCGATACTGGTAGCCAGGTGTCGTGTCTGGCCCCTGCTGCTGATATCGCGATTCGCAGAATGTGAATCAGCTTTCGCGGGACGAGTGGCACCTTTTTGTTTTCGCCCTCTTTCTTTTTTTATTCTCACTCCAGCACGCGCGGATTACGCGCCGTGTCTCATTCACTGACCCACAGACGCAAGCTTATGAATATGCATGCCCTATGTTAGGTCTAGGAATGAGGAGAGGCGCGAGAAACGTAAATGGTTTTTAGCCTCCGTAACGTTCATTAGTAGGATTCCGCGAACTGTCGCGAATTATCGTGGCGCTCGTCTAAACGTAAATCGTGATTAGAGTCGCGGTTTCGGCGGAAAAGAGCCTTTAATGTTTCTCAGAAGGAGATTTAGCAAGAGAGTTTGATAAGAGCTATTGTGTGTTAGTCAGCGGCGATTCTTACACGTGGCTCGCCAGTTTTAAGGATTCTTACTCGGGTCTAGGGGTTATCGGTGTTCGAGCACTGCGACTCCCACACAATGGTGCGACCACTCGGAAAATTCTGCTAGAAACTTTCCTTTAGAGACCCTCGATGGACTCTTACTATTGAAACGTCAAAGGACACGAACTATTCTTTATCGCTAGGACTTACACACGAAGTCAAATCGCATTCTTCATTGTAAACGAATTCTTTTGGCGAAGCACGTACGAGAGCCTCGTTTCAATGACCGATCACCTTTTCAACCGTGTATCACATTTTTCGATTCGACGCACGGTTTGCAAGAGGACCCGCGTTTACGATGGAAATAGTGCGCCGGTAGACTTCGAGATTAGAGATCCGACGTTTATCGGAAGAGGTTAAATATTGATGATTTGCAGAATCGCTGCCGTAAAAGATTTCGAGTCACCCCGTAGATCGAGCCTAGACCTCTTTTCCGGTGGCAGTAAAGTGAGGAGGAAATAAGGGCACAAGGTGGAGGACCTCCTCCTTCTGCTCCTCTTACTCTCTTTGTGTCGCACGGCGCGATCATAAAAATGAACAATTGGCTGGAAGGTTGAGAGCGTCGTGTCGCCCCGCGGCTCGATCGGAATACCAACGAGGCTAACGATCGCGAGGGTCGTAGGCGTGTTATTTTCATTTTTCCATTCGTCACCACCCACGATTGCGACGATACCAGACGATGCACGTCGCATAATGAGCGTGAGCGTTTCTTTCTCGCCTCGCAATCGTGCACCCTGAAAGCGAGAAACAGAGGGACAAAAAGGACAAATTATTATTTAATACTCGCTACGTGTCCAATCTTTTCAATTTCGCGTAACCGTACCTCTGACTACGCGTCACGTTATAAATCTTTTATAATATTGTATAAAAGCGGAGCCCGTTCAAACGCAAAAGCTACATTTCCTTCGACGGATGTATAACGTCAGATTAATGGCTTCAGATTTAAATCAGGCAAATCAGGCAAATCTCGCGGCGGAATCTTCGCTGTCTTGCTTTCAAAGAGACCAAAATAGAAATAATCGATCGATCCCGACCTTACGCGCCCATTTATCTTATTCATTTATTTTAAAACAACCTACGCCTTAATGAAAGTAAACATTTCATTTACACCGATGACGAATCGCTGAAAATTAAAATTTCACTGCAAACTTTTATGTAATTTGGATAAACGGTGTACTCTGTAACGCGATACACCACAATTGGCAAGCGATATTATCAGCAAAATCGGTGCACCCGCGGCATCGTTCGAATTGCAAGCGAGAAAAAGAAAAAAACGTACCAACAACAACGTGACGATCAAATTACGCAAAAGAAGAAGAAAAAACTTGCTCGAAGTGTTTTCTGTCGCGTTGCACGCGCGCTTCGCTGTGCCACGACGTAGAGAAACAAACAAGAATTATTTAAAGAGGCACGGTACACCCGGTGCACGTCACGAATTGGCAAGGGACGCTTTCGCTTAATTCGGTGCACCGTTCTATATCGCGAACGAACGAAGGAAAAGAAAAGTATCCAATGCCAATAACGCGATTGAATTAGGCGGAAGAAAAAAAGCTTCCGCGAAGGGTCGGCTTCGTAGGGTCAAGTGGAAGGATCTCTCCATTTTCCGAAACGTCTTAGGCGTACGGGAAATTCGGTGCGTACCAGTTGTTCCTCAAGAACAAATCCCGTGTTAATTAGCCAACAGACCGTCCACATATTCATCAGTTCAATGCGCTCAAAACGCGACTATAAATATGCATAAGCATTGTTATGCGCAAGTCCATTGTGGGATTGTGCATTATGGTACTCTCAGCTCGTGAGGTCGAGTGTCTCCTAATTTAACGGTAGTAGGTTAACGTCGGCCTTTAATCGGACCGTCCATTATTACAATCATTTACGGGGAAACGCGGACATCCTGTGCGGTTATTGCCCAATTATATTGTCATCCTTGATTTATAAATCGATATTTGCTTAATCGACTGTTACTCCTCAATGGGTACACGCGCACGCGCATCGGTAAATCGGCACACGCGTAGGGACCACGCGGGCTAATATACCAAGTGCAATCCATCACGCGGGCCTATATTGGCCGGGCAATCGATTTAGTGGCTTCGCAGCGAGAAATCGATACCCCGGAGTGTCCTTCCTATTTTGTAGGAAACACCTCGTAACGGAAAAACACGCGCTGTTAAACGCAACGTTCAAAGCGGAAGTGGGCCGATAAATGCTAGGGGAAGCGATGGGCTTTCGAATATCACTTTCGAAACGATTCCACGTTTTTCTACACAGTTTACATTCGAATCAGTTCGAAACAAACTAAATTGAACAATAACGATTTGAAATAGTCGAATATTCCACGCAGTTGATGCTTCTATTTTAGGGATAACGTAGAACAAGTAACTACTTTCGAAAAAAGTTATTCTCATCGCCATCGTATAAATCATTTTCGAGTAATGCGTTAATAGAGGTGACAAAGTCGTTTGAAAGAAACAATAAATAATCCGACACGAGATATTCCGGTTAGATTGCCCGTTAATCCGCTAACTAACAGTACTGATTGAGTGACGTTACTTCTATTTGCTTATATTAGCTTTGAATAATGATGTCTAGGTTTGTTCGCGGTTGAGTCATCGGTAGCAAATCTGCATTTGTAACGCACTCGACAATGATAACGTAAAAAGGTTGGAAACTATTTGTAAAATAATGAAGTAAGCTTCGGAAAAGTTGACGTTATACTTACGTAAACCAACCAACGCGCAGGTATGTCGAATAACAATTTGCCGAATAACATGAATAGTTCGAATATATTATTTGAATAATACTCAAGCATGCTTTGAATAGGATTCGTTGCCCTACATCTCTTGAAGGTTTAAAACAGCTTGATTGCCCCTAAAAACACGAGACCTTAGGGATCTTGTCTATTTCAATAAGTGTATGAAGCTTGGAACAGGGGCATTATTTTAAAAGTATTTTAAATTACTTAATTTAAACGTTGTAACCGACATAAAAGTTAATCGTGTTACTTGTTTTCTTTACGTTAGTCAAGACAATCAAGGCTTCAAGGAGCTCCAAGACTTTACCGCATCATAGTTCTTAACAAACCTACTGTGGACATTTGCAATTGTGTCACGAATTTCTGATAATTATTAATAAAATGTATAATAATTAAAAAATTGAATCAAGAGTTATCGGGTCCAAGATCTTATCAAAACATTCCCGACCTTTCAGTTCCAATTGTGTTCGATTCAAAGTATTTTATATCTCGGCATGCTAATAGCACTAATCTTGTTTCTGTATCTTGAATTCTCTAAGGTGTATTTTACCTGTATTTAGATTCAGCAGATAAAAATACATAAAACACAGGCTTCTCGTTTTTGCTTCGAGAAAAAATTGTATAACCTAAGGTTATCTTCGTACTGTTCTTTGTTGCGATTGTAATCGTTCGAAAGGTTTAAAGGATAAAAGTTAAACGGAACGCGAAGTAAATCGAACGTCAGACAGCCTCGAGTCGCAATTTACCGGGTAACCTTCTTCCCATCGGTATCCGCCGCTGGCGGGCGAAAATCCGACATTGCAGCTGATGGTTTTTATACGTGTTCCTTTGACCTTTGGGTTGGCGAGGAATCACGACAAATATTCTCATGGATTTAAAATTCACCGTGACATAAACTATTAACCTTTTCAGAGGTGCGTAAACGCGCGAAATTTTCATATTAATTGCTCTTTCCAAGTGTCCCGGATTTATTCCGATTAAATATTGTTTTCCGGTGATATTTTCAATCTTACTTTTGCCAGAGGGAGAAAAAAGACGATCAGAAGGAAATTGAATTTTTTTGCCTCGCACCGGAAGGTATTCAAAGCACGAAGAGGAAAAAGACTTTTCGCCGACGCCTTTCGCGCCAGAGATTTTCGTATAACTTAACGCCTTTCATTCATAGCTGAGCATTTTCTTACCGGGCACGTTCGCCTCTCCTTCAAGAGCAAACACAGCGTTACAATCTTCTTGCACAATTGGCCGCCCTGACGCGCAGAAAACTTTCTTAAAAAGTCGTTTTTAAAGTCCGCTCTTACTCCTGTGCAGAATTTCTCGACAGACGCTCTCCCACGTGTTAAAAATAAAAAGATATTGTCAAATATTCGTTCTAGGATAAAGGCAGGAAACAATTCCTCGTAGACCTACTAGGATAACCATGACTCAAAAGTTTAATGTATCTCAAGTTTTTCTTTTTCCAGATATTCTAATAATGCTTCCTTCCAGAAGATGAATATTGATCAACGCGGAATATTGGCAGGTGGAATTCTTTAATAGGTTTCACGCTTTAGTTGTCATCGTTCTTTTTCTAACTTTCGAGTTCTAACGTAAATTCGACCTGTGTCGGTGGTAATTTTCAAATCACATATTTTTCGATTCTTAAGACATTTTTCATAGTTCACTATGTTACACATCTCCACCCTAATAAATTATATAACGTATACAAGAGAAATATTTTTAACTCACTATAATTTGAGAAACATGATTTATACCCTGAAACAGGCAGACTGAGACGGAAACGAAAGGGCAGGCAGAATTGATCGTTTAAAGGCAACGACACTACCACGACCGAATGGAAACGTAAACAGAGCCGATCGTCTAAAACCACCTTTAGTTTTTTACATTAAAGTCTTACGGAAGATGCGCTAGAGAGAACAAAAACACGAGATGAAGCTTACTACAATGATCACCGAAATGTCACAGCTTAGCAATTTACAATAATTGTCGAGCGGAAAAATAAAAGAGTAATAAGTGTGCATTAGTACTATAATCGAAGTGTAATACATGTCAGAATCCAATATACCCAACAAGACCCTATCGCATTTTCAGATTCTATTTTAAAGAATCCTTCTTTCCGTAGACCCGAGAGCTTTAGTTCCACGCGGAGCTTCATCTGCGGAGCGCTCCTCGCACCGACCGCGCATGCTCCTCCCAAGACGACGAAAACAAAAGATAAAGCTCCGCTTCTTCGCACCGACACACACTATCCTAACCGACACAATCTCCAAGAGCGTCACCCAACCAGTACTCGCAAGTAATTTACATACCTCTCTCTGTACTTTTCCTCCTCGTCCTCTTCAGGTCACCTCGAGTCGGTAGTGTGCTCCGCCTCTTCTCTCTATCTCGCCGTCTCCTCACCAGGAAGCAGTCAATGGCACTCCGTGGAAAACACGCTCCAAATTATACAGTACGGCTGGTCAGAGTATCGTGGCAAGGCGGCTTGAGCGCACCGGTTCTTTTCCTTTCCTCAGTTTCTCGCTCTTGTCGACGAGTGTTCTCCAAAGCGCCTACTTTTCCCGCGCTTTTCTTCGAGACGGTCTACCCGCTTGCTACTACCGCGCAAGATCGATTATCTCTTTCTTCCTGGTTACACCCGATAGATCCGAGAAGAAGACGGTTTCGAAAGCCCGAAGGCGCACACGGCCGATACACGAGCGAACGAGCGAACGAGCGTACGAGTCAAAGTGTGTCAAGCGCTAGGACGCGACTGCCCCACCAGCCGGCAGGAGAACTCGTATTTACCGCGCTTCCGTGCTCCTCCGCCGCGCTACCCGGCATGCCACCGGTGGCGTCGTGGCGCGCGTGCGCGCGCCTGCGTCCGCCCCGCTACACGTTCGAAATTTTCGATTGCGTTCGTTTGCGTACACCGCACGATTCTCCGTAAAGGATTATTCGGAGACCTCCAATAATAATTTATTATTAAACGAGTGACGAGTAATCGCTTACCTCTAACCAGACTCGAGGTATTCTTCGTGGAACTTATTGTAGAATCGATAGCTCGAATATTCTACGGTGGACTACCGCGTAAAGCGAGTTCTGATTGAGACTACTGTTTTCATATAGCACCATTCCTCGTACAACGTATCGTAATAATAATAGGTTTTCTCTTAACCAATAGCGCATATATGACACTTATTCTTTAAGGACCGCTCGATCTGACTATTCGTAGAGAAGAAACGTTGGCACGGGAATTAAGACGTGGTACTATAGATTATGCTTGAGATAAATTCTCACAGTGCACGATTTCCTATAGCGCGAATGCATACAGCGCGTGCTACACTGACCGCGTTGTACGTGAGTTTATTGTATTGCGTTATTTGGCTAGTTGTGATTTTAAATTAGTCTACGTTAATTTAGTTGAATGTAAAGATGAGCCCTTTGCAATCTATTCGAATTACTCTATTAACTCGAATAAAAAATGATTCAAAAATTACTGGTCTAAACTTCACAGCAAAATGAAGTTACCTTCTTTATATTGGTTTTAACGGAAATATTATTTTCTAATTTTTTTGGGAAAAAAAATGGGATACTTTAGTGAGCTATATTATTACCTTTACATTGTCGATTTGATTAGTAAGTTCCCCCACAAGTATTGAATTCTTTACGTAAATCGAAACTGAATTAATACGTTAAGCGCTTACCGTTTAAAACACAATGATGAAATCATTTTTTCTAAAGTAGTAATATTAAAATCTTACTGTTCACGTGTAATTAATTACTAAATTACTCGAAATTCAAATTGCTCGACATGCTGAAGAAGCCTTAGAGTTAGAGCCTACAGAAATAAACGAAGAGGAAAAGGGTAGGATTATCACGTTAAGAAAAAAAGAAGGATTCGGAAAGATTGGCTGTTTATTCACTTTTGATTTTTTTAAACAATTACATAGTTATACATATATTATCTCTGACTGTATCGCATAATAGTTGAGAACATGAAAATTCTAGTGATAATTTTTAAAAACTTCGGACAGTAGAAATTTTTGATTTCTTAGTTTCTTTCCGATTTATAACTAAATCTCCTTGCGGCACTGAAAAAAAAGAAACGATTTTACTGTATACATACAAAATGCGTCATCCCCTTTTCCGACGTGCCTAAACAACGGAGCAGAGAGATATGTCAGGAGGGAGAACATATACTCTTTATAAGACATCCGCTGGCAAGTCTAGAGAAGAAACCAGCGCACGAGCACGCACGTCAGATATGACGTTGCCGCGCGTAAAATTTTGTAGGGCGTGTCTTACTAAAGAAAGTAGTTGTTCGAACGTAACATCACAGAGATGGGAATTTCCGAGTTGGGCGTCAAGAGCATTTTTGCAAAACACAGATTTCGATAACATCCTACCCTGCCGCTCCCAGAATTCCTTCCTCGATACTTCCCTCTTGTTTGCTTTCTTTTATAGCAGGCCGAGGACTTTTTTCTCCTCGATGTTTATCCGCGAGAGGAGGTTTACTTTTTGTGCAAGTCGATGGGTACCTAACTGTGTTCAGGGTCGTCCGACATTTCACTTAATTAATTTTAATATCTAACAGAGAACGAAACAGTCGTTTATTTCGGTCGATTGTATGAGCCGTTCACAAGTCAAACGCGACGTTTTTCAATGCTTTTAAAGTTTAGTAGCAATGTGCAATTTTTTTTACAAAGCGGATTACACAAATTTTCAAACGCTAACAATCTCCAGTACGAATACATTCTTTAAGATTCTACTTTTCTATACACAATAATAGAAGAGAATTAAGTAGTCACTGCGTCTCATACGTATAATAATTTATGCTTTTATTTGAATACTCTTGCGAAGGTCATTTGGATATTTATATATATAAATATATATTATACTCGTCGAAAAATACCGATGACATTAAAATTTCGAGAAATCTCGAAATATATGAGAGAAAATTCTTCATGCCACCACGATAATTATCCCTCCGAAGCAAACATTTTCTTCCTAGAACAGT
Organism: Tiphia femorata; assembly: GCA_944319695.1. Taxonomy (NCBI): domain Eukaryota; kingdom Metazoa; phylum Arthropoda; class Insecta; order Hymenoptera; family Tiphiidae; genus Tiphia; species Tiphia femorata. The sequence continues at coordinate 15,082,706 of OX090895.1, read as the reverse complement.
TTTTCACGTACTCTTATATAAGTGTTTCGTGTAAGAGTATCCTTCAAAACAAAGAAGTTATTTTGTTAATTTGTTCCAACATTAGATGACTCATCCTGCATACTTTCAAATTAGCTATACTGCGTACCACGTACTTCGTGCGGTAAACGTGTTTCGTCTTTGGTTATACACACCTACGTGTCGTCTTTTCTTCAACGATTTTTTTCTCCTAACTATCTACGAATATGTATTTTTTTCTCGGCATAACCTACGTACGAGCACGTTTACCGAGACAGATCCTAAATTCGCCTGCAAAAAGAGTAATGTAATACGGAAATAAATAAAGGAAGAAAGAGCGAGGTAATCGAAATAGTCTTCGGTGCGCGCGTAAGACGTTCCAAATGGTCTGAAATGGGGTGGGAGAGGCGTGCTCGAGGAACATTTGTCAGGACCGATCGCCTATTAGTGGTCATGCATTGTACCGTTTTACAAGGAATAGCAGCCCGCATTGGGGCGACTACTCGTGACCATTAGTGCTCGCCTGCACGCACTTCCATTCGACGCTCTATTCGCATGGAGATTACTTGGCCAACCGAGATTGGCATCGGAGAGAAAACTTAAGTTGCATGTTACCAGGGTGCCATGTCGCCGACGCCGCGGCCCAACTACCCACGATTGGATGCTGCAATTAAATATATTTTTGGCTATAACCTTTTCGATATCGTGACCAGGATGATCGACCTTAAATCGTTCTAAATTTCCCTTCCGCATGAAACATTCCGAAAAAAAACCTAGGCCAGAAGTGATTTGCGCAAATACAATTGATACATTTGTTGCAAGTAGCCCACGAATACGCTAAACGATCAAAAGGGTGCGGTGAGACGGTTCCTCCCACCTAGGAATATATACGGGGTGTCTGAGCTAACTGTATGATCTCGAATAATTATCGAACGGTATACATATACTATGAAAATTCTAAGACGAGAAAATTAAGCCGCTTTGAGGGAGATTTCGTGAAATGCGTATCTGTTTTCTAAATGGAGGCGTTTCGGAAATTTTAAGGTCATCTTAATTTTTTTAAATGGAATGACATATTTTTATAATCGTAAGTCGTAAGAGTATAAAATCTTCACTAAGAATGTATTGGCCAGCATAATGTTTAAACCAAATAGTTAACGAGATATTAACGAAATAATTTCCTGACACGTACTTACTATCTGCAAGTTAAATGCTCGAACTGATGCTCTCCAACTTCTATACAACATTCCAATCTCCTTTTTAACAAAGAAACATCATTTTTCTAACTAACAAAAAACGATCGGCGACCCGAAGATTGAAAAAATTCTGAAGCTTTCCGGAAACGTAGAGCAACTCGTCCTGAATGCGATACTATTTTTTCATGCTACCCCACCTTGAAATCTCTGAAACATCTCCATTTAGAAAAGAGACACGCATTTCACGAGATCAGCCCCACAAAACCATTTGAATTTCTCGTATTAGAATTTTCGCAACATGTACTCTTCGATACTTATTCGAATTGATGAAGTTCGGTGAGACACCCGGTATATGTACATATAAAGCAGGGTACATACACGCGGTCGGAGCAGTGACGGTGGCAGTGGTGAATTGATTAATTGTAAAACTGGACGTACGCATGGCCACGTGTCGTTGCCACTGGTACCGGCCCTTTCCTGCGGACTCGAATTTCAATTGTTTTCTTATAGACTCGGCGTACACCCCGCATCGGTCGAACGATTCAAAATGCTGTGTTGCACCGAGTAGTTGCCACCAGTGGCGACCACAAGTGGCCGAGGGTGTGCCCGACCCTACGGACTTAGTGCACACAGCTTTTGGAGCGATCCGTCCGAGCCACTCCAAATACAGGGTGAGCCGAGCCCACAAGAAAAGCACACAAAGTCCAGTCCAGCGTGTGGCCGCAACCAGTGGCGATCCCAAGTGGCCGAGTGTGCGCTTAGTTTCACATGCGACGAAGTGAACATTTGTCTCGTACTAATCGAGTTTGACCGCGCATATGTGTTTCCCGCTTAATGGAAGTATCCGATAATTTAGACATATGAATACTTCCATTTCGATACTATTACTTTCCACAATTGATTCTTCTCTCTGCATACCAATAATAAAGATACGCGTCGTTTACCTTGCATGGTACCGAAATAAAGTGTCGTGGTTGGGATTAATATTATTCAGTTTTACTTAATTTATGCTTTCTCGACCACGAGCAATACATTTTTGAGTGACATAAAGAACATTATTTTCCTTGTACATCGAAACATTAAAACATCTTGTAATAGCGATTGTGTCAATAGTATCTGAGCAACTGCTTTCAAAGGTGCAATTTAATTTAACACATTACCGACCAGAAATTTTATTCTACGCGTACCATATGGGCGTTCACTATCCATCCTTAAACAGTTTATCTAATTAAGTTACGGTAGAAATTGTCAAGTAACTTAAAACTATCATCACTGTCACGGTGCTTATGACTTGTCGCCGTGCTATAACTGCCCTTATTTTTTATGAGCTGTATAAAATACGAGATACCTCGTCGGTCTGTCCGTTACGCGTTAAATAAGAATAGAAAAAGATCACTTAACGAAAGGATAGAGAAAATCGTATTTTTCAGCGATTACTCCGAACAAACGTGTAATTCACGAATCTAAGTTTTTTAACGACATCAAAGTAAAATTGAATTAAACTATTTTTTTCAGACCGACTTCTTGTTCTTTAATGAACCATTAAAATGCAAGAAACGCGCTTACTCCATTGTTACTTCTTCATTCGACCTTTAGCTCGTTACTTTAAGACGTGGAATATTTCCACGCGACTATTTACCGGTGTTCGACTCCTTCATTCCAATATCGGTAACGAGTACGTATCCAATACCGATATCCAAGGACTTTCATTTTTCAATAAATCCCTATTCCCCAACAGTAGAACTGACGGCTTCAGGTTTGTCTCGAAAAAGCTCGTGGTTCGATTGCGAGGCGGTGGAAAATGTAGGGGGAGACGAAGGATAAAGATGAGAAAGGAGGAGAAGAAGGGAGGGGCTTGGCGCCCCCGAGTTCTAATTTCGAGCGTCTTTGATCGCCGTGACGTCAGAAGGGAGAAAGCAAGGAAAGAGGAAGTAGCGAGGTACGCGACGCGCGTACTCTTCGGCCTCGAGATGTAAACCATACCGGGGAGCGCGTTCGCGTACTCTCCTCGTTCCGATGGGATTCGGTGGATTTCACCGGGTAGGTCCCCCGGCCAGGCTTCCCTCCCGATCGATAGACAAAGCGAGACGTCACACCGTTGCGCTAGAGAGAATACAGAGAATCTTTTTATTTTGTCGCCGCGAGCCGTCGCGTGCGACACACCAAATTTCATAGGAAGGAGAGGACGACGAAAAGGGAGAAGGAAGAGAAAGAAGGACGTGGAAAAGAAAATCGTGTTTGTTACCTGTGATCCGAGAACTTTCAGCTTCCCAAACGCCGGGCAGACTTGTGCAATTATCTACCTTACAATCAGTTGCGCAATAATTGGATCCCCATTTGGCTAGACCGTACCGTCGATATTAAAACAACGTTAAAAAGCATTCGGTCACGGCAACCTCGCAGATACGCGTAGACAGCAATTGCACGTGAATTCACAGCCGTGGGCTCCAATTACAGCTACCGCGCAATCAGACAGTTGAGCAACCGATAATTCCACGTGCTCTGACCTGACAATATTACAACTGCCCTCGGATGCACGGAAGCGAAGATTTCTTTATTTCTTCGTCGCCGTAAGCCATGTATCCACGGGGCGCGTATAAGTATTATATAAAGGTACGGATATAAAAAATAGGAAAAACACCGGGGTTTCGGGAGGTATTCGGGGTTTCAACTAGCCAGAGAATAGAATGCGCACTTTTAACGGTAATACGGATAAAAAGGTGCAGATCCTACTTTACTTCATTCCGTTTCACATACGTCTGACCACTTAGGCAGTTGATCGCTCCTCGAATATTCCTTGCGATTTTCAAATGCCATTGAAATTTCAATGATTTTGCATGTGAGCTGATCTAAATATCATCGACTCGGCGCCAATATCGAATCGAGTATACAAATCAAAACACGTATACCAATAGACCAGGGTAGATATAACGAAGCCAAGGACAAATAACGTGCCCAAACGATTTACAATAGGCTTAAATATTGCGAAGTTTATGTAATAAAACGATTGCGAAATTATAAATAGAAGTGTTCCGAATAAACGAGAAGTAGGTACTTGACGACTTTGTTTTCACGCAAACCGAGACAATTATCATTAAGAGCCGCTAGTGAGTTAATTTTACGTGGCGTTAATCACGTGCAATTGTCATCTAGGCGGAAAAGAAATAAGAGTTGCCCCTCGTTGACAGGCGTTCTAAAACGATGGAGTCAAAAGAATCGCCCCTGGAACAAAAAAAGCTCTCAGCTGACAACAACTCCTGATTGCCTTGAGGCACCTTGACGCGTGACGTTGCTCGAGTCAAGTGGGACGAGTAGATTAGTTAGCACAAGCAACTTCATTATTTGTGCCTGCTAATAATGCGTAATATTAACACAGCACGTCAATCAGTACTTGAAAAGTAAATCGAAAACTAAAATCGAAATAACTAAGGGACAAGCGAAAACGTCTAAACGCAAGAGGAACGTGCTCTTACGGACCGGACGTCCCACTCTCGAGACCTGCTCTCCTCGAACGAAGCAAAGCCGTGACTTTCATGACGCCATCCGAGACGAATGCATTAACTAGCACGAGAAAAGACGTTCGATCCATCGCCCAGAGCCTAATGGAGTTACTCTGTTTCTCCATTTGAATATGTTATGTTGCTAATTGCAAGCATCCTCCCACTATACGCGCGACAATTAACACGCTTTTAAGAAACTCTTCGCGGTCAGAATAAAAAGAACTAAGCAGATGAGGCTTCGCTTCTCAAGAACGATGATCGGCTATTTCTTCTTCTCGCTATTTTTGGCGTCACTCTGCCACGATTATTCGTCATTATAAACTTCCGATTCCTGGTTGTTATCTATCTCGTGGGGAGAGAGAGGTTGATGTCACCGTGAGGCATAAGCGACTCAATGTCACGTGTTAACTCGGTGCGGAACCATTCGGAGCATTTTTCCAAACGATACTTGGCGCGCGGCGATGACTTGGCCAGGCTTAGCCGATCGAATATGCGCTGTAAGAAAAGTGTTCGCAGTATCGCAAAGCTAATACGATAATGATGGGTTTCCCGAGGTCTGACTCAATAACTACACCGACCGTGCGCACGTGAAGGGGCCAGATAACCCAGTGGGCGGGCAAGGAAGCGAATCTTCTCGAAGTATTTACAATCTGGACGGTCTCACGGATTTCATTGACACCGATTGTCGGAGTCAACATTGCACTTACGCGAATAAGAAAAGAATGTATCGTATAGTAGCATACATACATGTACACATATCGTACAGTGTCGCGTACACTTTAGGATAAATTTCACCTATATCTGGTAGTGTTACAATTGGATAGGTTGAAATTTCAGTTTTAGCCGAGGTCATCACTACGGTTGGATTATTTATTGCCGCTGTTATTAGCCAGCCGACCATGTCAGCCGGATCAACGAATGTAGCACAAACCTTGTGCGAACCACTTGAAAGCCAACTTAAACTTAACAAACCCGGGCTTAATGTAGCTCTGATCTAATGGAAACCTGCTGTTTCATCTCAAGAACTAAAATACAGAGAAATATTTCTTAAGAAACGGGCGTCACGAAAGAAGTTTCAATGAAAGTTATTTAGTTCGAAGAGCGGTGTTATGTGGTGCAAATGTATTTTTTTCCTATTAATATGAGGATTTCAAGGTGACGTTAATTTTTATCTATGGCAGACTATATTTTTTTTTTTATAGTAAATTTGATTAGACGTGCCAAGTCGAATTCAACAGGATCGTGAGAATGGTATTTCTGTTCACGAACGGAAGGTTTTAATCGTTTGATACGAGAGAAGACAAATTCTTGTAATAATGGGCTAAATCTTAGCTCAGTTACGCAAATCAAATAGAGATAGCAAACCAACGTGACAATAACGTCAGACAAAAGCGCGGTGACCCGATTACCACTTTTGTCCAACTTTGCAACCGTCAATCAAGCGAAATGACTTTCCCAGCATCTTCTTGAATTCGTCTTGACATGTACTATGATATTACGTATATAAAAATATAATGTTCTATTTACACAGATTAACTGGCCTTTGAAACCTCCTTCGTATTACCTGGAAAAATATAAATGTTTTCCCCACACAAAACCCCCCTTAAAACTAAAGAACTTTTATTAAAACTTTTTTCGCAATGTTACTTCTTCAAAAGATATTTTACTATATTGAGATAAAACAGGCACCCTGTATGTATGCACATGTATGTATATGTATAATAAAGTCTCACACCATTGAAAATACTTTGTTATTTCCATCGAGTTTCAAATGTTACCCAAATGTAGCCCAACGTGCCCCAAATGGACAGTCTTTTTGCGTAAACTGAATACATACTATCAACAATGCGTGTTATGTATAAGGTATTAATTACGGCCAAGTGATGCAATACATTTGCGCATAATTTAAAGACTAAGCTGAATCAGCCGTGACGGTCCATGCATAGAATATTAACCTTGATAACATATTTCAATGCCATTCAAATCTACGACATCTGCTTCGTAAGTAATTATCATGTCTCGGATACAGCGATCCTCAAGCATTGGTACGCTTGTCTGGATGGATTAAAATTATTTGAGACACGTCATAAGAGGTCAATAGCCGGCGTACTCTATGTAAGCGAGATATTTCGTTAACCACTGTAACTTCTTTGCCAACTGCATGAGTAAGGTTCTATTTTTACAATTAGTTTAATGTTATAAAGGTACATTTAAAGAAACGTCGCCACAAATTTGTCCCACCATGTCGATGGCGATGCATCTCTTTAACTTTTATCCTTCTTTTTCTATTCTTGAGTAACAGCATTTTTGCTACATTCCAAGGTGTTTCGTCTTTCCCAGATATGAGAGGTCGTCGATTACACGCATATTCTCAGGCGATACGCCAAGCACAAGGTCATGTACACATTTCAGGAGTCCAACACCCGTGTCTACAAAATAACACTTTCAAAGCTTTCGAGGAGAGCGAATCGTTCGGTTTAAAACCGAATAGTTTCGCAACTGATGATTACACGTGTGACCTCGGTGCAAGAGGTTGAGACACGGTGCTCTAATGTTCCCAGCGCGTGGACGCCTCCGAGTCTAACGAATGAGCGTTAACTCGTAATAGACAGTGACGATTATACAAAGAGGATACGATGACAGTTGGAGGTGTTCCTCCTCCTTCTCCTCTTTCATTCTATCCTCCAGATTATACAATATGACAATAACGGGTTTTCCAGAGTTGTGAGTCACGAGCCAGTCGCTCCACTCGATTTGGAAGTATACAGCGAGGTTGACGTCGGACGCTAAGGAGGGGGATCCTCTCGCACTCTCGTGAGGCTCGTACATTTAGAACGACACAAGAGCCCGGGCTACATACGTCGCGACGCGTCGCGTCGGGCAAACCACGAGACGCTTATCGAATGGTGACGCAAGAGGCAATGAAGGACATCTTTAGATGCGACTGATTAAAGAGGAAGGAGAAGGTAGCGCAGGCGGCTGATGCCGATAGTGGGACACCCTGATGGCATAAGAATTTTCCCGGAACGACACCAGTCGCGCTCGATAAACAACGATTGTCCGTTGACACGGTTTCCAGTAATATTTGAGATATTAGTCGCACTTAGCGTTTAGAGACGTGACGAAGGCGCTTACTCGGCTACTAACGTCGCAAGTAGCATGCCGGCTCACGCCTCGTTGGGCTGCACCCACAATTCATTCGTTCGTTTGTCGGTGGCCCTCGTCACCTACGTGGTAAATTTGTAAATCTGCTCCGCGCCCGTGATTCATCGAAGAACGTAGAAAAATTGCACGAGGTATTGCCAAAGAGGCGTGGCTCTTCTATCAGGAGGGACGAGATAGGAGTATGGTCGTGAATATGTACTCTAGTCTGTTAACTTTGTAATAAAAATAAAACCGTAGAGTATGCGGAACTGGGCTACAATTTGATTAAATTCCAAGATGATATAGCAACCAAGAAGAAGATAAACTGAAAAGGTGTTTTTTGGGTTGTATACACTCTATTATATAGAAAAAGAGCAATTTAATAATAAAATCTCTTGGTTGAAGTGCCAAAAGTAATGAAATAAATTAGAAAGTGTTTACAAAACACTTGTAGTCTATAGGAAGTAATTACTTTTTTCTTAATCATCTGCATAAGGGCATAGTTTATAAATTTAGAAATGAAAACGGCTTTCGTCGTGCGAATCGTTACTAGACCGCCCTTATACGTTCATAACGCACTCTCACGAACCTTTTTGATTTATATGACGTGGAAGCGCACGGTGAATCAAATTCACTTAATGCTCACATCATGCAAGCTAATTGTATCGACTAATACATACGTATAAACCATCTTGGTTCTTCGAGGTATGGGTTCCACGGATATCAGATAATTGGGCATGTATTGAGGTATACCGTCTTCTTTGAATCTTCGCAATTTCATTAAGTTGACATTAAGTTAAAACCCGAACGTCCGTAAATTGTAACCAGTCAAGATTATTTTGAAGCAACAAATGCAATTTCCATTTTATTTTTATTTTCCCGTGTATTCGGCTCATTGGTTTATTATGTTTAACAATGAGAACACGAATGTGTCAAGTTTGTCTATATCTATAAATATAAGCAATAAGTATTCAGAAAAACTAATTACGATTTTATCCTGCCTGCACACACAATAATAAAATTAAAGTAACGACTACTAATTAAAGTATGTGTCCGAATAAGCCCAAAGAATGCACGTTTGAAAGGATATGTAGAGAACACAAAAATCTATCTCTTCGGATATTACTCACTGATGTAACTATATTTGAATATACAGGGTGGTCCGTTATAAGTTTACCATAGCAAAGATGCCCATAGAACGGCTTAAAACAAAGACAAAATTCCTGGACCATTATTCAAAATTCGCAATATTAATCGAGATATTAACTGTTAAAGATCAAAGGAAAGGGCGTTGGTCGGAACAACAGCGGGAGAAACGCTGGAGCCTCTGCGAGCTGTAGGACGGCCCAGTTTGCCTACAAACAAATGCGGGGCGCGGTAAGGGCAAGAATAACGCAAAAGAAGCCGGCCGTGCAGTGGCGTCTTAGGCCTGTTACACACTCGTGCGGATGATCCGCGCTACGCGCACGGTTTTCCAATCCGCGTCGCTAGCTTTCACAGTCAGGCGAATGCGCGCGGTTCTATGCTTTGTCATTTGTGCTCTAGTACATCGTACTGTTCGATCGCGAGATGTGCTCGCTGCAGTTAAAAGCTGTTTCAGCTTATTTAATATACAAGAAGAGGTATTCCACACGCGAGAGGAGATTTTGGGTGCATCCTATCATGGAACAAAGATGTTTGAAAGGCTCGTTCGTCAATCTTTATTCCAAATTGCGTAACAACGAAGACAAATTTCTTCATTATTTCCGCATCTCGTTCTTTTGATGAGCTTATCGGTAGAATACAAGACAGTCTGACACTTGCGTAAGGCGCGAGAAAGGTGCTATGCGCATATTCGATGCTTGGTGGGCCTTTCTTCCAGAGAGCCTAATCGCGGGCCGACCAATGAGAACCTGTGGACCGATGCGATAAGGGAAGAAAGGAAAACGGCCTGGTCGACCTGAAGGCTGGGAAGAAAGGGCAGTTCGGAAGAGACTGTCGTCGTGGAAGTGTTGCCATTTGTAGAATTCACAAATACAAACATAATTTTGAAATACGTGTATCGTATTATTTCACGGGTATCCTCGGTTTAGTCTTACACTTGAAAATCTTAAAAGGATACCAATTACTCCTTAAATTTGTCTGCTTCGTCCGCGCACGGTATCCGCAGAACTGTGCACGCACCGACTTGTTCCTGTGGATTTAACTGACGCGGACGGCTCCTCCGCGTGCGGACCGTCCGCGCAACTGTGAAATGTCCCATGACGATAAGCGACTCCTAACCGCACGCGTAGCGCGGAGCGCGGATCATCCGCGCGAGTGTGTAACGGGCCTTATCCTTCCCCTTACCGCGCCCCGCATTTGTTTGTTGGCAAATTGGACCGTCCTACAGCTCGCAGAGGTTCCAGCGTTCCTCCCGCTGCTGTTTTGTCCAACGCCCTTTCCTTTGATCTTTAACAGTTAATATCTCGATCAATATTGCGAATTTTGAATAATGCTCCAGGAATTTTGTGTTTGTTTTGAGCCGCTCTATGGCAATGTTTGCTATGGTAAACTTATAACGGACCACCCTGTATACACTCCCTTAACCCTTTCGCTCCGAGCGTCGCCTATAGACGACATTCGCGTGACGACCTGTGTGTACGAGCGTCGCCTATAGACGACATCCGCGCGACGACCTGTGTGTACGGGCGTCGCCTATAGACGACGTCAGCGTGATACCACTTGACCATGAGCCCCGCGATGTTTTTATTTTTGGGCATACTGCACATCGATGGCATTCCCTTGCTTCAAAATTTATCACTCTGAATTAAATTATTGAGAATTTTAATTTGTTATTGTAACGTGTAATTTTTAATTTTTAAATATATTTTTATTGATAATAATTGCAAAATCTCCAAATATGTTGTTGTGTAACACTTAAAGAAGTGTAAGATCCGAAGAATGACAAGGCCGCAGCGAAAGATGTATGTCCGAACACCAGTTTACCTAAGCGCAACATGCGCACTTTGCGGCGCAGAGCTCTGTTCAGTGGCGCTATTCGGCGGTACCGATGGCGCGTTCAGCGGTGCCACTCCGACGGAGCACACTGCCGGAGCGAAAGGGTTAAGCTGGGGCTCTTGTTAATGCGAAATGTGATTCCATCCGAAAATCTGTTCCCTCCTCTCTCTTCCTTTCTCTCCTTCACATACCTAGAACGTCCTGAAATATTTGCTTTCACTGGGCGATTTGCATAAGGGACATGGTTGGTTGCGAGGATGGATATACACCGAGAGGGAAAATTCAGGAATACCCACGGCAAAGCAGCCAACAAATTATTAAGATCTATATTAGTTTTGAATTGGTTGAACCAGTTGGATGTTTGCTTTGCGGTGTTCATAATTGTTGGCGTAAGAGACGGAAACGGAGAGAGAGAAAAGAGAGAGAGAGGGGGAGCTTGTTATTAGCGATAGCTCGCGGGATTGCATTCCACCACTAATTTCCTAACGAGTGGAGGAGACGTCTCGCTGTTTATTAAATTTACTCGCTACATCTGTCCGCTTGCAAAAATTTTCTTATCAATTACAAAGTAAGCACACGCGCCACTTGGCATACAATGGAGAATACGATGAATGGTTTTGGGCGAATCGAGTGAATCAATTCTATTTTGGGAAACGCAGCATATAGTGCACCTCCTTAGTAAGCATTGCGAAATTTGGCTCGTTCGAATGAGACATCATTGACGATTTAACTACACGTCATGAGACAGACTTGGATGTTACTCCGAAAATATATTTGGAAAATGATTATTCAAAATATGCATATATGTATATTGGCCATGGGATAAAATAATTTTTTATTTCATTTTTTCTGTTATTTTGTATCCAAATAAATTTTTACTTCGATCATTTCTCACTGGCTTTGTAATCCTTTTAGTTGGTATCGTCAACTGGATCACAAATATGGGTTTTCTAACAGTGCCACAATGCACCCATACACATTATTCGAATTTAATGTAGGCAGATAGACATTAACGAGAGTCGGTTGAACTAAACCTAATTTTTGTCGTTCAAACTAACTTTAATACTAAGATTTACGGAAATCCGTCGATCCGACTTACATAAGGAATGATGTGTCTAAAAATAATTCCGCAAATCTAGTGTCAAAAACAACTTTTTCGTAAAAAGTCGAAAAGAAATGTTAATATCAATGAAACGTTGTCAAGAATAAGATTACTTCGTTTTTGTTCGTTTGCGTGGAATCTTCACGCGCGCTTTAGAGAAACGTCACATTAAGTCTGCATATGTATGTACTCGTAAACACAAGTCTAAAATTCCGATATAAAACAATTGTAGCCTTTATCGATCTGTGTTATTGAATTACCGTGTTGCGGCAGCGAATACTACGTAGAAACCGTGTGCACTCCAATCACGTGCGAATATGGAGTTTGGGAATACGTCTGAATCATTGGCCAGGTATAGATTATGTAGATTAGGATGAACTGCCGGCGCCGCACCACGCACCCTGTACATTTCTAATCCGGGTCCCCGGCGCAGACGGACTGATGCCTCGATATGCGTCGATTGATTGCGAAATCCCTATCTTGTTCCAACGATCCAATGTTCTACCGCGCCTTCATCGTGGATTCTTAACTAGCGTGCATCACTCACGTCCTCGTAAAGTCACACTTTCCTTGAATTTCGCACAATAAAGCTTTACGGAGAAAGCGTATGCACTCGTGGCATTGTTATATCCTATAAAACTTCCAGGACATCCGGAAGATCAACAATGGCAGGCTAATCAATACTATTCAGACATTCGTCCTCAACGATTTCAGGTTGTTCCACTTCGTTCGATTAATATCGTTGCGCCTATTGGCTTTGTCGTCCCACACTGGAGTACTTGACCGGAAAAGCAAACCAAAAGTGCAATTTCCGAATTATGACGGCACTGTGCTTTGAATAGCTCTTGAATACGGTAAGCGATCAGGGCATTTGTATGCACGTCTTATATTTCCTTAACACTAGATTGCCCGAACTTTTTTTATAAACACGATTTCCCATTTGAAACAGTCAAATTGGCTGGTTTCGGGCAATCTAGTGTTAAACTACTGACTTACCTTCGTTTTGTATGTTTAAGCTATAAATAGCGTGTTATTGCGATTGCCTACAAAGCAGCCCATTTTTAAAGATACGTAGATGACGCAACATAAACATTTATGCTTATAACATTTCTCGGCACTGTTTTACCAATCGTTTAAAATAACTATATTTGTATACATTTTTTCCTCGTCTCTCTATAAACTGGAGACTTGTTTTTCTCCTGATAGAATACATAATTATTCGTGAATGTATTATTACGGGTCGACCCACGTTATATGACAGCTATCAGTACATTGGATAGCAACGCGTTGCCAAGACATAAACATAACAGATTAGCTCCATAAACATTCCCATTGATGACACTCTCTCGACTACCGTTGACTACTACACAGGTTCTGGATACCCCCAAATATTTAATAAACCTATTCCTTTTATACTTCCGAGTCTATTTACTTGTTAACCGACTCCGGTGGCGCGCTTCTGTGACAGTATATCTGCAGAAATTCGACAACAAATAAAACCTGAGGTACAAACGAAAATATACACTACAAAAACAACTACAATCTTCAAATTTTTCGTTGAACTACCTGCGCTTGCCGCAGAAAATCGTCCGCATTGGGCGTTCCTGGAAAGGTTGGCGCTCGGGCGTAGCAAAGGCGCGGTGAGCTCGGTCCCTTAGGTAGTCGGGCAATCGTATTAATAGAATTTTTTTTGAATCGTTGTTTCGACATTCAGCTACCATCGTTTTCTTAAAAATAAAATTTTCCGACGACCCGTAAGACAAAGAGTCGACGTATGGCATGTTTTCTGAAATTCCGTGTCTTTTTGATTTTTATCAATTCGTGTTTGTGCTACGGTGATCACTGTGAAACGCATTCAAAAACACTTTGTACCATAAAAGAAGGTACATACATTTCGCATCCGTTATCATTCATAAAAATAATCCTCTGTTATCATTTCACAAAAAATCAATAATACCTGTACAACAACTGCTACTCAAGGGACAACAGAATAAACATCGAATTAAATCTAGAATTTTCTCTATAAAAGAACAACAACAATCCCTAGGTTTCACCTTTCATCGACTATCCCAAGTAGGCGTGCTGCTTCCTTAACTGTTTCGCTACTTCAAGTAACAATAATTACCCGCGACAAAACGACACCCGTACACGACAAGTGACTATAGTCCCCTGTCACAAAGTGCCATCTATACCCGACAGGTGACTATAGTCACCCGCTACAAAAACGAAGCTAAAAATTATGCGTGTATCCATGTTTAGAGAAATTTCATACAGAATATTATTATTAAAAAATTATTTGTCAGTATAGTATATTATAGTATAATTATAGTTATTATTTTGTTATGCAATGTGAAAATAAAAGTTGTATTGTTGAATTAAAAATATGTTTATGGAGAAATTCTGATCACAAATCATTTTGCTCTGAAAGCAATGTTACATAGTCGTTTTTGAGACAAAAGTCTTGATCCCAAATGCTGAAGACTGCGAGCTGTTGATGTTCTCACTTTCAGCACGGCGCTCCGTTTCTCGCGAGGCACTTCGCGCTGAGACACGCCGTAGTGAAGGGGTTAAAATAAGGGAAGCAGTGAAAATTAGGCACTACTTCCCTATAAATACAAAGAAGGTGTTTCATCTCTCCTTAAGAAAATCTACGTGCCGAGAGAGACGGGGTAGCACGCGGCGAGGCACAGCGGGCGACATACCCTATCTGAAGTTTCTATCCCTTGCGCGCGATCGGACGACGGGGGTAAACGCGACGGGTCGTCGTTTCCGAGAACGCGATTTCGTAATTAACACTCCCCGGGTATCTCCTCTAAAACAATGAACGAAGGAAGAGACATCGGCGCAAACGGTCGTCTGAGAATAAAGTTCCTATCTTAATGTAAGTTGGCCTCACCTCGACGCGCCGGTCTCGTCACGCCCCTACCTGTTGAAACGCTTCCTCTCTCGCTCTCATTCTTTCATTGTCCCTCTTCTCCTCTTCTCTCTCTCTCTCTCTCTCTCTCTCTCTCTCTCTGTCGCTCTATTCCGCGTCCTCACCACCACCCTTCTCGGCAACTTGCATTCGTCGGTATCATCGTTGTCGTCGTCGTAGTCGTTCAGCGAGTTCATTCTCTTCCGCTTCCCTCTGCCGTTGGACGGTGGCCTCGACGGTTATCTGGTGTCAAGTTAATATAGCACGTCCCTTTATTCCCTCCTTGGTCGGTGGTCCGATAGAACTGGCGCCTCATGCGCGACTCGTGGCATGCACTATCCGACCACCACGACACGAGGGCTATTGTGTTCACTTTCGCGGACAGTTTAATCGCACGGCCCGTTCCACCGTGGTCTACGACGTAACCACGTACACGCCACTGTTTATACACGGTACCTACAAATAACAGGTATTACAAGCTGCCGTAAGCTGATTCTGTACAAGTTCAGTAGGGGTTACAGGCATACGTACATATAATAATCATTGGCCATCGAGCTGGAAGTGACATAGGAGCTATTCATAATTTAGATAATCTTTAGTAGGTTTGATTTTCGTGAAAAGTTTCGTGGTAGGCATACCGAATTTGCGTCGATTCGTTTATTTAACTAGATCAGTTTAGGCGTATTCCAATTTAATAACCGCTATTGTAGGGTAGTTCCTCTATATCCTTTAACAAATTCAATATAACATAAAGACATACAATAATGGAAATACTTATCCGTTGTGTTTGATTTTTGCTCCCCGGCAAAACTTATTAGTTCAGGACCGTTATTAATTCAACGATTTATTTTCAAATCTGATTAAACGCGAAAAGTATTACCCATTGAAACATTCCAATGCTATATCAATACCTGCGTATAAAACAAATGCTTATTTTCAGATCCGTAGATAGAAATAAATCAACGAAGAAGTTGGCAGAAAGAAAAAATGGCACAGACTTAAAAACATTATGGCGAAAAAAAACTATTCGCGGTTACTTAAAACAGAGTTTACTCTATCTTTCCCAATTTGCAGGTGCGATCATTTGAAAAGCGAAATTATGCCTATACTATTGTGTCGATTGAAAGAACATTCGACACTTTACGGACGGACCACGTCGGTTGATTAAATGTTAATGAAACGTCTTTTGGATACTACAATATGAGGGTTACCACAATTTATTTTCTTAATCTTGATAAACATTCTTTACATTTTAGCCCTTGCAAATTTATGCACAATAAACGGTAATAATGCTTCTCGTAGGTGGTGACTATAAATTTCCGCCAACCTACCGCCTACGTTTTATTTACAAACGATTTAAAACCTGGTAGGCGTTGTTAGGAGCACCTATTCTACCACCCATGCTGAGACACCCTGTGTACAGGCCCAAGGCACACGAGACACGCTCTTTCTTCGCTCACCTGTACTCTTCCTTCTCTCGTCCCTTCTCGCCCTCCTTTTCCCACCCCCGTGTGCACTAGGAACGATTTATTCCTTATCGGCGACCCCGATCGCGCCCTTCGTCATTCCTACGGAAGCAGGATTAAACGTAATACCGCGCTCCTGACTTTTATCAATCCCCCAAAGGATACTGCGGCACCGCCAGCCGAGGCAGGAAGGTCCAGAGGCGGATCGAGATTTTCCAACGACCCCGGAATATTGCGTCAGAGCCACTCCTTTATCGACACGATGCTTATCCGCCCTTCCTTCCTCTCCCCGCTCACTTCCTCCTTTCCACTCACCCTCTCCTTTCAACCTTCTTTTTTTCTTCCTATCTTTTTCTCCTACCTGCCTAGAATTGAGAGGTCCAGCGTAAAAAAGAGCTACGCCGAAATAGTGACGTTGCGACATATCGAGGCTTTCGCGACAAATAACGCTTCTATAGAAAGTACGCAATTAAGACTTACATTTTTTTGTTTCATTTTTTTTTTTAAGAGTCCACGGGTATCTAGCAGGGGTTACCAGTTTTAGTCTTCTTCTTACAATAATTGGGTTAAAGCGGGCAAATGTAAAAGCTTAAAAATCGAATTTGTAGGGTAAACGGAATTTAATAATCGGACAAACGACGATTTGGTGAAATTTGATAATACAGATTGATAAACCGCATCATTGAGAGGAAAATGGTTGTATTTTAATGGTAACGAAAAATTAGTGTCTAGTATCGACTTAATTAGCAGATTTTCCAGTCTCACTGATCGATAGGGTGAAGAACGGACATTTAAATGTTAGAAGTAGAACATATATGTTGAAACATTCTTTTCACAAACATCGCAAGTAGAATTATTATGATTTTTATTAGCTAAACATTTGACACATGTATGTCTAACCTCGACGAACAACATTCGTCAAATGATTCTCTACAAAGAACACACGGAAATGAGTAAATGAACGTGTCTTACATTAACTAATTTTAAGTTAATTTCAGTTTCAAACACGTTGGCCGAAGGGACTGGTACAGTACAAATACGAAAGTGTGCAGAACAATTTGAGATAATGATGCATGATCTGTAAGGAAAATTGCAAATCTAAGGCTTTTTTCACTATATTTACTAACCAAATATATACAGTATGCTTAATAGCATAAAATCCTTTATTTATTTGATAATGAGAAATGAGTGGCCAACTGTAGGAAATAGCTTTTAACACAGTCAGTATCGATGTATAAATTTAACGCGTCAAAACACCGCTACCAACCAGATAAACAATATCATCCCGAAATATATTACGAGCCATCGTTACATCCATTAGTTTATTGGAATAAAATGCAAACTTTAGTAGAGGAAGTAGTATTGGTCGGTATGTTTGCGAAAATTTTTCATTCGCCATTGTTTTCTTTTCCGTAAAATTAGCTCTCAGTTACAATGAAATTGTAAGGCATGGGAAGTACAATCGATTAATGTTCTCTTTTCCCTGCGCGATCACAGTATAGGCAGGAATTTGGTTATGTAGAAATGAGTTATTTTGCTTTGCGAAGCGAGTCACAATAATTAAACAGCAAAAGGCGCCGAAACGATTAATAACGTCATTTTTCAACATTTTCAGTGACAATTTCCTCTTGCATTAAACCCCTCTACTTATACGTGTGGCGCGTACAGATTTTGTCAATTAGATTTATTTTGAATCAACGTCGAGAGTAGGATATAGTCTAGTCTAGAATATGCAATTACCTTTCGTTCTTTTATTCCACTTACAGATCGGAGACAGTAGCAATAAGAATCAGGTCCAATTCACCGTAAATGAATATGCCGAAATGAACGTCTGCGTTCGTGGTATCATTCAAAATTAGTGGTACGTACAGATAGAACTTTGCTTCGATATGATGCGCACGGTGAATGCATATTTCAGAGACGTTTGCCAAACTTCGCTTGTTAAAGTTTCGATATCCATTGCATACCAGAATTCAACAACACATGTAGACTATCGAACAAACTGTCCTGATTTTAAGTTACTAAAGCAACCAGTAGGAACATCCACCGCGCACGTCTGTTTTTACAACAAAATTTCCTTTTTAATGGGACGTTTTAAGCCACGTCCAAACTTGCAAAAATTTATGTTATGCGCCCCATTTGACGAAAATTGTGCGCCCTAACGAATTTATAACAGCGTGGACGCGTACGCCGTATAAGAACGCGCGCAAAAATTTTGGCCACGTTCAACGCACGCGATCCGTCGGTTTTTTGCCAGATATCAAAGAGATTTGCGTCGCAACGTAATTCTAGTGTGGACATGTTTGTAAAGATACGCGTCGTCTCTCCTTGGACAACGGTATCGTACCGATTCCTGATTGTCGCTTCTATTTATACAAAGGTGTATGTTTTTTATGTGTTTTTCGGGACTGAACGATCGTCTATTCAAACTCTGATCAATTGATATTCAAACTCAACATCTCTCTGTCAGAAGTATACGCGCAGACTCCCATAAAGTACGACTTGTTGAGCGTGATGCTCTCTGGAAGCGGCTCCTCTTTAAAACCCCATTTATTCTAGACTTGAACTGTCCGCGGAAGAGACTGTCGCACCGCGTAGGCACGCGTCCGCCGCGCCGCAAAACGAACTTAAAACCGCGACGAGATCTTCCTCCTTCTGAAGTTCTCTGAAAATGTGACTGATCGCCGTTCTCTCGCTCACCAGGTGAGGCGATCGTCGCGGAATTCGTGGCGTACGGACGTAGCAGAATTTCCAAGATTTCCTATAGGTAAAGCCGAAAAATTCGTCACTCATTCGAACGTGCCACACGACATGGTGTCATCTCAAAAGGAGGAAGCTTTTGTTCCGTATCAGCCTTTCAATGTTCCCTTCTAACGAGAATAAAATATCCTCTAGGATTTATATTCTAGCGTTTTACTTTGGACATTTTCAGTCGTTCATTTCAACGGTGGGTTAGCTCCACTTTTAGAAGTATCCGCTTTAATATTCGCATAGAGGACAGTTATTCGACTGTCGAAATAAGCGACCGAGAGAAATCTCTACGAAATTAAGTACATAATGTATACTAGATTCTACGAAAAGTTCAAGCAAATTTTCGGCAAAGAATAGATCTTAAACTTTTTTCATATTTATTTACAATTGTAAAACAGTACAAATTGTGTACAAATTGCGTACACTTCTGTCCGGTAGCCTCTCCGCGTTTCTATAATAACATAAACATTCCGCTTGCCCAAAGCACGTAGGTTTCTAAGAGAAAAATTCGTTTAGAACGTTTTTAAATTAGGCCAAATTAATATTTTTATTTTATTAAGAACATTCCGCAGCATTCGCATCTTTTTCTTATACATATGTATACCAGACTTCAAATTGCCAAGTTGTTGATAATATATATTTAAGCAAATTCACTTAAATGGATTATTAAATAAACTAAATAGACATTATGCGTGAAATAAGGATACGAGCAAACGTTTTGTTGTTACAGAAAAAAATATACAAGACAATAAAACCATTGGAATTTAACAGGTCCAAGAAATCGGAGGAGCCATATTTGTAACTTATGTTACATTTCCAATGTTATTGGTAACATTAGTTATATTATAAAGTCATTATTTCCGTGGTAAACGGCAAAGGGCTCACCACATCGTCATATTTTACTCGTGCGCACGTAGGCACTCTGTACCTAACATGGTAGGTCTTCCCTCATTGGATTAACTAGCTTAGCAGGGTAAACAAAAGGTGCAGATTTGTTTGTGACTGATCCATGTCGTTGGTCCGGGAAGTGAAAATCAATGTTAGGTGTTTGGAAATAGGAGGAAGACGAGAGATAGCGAGGAACCTAGGGTGAGAAAATTAGAGGATGCTTCCGGCTCGTAAGGAGAGAACGGGTTTCAGTTTGCTATAAAAAGTGTCCGAGCACTCTACGAGGTGCCAGGTAACATTAGAATGATGACAGTATATGCATCTGTAAGGTGCAAGCGTCGCGTCACATTTTAACAGGACCAACTTTACATATTTATGCTATTGCGTAAAAATCAGAAGGTGAAAGAATAATGCTTTTTCAGTTGATTACAATTTATTTATTGTCATTTGTTATTAAGTCTGTATTATATTTTCATGTCGACAACATACCCTTCGACTTTACTTTAACTTATGAATACGTGGTTGAAACGCCTTATGAACGCCTCCGATTATACATATAGATAGTAAATAACGTAAAAATTTCTAATCCTTATGCGGACTAATGATCTCAAATGTCAGGAACACTTATATCTGCGTATTATGTCGATAATATTGGTGAAAAGAATGGAAGCTTTTGTACTTACCTTTCCAGAATTGGTTGCTTTTCGATATACTGCAGCTGAGGCATCTCGTTTTACGTGAAACGTAAATTAAATCCTTCTGTGTTTGACAGTTTGAAAAAGAGAGATTAAAAATGTAATTCCAATTTTACGCTCCTCCAAATAACGACTGTTCGCAAACAACGGATGTAATTTCTCTTCGGTATTTTGCAATCGGTTTTCCTTTGGGCACGATCGCGCGTGTATGGCTTAATTAAATAATAACCGAAAATAGAATACTTGCGCATCAACAAAGCTGATGGTTTCACATTCACTGGATAGTTGCAAAAAAATATAATTGCAGACGAATTAACGCGATAGTTAAGTAAGTACGATTGATTGGGAAATAAGGAATATTTAACAATGGTAACCACTATTTTCATCAACTAATACCTCAGTATTTGCGACAATTAATATATCATTAATGATATGTCGTTAATTAGATCGTGATAGGTATACTCTGAATAAAAAATAATTAATGCCTGTCTGTGATATTATTTATTAAAACGTAAGAGTGTAAGCATTGCGCAAATGAATGATTATTTAATTCATGATCTTTTTATTATTATTAATTAACATACATAGGTACATGCAAACTAACTGAAATTGTACAGTTCCGAAGAATTCCCTTCGTTACAATACATAACTTTTAGCACAATATTTAGTCCTTTTAGATTATAGAACCCGAAAGAATATTTAAGATAAAGTATCTCGTTAAGCGTAATTTCGATGGAATTTAAACTACGAACTTACTTTGACAATATCAATTATCTCTAAGAAATAATTTATCACAGAATACTATAACGATTACATAAAACTTAGGAGGCAATCATGGGCGGTATGCTTACGAATCGAAATCGTTCGTAAAATAAAAGTTCTGGTTCAATTGAAATTTAACCGGAATACGTCAGATACGATTAATAATTTTGAAAGTTACCCGCTCGACTTCTCGATCGTGCATTATGAGTGTGAATAACTGAGTCGTCCAAGCACAATCCGTGAACGATCGCGGTCGGTTGGCAACTTTAATTTATCGCCTCGTTGAGCCTTCGATCCGGTCTTGTGCCGCAGTCCTTGTCAGCATTATCGAATTTATAAAGCACAAATGCGGAAAATTCCTGTTTATCCCGGTATTTAATTTATTACGCTGATACGTTCGTGTTCTCGCACTCTCATTGTTACAATTATACTCGTAATTTGTACTATCGTTATACACCCTGCCGTGATTTGCGCGGCACTCAACCGAAATCGGATAGTCTACGACGCGACAAATTGAGAAAGTCGCTGCCGAATTACTTTACAGTTGACACTTGGAAGCTCAATTCCCCTCTTCAAACGCACGAGCGAGACGGAGAAATCGTCTTCGTAAGATATACATAGGTAATGTTCTCTCTTCGTTCCTTTTGAATTCAAGTTGATTATTAGTTATTACATATGTTTATGCTATGTCATTTGGACGAGTTATTGAGATATACATTACGATTATCATAGATTTATATTTATGTACGTTAACTTACATATTTTGTATAATGCAAAATGTAAGTATTGATTGACAATTCGCATTGGCATAAAAGTTACGAGTTACAGAAGCAAAATCTAATTGACTTGTATATCGAAAGACTTTCAGATGTCTATACGTGTTGTATTTTTCTTTTTCTGCTTTTTTTGGCCTTTTTTCTCCGTTTCTTTGTGTCATTTTTTTTTGTTCATTTAGGTAGAGCGAAACACATACCTGTGCTCTGAAACACGACTTGACTCACATCCAGATGTTGTACGACAAGCGATCGCACGAAACTTCTTAATAACGTAAAGATTATTACATCTACAGACATCATCGCTGGTGCGAGAGATTATGACGAGTGTCCGTGAACGTGATAAATTGACATTAAACGATTAGTACCATCGAGTTTGATCATCAAACGTAATAACGCACGATCTTTCAATACTTTTCTCTCTCTCTCTCTCTCTCTCTCTCTCTGTGTCTCTCCCTCCCTCCCCTTTCTCGCGCGCGTTCAGCCCCTCTTTCTATTTGTCGAGGTAATCTAAAATCTAGCGAGAGTAGAGTTCAATAGGTAGAACAATTCAAAACTCTCCTTACATTGGATAACATTAGGTGAACAACTGCGCCAATCGATTTGAAGTCGTTCAAAATCGTTCGCGCAACCACAACATCAACCAATTGGAGGCTGTTTCTGATCGTTCAACCAAAAGAAGCCTATTTGTCTATTTTTGGTTCAACACCTTGATCGTTTCAACTGCGGATGATCGCGGAAACATTGAAAACCCGATTGACGAACGACTGTAATACTACAAGCACGTCGAACTTACATTACACGGCGGAAAATTTGGAAGTTCAATCCGAAAAAAGAAAAAAATTACAGCCTGTTCAGTGCGACACGTCGAACGTTTTATTAACGACATAGCTGAGAAACTATTGTTTGACCCCTCATTCTCGCGAAAACTCATTTTCTTATTCTTTCGCAAATATCTGGCAAATCATTATTTCATTCCACGCTTAAAGGATCTTTTTAACCAGTTTAATTGCAACTCTTCGGTCGAAAAAATGAATTATTTCTTCCATTTGTAAGCCCCAAAGCCTTTCTAACTTTTCGCGCTTTTCCTTGAAACTCGTGCCACTCCATCAAAGAGTAAACAACTTTAAGAAACTTTCTTAACGTTTACATTTTAATGGACGTCACCCCTGCTAACAATTATTACATCGTCGAAGGAAGTCAGCAGACTCCTGAAATACCCAACAAATAACAGAAAGGATTGAAGTATCAAAATTATTCCGATATACTTCAAGAGTGTTCTCTTTAGATCCCCGAAGGAACAAAATACATCGTTGCCGTAAGCCTAAAAAAAAAGGAAATCACAAAACTCACTTAATTTTGCGTCGGTTAGATACGTATCGTCCTTCCACCTTAACTAATTGTAAACGCTGCTCTAATAACAATTGAGGAAGAAAATATCGAACGACCATCGTGATCGTAGCATTCTCTGTTCGATGGTAGGGGCTCCGCTGTTGCGACTGATCGACTCACAACAGTCGGTCAAGAAAAAAGTTAACCGATGTAAAAGCGAGTTAACCGTCGATCGTCCTTTCCCTTCGCGTGCACGTCCCTCTTCTTTCTTTTTCAGTTTTTCTCTTTCTCAAACGCATTCACCCCCGTACGCCGCGTAAAAAGTAATCAATACACGGTGCCTGGTTTATTGAACTTAGCCACAGATGGAGTTAACGTTGACGGCACCGCGACGAGCACGAGGGTAATTTCATTCGCGACGCGTTAACGCGGAGGCATTAACATCCGAGAACGTGCGTGCCTATGCACGTTTAACGTTACGCGCGCGCGCATCTCCAACATCGAAGTGCTTGAATTTTCATTTGTGACACGGGAGCTCGTACGACGAGAAGAGTCTCGAAGCGACCTTTATCAGCGCCGCCTCGGAGACGTTTGGTTGGCGCCTCCGCATTCGCTTTTCGAGGTCAAAGAAAAATCATCGAGGAAATAGGTTCTCGCGTGAGCGACGTCGAAGCACGAAAGTTTAATATTAACGCGCCACGAGGATATTGCTGGAAGGGGCGAGAAAAGGAACGCTTCCGCGTAGTTTCGCTCGAACGGGGTGTGCGCCCTGTGCACCAGTAGGCTACAAGGTGGTAACCGAGGCGCGCGCGCGCTCACATTCCTCGTAAAAGGGAGGTGCGCACCACTTCGAATCGTAAGAGGGAGGCCATTACTAGAGACGTTCGATTTCAATTCGGTCATTCGTAAAATCGATCCTCGCAGCTGAGATCCCCTCTGTCGCGCGTTTATTCTGCGGGCCGATTCTTTATCTTAAAGATCACCGACCACCAATTTCCCTTCTCCATCTCCAACTTTTCTCCACGTTTTTACATTATTCCCCGTTTTTCTTACCCACGCTAATTTGACTGGAAGTCGAAGAAACGAAGCAGGTCGATTGGCCTTTCCATTAAAGAATGAATTCGTTGCCAACGCGAGGACTAATCGGACAGCTTCATTCCACATGTTTTTCAGAAGGCAGAGCCATCGCCTGACGTTGTCCCTAATAATCCACGCGGAACGAATCTGCCGGGCACGTAGACGAATTAGAAAGAATTTTTCAGTCCCGATGTTAATCTTCCGCCGAAGATTATACATATATTTATGCAGAAATCGATACACAATTATACTCGTCCACTGTACGAATATGTTTACTCGACATCCATCGCGATTCTGAGATACCTCACGACTTTCTCTTCGTTGCTTTTACACCGAATGCAACGTTCCATTTTTTAATCTAATACGTATTATCTTTACGATCATTAGTTCTTGCTACACAGATTCGTCGATTTCGATTTTTCTTTTCTTTCGAGGAATCGGTTCTCGTGTACCGTCGCCGAATCGTCCTCTTAAAATGAATCGAACTTCTCCAAGTAGAACAGATACTCCGGCAAAATGGATATCGCCGAACTACAGTGATTATCGTCGAGCGGATCGCGCGTATAATTTTTCTCTTTTTTCTGTTTTTCCTTCCACTACACGTCGAGCTAAAATCGAGAGAGAGATATCTCGTTGGTATTACGAATAACAGGAGCATTCTGTAAAGACATTACACGAAGAACATAACGAGAATATATCGTTGAAACGTATCACCCTTTATTCAGATAACCTTCCAAGTGCATTTACTAGCCTTTAGTTAAGAGATAAAATTAATGGTTTTTCAGTCTTCGAAATTACTTTGTCGTACCAAAATATAATCATTAAAATTAATTGCAACCTCTGCGTATGCGCGCGCCCGCGCCTAGCTCGATACCCTAAGTACCGCCCTCTAGTTTGTTTGTTCTCATTTTTTTTTTCCCCCCCTCCAGTACCGAGTACGCCGGCACGCCTTCAAATTAAAATAATCCACGTCGTAAGAGTATTCTCGTATTCCATACAATGGCGATAATATTTCATTTAATAATACTTGTGAGCTACATTTATAACATTCTGAAAGTCCGTACATCTCAATTTGTACTCTTCGTGAGGAGATTCGTATTTTTTTTTTTGTCTTCTTTCTTTCCTTTTTCAATATATAGTAAATCCCTTTACATTCGGTAGATATCTGATAATTATTAAGAACCATTATCTTGCGTGTCTCTTCGGTGACGATAACATTATAACGTCTGAATTAAATCTATGTTTATTAATCGAGGGAGGCGGTTCATTTTCAGAATCCCCTGAGTTTTGATTTTTTTTTTCTTTCTTTCTTTCTAATATACAACTGCGCGTTGTCCTACGGCATCGTCAACATAGAGAAAAGAAACATCTTCTTAGAAAATGGATTGGATTAATATAGAAGCAAAGTTTATCGATAATTGTTGGAAGGCCACGGAGTCACCTTAAAAGTCGTAGCCGCGAAGGCGCATTCGCCTCGCTCGCTCGCTCGTAATCAGTTGAGTTTTTAATATTATGATATGTATCATTTACCGATCACGAGTCAAACATTTGTAAATGAGAATTTGTATACTGATCGCGGTAAGCCGCCCGAGCATAACGAGAGTTTTTCGTCTTTTAGCAACTTTTTCTCTCTCTCTCTCTCTCGACTGCCGTCGCAACGTTGCTGCTCGTTATCGTTACTCGTTCGATATCTGCACGCGCGACGCAACTCGAAGAAACACTCCAATTAAAGGCCGCGATTTGAAGAGGCCAGAAACAGAAAACAATTTGGCCCCGCGCTCGTGCAAATTAAGAAAATCCCCCGCTATTCTCGTTCACGAGGGGAGAAATCGGGCGATCGATTATTTTCATTGCCACTTAAGTCAGGAATTCCCCTCGAGGTCGATAAAAATTTAAGAGGGTCGATGGAATTCGAGAGGTCGAACAGTCAACCGACAACTCAGATTCATCTTCCTCGGTTTCTGAATATTTCAGATATCCTCGAATAATCAGAAGGACAATTATATGGAAATTTTTTTAACCCATCTGCTAAATTCTTTATCGACACACTTAACGATATGCTGCTTACCTTATATATATATATATAAAATTCTCGTTAAGAAACGAAATCCAGTAGGTTTGTTTCATTATCCTTTTACGAACTTAACTTTTTTAATACTTTACCCCGGCATTAGGCAAAATTAGTGGGAAATGAGGGGAAATTCTAAGAGGATCGGACAAAAGGAATACTATCTTTTTTTGTATAAGAAATCGACCAAAGAAAAACGTTCGAAGTCCATGCAGTAGGAAATGGAAACGCGAGAACAGGAAATCAGGCAGGTGGGAAAATGAAATTGGGAGAAATGGTAAAGAGCGAGTTGGTCGTTAAGGTGACTCCGTTACCTCGTAGGATTAAACCTGTTAGACTTATGATCTTAAATACGGGTCGGAAGTTGATTATGAGTAAAGAAATTAGCGTCCTCTTGCCCACCGTAATATAGCGTCTGCTAAGACATCGAGATGAGCTTTCGTCTGAAACAGAAGACAGAGTCAGGTTAATGGAACAGAAGGGTACAGGAACTTTCTGCGCCTGGATTTCACCTCCAATTTCGCAGCTTGTCCGTATTGTTTCGTTCTTGTCTAGCCTCGCGCATTCCTGTTAACGTGAAACGTGTGAAGTGTCGCGAGAATTTCATTCATTGTCAGCGGCGCGTTACCGTTACTGTCGTCGACAGGAATTAAAGTGGAGTTTCAGAGTCGTGTCGCGGACGCGAACAACGAGTTCCCATCCGGACGAGAGGAACCTATTGCGACAGTGTTGAGCATATTTCCGAGAAACGAATAATAACGCGATACGATCAAAAGGTTTGCCAACTTATTATGGTAAATTATATTTCATTATACAGAAAAATATTTATAGTGCCCACGCCTAATAAATATTTGTAAATCCTGATGCAGAACGTATTGCATTTTTTTAAAGAATGAGTTAATGTACGCCCGTCTCTTCGCTCAAGTGGAGTGTCCGTTCCACGTGGATTCACTTTACGCGAATGAAAATTGCATAGAGTCTAAAACAAAACGTCGACAAGAAAAGCTGATACGAGTTACAGAAACACGTATTTATTTTACATGGGTTAAGAAAAAAGATAATAATAATGATATTTCAGGAAGCAACGATAAATTTTATTCACTTTTTCACAATTATGGACTCTAAATCAGACGAGAAGTACCGTATATGAGATTTACAATTAAATTGTCCAGAATATTGCTCATAAAGTCGAAAGAAGAGCGAAAATTGTGATTAATTGGAAAATGCGTCGGACGTCCCTGCGTAACTTTTTGCACGATTTCTAGAAAATTTGATGCAAGTACTTGCTCTGTGAAAGCTCTCGTTACAATCGTCATTTGCTATAATCACGTAGTCGTTCGCTAATTGTTACTCGGTTACTATTGGATCGGTGCAAAACACGAGTAATCTATAGCAAATAAATAACGGTCTATGCTTGTTAAGTAAAATATCCTGTCATTGATTTTAACACGAATGCAAAACAAGAACCCGATGCACACTTTAAAAATAACGGAAAATTTCTAAAACATTACTTCCGATTAACAGATACTCTTTAATTCGCATATAATATTAGTCGAGTATGGGCGTATAAAGGTCGTATTTAAATAAAATTTTATCGAATAAATAATTTCAATGGACACGGCAACGTTCGTATAAAGCGCAAATTTTTTATTCAAAAATAAATTGTCTCGAATAAAATACTGATATGCATATTAATGGTTACATAAGGCTTTAAAATAAATTATGAGATGTATTATTCGAGGAAACCTCACGCTTCGGAATATATAATTATATCCACACAATGTAGGCATTGCCTAAAGCAAAATTAGGCACTTTTCATTTGAATGGAAAATAGACAAAAATTATTTAACAAGATAACAAAAGAGATAACCAACGTACTTGATAAACATTAGAGTATAAATGAATGCACAAGAAGTAGCAACGAGCATTATGAATAAAAAACACTGTCAATAATAAGCAGGAACTGCAAATACCACGAGAGGCTCGTCGAGTAATTAAGTCGAGTAATCACGATTTTAGTACACACAAATAATAATTGTGTAAGAACATTAACATTTAGTCGACTAGTTCGGTAAGATAATTTAGTCGAGCGTACTCATTTCGTTTAATTTTTACCGTCCAGCCGGGTTTTCCTTCCATTTATTGCCAAAGCACTAAAACTATCCGAACGTGTTTCTCAACTGGAGACAGTAATTTATTCATTATTCATCTCTTGTAATTTTAAAAGTTTAACCGTAGCATCCTGAATATTTTCTATGCGCCGAAGCGTTTAACGGTGAACAGGGACTTACAGTGTCGAAATCAATGCGTTACAACGCATGAAAATAAATATTTAATTTCCATTTATGGCTATAAAATAGGAAGAGCGATGAGATCGGTAAATATTGACGATCATGCCGGAACGGTATGGTTTGCCATAAAATCTGGTGCACAAGCTAAAATCATCTAACCGGATTATGTGCTCGAAAGGACAGTTATCGGGCATTTTGTTTTACGAACCACGTTAACGATGCGTGGCGATGTAACACGAAATTACGGACTCGCTAATCGATTGCATTACGCGGATGCCGATGTTAAATTTTACACGGTGCGGCGCGCGATTGTCTACGGATATCGCGTGCTTCGTAAAACAGGAGAAAAAAGGAAAATTAGGAAAAAGCATTGCAATAGACTCATCGTCCTATTATATTCAATAATAAAAGTGATCCGAACGTCAATCGGGTCCACGGATTTTTGTAAAATTGCACGGCCGCATTTTCATCGCGACTTTTAATTTCTCGCTTTCGCGCAAGGTACTGCGGAGGTGTAGGAAAGATGAGAGGAAAGGAGCGTGCACGAAAGGCGAACTAAAAAAACCAATATCGCATAGCTCTTTTCTGGAACACATGGCAGGGGGCACTTAGCGCGCGAAGAGCCTGGTGGAGGATATTACGCCGAAAACTCCGACGAGCTTTTCCCCGCAGGCAGCTGTGGCCGCGAATACTGTCGAGTAAAGCCACTTATTATACGAGCTTAAAATAAAGCTTATCTCGCTCCGGCCATCGGGACAAATTCACGTCGCCCTGCAGCACCGCGCCGCGCGCCTCCAGCCCCGAGAATTACTTTGCACCACAAGGTGCTAAAGGTAGAACAAGCAGAAGAAGAATATGCAGGGCTAGGCCATCTGCCGCGTCCGCTCCCTCACAGTACAAACTTCAATTCGATATTCCTTCTTAATAGACCGAATATTAGTGCTCGAATACTATTGACAGTAGGTATCCAGCATCGTCAGTTTTACGTAACTTTTCTAACCACTATCGGCCGAGTGATCGACATTTTTATAATTCCATGCTGTATTTCACCTGACTCGTGAAATGGGATAATTCGTAGAAACAGAACTGATTCGGATTATTGGCAAAATATCGTAAAATTATTCACGGAATATTATAAAAATACTTGAATAAAGGAATATGTCGGTGTATTCGAAAAGTGTAGTAAGTTTCAATAAAGAGCTATGCGAAATGTCTATGCTTCCACTTAAACTAATGCCTCGTTTACTTTATAAAAACGTAATGAATAAAACTACCGACGAGGAAAACAATTTAAGTTGAAGAGCTGATAATCCATGCAACCATTCATATCGCCAAAAATTGAAGACTCGTCAGTCGGTAACGTTAAGAAATATGAAACTACGGAAATTTGAACGATTGTACTGTCAGTACTAGTATCGGTAATTCGAGTAAAGTATACTTGTATGTAAATTATATTACAAAATATAACGAAGATTTCTGAACTTTAACAGATTTTATAATCATTCCATGAAACATTGGTTTATTCTATTGTACAAGATTCGATATATCTCAATTTTTCTTGGACTTAATTAAAAAGTAGCAAACTTTGTTTGTAGTAAGAAAAAAACATCGACATTTAATTACCGTTTCATAAAAGGCTTAGAATAGGATTAAGAGTAGGGGGCTAGGGGGCCACTTCTTATTCAGGAAAATTATATGTAACAAATAAAACAACAGAATCATAATATATGCCGATTTATGTCAATTTAACTCCTCTAACGACGCGCTGTGTTCCAGCTCACGTACTAAATTGTGTCAACACTCAACGACACAAAAATCTGATACCAAGAAAATCTGATTACGTAGTAAGTATCTGAACTTGCGTAAGTTTAATATGGGGCATATTATTAAACAAAGAATAGCTTCGAATTGAGAAATACAACAGCATCTCCGGTAAAATCAACTTTTTTCCGAAGAATCTTTAGTAGTAACTGAATCTCATTTTGTCCGTGTGTTGAATCCACGGCTCTGCTATCTCGGAGACTAATGATAAAGGAGAAGAAGAAAGGAGAAGAGAGTAAGAAACTCACCGTCTTGTAGAACATGCAAGCCTGCCTATCCTCGTCCTCGCCAGCGGGGCAGTCTATGAAACCGTCGCAGAGGACGTGATCATCGATGCACCGGTATCGACCAGTCCGGTCAGCGGTCGGGCATGCGAACCTCTCCATCCCGTCCTCCGAAATTGGACATTCTATAAAAGAAGCAGGCGTAACGCGAAAATAGCCACACGATCGTTCAACACGATTATTCCCTCATTCGCTTCGCCGCTACCGCACGCTACTACACATTTACAAGAGGCGAATTGTTGATGCTATCGCGTAACCCTTTCTGTCCTCACATTACCCTAAACATCCACCCTAGCGTCAAACTTCACCGTTTCTCTAAACTAATTGTATCACTAACACATCGTTTTGGCCCGCCGAAACTGTTAAATGAATATTACATCACCTCGCATTCAATTATAATAGACTCGAGTAAATTAAGTCATTGATAATTAAAACCCACCATACAATAATGGAATATAAGCACGTACTTCTATTAAGAGTATTTCCAGACATGCACAATCTTGTGTTTACAAAAAAAAAACTGGAGTTTTCGTTCACTCATAGTGTTGGGAAGAAAGTGGTGTCAAGAAGTGACTGCAGTGAAATATTCAAACACCAGTAGAACCGATCTGATTTACGGACAGAATCGCGCAGTCCTAAATCAATCGATTTGTGTAGAACGCGCGGTTTAATAGGGAAACATGTGAATAGAGATCGAAATCTCTCGTGCAGTGGGTATTATACGAGTATGTATAGTGACTTCACGAGTAAACGTTTCTTGCGCTAACAATAAGCGTGGTTCATGACAGAGATTAAAAGCTTTCCGTGTTTTTAGTAGGCGACTTTTTTGTCAGCTTGGAATATCAACAATTATTTACGCCAACTAATCTGCAGCAGTCGTCGTTATCAAAGAGTTCTTAACACTATACTGCCCGCACGCGTGAACAGGATTCTTTTGTTAAGCGCCGGTAGCACTGGTTCAGATCTTTTCGCCTGTCGTCGGGGGTTTCTTGAGATTTTCGGGAGATCATAAATCGTCAAGTTTTACTAATCTCAATAGTTATCAATCCTATTCCTCCTTTTTCACGAAATTTCAAGTATATTCGTGAACAAGTGTAAGATTTTTTGTATTCCGGAATTTATCGTTACTCGACCAGAATACAAACAATATTACCAACGTGATCTCGCCGGCATTTGTCCGACAGTTTTCGTGGTACAGCAACGTGGTGTCACCGGACGGTATAGGCTGCTTCCGATAACCTATAGTTGAGTTGATTTTCGTAGGAATAAAATATACGATAGGTACAACCATCTAATATCACCATACTTCATGACAACTCAATGCTGTCTTGTAACACCATTGAGTTGAGTTGAGTTGAGTTATATTAGTAATTTCTCAAAATTATACAAAATTATAAAGTAAATTGAACTTTAATTAATTGATACTACAGTTACGTTCACTAACATTTATTATTATGCAAAATTACGACGTATCAATTAGTTAAAGTTTAATTTACTTCATGATTCGTATAATTTTGAGAAATTATTACCTTATATCGTACCCTTGGTTGTACCTTATATCGTCCTTCGCTGCTACCTAACTCAACTCCACTCAACTCAATGGCGCTACAAGACAGCATTGAATTGTCATGAAGTACGGTGATAATAGACGGTTGTACCTATCGTATACTTTATGCCTAGAAAAATTAACTCAACTATAGGTTATCGGAAGCACCCATAGTGTTAGGATTCTAGAAATCTGATGCCTTCAGAGCGAACGATAAAAAATCATTTCAAAATGGAGAATCTCTGACGCCAAACGAAGACGCGAATTTTTCAAACACTCCGACGTCATTGATCGTTATCTATCGACGCTCCTATAGATTGTTCTTAAAACCAGTATCCCACACGTTCTGGGGCCAGTGCAGCGGTGCTTACGCTCGAAAGCCCGTTCCTCTTCCACCCTCTCGCTGTGTAAAATCCGATTAAGGTACGTACTCTCCGACGTCCGATCTCGACCCATGTGGCGCGACCCGCCGCCCTTATCCGCCTCGCGTACAATCGTTTAATCTCGATCCAATATCGGGCCAGACCGCATCCGAGAGAGGCGACTTTGTTTCTGCTCTCGCTCGGAATCCGTATAATTTATCGCAACCCCCGCCTCACTCCTCCCGCTCCAAAGTCTCCTGTCACATATTATCCAATATCGGACAGTAAAAAGAAAAAGGAAAAAATAATGGCGGGTACTGTAACTAGCCCGTGAATAGATTTCAAGGTTCCATAGTGTTTCGGATCGAAAAGTATAGTGAGATTTTTATTTAACTTTCAACTCTCGGACAATGGTGACACCTCAATTCTTGCTCAATATTTTCTTCCATAGTTGATCTCGCAATTGACGCTTTATATGCTCCAATCAAGGTAATAAGAACAAATTGAACTGCTACAATTAAGAAAATCATACTACGTGCATATGCAAGAAATCCTGTATATCGAATAATAATGTTATGCGTGCAAACTGTGGAATAAGTACTGGGTACTCAAATTATGCGGCAATCTTACGCAATAAATACCTCGTTATACAATACGCTCGGTAAAAATGGTGTCAATACTATTATTATCATTGCTATTAAATATATTAATATTATTGTGGTGTGTGTATGTTAACAGCACGTGCAGGCATTCGACTTCAATGACTGGTCCAATTCAAAATTATTATTACATCGTCAAATGTTATCATTGTGGTAATATTCTGATTTTCGAGATGCATAATTGTTTAAGAGGCAGGACACATGGGGCAGACGTCGCTACGAGAAAAGAGATATTTTGACAAAATGTCTCTGACAAGCTGCCGTTCTGTCGCCACTGGCAAGGGTGACCCTCGTTATTCCCGCATCGCTTCTCTTTCTGCCCCTTTCGACTCTTAAAAATTCCCCGTGGATTTTTTCGCCTGTACCATTCCCATTCTCTCGGACGCGCGAGCGGAAAAACGAGCAGAGTTGGCAGCGGTGGCGGTGTCGGTGGCGGTTGCGACAGCACGCGCGGGGTTCTCCCTCGTCCCGGAAAAATGATAAACGAGCATTCGCGAAGTTTCGCAAATAAATCACCGTTATCGAATATGCATGAACGTTTCCGGACCGGGCTGTCCCGCGTTCTTCTTCTTCTCCCGGGGCTCAGGCGGAAGTGGCTAGAAAAAGAAAACGCCGCCTTCGTGCGCACTTTCCTTCTGAGATTTTCCGAATGTTTCTGCGCACGCGCGTCTCTCCTTCTCTGCTTTTTCTCTACCGTCGTCTTGTAACTGTCACGTCAGAAATGTTTCCTCTCGTCACAAGATATTCGACCGATAAAAAATTAGATTTTAATGGCAAGATCCGAAGTTGTATTTAAACGAAATTGATTCGAAAGTATGTTGTTACGAGTGTACTTCTAAAGCCCGGATTCGAGAACGATTCTAAAAGGGTGTAAACGAGATTTGAACGCTTGTAGGTACTTGTCACTGATACGTGTGCTGAATATTTTACACTTATCTTAACACGTTGATCGCCACGTTTCAGTGGCCGATTATAAATGATCAAAATTGGTATTTGCAAGTATAATTAACACTTTAGATAGTTAACTAAACACTCGTCAAATTTCAAGGTGACGTGGGGATCAACGTGTTAAACGATTAGATGGAAAATATTATCATTCTGTTCAAAAAAGTATGTTTACCAGATAACATTCGCACTGTACTGAAAAGCTTCGTAATAAATGTTTATATTTGTTTAATAGGCATGATTTTGCTACCAAAACGATCATGGCTACTTGTCGTTGAATCGGAAACCCGTTTTTGATCGGAGGTACCTATCTACCCTCGTTCAAGTGAGAATGTACATATATGCGATCGTCAACTGTGCCTACGAGTCCAAGAAAGGGCGTAACGCGCTCCTAAATGAGCTGAACGATGCATGAGATTGACGGAACGTCTATCCCATTAATTTCATTAAAGACGTGTCTGACTGATGCAACTCCACAAAATCATTCACACCAAGCGACATGTTGCTATCAGCGGCCAATATATGTATTGGTAGAACTATCTCACACGCAACTATCGATAGATTAGTGTCTAGTGAAACTCTCAAATATTATACGTAAGTACCTTTTTACTATTAACACAAAATATGTATGGCAAGTGGGGCAGTTAGATCACTTGAAATTACCTACTGTTCATGAATGCTTGAAAACATTCAATAGTGCGTGTTAATACCTAGCTGGACTACGAGGGCTCGACATAAGGCAGGGTTCTGAATAGTTCATGTTGATTGTGGAATTGAACGTGACGGGACGATACACGTATCTGTACGGATTTACTCGATCGCTTAATCCCTTTGACTCGTGGCGCGGATCCCTCATAGAATACCCACCGGAGAGAAGACCAACCGATACAGAGGGGGGTATGGTGGAAACGAGAGAGAGAGAGAGAGAGAGAGAGAGAGAGAGAGAGAGAGAGAGAGAGAGAGTAGTGGCATTACTTCGATCCGATAATTTTATTTCACCGAGACGAGACAAGCTGGAGATAAAGGCATGCCGGAAAGAAATACTCGTTTCGCTCTAATAACGATTCACGCCAATCCCTTACTTTTCTCTCATCCGTGGCAGGTTTTTCTCGCAACTTGGGAGATATCTCGATCTTCGGTTCCATGTTGCATATGCTACATCCCGTAAACGCAACCCTAATTGTAAACGGAACGTTACATCCCTCGGTCATTCGCGAAAGGGACATAAATATAAAATTCATTTGCAAACATGACCTGAATACGTGTACAAGTTTTAAATAAATGTGTGGTGCATCCGTTTATCGGTACGAAGAAATATGCTGAGTCGGGGCAGCCACTGAGAGAAGCATAGAGGAATGAAGGAATCGGTTCAGTGATTAGTTTTGCATGCCCAATACGTTTATACATACATTTACAGAACCTTCTCGTCTACCAGCGAATTAATGTCATTTTACGTTACTAGTATTGTTTCCCAAGAACATCTAATGGATTTGCTTTATATTTAGATATCTTTTTGTCTTTCGCAAATTTAATAGTACAAAAAGAATAATTAGCGAAGAATCACTCGTATTTTGCATCTAATGACAGAATAAAAAACGAATAAAACTCTTAAAACTTAAAAGACTATACACAAAATTATTTACTATCTTTGCAAAATATTCAAAACTCACGTGCTTGCAACACGAACCGCGAGCCAGAGGTTACAAGCGCAATTTTACGTGTAAAGGATTCACACGTAGAAAAGAAGTGGGTCAATTAGTCATAATTGTACACGATTCTACGGAGAAGGCATTTATAAACAGAATCCCACAAGAATTTTTAATGTCCGTCAACAGCGTTTTTTGTAGCACTCACAGTTTTAAAAAAAAAAGGTGTTTAAAGGCTTGCATCATAAAGCTCACTCGCAAACAGCGCCTACCTGCATTCCGGGCTTATTCGCTTTAACGTTTATAGAATATGCACAGTTGCAGACTTCAACGACAAATTGTAGCTAACTATTCTGAAAAGGTTACACTGTCGCCCCATGCAACAGAGACAATAGGCTTCTTTTTAAATTTTAGGAGGAAGGTACTCTCGATACACCTCGAGGAAAATTCGATCAGAAGAAAAAGTGAATCGAAGAGGAGAATGAGAGAGACGATGCTTCCCGCAAGTACGTTTTCCTATTCCAAATTCCACAACGAAGACGTGAATCGATGGTATTTACTTCGTAAATTCTTCTTCCGTTGTATTTATCTCGTAAATTTAACGCTTCGTTGGACCGTGCCTCCTTCTGCGTCTCTCTCTCTCTCTCTCTCTCTCTCTCTCTCTCTCTCTCTCCCTCTCTTGTCCATTTCGCGAGATCTCCGGGTGGCACCCTTCCAAATATCCCGGGGGTCAGGACTGAGTATAAATTTAGGTTACGCCTTTTGTCGAATCACCCCGTGGGTGAACTGGATTCTTCCCTGTGTCCCGTGACACGTCGTCTCCCGTATCTCTTAGCGAATCAACGGAAGGGTAGTAGAAATGCGTGGGTGGGAGAAGAAAAATTCACGATCACTTTTCAGAGGAGATTTTACAGGGATTTTACAAGAGATGTTATAGCGAATTCGATCGTCTGCACTGGTGTACACTGAGTACAAACTTTCCCAGTGCAGCGTGTTCAATCAATTCCCTCTCTTCCAGTGGTTGCACTCATCGTATTCGGTTGTATTGCACTATTATAGTGCAGATCCTATGCCGTATTCGATGAGTATTGCACTAATTCTGTGTAGCCTTGATCTCGTGTTCGGTTGCACAAAACAAATTGCACGAGTGCACAATTTATTACACCGCCAATTTTGACAGTGCAGTCTGGTACACCAGTTTCAAGTGGCGGAAAATTTAAAATGTGTACAAAAAACGTATAGTTTTAAATGAAATATTAGGGAGCAGTAGTAGTGATAAGGAGGGGAATTTTCTAAAATTATGTTACAAGAAGTAAAAGACCGAAGATTAGTAATTACTTAGATGTTATAAACGAATATTCAAATAATGAGGTAAGTAAATTTATATTACAAAAAATTGTTAACGTATATTGAAGAAGCCTTATTGAAAAATCTTTCTAACTTTGTTCAATATAATGTTGCCCCAATCTAGTGCAGCACTCGTACGGTTTAGGGCAACATCGGTTCAGTGTAGTGTAAATCTCACTTGGTGCAACACTTGTACGGTTTAGGGCGATATTGGTTCAGTGTAGTGTAAGCCAGACCTAGTGCAACACTCGTGCTGTTTAGTGCAACACGAGTTCAGTGTCAGTGTAAACCGACCGAATTCGCTATTAGATTCTCCTGGGAAGATGACGTTCGCCGAGCGTCAAAGAACTCCGTTCCTTAGTTCACGGCGTAAGAATTTTCCATGGAAGTAGCTTCATGATGTTCACTCGCGCGAAATAACTCATTGGTTCTTAAACTTTTCACAGTCACGAAACACTCTTCATTGTAAGGAAAGTTTGCGAAACACGAAACTTACTGAGAAACCGTAATAATAGGTATTAAACATCAAAATTGCTAAGAATTGTAACAGAATATAATTGGTCACGAGTTTTACGTGACGAGGATATCCTTTAGTTTATATTAGAAGATCGGTTCTGCTGTTTTGGAAAAGGTTAATTCGGTAGTATTTATCGCACCACGGACATGAATTTTCAAAGAAAAGGCCATTGTATGGCCGAAACATACACTGTACGTGCACTTGGAAAAAATCAAAAGCCTCACACCAGTTTGCATTGCATAAATTATTCGTCATTGATAATTGGATGATTATTCCAAGTGTTTCGGCAGTACAATTGCAATCGATTATCCGAGTACATACATCGATCGTCGGAATACCTACGTCACTAATGCGAGCGACGTTGTAACGATCATTATAACATTGGTGTGTATCGACGACGCTAGATTAGATAGGATCGCGTTAATTGGTAGCTCGGTGCACATAATTTTCCAAGAAAAGGTGCACCATACCCAGAACCTCGACCAAAACGTACCACTTTCTCCTCTCCTTCGGATAGCGAGAATTCCTCGAATATCGACACACCCTTGTGCACGCTAGGAATGGAATCAAGTTGAACATCGGGACCCCCAAGAGTTGGAGTGTATTAAATTACACTTTTCAAGCTTTATGAGAAAGTAATAATCTATAATATATTACTCACATTACACTTGCGCATTATGGAATCGGCACGAGGTCATTACGAAAGTCCGAATGAGTAGGACAAGTTTTGAAAATCTACTTAAAAGTACAACGATATTGAAATGGATACTAGAATGGATCCTCGTATTGTTAAAAGAACTACTCCAATCATGGCAATCGCCAATCGTTGAATGTACTATTTTAATTATGATTAAAAATTGCTCCATTTATCATACTTAAATATACACTGTAAGTAGATACTCCACATCCCACTATAATTCTAAATATAACAAATCTACCGTTAATTTCACGCGATGCATAGTATTTATAAGAAAATTAAAAAAAGATAAGACAAATTTACCATAGAGATGTTATGACGCGTGGAATTAAATTATGGGCAAGAAATGCAATAGCGGATTTCAGTGGAAATCAAGAAAAGCGGTTTTAAGAGAGTAATAAAAAAGTCATAAAAACGCAAATCTGCTGGCCTAGTTAAAATTCGAGATCGATTAAAGTTACCGATTCGGTTTTTCTCGGAAAATTTATAGAGGGTTAAAATCTCCTTGCTGCATGTTCGAGCCCATTATAATTGCGACGTAATTGCATTACGCACACGGCCGTCACTCGGCGTACGCGCCAAGACTAATTTTAGCCCGGAAAACGGCTTCTGCGATTTGTAAATTGTTTACATGTGAAAGGAGCACGGGGACTGGCGAGAGCCGGCGTGCGTCGCGACGACCAACGTCTGTGAAACGCCCGGCGCTAAAAGCTTTTCGCGCGGCTCTCCCGGGAATCCCGCATCGGTTTTTCTCTTCCTCTCTCTTTTTCTCTCTCTCTCCCCCCACTTTTTCAGCGGCTCGCTGCTTCCACTTGAAAAACATGCCGGATAATGCAAACACTTATGCGCTCGACGGCCGCGCCTCCTCCAGCTCGCCCTCCACCTCCTCATCCTCCTCCACTCGATGACGACCACGATGGTGCGCCGACAACGCGTTCAAACATGCATCACCCTTCTTCAACCCTTAAGCGTGCCCCGGTGCGTGAGAGGATGAAAGCGCGAGGCTACCGCCGCATAATGATTCCATCCCGGAGATATATCACCTTCGTTACTTTGGAAATGAATCGCACCACCACGAAAGGAGTGAGAGGGATAGCGTCTACGAGATTCGGATCCAGATCCCTGCTGCGTCGCATCTATTCTATTCGATCGCGTTAAGGGTGTTCACCAGCTTTCGCAAGTATCGTGTGCAATTTGAGCGGCAGGGATAAACAAAGTGTGAGCTCTAGGAGCAAGAGAAGAGCCATAATCAGTCCACGATGCATCCTTTAAATGTGTATAATGATTATGCAAATGTGTATGCAAAATTTATGTTCTACAGCTTATCAGGAAGTAGTTCACAAACCGATTGAAAAGTTTTGATCATACCAACAGACCCCGTGAACAAGCTAAATAAAACCATATGTAAAGCAAAGTTCATCAAATGTACTAAATTGTGTGGATAAATAAATCTAGGAAATAAATCCTCTTCAAACGACCTTAACAAGTAAAGTGCAACCCACCGAGTAATTCAGATGCAATAGAATTCAGTGAAGTGTAAATTACAGAAAAATTGTTTTAAATTAAACATTCATTTTCACGTGAAAGAGTAACGTTCGCAAAACGTACTAAATTTTCCAAGGTTAAGACGTATTAAGGAATAAAAGAATCCAAATCGTAACCCTGGAATCAGAATGAGAAAAAGAAACATGTAACAATAAATATTAACTCTGCGAGACACCCTTCGATTTTTTATCCACTGAGCCGCAAGGAAAACTAGCCAACAGTTTTGCACAGACTGCTATTTCGTTAGGATCAGGTTAGTCAACTGACGAGTATCGTCACCGTTTTACAGGCGCCAATCATCACTCGCAAGGTAACTGATAATCTACCTCGAAGAGGTTGCACTTAAAGGAGCTAAGCTCGTATTGTGTGCTTGCGAGAGAATATCGTGCACCTAATCCACCTAGACACAAGAGGACTATGAACTAACCACATATGGGAACTGATTCGGTATTTCAAGAGGTTTGCGCAATTCACTCTTCTGGTCTCAACTTTTGACCGATTTTCAGCAAACAAGTCTCATTTTGATCCTTTGACTACTGTTAGCGCCTATTGGCGTCTGAAACATGTTGGCTTCCTGGTACTGCAGGCGCCAATGGGCGCTTGACTTACTTTGCTCCACTGGTACTGTTGGCGCCAGTAGGTGTCCGGATCAAATTTCGCCTGTTTCGCGACTGATTGCCGTTTTATAATTTTATAATTGCTCTTATGGTAATATAGGCGCCTATAGTGGTAATGTAGGCCTATTTCGTTTAGCCTATTTTGATTCACTGCGACGAGCGTTATTACATTATTAAATGAGGTTATTAAATATTGTGAAAAAAGCTTAAAATTAATGTTCAGTTTTTAGTATGTGCCCTAACAATTTGTAGCAGAATATTAATAAATAAATAATATTGGTTTAATGTAATAGAATTCGGTATTTTGAATATTTTATTATACTTCGTCAGAAATGCATGCGTAACGAAAAGTTTCGCTGTTCTCGGTGTATGTCGCGACTGAATTCCTACCGTACGGTACAGCCGGTGCGTGTCAAAGTCTGCCGTAGTCAAAGGATTAAAGAAAAAACAATTCTACAGGTGATGTCCTTTTCTGATTTTCGAAATTTTTCTTTTTCGACGATATAAATACACTCCCAAAATTTAATACTTTTCAACAGGGATTTTTCGAAAATAGGCAATCTTCATCCACTGTATAATTGCGTTCTCTTTAAAGTGAGCGCTGTTTGACGTAAATCGGTCGAAAATTGGAACCAGGAGAGTTCACGACGCGCACCATGTTTTTGGTCGTTTTTGCAATAGCAGCAGCACCCCTCGTTTGAACGTGTCAGAAGACTCGACACTTAGCCCTCACTCAAAGTTTCACAGCCGCGAATGCCTTAGTATGAATACTGCTCTGTAGCTGTAGTCGAAATACCGTTTGTGTGCGAAAATCGCTACTTTCCTGAGCTCGCCGACACACATCGCCGGATTTAACTGTGCGTTTCAAAATTAAAGGGCCACATAGTGAACCGTACATGTAAGTACATGCATTTACGGTAGCAATTCTCAAGTCACAGCTTCGCGACATGTACCTGATATCTTTTACTTATCGAGTTGGCAAAAAAATCTGCTTTTTTCCTTTTCGGTGATTTCGTAGTCAACAAAAACAGCTCGCATGGAAAGGATTTCACCAAGATACTGAAATCAAGAACAGTCCACGACAGTTTATGGACTATATCATTGAAAACATTTATATAAAATTTCATCCGGAAATTATGAAAACTCACTGATTGTGAGAAATCGTGTTCACCACGCGTGAACTACTGAGAAACACATTATAAAACACAAACGTTTTTAAGTCTTTATAAAACGTAAAATTTTTGATTACAAATTACAAAGCAGGATATGAAGAATAAAATAAAAATAATGAAGAATGCACAATGCATTGTTTGTTTTAACAAAAACATTGAAAGAATGGGCTATTGTGCGGGTAACAAAAATATGCGATTCCTGAACGTGTACTTGTGAAGGTATTTCTACTCAGGGTGCCGGCTCTGATTGTCTTTCGTCGTCAAAACATTTACAACATACACTAAACTTAAGAAACATGTTATCCACCTTGGGGGAAACATCTATGAGCCTCAATTGAGTGTTTTAAGTCTTCGAAGTGCTGACAGTGTTGACTAACCAATTGAATACGAATCATGGATATGTATTCCCCATATATCGAATTCTCTAAATTGCTCTTAAGATTCTATGTTAACGTATAAAACAGATTTGACGAAAGCATTCCAAATGTTTATAAAATAATGACTAGACACTAACTTTTAAAAACACTAAATTAATCAGAACCTTAAAAACTTCCACGAGCTCAAATTCACAAAATCTTTAATACTTTGGAACATCGTTTCTTATTTCAAGTGATTCGCATTGTCCAATGAGGAATGTATATACATACACTATTCATTAACTTCTTGCTCAATGGCCCTTAATCAAAATAATGCGAAATATGTGTCTAGACGGAAACTTTTTCACGGCACTGTGTATACGGCGCAAGATCATACCCTACACATTTACAAACTATAGTAGGTGTATTCATAGTAGAAAAATCGTAGTAATGACTGTTCGTCGATTACCATAGAAAACTATAATCTAACGACTATCGTAGTGTTAGAAAGACGAAACTACAACACAATGAAGTGTCATGTTATTCGCTCTTTATTTTTACGTTTGTCATCAAAAAAAACCTTAAGCCACATCTTCTGTTTAAACGATGTTAAATTTAACAATCCATATACAGGCTGCCCGTTTTAATTGGAAACATGTGAACATCTCGAAAACCACGAGAACCACAAACAAATATTTCAAACAAAGTTTACTAAAACACTAACATTTTATGCATTTTTCATAAATCATTATCGAGATATCAAATTTGAACTCTAGAACTTAACAAGCCTGGTTTGGAATATTATTTTTCTGTAGTTCTCGTGGTTTTCGAGATATTCACATGTTTCCAATTAAGACGGACACACTGTAGATATGAAGAATGAGAACAGTTAAGATACTAATTTCCAGCGAACTTGTCCATAAAAGTGGCGATAAATTCAAGTTAATTTAAACTAATTATATACAATTTTAAGAACGGTAATTAAAACAAAAAGGGCTCTTTCATTACTACTGGTGGACAATCTCCTTTAGATGCAACCAGTGACTTCGAAGAGTAGCGAGTGTCGCTTACAATTCGGCACATTTAAATGGTTAGGTACACCACACATATGACAAAGTCTCCACATTCCTACGATCGACCTTTCGAAATCACCGGAGACGATGAATGAGCGAACTAATAAGTAGTAGTGAATAATGGAAGAGCCATATTTAGCTGAATTAAGTTTTACAAAACTGCTCGAATAAATTTCGATATTCGCACACAGTTATTTACACCCTGTTACTGCATTACTGAACATGTGCGAACGAGCCTTTACGAAAATAAGCGGCGGCTCTGCTCCTTTCAATAAAAACGTCGTTATAAAGCCAAGATCAGACTAGGCTGGTTTTCAGCCGCTACCTACAAGTCACGAAATAGCGTAGGGCGAACAGAAAAATCGTCACTTCTCTCGCCAGCAGGTATCTACTACTTCATTCGCGGCTTGCTGAGCTACTAGTAAGCAGCAGCTGATGATTAGCCTAAGGTGACCTAAGCTTAAGAACAAAGAGTAAGCAAAGGAAGCGACTACTCACCGACTTGAGGAACGTCGTACTGTCGATTGCCTCTGGTCGATCTCAGCATGAACTGCGAGGCTATGCTGGCACCACCTGTGGCCGCTGAGACCGGGGGTAGAGTCTCAGGATGAAAGCCGTTCGTCTCGGGGCTTTGCATGTGCACCGATCTACGTCCCACGGTAATATGATTCCTCTTCTCTGGGATCTTGTTCGACTCGTGGTAGCCGAACTGTTTGGAGACGAAATCGGCGCTCTGCAAAACCCTGCCGGTCTCGGTACACTTGAAGGTGGTAAGGTCGGTCTTGGGGTTCCCGTGATGAGCGGCTCGTTGCTCGAACTCGTCTTCGTATCTAACGGGATATTTCGAGTGGTCTGGAACGATCTTCTCTCCGGTCTCGCAGACCAAGATCGGTGGCCCGTTCACCACCCCCTTGGTCCTCTTGAGATCGGTGCCGAGATGATGCTGATGGTGGTGGTGGTGTAGCTGCTGCTGTTGCTGATGCTTCATCGCTCGACGGTAGCGATCGCTTCCGCCTCCACCTCCACCAATTCCTCCTCCACCTCCTCCACCTCCTCCTCCGCCACCTCCGCCACCTCCGACCCCACCCCCGCCACTACTACCCCCATCGTCGTAATCGACGAAGGGGTCGTTGGTGCGCAATAAGGAGGGCACGAGGTTCGGATAGAGGACATTGAGGACCGCGGGCGAGAGGGCGAAGAATACGGTCTGTAGGTCGCGCGGCTCCTTGAAGGTCGTGTCGTCGATGAATACCTCGGTAGGGGACCACGCGGAGGCCGATGACGACGCCTGTGCGCCGTCGTCGTTGTAGACAAGCCAGTGTGAGAGATCGTCGCGATGCGTGCCTTTG
The DNA here is from genome assembly GCA_944319695.1 of Tiphia femorata. NCBI lineage: Eukaryota > Metazoa > Arthropoda > Insecta > Hymenoptera > Tiphiidae > Tiphia > Tiphia femorata. The sequence continues at coordinate 15,037,835 of OX090895.1, read as the reverse complement.
TAAGGATATGTCCTCAGGTGCAACAGGTTGCCACCGCCGACTGAATTCACCTCGCTCTTTTTTTTAACGCTGTTCCCGTTACGGTAGTCCTGCTCGGCGTGCCCGCTCTGGGCCACGATAACGGGCCGATTGCCCACCGCTAGGTCGAGGCCCTGCCCCACGTAAGTCAGAATGCGGAATATGCAGATCGCCATCTTCCGAATGTCGATGCCTGTTCCTAAATTCATATTTTATGCATTACGTTAATTCAACCTAGGCTAGCTCCTAGGTATCGATTATCTCGTGATTTCTCTACTCCTTGTCCGACAATATTCCAGTTTTCTTACGTCTGTTTCTTTAAATACGATGCAACTCGTAAAGTGCCACCGTGCTCGTAACTGACTGCGCAAGATTATTCTAACAGGATAGCAAGACTCACGCGACGTTAGCATTGAGTAATAGATACCGTCTAACTAGCACGTTCACTAGAGCAAAAATGTCAATGAGAAGCAAAACTAATGAACTTTTATGAACATTGATAATTATACGCTTCTCGGTACAGCCACTCTTCAAAATTGTTTACAAAAATAGCGTAAATTGTTTTTAGATTAGAATACACCGGATGCAAGCTAGCGGCCTCAATCCGGACTACCTACCGCAACATTTTCGAAAAACAAGAAATTACTAAAGTCTATCTAAATTATCGTTATCGGAAAAAATCAGTTGATCTATAAATCGCCTACTGACTCGTGGCCAATCACTGTATGATTTTCCCTATTCGATATCGATAGCTATATTATGAATTTTGGAGTAAAAGAATCGAATACTATTCGATACTCTCATTGAATGATATGTACATATACGCGAAGTGAAAGTGTCGAAGAAAAATGTCAAACGTTTTAGAACGTTTAAAGAACAATGTAAATTAGCTTTGATTTCACTTGAAGAAGACTCAGTATACATAATTGATATCAAATATCCAAAATTACGATATGTATCGATGTTCTACAGAATAATTTCCCATATAATTTGGTGTCGAATCGATTGAGTATCGTGACAAGTGTCGGTGTCGGCCGCTACATCTGACCATGAGTAAAGTATCTACTACTGTTACACAATTACTGAAATTTTCATAGTTCCATGCCATCCTCGTTCATAATATCGAATGATTCGTAACAACTAAACATCCTCCAAATGCAAAGGGATATTAATATCGGTTTAATTGTAAACATTCTTAACAAACTTAAATATATGTCTTTCCAGTCGAAGAATGACTCAAAATATGAAGATTAACGAAGGTGTGTTCGAAATCTTCATAGTTCGATTTTCTGTAGGCAAATCAAAGGCTGAAAAATGTTCCAACGGGATATGGACGCAATACAATTCTCACGAAATTACATTAAAAATGAAACAACTTGGAACGAAATATAATTTAGACGTCATGGAGGCCACGTGAAATGTAATTTTTTAAACAAAGTCGACTTCGTGTATTCAGAAAAATAAAAAAATTACTGCGTTAAGCATAGACGTGAAAGGAAGCGGGTAAAACTTGTCACGGAACTATGGAAATTTCAAAGACCATAGCTTCACACAGCCCTACCTGTTCCTTCTCCTCCTCCTCCGCCTCCTCCTCCTCCACCTCCTCCTCCTCCGCCCCTAAACGTCGCGTATCTTGACGAGCGTGCGTGCGCGCCACTCGCTGCCTCCTGCAATTGACACGAGCCCTGGCGAGTTGCCCCGAGCTTTCCTCTGCTGCGTATTCGCCTCCCCTTGCCACCTGCCAGCTTAGAATGCTTGGATCGAGTCGTCGTCGCGAGCTCGCTATTTAGGCCACTCTTGTTTCCTACTGCTTTTTCCACCGCTTCTTCCCTCTCGTCCTTTCTTCTTTCTTACACCTTCTCCTTCTATCTTTCTATCCTCCTATTCTCCTATCCTTCTATCCTCCTATCACCGTAACCCCTTACCTACCCCGACAAGCTGCGCGCTGGATATCACCTGTGGAGCTAAACGGAGCGAACGGGACGAGCCGCGTGCGTGCGAACAAGTGTCTGCCGCTCGTAACGTAGAAACACGAGGCGACAAAGCGGTTTCGATGTCCAATCGAGGGAAGCCTGTCGCCACGGACGCGGGCACGGTACGGGTGCGCGAAGGAACGCGAAAGACCCCTCCTTCGATAATTATTTCACGCACGCGAATTCACGCCTGCGATTATTAATTTCTCGCAGCTTTCGACTCGTTTCCGATTACCCGAGCGGAGCTTCTCTCTGTATCTGTCTCTTTTTCTCTCCTGTCCTCTCTCTCTCTCTCTCTCTCTCTCTCGCTCGCTCGCTCGCTCTTTTCGTTTGCCCTTTTGCTTTTTATTTATACAATCGATTTTACGATACTAGTTATGCGCATACTCCGAGGATTCCTTTCCCTCTCGAATTTCGTTGTTTCATCGAATACTCTCGATTATAATTCCTATTGCTCTTTGCAAATTCTCTCGCGCTCACTTTCTCTTTCTCTTTTTACGCTTTTGAGCTTTTATCTCCCTCTTGACTTTTTCAGTATCTTTCTCTATTTCTCTCTGGTTTTACTCTCTCCCTCTTCTCTCTTTCTCTCTGTCTCCCTGTCTCGCAGTTTCTCTCTTTCTCTCTCTGTCACACACACACGCACACACACGCACGCACACACACTTTCTCTCTCCCTTTCTCTCTCTCTCTCTCTGTCTCTCTCTGTCTCTCTCTCTTTCTCTCTCTCTCTCCCAATCCCGTTTACTCGCGCTTCAGTTCGTTCCACTAAGATGGTAAGCTCGGGCTTTCTCTATAAGTCCATGATAAAGCGACTTCGTCTGTGCTTGTGGCAAAGTATGGTGCCTTCCTGAAATCAGGTCGTTAATACAAAATAGCGTGCGATCTTAGATTTAATCGTGGTGTACAAAGGTTGCTCAGTGGGATATTCACAGAGAGTGCTGCATGGTGAGCCATCAAAGATGCGTGCAATAAATACTTGAGGTGGTGGTGGTGGTGCTCAACGGGTGCAGGTGCCATTAAAAATTCGATGCCAAAAAACATTAAATTATCTACGATTATTTTCTATACACGAATGTTATTCTATTCTTAACCAGGACGTCTCGTCTTGGTCCCTCCGTAACCTCTTTCATACGCTTATCTTTCGCTCTCTTTACAAGTCCTACTTTTTTCTTTTCTTTTCTTTTTTTCTACACACGCTTTTCACGTAGCTCGGCTAGCATCCTATCCCCCATCGCGATCTCTGCTCACGCGAGCGTCTGTCAACGGAAAAAGCGAAAAGTGCAAACGGTGCCTTTCCGTCTCTCATTAATCATTTTTTTTCTCTCTCTCTCTCTGTCGCTCCCTCTCTCTCTCGTACTGTCCTTATTGCAGCGACGACGAGCACCACGAGACCGTTTAATCGCCGTTTATACTTTTCCCTCTGTGGAAGCGAATAAGCGTACGACGTGGACGGATTCGTTTACGAATATTTCCCATTCGCATTTACGAGTGGGTGCAACGAGGCGGGGAGGTTTTGAATTGAGATGGGAGCGAAACCTCACCCGGAAGGCATATCGCTTACCAATAATACAGAACGTGCGAACATGCAGGGAAATCTGAGGTAGAAGTGGTGCACGCGCCCGTTACCCTCCTCCGTCCCCGTATTAAATGCCGTCGCTCGAAATCGACATCGACGAGGCGAGGATTACAGCGCGTTTAACTCGTTACCGTAGCGAACGCTTTTACTTATGCAGCAAACCGTTCGCGCGCAATTAATGTCAGCGTAATGCAGTTTAGAGACACGCGTTGAACCTACTCATTAGCTTGGTTACTTGACGCGCACGCTGACGAGAATCAACTCGCATCGAGTGTAATATTCGAGAACTTTTGAGCCGCGCCCTTGCCGAGACAACAACGAGAAACTTTTTCTCGCTGGTTCGCGTATTCCGAAAAAAAGTCGTTGCTCCTTGCCAGGGTCAAAAGCTTCTTCCTGTCGCTGGTATGAAATACCAGAGTAGCTTTACAGAATTAGAGTAGATTCGCCGAACATCGAGTGCATACGAATTTCAAGAGAAACAAGGGAACTCGAGAACTACCCTTGCACGATTAATCGCGGAATAATTTGGATACACGTTTCGTTAATTAGTTACACTGCTGAGGGTGAATCGAAAATAATACCGAAGAGTTTTTACGCGAACCATTCGAATGTCGAGTGGCAAAAAGTTTAGAAAAAGACAGGCCTTCGAGAACTATCCTCGCAATTTCGAATACTATTGCGGAGTCATTTAGAAATGCACATTGAACATCCTAATTAGCCTATTTTCCTGGCTCATACACCGCTGGAGATGCGTCAATGTCAAACTCGAGTGAACCTGAGGAGCATCGAGCATAAAGAGATCTAGATTTAAAGAAAAAAGAAAAATAAACCTTAGGAATGGTTACTCGCTAAACATTCGTTGAACGAGTCGCATCGCGTACGAGCCACCGAGGAGAGATTATTAAAGCGGTCACAGCCCACGTATCTACGAATATGAGAAAATTGTGGGAAATTTCGGATGGTCAGCACCACTTTGGCATAACTACATAGCAAATCAAAATAATTACATTACAACTCCATAAGTAGGGTTAATTGAACATGGCACTGGAATTATCCCCCCGCGTCTATATCGCCCGGAGACCCATGTCCTCAGACCCATAAGCGCTGACCCTCTTTAACAGACGGTTTGTTTTTTATTCCTGAACACTCGAGAAAAGTGCAAAAAGTCCGTCTACACGCGTATGTACGCATACATGGTATGAACATGTATTCCGCACATTTCTGGGATGTTCAATCCCAGCTGCAGGAATAAAGAGCAGACCTTTAGTCTCCTCTCGATGTACGAGCGAAAATAGTTGAATCGCCACCTACCACTAGGTCGTGCTCCTGCGAGAGTTTGACATTTAAGATATGTCGATAGGTAAAGCAAGCCTCTATCTCTCACTCCCATTCTCATTCTCCCTTCCTCTGTCCTCCTATTCTTCCGATCTCCATATCCGCGAATCCCCGGTAATCTAAGCGACAATTTATTTTCACTTGGCGCGAACTCCAGCCGCCCACCCCTGACACGGCGCGGCGGTCGTCTACGGCGATTGCCGATAAAAAAATTTGCCGAGGCACCGGCGCTTGACGGCTAGTAGGTGGCACGTCACTTCAACTTATGCAATCTGCCCGAGTAGAAATGAATCTAGTACGTCCGATGTGAAACCTAGTAGGTAAATAGTATTGACTAGATTACATTTTCTTGCTAGCAGCTAGGTCAGTACTAGATAAGAATTTATAAACAGTTTTACTGACGTAGCGGTTGTGTAGTAATACATAGAAAATATGATACTAGATGGTGCTGTCTTTCCCAGAAAATATAATCCAATTACTAGATCGCCACTAGCACTTTTAAATTAGTCAGCGAATCTCTCACGAGCTTGACGACACCGGTGTGAACCTAACATCTCAACTGTCAGCATCTCATGAAAAAATTTCAAATTTACTTGCATCCAGCAAAGTTCAAGGAATTCTTACAAGTTTTAACAATAGTTCAAATGATTTACACCAAAAATCTCGTTTTAAAAAACGAGATGCGAACTTCGCGTATGGCTTGATTGCATCTCACCGAATTTCGATCTTTCAACGTACAGGAGTGATATTTCGAAGAGTTCAACGTCCTGGGCATGAAATGTTAAGAGTTCAGGCGAAAAAACTATAACAAAAATAGTTTATCATCGCAAAGTAAGATGCTGCGCAAAATTAGGGAGTTCATGTCGAAATAAAATGTTTTCTGGATAGCTGTAGACATACTACAACATATTCCAAAGAGTTCGAGGCACTAGCAATGTCGAATTATTTTTAAATAAATAAATACTCTTCGAGTGCCGTACACTTATAAAGAAACTCCTTACTTTTGTGGATCATCTCACTCTTTTCTCTCTCACAAAACAATCCGAGTTGTGGTCTATGTGTAAGGGAACAGGCTCCGTGAGCTAGAGGTCTCAGGTTCGAATCTCCTCACCCAAGAAGGTATATAAAAGTGGATTTTTCAATTCAATAAAAATACAAGTAATCGTTAAGCAAATTGAACACCTACTTACCGGCGTTTCAGGAACAACGATACGTTGGCAAAAAATAACAATTATCCAGAAGTTTATTTTATTTTGCTACTTCCTGTCCAGCCCAGGCTAGGTTACTACTACATTTACATATCTTAAATTTTCTATCTAAGTAGTAGCCAGTTTTTTTGATGCAGCCACTGGTAGAAGTGACCGTTACATTTCAAGCCCACTACTACACACAAAAAATAGACAATTCCGATGTATATCTCGTTTTTTCTATATCTGAACTAGACAGCAACGATGTTCAAATTCTACTCGGGTGCTTCGCTACGGTAACAAACAGAAACGAAATTTAATGCACTCGGTATTCAGTGTCCCGCTTCGGACGAAATGTCAGAGTGCGACAGGAGCTCTCGCAGTAGGGACACGATTAGCGATGGGATCTGGAACACTTCGAATCTCTTCGAATCTATGTGTACATATACGGCAAAGAACATTTGAGACATTTTGAACATTACTCCACCGTGAAAACTCACTGAATGATGTAAAAAGCATCGATCGTGTTTAGAATAATAGGGCGTTAATTTATTTGAAAATGAATACATCATTCTTTAAATTATTTATCCGATACTTTGTTATCCCTTTGTGTTACCCTTATTATTGACAGGAATACAGATTCGCAGATACTGTTTCGTTCACGGAAACCTCGTTCAAATAGAATAATAGGTAATCTTGCTGTGATCACATTGGATTATTTGTTATTTTAATCGAATGAGTAACTTGACGTAAATGAAAAATTTTTAAAAGAGAATCTACTTAGTCTTCGCACAAAATAAGATTTCTGCATGGTAGATTATTTTAAATTGTCGTGCTTTATTTTACTTCGCGCAATATGTGCCCGAGCCCACTGTGCACCGAGTTTTAAACGTTTATCAAAATAGCCAAGATCTTCGAGGCTTCAAAAGCTGTCAGAAATTGCAGAGTGTGGAATCGTATTCCAAGTGGTCCAAATGTTAACGATCTTGAAGAACATCGATTACTTGCCAAAGTGAAATGTGAATATCCGTCACACCGCACATGACACTTCTCATTTTTGGGGTCGCAAATGTTACTGATACGGGTGTACCTAATACTAATAAGTAAGCTGTGTAGGTGCCAAATGTTTCGACAACATTTAAAAATTCAATTCCAATCGCATTTTCTGGATTTTGTACCACTATGCGTCACTAAGTACGCCCCTATAATAGAACATTACTAGAGAAAAGTTTGGATCTACCTTGCTAGTAGATTATTGCGCAATATTGCACATGCTGAATGTTCGCCAATTAACAATTGTTTTCAAGGTTATTGTCGTTACACGCGCACACGTGCACAATATCCGCGAACAAGCAACCTTCTAACATAAATACAATTACAAACTGTTGCACATTTTGCTTCTACGTCATAAGTAGAATAATACTATTGACAATGTAGTCGGGTGTTGTATCATCCAAAAATACGTAGATACAAGAACTAAGTCAAATTTCCGAGAGCGAATTCTGTTTTACAGATCTTTGTTGAGAACAGGCTATAACAATGGGCCTTATACAATATACCTAATATACCTAATCAAACGGTAGACACGCCCATGTCTAGGGATTAAATCGTCATTCAAAATTCGCGTCGATTTTAATGCCTCGAATGTCATCCAACGACGCGTTTCACACTCGGTTCGCCATCCCTCTTTTTAATTATTGCCCCGACTGCTACTGCCAGTCGTAACGCAATTTCCGTCTCGCGTAATGCAGCGACGAGCGCGTGGCCCCGCGGAAATGTCACGAAAGGTCACACCTGGGACAGCAAAATTATATCGCAATTGTGTAGCTTAATCAGCGAACAACTTAGAGAGCACCAGGACTAGGACTCGGACGTTGTATCGTGAGGGCTCCCTTCCACTGTTCTGTACCGTATCGATGCGCTCATTAAGTGCACCAGTAACACCCCGAGTAGAATTTGAACATCGTTGCTGTCTAGTTCAGATATAGAAAAAACGAGATATACATCGGAATTGTCTATTTTTTGTGTGTAGTAGTGGGCTTGAAATGTAACGGTCACTTCTACCAATGGCTGCATCAAAAAAACTGGCTACTATTTAGATAGAAAATTTAAGATATGTAAATGTAGTAGTAACCTAGCCTGGGCTGGACAGGAAGTAGCAAAATAAAATAAACTTCTGGATAATTCTTATTTTTTGCCAACGTATCGTTGTTCCTGAAACGCCGGTAAGTAGGTGTTCAATTTGCTTAACGATTACTTGTATTTTTATTGAATTGAAAAATCCACTTTTATATACCTTCTTGGGTGAGGAGATTCGAACCTGAGACCTCTAGCTCACGGAGCCTGTTCCCTTACACATAGACCACAACTCGGATTGTTGTATGAGAGAGAAAAGAGTGAGATGATGCACAAAACTACGGAGTTTCTTTATAAATGTACGGCACTCGAAGAGTATTTATTTATTTAAAAACAATTCGACATTGCTAGTGCCTCGAACTCTTTGGAATATGTTGTAGTATGTCTACAGCTATCCAGAAAACATTTTATTTCGACATGAACTCCCTAATTTTGCGCAGCATCTTACTTTGCGATGATAAACTATTTTTGTTATAGTTTTTTCGCCTGAACTCTTAACATTTCATGCCCAGGACGTTGAACTCTTCGAAATATCACTCCTGTACGTTGAAAGATCGAAATTCGGTGAGATGCAATCAAGCCATACGCGAAGTTCGCATCTCGTTTTTTAAAACGAGATTTTTGGTGTAAATCATTTGAACTATTGTTAAAACTTGTAAGAATTCCTTGAACTTTGCTGGATGCAAGTAAATTTGAAATTTTTTCATGAGATGCTGACAGTTGAGATGTTAGGTTCACACCGGTGTCGTCAAGCTCGTGAGAGATTCGCTGACTAATTTAAAAGTGCTAGTGGCGATCTAGTAATTGGATTATATTTTCTGGGAAAGACAGCACCATCTAGTATCATATTTTCTATGTATTACTACACAACCGCTACGTCAGTAAAACTGTCTATAAATTCTTATCTAGTACTGACCTAGCTGCTAGCAAGAAAATGTAATCTAGTCAATACTATCTACCTACGAGGTTTCACATCGGACGTACTAGATTCATTTCTACTCGGGACGTTAGTCCACCGAGTTCCAATTGATTGGTCAACCGCTACACCGACGCAGCGGTGACGTTTACTACACGTGTGTGTACGTGTGTATGTGTGCGAGAGCAGTAAAGCGGCAGTATAACGCGTCATCGGTCATACGTCACAGCAGATCTTGAGAACTGTCACGATACCGACTTGGGTTCTTGAAACAATGTTCACTACTGAAATACCGTCTTTACCTAATTGTTATGGACACATAGGTTCTCGCGCGTATCGATTTCGGTTTTGGTTCTTTACGTTATTATGTCGATACATAGTATAGGATATAGTATAGACTTTTACTGCCGCTTGCATCTACGAGTATCCGAACATAAGTATTCGGACACTCGCTCCATTTAGATCCGGATATCTAAAGATATTTCTATACTCGGATACTCGCCCAATTTAGATTCGATTAATCGATGAGCAGTTGCTACCTCGATCAATAATCGAGTACCCGAAATATTGATAAGTCCAAGTCGATGAAAGTTACTTCGATTTCAATGTAAATATGTGTATACAGAAAAGGGAACACTTGATATTTGACAGAAGTAATTACGTTTCATAATCGCGGTACTCGAGTACTTGAATTGAAATGTAGGTTATCGAGTACCTTCTCCCAATTAGATAGTCGGAGATACGGATACCCGGATGGAAAGAGCATACCTAGTCTAGGATATCTATATTTTGAAGTAGAACCTGCTGTATCTGAATACCCGTGTTCAGTGGACGATGTATGCGCGGGAACACTGTAATTTATGAATAACAGCTTTTTTTCCTACCTTATTATATGTATTAGTGCCAGGCGAGCGTTTATGTGCGAATAGCACATGGCCTTTATTTTGGAACTCGATGATTATAAGCTGGCTAACTACCAAGGTTTCGTTACCTTCTATTAATTTAATAGACTATCCTTACAGAAATCTTGTTATACATAACGTTCAGTTATTACAATGACAATAAAGTGATTTTGTTTGTTATTCGCGTTGGATTCGTGCTTTTTAATATTCCTTAATCATTCTTCAAAGCACCTTCATCTAGTATCTGTTCAAAATGGTGATGTTTTTATGGATACTTCGTCCGTTGTATGCAAACGCTCTACTATCCTAACTTTACTCTAACAGAAGCTGGCCACACCACGAATAATAACGTGCTAATCACGTTTAGATGAAATGAAAGTTATAACAATCGAAGCAATGACGAAGGTGCGACTTTTTCAACCACAGTATCCGAGACATTCCGAAGAGGTATTGACGGCTTCAGGAGCAATGCAATATGTAACTCTACGCGGTTACGTGTGTCAGGAGATTTATATAATTTAAGCTGGAATTATAAACTTTCGCCACCGTTGTGCTAACGTTGCTGTTCGCAACTTAAACAATACCGTTACTATGAGAATCAACAACGGTAACTACGAGCTGAACGTCAACTGCAAAGGGTAATGGTGGTACAACGATGGTGAAAGTTTATAAATCCAGGTTTATTGACCAAACAACATACAATTGTAGAATCGTGCGAATGAGTGGAATATTTTATTAATATCAATTTAAACAAATCAAATTCAACGTGAAAACAGAAACTACTCTATGGTCGAAAGATTCCTACACCAAAACCAGTACCGACACAGATTTGAAAAATAGTTGTTACAGCTCCGACACTGAACTGAAATAAGATCGTTTATACAAAGATTCGATACAAGCGAGAACCGTTATATCCATAACATTTATCATATTGTTTCGGCATTCACAACTGTTTCGGCCAGAATGCGCGGGGTAAATCTATCTTCAACCGATCGTGCGTCAGTCGTTGAGCGATTTTCCGAAAAACGTCATAAAAAAGTTTCTAAATGTGACTATTCGTTGAAAACAGTGTAAGTACTGTGCCACTCATGCGCCAATTTAGAAAATTGACTTTTCCCAAAAGATTATCGTTTCTGAAAACATTTCTCATGTTTTTCTGCAAATTAGGTATGCCTTGATCTTACGTAACAGCTTGAAACAGTTATTTTTGGAACCGTTTTAACTCCTACGTCCAAGTTTTTTATTTCTACTTATCGCTCGAAACTCGAGCTACGCTCGAAGGGGGTCAAGAAATCTGGATTATCCGGTGGAAAAAAAAAAAAACAAGAAAAATTCGCGAGGAACACGCGTCCTAACAAGGCATCGTTACACTCAATTTCGATTTTGTCGGCGCGATCGAAACTCGACTAAACTTTACTTCGTTAAGAAATTTCAGTAGCCGCTCGTTATCTACAAAAATGTCGGTCGTCGGTATGAAGCACGACGCAACGACGCGCAACGTGGACGTATGGTATCGTTACGCCTACGATATCGACGACACCGCGGGATCATCAGCCATTATTGATCGTAACTCCCTGCGGACCACTTTTTTCTTCATGGAGAACGCCGCAATAAAAATCATTTTTCTTTCTTGCACCCTACATCGTAAGAACATTTAAAAAGAAACACAATATTTAAAATCTAATAAATTGCTGCAGTTATCAGTTTTTTCAATGCGCCAGTCAACACTGCCGATAATAAAAACTATTCGGGTAGTCAACGAATTGATTTTATTTGGAAAACTATTATTCGCCATGGTATGTTAGGTTTTTTGAAATGTTAATTGTACTGTTCATAAATTGACAACCGAATTTAAAGGGATAAATCGTAATTTTCGATTGAAAGCATAATTTCGGGAAAAAATCGCATTTTAATATGCGTGCAATGATGGGCTACATGTATGTAGCATCTAAAACGGTCCGAATTTTTATTGTATGTGGAATAATCTAGGACGAAGAAAACTGTGCGCCTGTTTTCCTATGCGATTCCGGAATCGTGCTATCGAGATGCTTATATCTTTAAGAAATCGAATATTTCGCGTGAATGGAATACGCGTTGAGTTTTCACCTAAAGACAATAAATTAAGGCTTTTCCTTTTCGACGTTTACTACGACGACGTTGCTCCCTACGTGGCCCTATCTGTTCGTTGTTGATTTAGTTCCCCTTCATCGCGATAATTCGTCACAATCACCGCCAATGCCACTTTGCGCAACTTCAAGATTTCTCAATATTCAGGTCCCTCGCGGTTCCCAATATATCCACCAACAGATCCAATAGATGGATTAAGAGAGCCATGAAAAACGTGAAAAACGCGCGAGTATGATTCGTTCTAAAAAGACGTCCCTTCTCTACCTACGACTTGGTACACCTGCCACTTGCTACAATAAAACAGTAATAATAAACAATATATAAAGTGTCACCTGTCATCATAGAGTACGACAAATTTTCACAGCTACGCGAATATTGACGGCCCCACTTTTTCTTATTTAACGGTAGAGATCGAAGAGTTCCGTCGATCCGTTGTTCTCCTTCGACATCGTTCGGCACAATCGACGTCAGCATCGCAATAACTCACGTCGAAACGATCAATCGCCGATTCTAATGTCTCCATTTAAAGCCGAGAACAACCGGACGGATAATATCCTGAATAGCGCCAATTACAGTGGCCCGCGCGTTCAATGATATTCAATAATTCTTTGTCATAATTAAAAGCGACACAGCCGATCATTGTTGTGCAAACAAAAACGTCATTTCCAGGTCGCCACCCGAGTAGAAATGAATCTAGTACGTCCGATGTGAAACCTAGTAGGTAGATAGTATTGACTAGATTACATTTTCTTGCTAGCAGCTAGGTCAGTACTAGATAAGAATTTATAGACAGTTTTACTGACGTAGCGGTTGTGTAGTAATACATAGAAAATATGATACTAGATGGTGCTGTCTTTCCCAGAAAATATAATCCAATTACTAGATCGCCACTAGCATTTTTAAATTAGTCAGCGAATCTCTCACGAGCTTGACGACACCGGTGTGAACCTAACATCTCAACTGTCAGCATCTCATGAAAAAATTTCAAATTTACTTGCATCCAGCAAAGTTCAAGGAATTCTTACAAGTTTTAACAATAGTTCAAATGATTTACACCAAAAATCTCGTTTTAAAAAACGAGATGCGAACTTCGCGTATGGCTTGATTGCATCTCACCGAATTTCGATCTTTCAACGTACAGGAGTGATATTTCGAAGAGTTCAACGTCCTGGGCATGAAATGTTAAGAGTTCAGGCGAAAAAACTATAACAAAAATAGTTTATCATCGCAAAGTAAGATGCTGCGCAAAATTAGGGAGTTCATGTCGAAATAAAATGTTTTCTGGATAGCTGTAGACATACTACAACATATTCCAAAGAGTTCGAGGCACTAGCAATGTCGAATTATTTTTAAATAAATAAATACTCTTCGAGTGCCGTACACTTATAAAGAAACTCCTTACTTTTGTGGATCATCTCACTCTTTTCTCTCTCACACAACAATCCGAGTTGTGGTCTATGTGTAAGGGAACAGGCTCCGTGAGCTAGAGGTCTCAGGTTCGAATCTCCTCACCCAAGAAGGTATATAAAAGTGGATTTTTCAATTCAATAAAAATACAAGTAATCGTTAAGCAAATTGAACACCTACTTACCGGCGTTTCAGGAACAACGATACGTTGGCAAAAAATAAGAATTATCCAGAAGTTTATTTTATTTTGCTACTTCCTGTCCAGCCCAGGCTAGGTTACTACTACATTTACATATCTTAAATTTTCTATCTAAGTAGTAGCCAGTTTTTTTGATGCAGCCACTGGTAGAAGTAACCGTTACATTTCAAGCCCACTACTACACACAAAAAATAGACAATTCCGATGTATATCTCGTTTTTTCTATATCTGAACTAGACAGCAACGATGTTCAAATTCTACTCGGGCAGATTTAGCAATGGACCGATCATCGCGTTTCTTCATAAAGTCATCGTCACGATTCAACCAGTAGAATAATCGAAGGCGTCTATTCCATCGAGCAACTCGTTGACGTCGTTACACATGAAAATCGTCACTACTGTCGGGGTCTAGGCTGTAAAGAGAGTATCGAGATTCGACGATCTTCGCGTCTCGAGTTAAAAACGGACGAGCAGAAGTCATCGATGACACTGATTGCGCCGACACAATTAATTCGTGGTCAATTAATTCCTCCTTTCATCGCGTCATCGTTGTTCGCAACAATGTGTTCGTTACGCATGTTCTCGCTTCCTGGGATTTAACGATTCACCCATTTTCGCGTTTCTCGCTGAACAGATAGACAAGCGGGCAAGCAAGATCATCATCGACACACACATACGACAAGTTTAACGGGCCGTCCTCCTCGCCGTTCCTCGAAATCGACATAAATTTCAAGTGGTGAAATCGAAAGGTTCGCCGATTCTCGTGTTCCACGTTAAACAAGCCCGCGGAGAAGGTGCCAACCCCCGCGTTCGTTAAATTTGACAAATTACCACAGCCGCCGCGCGTCAGAATCGACCTCATTGTCAATTCGCGGAAGCGAATGATTCGCGAATTCTCGTGCTCCTCGTCGGACGAACGAGCGGAACTATAGAAGAGTCCAGCCGCCACGGTTTCACAGATTGGACGGATCGTCCTTCGCGGTGTTCCGAAAAATCAAGCGGCACTTAACGATCCACTGAATCTCGTAGCTCCGATTAAACGACCCGGCAAAGGGCCGAACGGAATCATCGAAGGTGCCGATTCCTCGGATACGTGCGCGTTCAATAAATTCGACAGGCCGCCGCCGTCGGCTACGCCGTGATTCGCAGACGTCGCGTCGGGATGCTTCGCTATGGGCGAAGGGGAGGATGGAGACGATGAAAACGCGAGGGGTGAAAATCGTTAATGCTCAACGAAACCACCGGCCACGTACAGATTCGGAGTCAGGGGGATCTGGATACCCAGCGATGTTACGTGGCCGTGGAAAGGTTGGTAATATATGGTATAAGGTATCAACAGGTGCCCCGAAAAATCTTCAAGAGCGACTTTCTAAAGTAGTCTAATGGTACAATAGAGTTAATAACGAATGCAGTCGAAGGAGAGAAATAGTAGGGGCGAGAAGAGATAGCGAGTAGGTCGAGGACGGCGAAGAGGTGAACAAAAGAAAAACGAGAAAGGAGGGTAGGAAAGGAAGAGACAAAAGGAAAAGTAAGAGAGAGAGAGAGAGAGAGAGAGAATGTGCGCGTATAAAGGGTGCATAAGAAGAGTGTAAGGAAGGGTCTTGGTTTCTCGCCACGAGACCCGAGCCGATGAGGGCGAAGAAAGGACTCGCTGTCCACGGTGACAGGACGGTGAGTGGAGGTTACGTAACATCTACATATCGAGGACATTGGTGAGATTATCGATAGAGACAGAGATAGGCGGTGGTGGTGGTGGTGGTGGTTGTGCAGTGCCCGAGAATATTTGCGAGAATATATACTTGCTTTTATGCCTGCGCTTCGTGTACATCACACGTCCGCCTTTATTCACCACGGTCGGCCACTTTTCCACGAGCGTTCTCTTTTATTCCGTGCTTTATTCTCGTCCGTGCTCTTTAACTGTTGCCTCCGCCCACCGCGCTTTATCCTCCTCCTCCACCTTTCGCCTCTCCTTCCGCTTCTTCCGCTTTTCCTCTTCGGCTCTTCGGTCTACGCTGTGTCCTCTCGACTGTTTACATATCCGACATGGAATTATGTGGTGCGAGGTGAGCGGGTTAAAGCGAGCGAGGGTGCGAAACGAAAGGGTGACGCGTGTCGGACGCGAGCATGCATCGATCTTATTAAAAACGGGCAGGGGGTGGTGGCGGTGCCGGTGGAGGAAGCGAGAACGGCTTGCAAAACGCAATCGGGAGGCTCTCTCGACTCTAACGAGCGAAGAAGGAAGTGGGTGGAATTAGTTAGGGCGCACCTTGCCGACGAGGCGGAGGACCCGCTCGCCCCAACGGACGATCTCCTCCGGATCGTTCTCGAACCTTGCACGAGAGAGAGAGATTCTTTCTTATCGTCGACCGTCTCCTCCTTTCTCCTAGCTTCTCTCCTCTTCCTTCTCTTCCTCTCCTTTTCTCGATTTCACCCGAACAGCACTCGAGTCCTCTCTTCCTCCTGACGCGTCCTTCCGATCGGAGACCAGGTACAGCCCCTTCTCAGCCCAATTTTCCTCCTTGCCGCTCTTCTCGGCCCGAACACCCTCGCCGGCTCACCTCCAGTCCGACTGTTACAATAGATAGACACACACACAGAGAGTCCGCGCGACGGAGAAATTAACACACAGCTGGGATAGGATTCTCTCCACGGGCTACCCTCGCAGGCTCCGCGATACTTTATATTCTCCCGGCGTCGATACTAAATGTCTCGAGGGTGGGTGGCTGGGTGGGTGAGTGAGTGAGCGACGTGGGGTGGTGGTGGTGGTGGTGGTGGATGTGGTGGTGGTAGTGGTGGTGGTGGTGGTGGTGGTAGTGGGGTGCGAGGACTTTAACGGCGGCGAAGATAATCCATGTGTAGGCGGTACGAGGCGTATAACTCTCGGCTGGAACTCGCCGCCACGACGACGACCACGACGACGACGACGGCGATGACTTCTTACGTACTTTACCCCGTCCTGAGAAGGTTAGGCTAGAAGAGCCGCGCTACTACCACCGGAAGAGCGAATAAAACGAGCGACCCCACGAACGGTACCTACGAACGACGAGGGTGCGATGGACACGCACCGCGACAACTAAGAAGAGGTTGCGAGGAATTCACGCTCGCCCCTGGTACCTTACCTCGTTCTTCAGCGCTTCCGGACGACGATCACAGGCCGCCGAGTTTCGTGTCATCTGGTCCGCGCGGCACTTGATCGAAGGTGAAAGCCGCCTTCGTACACCGCGTCTCCGTCTCTGGCCCGGCGCGTGACAGCTGCTCGCGAAAGGCGTAGACTTGACGCGCGCGACGTAAGCGCGGCGGCGGTGACGGTGACGGTGACGGTGGTGGTGGCGGTGGCGGTGGTGGTGGCGGTGGCGGTGGCGGTGGCGGTGACGGTGCCGGGGATTCTCCGGCAAGAGAAAGTGAAAGAGAGAGAGAGAGAAAGACAGAGGGAAAGAGAGACGAAAAATCACCGATGCTTCGCGCCACCCTTCTCTGCCAGTACTTGTGGTTGCTGCGACTTTGGTGCAATTGAGAAATGCGAAAAGAGCCACGCGACAAGGAGGCCTCCTCCTATCTTCTTCTCTTCCCTTCTCTTCTTCTGCCCTCCTTATTTTCGTCTTCGTCTTCTTCTTCTTCGTCTTCTTCCACGTCCTCTACTTCCTCTACGTCCTCTACTTCCTCTACTTCCTCTTCTTCCTCTATTCTTTTCTCTCTCCTCTCGTTTCGCTCGTTCGTCCAGGGGATGAATGATTGACGGCACGCTCGAGGAACACGGTGGAGCTACTTTCTGCGAGTGAGCTGGCTGGCGCCCTCACGAGAACTAACTCCCACGTTGCGCGGCGAGGGTCAGCATTGTAATACGGCGCGCATCCCTCGACTACTTTAACTCCCCCTTCTCGAACCCCGTTTTTCCTCCCCCCCCCTCTCTCTCTCTCTCTCTCTCTCTCTTGCTTGTGTCCGCGCGCGCGCGCACTCGTCCGCCGCTCGCTCGTTCGCTCATTCGCTCGCTCACGAACTCGCTCCCTCGCTCATGTACACCCACACTCGCTCATTCACTAGCGTATCCTCGCACCCTTCGCATACACACCCGGATGGAATCGCATTCACGCGCGCGCCCCTGCACACACAATTTTCACCGGTCTCCCTCCCCTTCTTCTCCCTCTTTTCGCTCATTCTCTCTTCTCTCTCCTTCATCCTCGCCCACCCCTTTTTCATCTCTCTCCTCTCACCCATTCTCCCTCCCTTTCTCTTTCTACCCTAACCACCTCTTACCCCTCGCCTCCTGTCACCCTCCTAGCCCTCCATTCGCTTTTCTCCTCTCTGCTCCCCTCTTCACCCTCGCGCGCTACCCCTACACCGCGGATCTCGTCCTATCTATTTAAATACGCTTCCGTGAGATCGCATTCGCTAAAGGTGCTCGCTGACGCTTAACGTCCAAATCTTTCGAGGGTGGCCCCCTTCCTCTATCCCTTCTATTCGTCCGTGTATCTATTTATCCATCCGTATCTGAACTTTTCTTTCCCTTTCTTGTCGGCCCTGGATTCTCCTTCTCCTCTCTCTCTCTCTCTCTCTCTGTCTCTCCCTCACTTTCTCTCTTTCTATATTTCTCTCTCCCTTTCCCAGAACCTCCTACCCTCGCGCCCTCCCGAACGTGCGTGGACGTCGGCGTCGAGGGAGGAACGCGTCGCGCGTTTCGAACGTCCACCGGCGACCGAATTAAATTTCGAAGACCCTATTCTCCCTCGGGGGTGAATGAAAAAGGAGAGACGCGAAGAAAGAGAGAGAGGGAGAGGAAGCCGACGGAGAAATAAAGAGAAAAGTAAAGAGGGATAGGAGCTTTTTGCGTTAGAACGTCGGCTGGATGAGCTTGCACTTACCGGCTGGTTGGGCGTGGTTTCGTAGTACACGGCTTGTCTAATTGAAAGTTGGAATGTTTGAGGGGGCGAGTTTGCCATAGATCGACCACGGTAAGTGGAAGCATCCTTTTGATGTAGATAAGGGGGGCGCGTATAGCTCGTAGAATCCGCCGACCCCGCGTTCCTTCCGCATTGATTGATGAATGAACTCGTAGACAATTAGCCGCGATGTTTTCGAGAGAGACGAAGAGGGTTGAACGTGACGCGCGTCTATGGGACTTTGATCGGAAACAGGCTTCCTCGAGGAGTCGTGTTTTCCGCGATCGTTGATAATTCCGACGCACCTGGCCGATGGAACGCGGTTGAACGATATTGATCGATTGCCCCGTACTTCGAAATACCACACTGGGGTGACTAACGTGCCGACGCATTTTTACTACGATCGGGGTTGACTAACGATCGATCGTTAAACCGCGGCTCTAGTAACGTATAATAAAGAGGTCTATTGGACCTGGATCGCAAGATGAAGGGGCCGTTCCATCGATCGATTGCTTCGTACTTCGAAGCAAAATTTCTGCGATCGAAATACTACCCTTTTCTCTTCTCATTTTGGAAAGTGCGCGCTACGGTTGGAATCGAATAACGAGACTTAATGATTCTAAGCGCCAACATGAAGCTGCTGTTGGACTTTGATCGAAGTGTCTTTCGCGAGCGTTAATTACTTTCGCGGAAATGGTAAGCAGAAGAATGTTATCGATCCAGTGTTCCGTAATTCGCGGCACGGTGTGTGTAACGCGCTAACGTACGTTTAGTATGTTCGATTAGCGGAAACCTTCGTGTTCGCAATGAAAAATGTTAGAAAGATGCGCCGTTTCCATTAAATGAGCATTCTAGAGGCGTGCGCCGATCCGTGTAGAAACGCGCTGGTAAGGATAGCTACGAAATTTGATAAATTGCCGGAACGGTCCGCGAGAGAGAAATGTTTCCCACCGTCCACGCCGACGACGTATTCGAGAATCTTTCTTAATCAAGGACTCGTAATGCGCCGCTACTAATGGAATTAGAGGGATGCTATGAGAAAGTGCGAAGGGAACACTGACGAATTACGTGCCAGCCAATTTTCCGTTAATATTTTCGTTGGGACGCGACACAACGCTACGCCATGGGCCGCCCTACGCCCTATCCATTCCTGGAAAACCAGGTTGGAACTAGTGATGGGATCAAGTTCAATCTGTTCTTTTAGATCCGAGATAAATCCAAAACCAGTCATTTCGTAGGCTTCGAATACTATTCATACGACAGTATGTTTTGTTCATTGTGTTTGTCTTTCGATGGTCCAAATGAGTAGGTACTCGCATGTTTTGACAGCTTACTTACAAGTGCTTCCATATTGAAATGATACTTGTGAGAGGTACCAATCGAGTCGCGAAGATTATTGAACATTGACTATTTATAAATTGTAACGTATTTCGAATATAATAAAATGGGACAAACGTGCCATTACCTTTCATGTAATGCTCACGAAATGATCATTACCTTTGTCAAAATGAAACATCACATTTTGCTAGTTATATCCAACGAGTTACGTACTCGTCATTTCGAAAATAGATGACTTTTGACTATTTAGATTTACGCAGCTGAATTCCTTCGTCCCTGTTGTACGGCTACCAAGTTAAACATGTAGACACATACGATTTCTTTGAAAGAAAATTGATACTAGGTAGGTATACCATCGTACAAAATGAAAATAGTCAATCGTAGAACAATATGTAAAAGTTACTATAGACTAATTAAGAAAAATGATTCGAAGAGAGTGGAGTGTTATTATTAAGATGCCGATAAAGCTTCGAATCTATTCAAGGTACAACATTTTCTCATTACAATTACAAAGGTTGCTTATTTTCAAGATGTTTATACAATATTTCAAAGATAAATAAATAATGAATTTTTAGGCACGACCGTAAAGGGAGTGACTTATTCCGTCCTATGCTTGGTTTCGGATAAAAATTAATTTATCTGAATTTTTGTCCGATTTCACTACTCGCCGAAGTAGTCGGGGAATATTCGAATCTACTCGCAACATACTTGAGCCCATCACTAGCTGTGCCTATATTCGTGTGCTGTTACTGTCTAACGTAACTGGTTGTTTCCAGATTTTTCCGGATGATGAGAAAATGTGATTCGTAGCACCATGGAAGATTTATGTCACATTTACGTGGATAACGGATGACTATTTTTTATCACTTGTAATCAGAATACTCAGATTCCACGGAGAACCACTGAACAATAGAGCGAACGAATACGAAGGCCTGGATAGACTACGCGTTACTGCTTTTCCTTCAGACTCTCCACCAGAGCGTAAGTTACCCCAGAAACAAAGGTCACCGTTTTAACCTCGCATCGGCTGTCACAATTATCCCTCGGAAATACTATTAACTTAAATTTGTGTCGGTTCTTCACGAACATCCCCTAATCAGCAATCACACAAAAACTTCACAATGATATACCCAAGATAATTCAGTCACGTCGGCGCACACTGGTTCGCATACTAGATGCTAACTAGACAAAATTATTTTTTCACTATATTGAGTTTATATGGGATTGTAATAGTTAAAAAAGCCACAGATTTCGTAACACAATCTGTTATCTCGCCAGAACTATCGATAACATGCAAATATGAAAACTTAATTAACAAAAAAGCAAACCTAGAACATTGGAATTCACCGTTGTATTTTACATATTAAACAAGCAAAATGAAATAACATGTTTTCTTTGAAGCAAGTCTTCATATCTATTTAGAGAATATTCTTTTTCTCGACCCCTTTTCTCCCAGCGATTCTTTATTAGCCGGCTTGTTATTCTGAGTATGTTAATCCTGATTATACAAATAATTCTGTCTGGGTGAATTAATACAACCAATTTTACCCCAAATTTGTTGTCGAAGGTGATCGAACCGAGTCTGACATCCATAAAGCAGTCAAACATTGAAAGAGTCCATCCTCGGTATTGTATCAAAAAAAAAATCATAGAACATAGTTTTGCATATTCGCTGTGCGAATCAGATACTGCAGGACCGACAATTCGGTAGAGTAATTGCCTTACAAACGCAGCCACACTCACCTAATGCGCAAACGAAGCCGGAAGAACAATTACAAACTGTTGGTAATTTAAGATCTACGCTATAGTGTGATGATTCCATTCTCAATAATTATAGCCGCCTCAAATTTTTGTCCCTGGCGTCGACGTACAGTGGAGCCAACGACCAAGTAGCTTTAAAATAGCAAAAATACAAAAATTGAAATATTATACAAGGACGATAATTATTTCTTTAAACGGTACAAGGATGTGAAGCTTCATTATAGAATAAAGTTATTAAATTATTGCTGCGAAACGTAGATGAAGAATCGTTTTTTACACAAGATAAATCGTCGAACAACAAGAGTTCTGATTTAAGTTTCAAACCGCTCAGATTAGTAATTACGGGTTCAATGTTTATGTTAAGTGGCACATTTCCGTGCCAATTGAATGTAATTTAACTTTATTAGTAAATTTTTCTTAAAACTAAAAAAATCATTTCTACCGAGAGTTTCCACTTCTCGTCCCATTGCGCGACGCGGTAAACTCGTGTTTATTTAAACACGAGAAATCCCAGTCCCATTGAAGGTATACGCGGTGTACATATCATTCGTATCGCATTTATATGTACACGCAACTCCATTCATGGGCCGCTTGTTTTGAAACTGCAGATTTTTAATTAACATCGGCACACAGAACGCGACGTAACGTGGAAGAGAAGATTTAATGCGGCATGGCAACAGCACGTAAAACATTGGCCAAACTCACTCAACGTGGGCGTTTGACAGGTCAAAGGAATGTGTTGTACGAGTAAAAAAATATAATCCTTATCTGGATATGCGAATACTTGAAGTACTCGTTGTAACCCGAACCCCGGCCCCGTTTCGTGCAATCGTGTCTAGAGTAGGTAGTTGAGTGCGCAAACTTTAATTTAAAGCTTCTTTCGTGATTATAAAACGCGATGCTTCTATTTTATGTTTCTATATACGAAGCGCTTTTTTATTGCAAGTTTAAGTTCAGACCAAGGCGACCAGCCTGAAGTAGACACACGTATTAATATTTCGAGTACCTACGTGTATATCAGGGTAGGATAGTTTTCATCGAGTATTCGGATCTACGTTGAATGAGCTTGCGACTACTTAAATCGACTCAAATACTTGGATATAAATTAAGTTGGTGAATATACGAGTACTCGTACCTCGATCAACTTAGTATCCATATAATCAAGTTTGGTACTAGGGTCTAAATGGAGAATGTATTCTAGTGCTCTAATCTAGGATATATTCGCATACTCTTGAATCTCAATCTCCTTCGAATCTGGAGTACTCGATTCCATTCGGAATATTATCAGGTTCGAACGTAATTAAGGTTCTACTTTAAACCCTACTTTAAACCGAATGAAGATGTTCGAATCTCTTTAGGACGAGCAGTGACACGGCGAAAAAAAAATCAATCAATCTCACTCACTCGAACGAGCTATTGACCAAGAAGTAACGTGACACGGGTCGTTCGAGAAGTTATGCGTCATAGGTTTTTACTCCCTTTTCGCGAACAAAGACAGAGGAACGAGAGGACGGGAGCAATTGGGAGGGAAATAATCGCGCCTCTCGTAACAACTTCGAGAAAGCGTAATGCATTAAAAATTGCTTTAAGGGCAAAACACGAAGACGACACTCACTTATATCTATCGCGTCATAGGATTACGTCAACCGCGTACTAAACAGACATTGCGTAGGGGATATATCTAGACGCAGTGCCGGACATAAGATCTAGGATGCTCTATGTCATTTAAGCTAAATCATGTTGACCAATATCTTGCGGAGTGGTTTAGGTGACCGGGTCTCCGAGTGTTTTAAAATCAAATCATTATCAAAAGTTTATTTTCCCATTGAAAATAGCATCTCGATATTTTCAAGATTGATCGGTACTTCTGTTGAGCTTCAAGATCTCACAATCAGCACGGTTCCTTTCCATTCGAACGTCAGCGTCGCGCGTCGCGTCGTGGGTGCGCGTAGCAATTTTTCAATTACAAAGTAAGCAAGGGACGGTCTAACACAATGTGACGGTAAAACATAAATTCCAATCTTTCCGGCGCAACGAAACATGCAAGATGGAATAAAACAGTTCGACCTCGTTTAAAAATGAATAATCCCGTAGTGTCGCAACGTACAATTCCAATACTCTCCCTCATCTCAGTAATGGCCTACACAACGCCGATACTCACGGCACGGTCGTGGTCGAATAAAGAAAAATCAAATTTAAAGCAATCAGGAAAAAGGTGCAGCAGCTCGTATGTACAATCTAAGGATGAATAGGGTTTTGCGAAAGTTTATAAACCTCTTTTGATGTTCGAAGGGAACGCGATATTGCAATTCGTAGACTAGAGCACGTTACGCTATGAAAGTTGGGTAGGAGCGCAAAGAGAATCTGCTGAAAATAGTCGATGAATGAAGTCAAAAATGTAATTTGTAGGATGGCGACGCTGCAAAAGCGCAGGTCAAGGCAGATTTAATTTAGAACTTTGAATGGAATACACACTTGCTCTCAGGGGGAATCAATTACTCTAACGAAAAGTCTCGATTGATCGGCGCGTTCCCGTGCGTTCTATACTTAAGAGACTAGGAAAGTCCGAAGCTCGTAAAACTGTGTTTTATGTCGTTGCGACATACCAAAAAGTTATCCCACGTAAAAGAAAAGAAGATTTGCCCAAACGTATAAATACGTTCCGTGCCGGGTGGGGCGTATACGCACACGCTGAACTTTCTGTTCAAGCCAAGGACTCGCTTGGTAGAATAATGTTGAGCCAGGCATTTGTTAAACTAATTCCTAGAGAAATAGATTTACTGCTTTGTTATCTTGTGCATCTTAAAC
The DNA here is from genome assembly GCA_944319695.1 of Tiphia femorata. Classification (NCBI taxonomy): domain Eukaryota; kingdom Metazoa; phylum Arthropoda; class Insecta; order Hymenoptera; family Tiphiidae; genus Tiphia; species Tiphia femorata. The sequence goes on along the minus strand of OX090895.1, from coordinate 15,013,276 downwards.
TATACACCCTTTTCTTGATAATTGCGATTTTTGCACTATTCTAATAATTACTAGCCATACGCCAGAAACGAACAATCGTAAAGCAGAACGTATGAAATGAATATTATTTATTAATATTATATTTGTCACTAAAACATCGATTTTCTGACACTTTCACAAGGCTACAGTGAGTTATAGAATTTTGTTGACTAACCGAAAAGTTGAATGCGAATTATATTTAGCAAATCAATAGACATCTGTATTAGGAATGATTGAGGTTTGTCGTCATGCTGCAAAACTAATGCAAATGAAACAATTCTATCGTGAACGAATTCAACAGTCCACATTCCTTAGTACGTTATAAACTTAAAAAACAAAAACATATTTCACGTGCGGTTGTTGTGACACACTCGGTTTGTTTTTTATTCCTGAAGAAAAATCAGAATACATGTTGTGCCAATACTATCTGCACGTACATACGCACATGCATGTGTATACGTTCTACACTTTTCTGAGAAGTTCAGTCCCCGTGTAGGAATAAGAAACAAACCTACTGAAAGAGATTGGTACAAAAATCAAAATTAATAATCCATATATTTGTATTATTTTGCTCAATCGCGCGGAGAGAAAGGAATTACACGTAGAGAATCGATTGCGCAAATTTACGTAAAGTGTCGACCATCTTAAACATGCCCCTCAAAAAATTGAAATCAAAGATGCGCAAAATTCGCAGAGGGTAAGTAATATAACGTGCAACTCTTGCGCCTTTTTGTTTGCAAATTTTACGCAAATGCTACAGCGGGTCACTGCTTCACGACGCCTGAAAATCGACAGTGGCGTAAGCTAGCGGGGAAACGTGAAACTACCGCGCAACATGTGACAATTGGATCATGCGAACGTAACTTCTGAGTTATTTCAATGTCTATACGTAATACGGTGGCTTTATGGAACATCTATATCACGTAAAATGATATTTTCACATAAGAAAGTGTGCTAATTTACAAGAAGATATAAATGTCTTCTTGCTATACGCCGTATTAAAATTATAAATCGTACGAATTCCTTTGGTTTTATTGAAAACAAGAGACATCTTTATCCGCCAGATCATGCCAGCGAACATGTGTCAAAATTTAAAAGTCAGTCACTCCAAAGATTAACTTGAATTACATCATTATTTTGCAGAACATAAAACTATCAACAATAAACTATCGACTAATGTAAAAAATAAATCGAGGCTGACGACACGATGAAGTATAAATTATTGATTTTGCACAGATTTCCCGTTGTATAATACATCGCATAAGGTAATCAAATAGATCAAATATCAGAACTGTTACTAGAGAATCGTTACAGACTTTGGACTTCTTAGCCGTTGCCAATCGAATGACGCTACGATATAGTACGACCACGCTAATTGTAAGAGGACTAGAGCCATAGAGCATAGTATTTTTATCAACAGATAAGTGTACAGCGTCAGCACAGTCATGCGTGAACACGTGCAATAGATTTCGATCAATTCTTAGTAATGACATCCGACAATGTTTGTAGATATTTGAAAAAAAAAACCTACTATTTCCTGTATATAAATGACCGATTTATGTACCTCAGTTCATAGAGTTCGTGGATTCTAATCTTTACTACTGTGTTAGGAAGCGATATTAGGTTATAATAATTTTTGGATATTTAGGAGTGGGATAAAGTTTACGTTAAGAGTTCAATTTTTAAATGCAAACAATAAAGATGAAGTTAAAGCTAAACACATACTTTAACATATACTTTGTCTTTTATGCTAGAAATGAACTATTTCATAGGAAGTTACACTTATACATCTGCACATAAGTTTATTGTATCACCTTAAATTATGTCTATGGCACGTAATAACTTTTACACCGCTTAACTGTACAATTGTATCAATGTCAGTCCGACTAGTTTTATCACTTTATATAAAATAATTTTATGCAGACCTATCATGTATATTGCCATAAATTTTTACTATCTGCAATAAAATCTGAACCACTGTGAATACTATATTTTGCTAATTAATGATTACATAATTTTACTTATGTCGCTATGTATGTAGACGCTATCTAATACAGATGACACAAAATGAGTGCTGAATATGAATGACATCTGCCTCGAAGACAGTATTTTTAAATGCTTGGATTGTAAAGAAAAAATATGACACAACAGATTACTAATATCCTGCGTCAACTGAATGACAGAAAATGCCGTGGCAAACAGAACATTTGCAAATTTTTAAGTCTGCTTAATGTCATTCGTATTATTACTACGTTCCCATTACATTCAAAGTTAAGATCCAGATAGTTTTTAAACAATGTAATTTCTGAGAACAAATCGACGAACCTTAAACCATGGGTAATTTTAAACACAATGATTTTATATTACAATAACTCGTTCCAACTCTAACGACATTTAGTACCATTGAAACTAAAAAATCTGGAGTACGAAACTGTCATCGGAAATAGGATCTCTTAGCGTAAGAACGCAAATGTTAAAATAAAGCAAAAAGATCATGGAATATGAGCGTCATTCCATCTTTTGAGTAATGCACTATTTGTATTCTTTGCAAACAACAGCAAATAGGTGCTCTTTAACATAACAAAGAGAACAACATCTTTAACGGTTCTATTTTCCACACGAAGCTGAGTCGTTGAAGCTATACGAACTACGTTTCCAACACTTACACGACTCGTATCGAGACTAGTTGTTCAATGAATGGAAAGATTTATACGTATACCCCACTCAATCGCATTTTACTCGAACTCACTAACAAAGTAACGATGAAAACAATTTTGATAACTGAAAAATGAAATATAGATTTGAAATACCACGGTGAATATCGCGTTAGAATCAGATACTACAAGGATATCGCAGATTTACACTGAAATATCGCATTTGCGAATAATGGAATATTACTTTGATATTCATTTGTATTCCAGTGACGTTTTGTTGATCGAATAGTACATTCCAATGGCGCTGCGGAGGGACCCGCGTCGGAATCACGCGAGCGCCACCAGTCGTGGGAAGGGAGAAGGGAGTAGGAAGCGCGCGCGAATGTGGATACCGGGGTGTGCGTGCGTCCGCAGTGATAATGCGCAAGTCGCGCCGGGTACGTAGGCTATTTTGACGGAAAGGTCACATGACTAGACGCTCGGCCGACCGCCGGCGGCCGACATCACACAGATTAGATGATCAACACGACTCTGCAGACACGCTGCGCGCGCACGCACGCCCGTCCATGTGTGGAGACACGCGTAAGCACGTACGCACAAATATAGTACGCTCCCGCGTATCGGCGGAGTATTCATATATGCAAGTTGCACATCGTATCCCACAGGTCCAGTAAACGAGTGACTTGTCGGCGACACCAGCAAGCAGGCAGGCAGGCAAGCGCGGTGATGCGCAGTAGGAGGCCGTTCGTTCTGCGTTGCGGGAGGAAGAAGGGAAGGTTATGGCGCAGAAAAGGGTGACGATAACAGCCGCGTTACCGTAGATAAGGAGGGGAGGAGTGGAGTAGAGGTCTAAGAAACGACATGCAAAATTTACAGGCTCTTCTTTACCCTCGAGTAGAGAGACATGGGCGCTCGCTTGTCACGCGTGTGCGCGCGCGACGACGTTCACGTTCACGCCTTCAATACGTAGAAGGCTCTGAAAACAGGGCACATGTGTGACGCACGTCCCGTCTCGTACCTACGCGCCGAGAGAAACTCATGTATGGAGTCTTATTCTCAAGGGCCTTGCCACCCTGGTTTATCGGTGTTATGCGCGCGTACGCGTACGCGCTTGAAAGGAGGAAGAGAAACGGAGTAAGGGTTAGGGAGTGCGAGAGCGAGAGGGTGTGGGAGGGGGAGAGGAAGAGCGACAGAGAGAGAAAAGGAGAAAACAAGCGAGTGAGGGAGGGAGAAAGAAGAGAAAGACACGGAGGGCGGGAAGGAAGGAGGGATCGAGAGAGATAGAGAAAGAGAGAGAATAAGAAACAGAGCGTGTGCGAGGAAAAAGGCGTGTAGAACATGCACACGGTCATTGTCCACGGAGGCACACGGTGTTGACGGCAAGTACTCGCGCGCGCGCGCTACTATCGCCAAAGGCTTCGCTTGTAGGCTGGAGATTTTTGGGATCCCGGCGGATGATCCCGGTGAGTTTGGGCCCCGCGAATGGTTAAGTTCGGGCTGCGTGACTGGTGGATCGACACCTCGCGGCACGGCGAGAGATATGCGTATTCTCGCGAGTGGCCCCTCTGTGTTGCTCGCTGCGTGCTCGATCGATACGCCATTGCGTTGCGACGTGCCACGGAAATCGGACGTCTGACGATGCCTGTCGTGGCGACGGCGGTGGTGCGATAGTATCTGGGAAGCAGCGGGGTCGCGTCGTCCTCGACTCGGTCGCAATAGCGGTAACGATAGATCGCCCGTACCAAAGAAGGTTCGACCGGATCGTCGAGGAGGAAGAAGAAGAGCGAAGGAGACGACGGCAAGGAGGACGTGTGCGGTGGCGGTGGCGGCAGTGGCGGCGGTGGTGGCGGCGACAGCGACGGCGGTAGCGACGGCAGTCGCGGCGACGACCACCACGATCACCACGATGGCGATGCTCGCGGTAACAAGGAGGATGACAACAGCTACGAGGATATGCGCGAAATAACTAATGTGCATCGCCCGAGACTGGGTAGGAGTAGAAGAACGGCGAAGCGGTGCGAGCTCCTGTAAATGTAGAAAGCGTGCGAGGAGCGAAGGCCAGACAGGCGGCGGGTAGCAGCAGACATGTGTCATTTCGATGGTCGCCACTTGAGTTTGATAAGGCCGCGGGGCAATATACAGACCAGCGACCCGTACCCGTGACCGAGCGGTAGAGAGCCTACGCGAAAACAGTTGTCCGCTCTCGTGCAGGAGTAAGAGCCACGCGAGCTCACGAGCCTCCCTCGGGCGTATACAGACAGGATTCTATTGTGCGCGAATGCGAAGGGAACGAGAAAGAGAGAAGGAGAGAAAGAGATAGCTCGGTTCGGCGCTCTGTGTAGTAGGAATCTCTCCAGTGCGTTCCTTGTGCTGTTGCTGTTGCTACTGCTGCTGCTACTACTGCTGCTGCTGCTTCTGCTGTATACCTACGTCGCACGAGACGAGGGTGTGCACGCGCGCAGCCACATTATTATGCGTATAGAAACATTGGGATGGATCTCGTGGATCGTGGATCGCGGTAATCGGAACGTTCCGTCGAGCATAATGATACTAGAGGAGGGTCGCTCTTATGATTAGGGAAGGACACGGGGAACGATCGGAAGAGAGTGTGTGCGTGTGCTTGTCCTTTTGGGTGTCAAAAGATACGCGACGGTCGTCCATTGAGATGGGCGGATTGTATCTTGGATTCCCTGCTACTACCGCTCTCCGCAATTATGTGCGTGGACCTGTACGCGCTAGGCGAACGTGCTGGATTCAGTGTCGTGGAGTGAGTGCCTATAAAATTTCGTATCCACCCTACTGTTAGAGCTAATCGTTTGGAGGGAGAGGAGAATCGCCGCGAAGGAGGCGAAGGCGAAGGCGAAGGCGACGGCGAAGACCCTAAGCAGTGGCTCGCGCTCGCTGTTTCGGTGCTTGAAAGCGCGTTATATCGCCAGCACGCGGTTCCCTCGCGCTCCCTCCACCCACTTTTATTCACTTCGCGAATAATGGAGACACTATTGCCTGGAAATACGAGCAGCCAGTCCTACAGTCCGCAATTGAAGACCGTCCTAAAGACATATCAGCTGTCGGCTGTAAAAAGCTTGCAAGGTCCGAGCTCAGCCCTCCTGGGCATGGACTGTAAGGGTTTGCTACAAGAACATGCGTCCTTTCGCTTCTCACCTCCGAATCGCTCTAATAACACTGGCATCGACTCCGCATCCTCCCAGATTCCACCGAAAGACGTTGAAAAAGATAACGATCAACCGGTAGCCACCGTCCTACCGTCCAGGATACGTAAGCAGGGTCAACCGCTCGATGACTCGGACGAGGATCCTCAACCCGAATGTCGAAAGACCGTCTGCGAGAAGAGAGAATTGGAGTTTCATATTCCGATTCTAGCTGCGCCGGATCAGAGCTGCTCGGAGAGATGCGAAACGCTTCTCGAAAGCGAGAGAATATCTTGTTTTGTTGTTGGAGGCGAGAGGAGGTTATGTTTACCACAAATATTGAATACGGTCTTGCAGGACTTCTCCCTACAGCAGATCAATCAAGTTTGCGACGAGTTACAGATCTATTGCTCACGGTGTACGCGCGACCAATTGGAAGAGCTTAAACTTTCTGGAATTCTTCCACGTAATGCTCCTTCGTGTGGTCTCATTACTCAAACCGATGCGGAAAGACTCGTCAGTGCTTTGTTGTCTCGAGTAGAACCGTGTAATCCCCTTCAAATCGGTCAGAATCAGGATTCCATCGATGAAAAAGGCCGTGCCAAGAATGACAGCGAAGAGGAATCTGTCGTCAAGTTCAAAGTGTATCACGAGTGTTTTGGAAAGTGTAAGGGAATCTTTGACGCTGAGCTATTCGACTCCGAAGACTCCATGTGTATCGAGTGTCTCGAATGTGGCTGTCAATTTTCGCCTCAACGTTTTGTCCGACATGCTCATAGATCTCTTGAAAACCGTACCTGCCATTGGGGGTTCGACTCGACCAAGTGGCGAACGTACCTCCTACTATCTCGCGATCAGCAACCGTACAATAAATCGCTTACGCTATTTCGTGACTTGAAAGAGAGGCATCTTATACTAAACTCCAAACGAAAATTAGAGGTGGGTATCGCTCTTCTTGTTCTCCTATGCATTTATACGACGTAATGCTTCCCCTTTCGGCGTTCGTTAACTCGCAAAACGACAAATCCGATAATATATTCTCTGGCGTGCGCGTTTCTCTTTGAAATATACGTTAATTGTAAGCATCTTATATGACGATATGTGTTCCAGTTACGGCACGACGCGGATAGACTTATAAAACGTGCAAAGAAAGAACTCGGAAAGGAGGACTGTGCGGCGATGTATAATGGAAATGGATTAGGCATATATCATCCGGTGTCTCCAGTGTCCGGAGCGACCGATCCATATTTACAAATGCAATGGGCAGTTTTTGAATTGGCTGCTAGGGGAGCATCCGCGTTCAGGCCTTGGAGTGCTACAGCTACTTGTAAACATAGGGATAGGTGAATATACGACGAAATAGTTTATAATATAAATCGAGTAACAGTTTACTTCAATGCAAACCGTTATATATTTTTTCGTCTGAAAAAGTATATATTATTCTATATAGTTCGTCACTGGTGCCTGCATACCTTAGCCGAGGTCCACCGGTACTCCAGCATCCAGAAAGAGTTATACCTCTCTCGGAATGTGAACGTTTCGAACCACATTTCCAGCCTAATGTTGCCTTGGCACCCATCCCAACGACCCCAACGATGCCATCGGTACCTCCTCCTTCTATACCGCATCAACGACGACATCATGAACATCGACGATATAATCATCATACGCCACCTCCGAGTGAAAAGCAGGAGCTCTTGTCAGTTAATGTAAAACTTGAAAAAACGTCTCCGGGACCTGGATCTGGTACAAGTTCTTATCCTTTGCTCCTTTCATGTGCACCAGAAAGAAATCAGAAAGAAACTTCACCAAAAGGCAGAACTGACAAAGAAGGTGAAGAGGAAGAAAGTAGTGCTGCGGTGACATCCTCGACGGTAAGTATAGATCCACCACCGGCTGAAGTTGGAACATCTTCGCCAGAAAATGATTCAGACTCGGACGGAATAGCCGCTATAGATTTAGAGGAACGATTAATGGCATTGGATGTCCCACAAGACGTATTGGAACTCGCTCGTCGTATTGCTTCGGAGAATGCACAGTTAAGGCATCACCGGCGCTTAGATGCACGGGAAATATCTAAATTACGCAACCAATTACGAATGCAACAATTGCAATCTACGAGCGAAGGTGATAAGAAGGAAAGTTTGGCAAATGCAAGTGCAGCGGATAGTACGGAAGACAGTGAAGAAACTGAAACTGTTTCACCTTCGAACGATGAAAAGTCTGAACCAGCTGTTCCAACGATTAGTAATGACGATTAGGCTTGTTCCAATTATTTAGTACACCACTGCTCAGATATATTTGTCATGTGTAACCCTTGACAGGATAAAGGTGCACTGAATTTAGTACTGGTGATAATGATAACAAAATTGCAATTCTAAGCAAATAAAAACTCTCTAGATCATGTAATATACGAAGAGCCTTTAATTATTGATATTGAATTTAAATTGGAGTTTTAAATGTAAGTATATATACCGCATTGCCGATTTTTGTCGATATCAAATGTAGATATTGTATCATACAAGAAAGTGCATAGACTTAGAAAATTGAATATGCCAATAATTATAATAATAATAACAATAATAATAATAATAATTAAATTTGACGATTATTTATTCATGTGTATTAAATATACATGAATTGCAGGTGTAGTTTTTATGAATATATATTTGATAGGGCAAATAGAGCAGAGATTAAATTGCTTTCTATTAATCTCTCATAGTCATGATTGCATAATGTAAATATAGTTTCCTGTCATAAGAGTACGTTTATATTAATTACAATACTATATGGAATATTACTACAAAAGTACAAAAAACCTAGGTGCTATATTGTTATGCTAGGTGTGCTCTAAGCGTAAACCTAGTTGTGTTCCAGCAGCTCGTGATATGTCATAATACCGACCGCATTGAGTATATTTTAGGTCGAACTATTATCTTGTTTTTGAGAACAATGGTAATCTATTTCCATTCTATATTACAGGCTGAATTGAAGCCATCAATATTGACCTGCTCGAGTAAAATTTTATAAATAGTCAACGCGCAATGTGTTTAAAGACAAAATTAAATCTCACTTCCTCTTTCATTTTCTACAAGAGATTGATTATTTTTTAATAGAAAAGCAGTTCTTTGAAGATTATTTGATAATATAGCTTGTATTTATTATTGTGTACCCAGACCTGTTTTGAGTGCAATCACGAATTGCTATGTTATAAATGTTAAGACTCTGTTTATATTTTTTTGGGCTATCGTGTATACATATCATGTTACTTTGTTTTAATGTCTCAATTACTTTTGAAACTTTTAAATGGAGGTCTTTCAAATGTATCTAAAACGAGCACTTTGGTATATCTAACACTTGAGTTTCTATTCACTCAATGCAATCAATACTGGCAGATAATTCTGATGTATCTTGAAAAAACGTCACCTTCCTTATATCAAGTCAAACCGTACTCTTCACTGTAGATCGTAAATACATGTACACTGATGGGAACCGTATTATTAAAAGTATTTATGTACGTATATATTTACAATGCAACACAAAAGAAAGTACCTAGGTACATATGATACGTAGAAGAGTATGTAAAGATTTAGTTGTAAAAATAAAGATGCTTACATACCTGTCTCATTCCTCATAATAGCATCTCATCGGAATTATATATTTTTGAATTTTACTCAATTGATTTTATGTTTACATTGCATTAACGCGTCGCCGTTGTACGACAGGGACATGTTTTTACATCTGTTTGTTACATGTTTGTTAATCGTGCTTGCCATTCCAGATTATACGTCTACTTAAAAAGGCAAGAGTGTGCATACAGGATTAATGGATCGTGAATCGACGCTAAATTTTATTTGTCTTCAAATATTTCCCATCATTGTACATATGTTAGAAATAACGATATCAGTAAGTTTCATAACTTTTACATATTCCTGTTTGCATTATGTAATAAAAAAGTGTTATAGAAATACATTTAGAAATAACTTGTGTATTTGTAACACGCAAAGGGTGTAAGCGAAAACATTGAAATCTCTCATTGTACATAGATTTTTTTAAATATACATCGGTGATCTTCGTACCGTATCACAGCACAAATGTCAACAATTCACATTTTCTACGTGAGCAAAATCTCATTGACTCTTAGCATAAATTTTTAATGCAGTAAAATGCAAAGAGTAGATTTTTTAAAGCAGTCTATCGTAAAGCTGAACATAATATCCGATGCTGTAGACTAGATATATCGATGAATACATCTCGTGTAATAATTGATGAATTATACATATGTCATACATACACTCACTACATTATAATACTACAATATTATAAGGATGACACCTAAGATAAAGGATATAATAATCTATGTAATACATTTTTAATACACCCACAGATTATTATAGTTACCTAAGATACAATATAAAGGGTATACATATAGAATGAATCTTACAAACAGACCACTTTGGACTATAATCGAGGTCTATGTATAAACAGTTTCATTAAATCATGTAACTGCCATGACTTAAGATGTAATTTTGAATGGGAGATGTATTTTAATTTCGAATGAAAATATATTATAAATAAATGCAATATCTATAATCTTATTCAAATGAAAACATGAAAGGAGACATACCAATGTACGAATTTGATACGTGTGTCGTTTATTTAAATAACATTTCGCTATTATTATACCCATACAATTACATTAGCGTCTCATGAGACTCATTTACCGTAAAAGTTTCATGAATAACATTGTCTCTGTTGTTGTTGTTTGTTTAGCAATGAGAATGGAAAATGTAAGCGGTACATGCTACAGTGTATATATATATATACATATATGTATATATATATATACACATGCAAACATCGGCTATGTAACAATGCGTAATACATCACACAGGACACATACACATTATACAGCGCGCATGTGGCGAGCATGGGCGAACGTGATGAGTGCGAACGTAATTAGGACACAAAATCACGAATGAATCAGACATTTGCTAAGCGGACTGTTTATATAATAATCTGTAGTGGATCTAGACGAATCTTAGAATGGATTTTGTATACGCTTTAGACATTCTTCGCACATATTGCAGCAATATGATGTAGTATATAGTCGTTAAATTTTATCTGTTTTATATAACTTACGAATGATTATTATTGCTTAAAGTAGTACCTGTATTTCGCGACAGCCTACAATTGCGCGATGAAAGCTTCTCGATGCATGATATGTGTATTTACATAAATCTTTTGCAAATAACTTTATTAAGACGTTTTATTAAATGCCATCAATGGTGCAACCTCCGCTAGACCTTTCGATAGTACCCTCTACACACTCATTTGTACTGATAAGTTCTTAAAATGAAATTTCCTCTTGGCTACGCAAATTTTCGGACAATCTATTTTACTTCTTTTATATTAGTTTTTACCCCCGGTCTGTTCTACCGAGACTATTTCGCGTGGTCCATCACAAAACGACAAATACAATATCTATGCATATAGTAATATATCCGACGCGTAAGTTAAAATGATCAAAAATAAGGTCATATTTAAGGCCACCCTATTCCACAATTTTTGAATTGCGATCAGACGTTCTTATAAATTTAAATGTAAAAATACATAGTTCGTCGTTTAACAAAAATTGTTATTTAAAATATGAATATCAAATTTCTGCCAATATAATCTGGAAGACGGTGTAAAAAAAACAGCTACTCGAGTTCGTAAGGATGAAAGGAAGATAATCTGCTGTTAACTCATAAATTTTATTATTACTTTATCGAGGCTATTTCGCGTAGCTTGTTCTTGTTTTCATTCCAGGCCTACGTACAATTTGATCCATTCTTACAACGTGATAATTAGATTCATATGTTTCTTTTACTTTAGCGCGGCTCGCTTCATTTGTTTTTACAAAATCGTAACTTTTCATTTACATTTATCTTTACTTTTGAAAAGTTTAGCCGCTTCGCATAATAACACGCTTGCAGGTACTCTTATGCATTGAAAGCGCCGTCTACGTGTAAGATTTACGACTACCACTGTAAGTTTCAAAGTCATTCGGAAGTCGGAACGGGCCCTCGATGCTCTCGAAAGAACTGGTCGGGGTCGCGAGTGGTCGCGCGCACTGCAGTGACCAGTGACTGCCAGTGACAGTAGTGGACGACAGCAGCGTCGCATACATCGGTTGCTTCTTCTCTACACATTGAATATTAGTACTCTCGTAAAAGAGCCACAAATTTTAACATTACCGATTTCTAAAAATCTTACGGTGCCCATTCATTGATATCGTATAACGTATCAAGAATATCGACAAGGAAGGATTCCTTCGGCATTGCTTTTTCTGCATCAAATTACATCTTCCATGACGTTCTCCTGGCAACGAATGACCGGTTCTCTTGAAATGTGATTTCAGGCTAAGACCGTAAGAACCCGAAAGAATGGCCTTCTTATGTCCTGTTCGTATACGCCGCGGAAAGAAAAAGAAACGTGAGTTGTATTATAGAATGTTTAGATATCATTGAAACAGTTTTGGAGCATGAATAACTGGCTGCGATACGGGCCTCATTGGTTACGATCACCTGTTGCTCCTCGATGTCATTGTACTATATGTGGCGGGTATCAAATTTCCGAAGTGCTATTCGCATTTTAAGCTTTCACTATAAACCGAGATACTATACGTATTATTACATTTTCTAGTAGAATAATTTACTTATCATTTAACTCGCAATATTACTATAAATTAATATTATAATTATCATTTAGCTGGGACACATAATTTTAATTTGGAGAAAGACTGTATTGGAGGAGGATCAGGAGGAGGAGGAGGAGGAGGTGGTGGAGGAGGTACGGGAGGAGGAGGAGGAACAGGATTGGGAGCAGGTACCAGGGTACCATTGCCTCCTGGACGTATAACAGGAAGCGCAAGTATCGAAACCTTGGTGAGGGTTGGAATTGAAAAGGAGAATGGGCTCTCCCCGGACAGTAAAATGGTGATCGTACATGATTTCACGCCTTGCGTGGACGACGAGCTTCAAGTCAAAAGAGGCCAGGTTAGCACTTCTAACACTTAAAAATACGGGTGTCATTTAATGATTAATAATTGACAATAATTGATAATAATCATTGCATATCGCTAAATATCATCAGGAAAGATTTTGTTCCTTCTTCGCCCTATGCTCATATTTATTGTAGAAAGTATTGAACAGTACAATTCTCCTTAACATGCCCTTAGTCGTTATTAAATGCTTATCGATTGTTTGGCATTGCTCCAGGTCGTAAATGTCTTGTATAGAGAAAACGATTGGGTATATGTAATAGCGGCTGATACCCGTATGGAGGGATTTGTTCCTCACTCGTATTGCGCTCCTTACACTTCCCAACTTGCGGAATTAACATTGGCTACTCTTATGAATAATGTTAAAAAGAAATTGCCTCGATCTAACGAAACTGAAGGGGATCTTGCAAATACAAGTCGTTCGCAAATCTTAGAAGGGCAACAAGCTGACACTGGTTCGGCATCGGATTGTGAAAGTTACGCTCGTAATGTTACTATTGCCGATGTTAATGCGAATCGTTCCAACAATACTCAATCACAAACTTCCGTTCAAACGCTACCATCTCAACCGGATGTTCATCCTTTCTTCAAGGTATTTCTTTAAAATGGTAATTTATAGTCAACGTCCTTGTTTAATTTTATTTTATTTATGCCTGCTTCGCATGTATAGGACCCATCAGCAGGAAGATATATTGTGCTTTATACATTTGTCGCCAGAGATGAAAACGATGTCAGTGTAGAGAGAGGTGAATTTGTGACTGTATTGAATCGGGATGATCCAGACTGGTTTTGGGTACTTCGACATTGTGACGGCAACGAAGGATTTGTTCCATCTGGTTTTGTGTATCCAGGACACATTCTTCATTCTTATGCAACTACAACTACTACTATCACGACAACAACGGCATCTGCGGAATCGCATAGTTTAGGTGTGTTTTATTATCGTAAAATCATATTAGTGTGTTAATTCATTTAATTCTACAATGATAATTTATAGTAATACATATATAGGGTGAGTCAGGACATGTGGGAAATGTAGCAGGGTCCAGTCGACCACGTAAATATAAGAAGGAAGGTTCACATAAACATATGCTCTATACATCCTTGTTTTCGAATTACAGCTCATTTTATGTTGCACCAATCCTCGCAATGGAATTGGATGTTAGAGTACATTATTTTTCAGCATGGTTTGAGCGGCGTATAAATATTATAAACATAATATTATGGACTAAACAAACCGATTAATATGAGAACTTCGTTCCGTGAAGGGTGATTATTCTGAATTTCCAATAGCACGTTACATTGTACAAGTGAATTATACCAACTTTGAAATGGTCACCAACTGTAATAATTAAATTCTAAACTTAGCAAAACTGAACGTCTTGCGTACATAGCAGTAGCTATTTCTGAATCGTCATTTGGCAAACAAAAGATTCAAAACTTACATGAGCGTCTTTAAGACCCTGATTTATGAAACTTACAATAAACGGTAATGCACAAGGTGGAAGAAGTTAGGCAGAAATAACATTGCATCGAATCCTACTCATAATAAGAGAAAAATTGAAAGACGAGTATTACGCAGAATATTATAGGAAGGACATCACAATATTACCACATGATATTAAAACACAAAATGAGCTAGAACTCGAAAACAAGATATGAGGCATATGTTTACATGACGTTTTCTCATTTTAGTACAGTGACCCAGCCAGACCCTGCTGCTTCCACGGGTTTCCTGTGACTCCATATATTACTTATGCTTATTAGTAATGATTTTATTTGCATAAAGGTACATTCATATAAATGTAAACTATGCCTGATTCTTGAAGGGACTGGAAATGGGAATTTATCAACAAGTGAGCCATTGCAACAGAAAACTTTGCGAGACTTACGGGATGAAACCACTGGCACTGAGTTAGTTGTACTTTACGATTATAAGGCGCAGGCGCCAGACGATTTATCAGTGAGAAGAGCAGATTGGATATATGCAGATTTAGGGAATCAGACAGTTGACGGTTGGCTTTGGGCATATGCACCTAAAACTCGCAAGTATGGTTTCATTCCCAAAGCGTATGCTCGACCACCTGCAATGACCAGCTTATGATATATGTGACAATTTATATTTTTACATTTTATACTGCCTTTTACTTAATATAATGTTTCTACAGAATGTCTCGTATTCCTAAATTTAATTCGGTAAAAGATCGGTTCGATTTGGTAATTCACTCGTGAATGGAAATACTAACCATTACAGTATCCTTTGTATATAAATGTACTAGTGTACAATAACGTTGATGTTTAAGCTTGTGCAACCAGATGTTATGTGATTAATAAGACCTTCATGAAGAACGATGCAATCACCGGTGGCAAAAACTTCTCGGGGATGTTGAGCTGTTCTTAAGGAGTTTATAGGACCTGTGTATGTCAGTGCTCGAACTCCTCCATTTTCCATATTATCCACTGCCTAACATACGACGGTGTAAGCATCTGCTACAAGTATTTGTCACACATACTTGTTCATTTGTGCCATTTGCGTTATACTCACTTGAATACTGCATCGAAGAGAATTCGTGTTTCCTATATTCATGCCTGCCACCCAAACAATAATTATATCTCCTTCGCTTTGTCCTTCTCCACTGGCATGAACATCACCATTTGGTGTGAAATGATTTGTGCAATGCAATCTGGCAGCTAGTACCGGTAGAGGCAGGCGATTCCGATATTTTGGATTGATTTGACTCCCATTGAATAGTCTTGCAGTTGGATTTCTTAATAGACAGAGTATGTGTTACTAACAACTATGAACACAAACTATAAACATGATTTAATGCGGCTCAATGAGTATCACTTATCAGTTGTTATCATAAGCTAGTTCTCGTACCTAAAAAAGAGATTTGTTTTTAAAATTGATTCATTTATTTAACACTTACGACAGTTTCCCGGACACAAGAAGTAAAGCTAAACATCGACCAGCATCGCATGCTAAAGCTGCGAAACTAATGATCAGAGTACTCTCTGCACCTGGTTCGACATTTAGAATAGGTACTTCTGGATGATCGAAAAGAAAATGATGCGTCAAAGCCGAGAACGCGACGTTCACTGCACAATCTATACGAGGACAACGAATTGGTCTTCGGGAACATTCCGATGCTATTTGAGTATTAATTTTCATCTCTGAAGTGTATTGGGTACGATCCTGTTTTTTTATTATATTGCAGTAACTCCGCTGATATTGTCTATCGTCGTCCTCTACTGTAAATTCTCGTACATTATCAGGCTCCTTTCCCTCGTGCGTGTATGCATCTACTATTACAGAATTCAATTCGTAGTCTTTCTTTGCATCTTTCTCCGTCAACGGTACGTTATGTCCACTCCATGTGCCGCCGTGTTCTTTCGAATTTGAATGCACAGATTGATTGTTCGGACTCTCTCGATGTATTCGGTCTGATCGAAACGGAAAGGGCTTTGTAACGGATCTATGAGTATAATTTGCAGCCGGTTGCTCATTTTCCATTCCACAGAAAACGCATTTCACGTCTATATAAAAATATTCATATATACATATATAAGTAATCGACGTTGGAGAGATGGCTAGGTGGAATAATAATTAAACGGATATATGGAACACCGAAGGAATTTCAAATAGATACACCATGCCGATACATAAAATTATATTAAATTAATATAATAAGGATGACGTATATATACTCTTGACCTGTACGAATGCAGAATTGTTTTACGCAACGAAGACATAGAAGATGTCCACGAGGACAAGAGAAGCCCTCGAAACCAATGACACTTGGATCAGAACATGCATCGCCTACACTACAATGGCAAATAAAGCAAATTCCATTTTGACTGTTTGATAACCACGGAAGCCAGGAGGATTCTCCAAAGATCTTTTTCCCCTTCTTTCGGTCCTCATCATCATCCTCGTCATCGGTTCTCGACGTAATGGGGTCGTCTTCTTGCGCATCGCTTTCATCGTATAGCTTTTTCTGTAGCATGCGTCGGTAGTGTTTATCCTTTCGCAAAGAATTCACGGTTACACGAAATGAGATGGAAAATTTCCTATCGCTGAATGTGGTACTCCTATCGCATTGTAAACTATAAACTTCGACAATAATGCGATTTCATTATTATCGAGGGTGATCGCATTTAATAGTACTATCACATCATTGTAATAAAATGGTACGTGCCTTGTGTCGACTTCTTATCACCGCATCGTGCATTCTACTCGTTCTGTTATCGAACCTTTCCATTTTTTAAGCTTTTCTAATAGTTACAATCCTTATTTTTACAACTGATATTACTTTGCTTGATAACTGGGTACACTGTATAGTAGAATTTCGTAAAGAATTATGCCGTTGAAAAATGTGCTGCACTATAATGAGTGACATTGTTTGGCTTACGAAGTGTAACGCACATCACACGCGTGAAGATATAGAAATTGAGGACTATTTAGTTATCTCCATATGGATATGAATAAAGACTCTTCCGTTGCTCTCACCTGATGTTGTTACGAGAAAATTCAGTCAAGAACAAGGAAGAGTTCCCGGGTGAAAGATGAAGGTTTCGTCAATAATTTCCAACAAAACATGGTACAGGAAATTTACTGTTCCACCGATGTGTTGCGAAGCAGACATGGATTATTACTACTTGCGCTAGGAACGATGAGTGCAAGCTTCTTGCAATTTTCTGTCAATTATTCTAGAAAAATTTACATTCAATGGCCACAAGGATTCTTATAAATTCAGATCTCTCAAATATTATTGATATAGAGCCATCTTGTTGAAGAAGAAAACAAGTTGGCGATGTACATTTGTAGCTGACTTAATGCGGATGTGATCCATTGACATAATACTTGTAGATATGAATTGTGTTGCAGATTGCATACAAATGAATATAAAAGTGGAATGGACGGATAAATATTGAGTAACGGGTGACCAAAATATACGGTGCAAATCTGTCCACGACTGTATCTATGCAGGTGTACTTACTTACTTATATTGTATTTGCATACATACAGGGGGGTAAGACCCGTTAAGGATTTCTGCGACATTGTCATTCATCGCCATGACCTTCAAATTCAAGGTCAAAAGGATTTTTTTGTCGTATCGATTCTATTCGATACAAGGACGAAACTTTTCACTGGAACCATGGGTCACAAAACCTAACGGTTCTTTTTGCGAAATAAGAAATTTGGTCAAAAACTTGACGATTGCGCTTACGTTGGTTTTATTTGTGTAATGTTTATCGTAACGTTTTCCGAGAAGAATTAGTACTTTATTGCTGTAGCATTCGAAGTTTATCGACGATAACTTTATTCCTATACAGCCTATACATACACATGTGTAAAATACGTTTCATTATCTGAATTAGTATTGTAGAAACAAATTTTATTTATAATTAGATTTCCTGACGACAATTACTCGTCCACATTGAATTAAATTTGTACACAAATAGCTCAACTGTACTTTGTAAATATCACTACCCGCATAACATGGTACTTATTCTCTTCTTTTTTTATAATTCCTACTAATTTTCCGCTCTGGCATCGCATCGCTTGTCGGAGAACTAATTGTAAGGAATGTTATGTCTCAACCCGATATATGTTCTCATATGGTGTAAGAAAATGGTAAGGATACAACAGGGCGAAATGCCATTGAACGAAATGCCTGAGGTAAACTCGTACGACGTTCCATACGCGTTATACGTGCTTACAGTACGTAGATTACTATATAGATACTAATCTTATCGTTTATCAAATCTAATGTTCAACAGATTCAAACGTCGCATTTGTAGATTGGCCGTATAAAGTAAGCGAATTTGTGCGATTCGTGGTAATCCCATCTAGAATCGTTTAGGATAGACATTTATTCTTCCTGCGGACGAATTCTCGTGGAGATGGAGACTGTTAAAAACCGTACGATAAAATAATAAACTCGAAAACAATATGTATTCTCTTATCCTGGAATATATTTGAACACTCGTCGAAAGGTAAGAAAACGGGCGACATCTAGCGGAAAACTCTCATGGCCCCATTATTTCAATCCGACATATGGCGATCGACGACCGATGGCGACAATCAAGTGACAACGCGTCTCGCCCTATTAAGTGGCATTCGACTTTAATTTGACTTTTTTTTTATAATTTCCTTTTATAGTGGGTAGATCGAGGGAGGGCCATTCTTTATATTGAGTTCGTCGAGCAGAAGAAAAAGAGAACAGTGTAATTGTATCGGTGCAACAGGAAGTAATTATTTGAGAGAGTAATACTGCAGGTGAGTCAGGCGACTGAGATTATAAGTGTATAAAGGAGTTTAATTGATATTCGATACCGGACAGTGAGCGATAAATATCATGATTATCGTTGCACGTTGACGAATGGCAGGCTCGCATATTTATGTAATATGTTGATTTTACTTAGTAATGTTCGTTCGTACAACACAGAGCCTTCAAACACAATATTCCTCACCATTTAAAAGATCACTGGAATCGTGTCAAGCCGGTTAAGGAAACATTTAACGCGTAATCCTGTTGAGTGTACCAAGCCATAGTTATCGTATTGTCATCTAACATCCGACACTGATACATTCGGTGCTAATACACTGAAATGGAAATACTGCGTAAACTGTCGGTAATACATTATTCGGAGTGCAAATTTAAAAAATCTATTACACATTCACCTATGTAAGGATTTATAAAATTAAATTTGAAAGTTGAAGGTAATTCGCGAGGAATAAATGAAATAGGTTAAGGTGAGGTTTGACAAATTCGAAGAATAACCTATAAAAACATTTTTCTGACAAAAGTAGTGTCGTCTAGAATAAACTATTGCATAATAGCACAAATGAACGCGTTAACAATGCATACAGATAATTGTGACAGCCCGTACTACTAGTGTGGCATAATGCAAATACTTTTGAACGTGTACCTTGTCAGTTCACTTTTGTTAGAAAGAATATGTTCTGCTTTTTCTAAATTTGTTACTTATAGATTAATTAGAAGCTTGTTGTATATTTCTAGATCATCCGCACAATTGTAAATCGAGAGGATGATAGAAAGCATACTCCAAGCTCTTCAATGAAGAGATTCTTTATGTAAGTGACATTCATTTGTAAGTAACGATGCACCTGACATCAAAATAAGTATCTTGAATTTATCAGTTATTAAATAAAGTAACGTCTCATTGTGAAACTATTACAAATGTAGCAGCTATAACCAGGGAAATTATATGGTACGTTGTGGATATCGCTTGGAATTAAATTTCATATGCTCTATCTCTATGACCATGGAACGTGTCACTAGCTCTAATTTACCGCGTAGCGATTAGAATTATAAACACGGTAACGATAAACGTGCAAATACGCAGTACTTCTAATTATTCAAATGAGCTACATAAAACTGTGCTATTAATGATCAGTGCTATTTGTGAGAGTAACACAACTATAAGCGCATTGTGCTTTTCGCAGTAGGAAAGAATTCTTAGATATAAAAGTATTATTTAAAACACAAAGACTATATATTTAGATAACAGTGTTATCTTTTCATTTATCAGATTCTGATTGTTGCGAAATAATATGTCAATGGAATAAAGAAAGGCATCATTCTTCGTGTTTGCGCTGTGTGTCTGAAATTGTAATCTATTACACCTTTATAATTAACTTTGCTTTTCCTATTTTTCTAGGGAAGCAGCTGTCACAGTTTTGAAGAAGAATGCCCACGCAAACGACGGAAAACGACGATATCCGTGTGAAAATTGTTTATAATGGGTAATATGGAATAAACAAAACGTAGATCTTAAACGAGACGTGTACACGTCATTTACCGCTGCATTTTTTGCATCGCTGTATTTTTTATTGGTCGACTTTCGCGTGGGTTGCCGCTAGTAAGGATGTCGTCTATACCTACACAGACGTTTTTTTTATGAATAGTGCTTAGACGTTCTTACACTAACGAGTTCTGCTGCTCTACTTGTGTTTACAAGTATTTGTCATCGAGCTAAAATAGGCGTGGTGAACATTACCGCGGTGTCCATTCAAGTGAAAACGTGCTTATCGAGTGAGCTTGAATATTCAAGAAGGAAAATGTTAACGTACAGATTACTCTAATGATCAATGAAATAATCAATCCACTCGCATCTTAGCGTCGCGTATTGAATGGAAAAACACAATTTATACTTGAAAAGATTATTCGTTTATTTTTGAAATAGCATCAAAGTTATCGAGGTAATATGCTTTAATCTGTCATACTTTCTTCCTGGAAATAATGGATTTACAAAAATTATATTAAAGGGAATGAACCATAAAGAGTAATATTTACTTCGGTATACTTACGCTTTCGCAACTGAAAAATTTCACCGGTGCCTCCTTTCCTCGACGTCTTAAGCGCGCGCTTATTTTACTTAACCCCTTCCGGTAAAATGACGAGTCTAGCTCGTCATTGGTTTTTCATGCCATACCGCACAATGACGAGCTACACTCGTCATGCGACTAAAGTTATTATTGAATATGATAATCAATTTAGTTTAAAATTTCTAGTGTACTGAATTTGGCAACACTTTTGTTTTTTTAAATAAAAATTAAATGGTTATTTCATGCACAGTTTTTCATTATTAAATCGTGCCGGAAGGGGTTAATGGGTGTTACAGCATTGGACCGATTTTACTGCTCGGCAATTTATGATCTTTTGCATAGAATAAACTGAGATAGCCAATGTGTCTTATTCTAATATCTTTCTTCGATGAAATGTTTGTCAGAGAGGTGCAAATTACGTACATCACTGCTGGGATTTCGGTGAACATGCTCCGGGAGGAGATGCGGACTATCTGCGGATTCGGTGCTGCCGGACCGGACCAGTTCACGATGAAATGGGTCGACGATGAGGGCGACCCTTGCAGAATTGCCTCTCAGCAGGAATTGGACGAGGCTTTGCGTTTATACGAACTGGAAAAGGAAACCGAGATAACGATACACGGTCAGTGAAATGGTTTACCTTGTGCATTACACTGTCATTTAAACAACTGCTGCTCGACGATACGCGTCACATGCTACTCCCTTCTACAACATTTGACTCGTTAACCCTTTAGCTGCTAAAGGCGTATATATACGCCCTCACAAATCCATCAATATACACAAAAGGCGTAAATATACGTCCTCTGTATTTTTAATTTATTTGCCATTATTATTTTTTAAACCCTAAGAATGGTATCAAATTTCCGGGTACTGCTTTGGTCATTAGTCAGTGGACAACCAGTCGCAACGACTGACATGCGAAAAACGCGCCGTCCATATTGATGGATTCATCCGGGAGCACGCCGCAGTCAAAGGGTTAACGACGAAAAAGATTTACAGGAATCTACTCCTCTATTTTGCACAGCATTACCGTTCTTTCTTTAAAGTCTTCTCGCAACGGTCGTAAATCCAATTGTCACATTGGATGCATTCCTCCCGTGCCGAAGACTTACAAAGAAGTTTAGGTAACCCAAAAATTAAATAATTATAAAACAGTGCCTACAAGCGAGGAATGTTATTCGTAATATCTACCTGTTTTTCGTTCGTGTCATAAGTCGATTTTAAGGGGTGAAATCATCGTTTGGAAAGAATACAGAATTTTCTTTCTCGCGTAAAGTTTAACACTAAGTTTACGGAAACTCGTGAAATGAATGCGCAATAAGAAATTATGTCTGTAAAAAAAAGTTCCTTAACCTAGTGTTAATGAATGGCGAAAGATATCTAAACAAAATTTTAAACTGCATTTTTGTATGCAATTTTATGTTACTTGCAACTGCGTAAACGGAATAAAGTGTGTTTACTCCATTCAGTATCTACGATTCGCGGGCTTGCTCATAAAGAGCGCCGCATTCAAGAAATGTTTTGTAATCCCAAGTAATATCTTCGTTCTCCAAACAAGTTCTTTTTGCTTAAGCATTTAACACAGGTTAAGTTTAAAGGAAGAAACTGATCCGATTCGATGGATATTATTTTCGATGACATTTCTTTCTGATTTCCTTTCTTTGTTTTTGCTTGTGGAGATCTTACAATGCTTGGGGTGCAGGTGTGAAGCGGTCGGTACACCGCCGCGCTGTCGCCGTCGCCGTACCGACCCCGGTGGCCGGCACCAATGGTAGAAAAAAGCCAAGTATCGTAGATCGAATGCTCCTGAAGAATCGATATTCTTATAATGCTTTTCCCCGTGATTCATTATTCATCGTAGAGAGAGAATAAAAGGGGGTAGGCTCTCGTCTCGGAGACGCCTCTTTCCCCCTTTCTCGCTTTTTCACTTTCCGATTCACTCCCTCTCGGTTACAGAGGCATTCGCGCATTCTAATTGGCATTCGTACTCACTTCTTTTCGATCGTTTCTTCCTTCTCCAGTCGTTTTCATTGCGAAGGTCCCATTTTATACGCTAACGGCGGCCATTCAGTTGCTCGTCAATCAGCCATTCGACATCCGAAGTGTCCCCGTGATACTCCTGCTAGAATATCTGGCATAATGCTAATCGAATTTATTACCATCTTCCGACTTGTGCCAAGGTAACATCGTTGCTTCCGTGCCAATGCAATTTTTCACTCTCCCGTGGAAGCAAGCGAGACGACAATATTGTACAAGAAATTAACATTTTATTTTCTTCATCCTGTATGTGAATATGGGCTTTTCGGTAAATAGAAAAAACGCACGATGCCCATCCAGGAAACGATAGATTGACATTACTTTGAATAATTTCTCTACCTAGGTATTATGGAAACGATAAGATCGGACAGATTATTTTCGACAAAAGCCACGAACTTTCGTCGAAACTATTAATTCCACGTTGAAGTGTGCACTCTCAACAAAATTATAACTACCTCACTTTTAACGAGATTTTCGTATGATGGATTTGATCCCTTTTAGAAGCGGTTTATCAAAACGGCAAGCCTGCATTACGTACACCGTCGTGTTAGATCGTGTAATAGAAAGCGGCTTACAGAAAATGGCCTTTTCGCGATAAACTTTTTTCCTCGGGTTTCTCTTCTCAGCTTGGTTTACGCGCGCGCGTGCCCCTCGGTCCCTTACGGTGGGTGTATGTACGCCGTAATTACTCCACTTCCAGTAAATTGTTGGAAAGTACGTGATGTAAATAGGTTGGTGGTAGGTATGCTTTGGCGTCGGTATCTCTCACGCTTCACCCGATGCGATGGTGCATTGCGGAGAGCATCCTTTAATTGCACTTTGCCGCTATTAGTCAGCATTTCAGCCCTTTCGAGTGCGCGCGCGCGACGCACGCGCCATTGCAAATACAGTAATAGTATTTACATTACTCCGTACACGGGGCAGTCATTTTTAACAAGACCTTCGGGCTCTTCCCGGCACAGACTCTCGACAAACAGGCCAACTTGCGGAACCCAGGGAGGGAGGGAGGTAGGGAGGAAGAGAAAAAAGTTCTTTTCCGATCGCAATTGCCTCTTATGCCGGCTCTACATCCTCCTTCTGTTCGCCAAAACCTCCCTGCCATATCCGCTGATAGTGATGTCGATAGAGGTATCGATTACATCGCGATGTAGGTAGCCTGTAGTAATGATTTTACTTCTTCTCTGGAGTATGGATCTTTTTGTCAAACTATTTTATAAGATACGCTTCATTGTGTTTGCATAGAAATTAGAAGCTAATGGTATCTCCGTATCACGTAACGATTTCAGGGAGTTGGGTAAATGTGACGTAAGTTTTTGTTCGTCAGTATCTCAATTTCCCAATGCAAAAGCTTCTTCTGCTCTCACGAAGGAGGAAATTTCTGTTCGATTAATGTTGTATCTTATTTTAACAGCGGCACTACTAATTCTTTTTGCTATCGTACGTACTTTATTTGAATTGCCGATAGAGTGTTAACGATAGTGGTTTTTAAAATTATTAACAACTATCGATGATATTGGCGCACTAGTTGGCAGGGTGAGTATGTCTTTGAGCTGCGAAGAAACTGCAGCAAGCTTATCGGCCAACAGGACGATACAAGCGTTCGTTCAAGAGGCGATACGTCAAAGTGTGCCTCTGCTCGTCAATCGAATAATTTATGTGTGTGAGCTTGAGTTTACTCGCGCGAACTCTAACTGGGATAAGATACTCGTGGTTATTTGTCGACGCCGATCAGAGATTGTTAACACTAGATTTACGGAACACTTTTAATAAACACAATTTCCCATTTAAACGAGTCCATTTAACAACTCGTTTCTCTAAATCTAGGATTAAGGAGAGTTAGCGCCCGTGCATTTGGAGGAGTCGTTTTGCCGGGTACTGGGAATAATTGCAGTGTCCTATTCGATCAGCGGTACTTATCGAGTTGCAACGTAAAATGTAAACTATGTTTATTTGCTATGTGATTATGCCAAACTGGCGCTCCTAAGAAATTATTCGGCTCCAGTAGACACATAAGCGCAGACTCTCCTTGGTATGTCTCCGCGGGGGTGCATGCGATAATCGACATTTCTACGTCACCTTATATTTCCGCATAATATCGAATGATTTCTAAAAAGCAAAAAGAGTTCCGATTGCAGATCAATTGTAGAATTATATCAGGTTAACCGTAAAAGACGCTCGAGTACCTTTAGCAAAGATAAACATTTTACATTTGAAATATGAAATTTTAATAGGACGATGAGAAATTTTCCTAGTTCCATGTAAACTGTCTCTGTTTATTTTTGATAATGACCGAACAAGCCGGAAATACCGACCAAACGAATAATTCTATATAACAGTTCTGGTCGTTAACGAGCAAAAATTAAGTCGCGAACCGTATAGGAAGTAGGAAATCAGAAGCTGGGAAAATCAATGTTTCCGATCCTGTACAATTGGGACAGACTACACAGTCGATAAAAAATCGTTCGCGTGTAAAGAAAAACAGCAGTAAATAGCAGGATGGACGTAAAGAGTGAGAGACAAAAAATGTGGCTTTCGCTAACGACGTTAGTGGTCAGCGAAAGCTCCATCGTTTCGGTCCATTTGGTTGACGATCGGTCGACCGAACAGGATCCGGGATTATTCGGGACTCCTCGTAACTTTTGGACTGTGTTGTCGACTTACCTTCGAAAAGAGGACAATTTTCCCGTTTTTGCCACATATGGCGCGCTTACGAACCGGTGAACCAAGTTTTAGCCACGGTGGAAGCGGCTTTATCGTATCGCGTGTCCACCCGTGCACGCTCGTTCGGTCGTGCAGCCGCTGCGACATCGGATGACACAAAAAATACCCCTCTGCGTGCGCGCGCGATATTTAAACTATCTCCATTTCGAAGAAACAAATGCATTGCCAACATCGAATATACTGTTCGCGGAACGAAAGCCGAAACAACGCGCTCCGCGATGGGGATACCGCGCGCATTGATTTCCTTCCTACGCGAGACTATTTCGAATGCCACCGACGCCAGAGGAGATGGAGAGACACGCATACTCACACAGAGCGAATTTCCCGAATTAAAACTAGCTTCCTGGGAGCTTCTCTCCCCCATCGTTCTCTCCATTTCTCTCCTAGTCCTATTCAATAATACTCTTCTCCAACCACTAACGGATATTTTACAAAAATGATAACGGCAGAACCTTCGACCTTATCTGCAAATGCATGTATATTGCAACAGCAACATTGGGAAACAGAGAAGCGAAAACATTATCCGTGTTTTGACTTGTTCAT
The DNA here is from genome assembly GCA_944319695.1 of Tiphia femorata. Classification (NCBI taxonomy): domain Eukaryota; kingdom Metazoa; phylum Arthropoda; class Insecta; order Hymenoptera; family Tiphiidae; genus Tiphia; species Tiphia femorata. Next base: position 14,986,753 of record OX090895.1, on the reverse strand, counting down.
AAACATTTTAAAACGATCGATAATCGGGAGGACAATGTATCTCGTTAATAATTCAATAACGAAGCTTCGATCAACAGTTCGGTAAAAGAAAAAATCGTTCAGTATCATCTCATTGTCAGCAATCACCCATCCACGGCTCTTATACTGGCTACGTATATGTATATCGACTCATTGCGTTGTTTCTTTAAGCTGTTCTCCGCTAACGCAGCAACGAGGATCTTTTTCCTCTCGCGTTCCACGTAGCTCCAAAATTTGTCATTTCTTACCGAATGTTTCGTCACACGGGCTTTGTTTTATTCTCCAACGATAATTACAGAGCAGTAATGTACGCTACATTTGCACCCGTTAAACCAGGTTCTTATCAAGAGGCTGTAAAACCGTATGTTATCTCTGTAACTATTGTCAGATTGTGATATAAACTGTTCTCGTGTGCGAGGAACCATGTTCTACCTTGAAAAACTTAAAAAAGTCACGGTTTTTGCAACGCACAACAACAAGAGACGACAAGGAGTCTCTTATTGATCCAATCGGAGGCGTAACTTTACGAAACTATGTCACATTTTTGTCGCGATTTCTGCATAATTCTATAGCAGGATGTCCCAAAAGTTGGAAAAAAATTCTATAACTTTTTACTATTAATTGGTGGGGAATAAAACTTAGACCCATTAATTTGTATTATTAAAGGGCGATTCGTGAAAAATATTTTGAAAACCCATAAAGGCTTAACTACCCATCCCACCGTTAAAAATTTGAATTGCAAAATGCCCTTTGCGATATTCTATCTTAAAGCTGTTGTGTTCGAGCGTTACCTCCAATAATTAGTAATAATAGATTAAAAAATTTTATTCCGAACTTTTGGAATATGCCGCGTACATAGGTATCCAGGAGCGAATAAAAGTTCAAGATGGTTACCTCGTTGAAAGATAATCGTAGGTGGTTATAGATATTGAGTATCCAACAGTTCGTAAATGTTTGTAGAGTCACAAACGTACCGACACTCTGCAAATGGCATTGTACTGTTTTTTTCGCTGTAGGTAGCGACGCCCGTACGAGACCCTGAATTTCGGGGCCTAAAGCCGACGGCGTTACACGATGCGACGAATATCTTCCAACACTAACCGCTTGGTATTTTGTCACACTCAAATCTACGATAACGTCGGTCAGATGATACGCGAGAAACTGTGTATCAAGCGTGACACGTTGGAAGTTGTTGGTCGCATCGAGTAACAGCGCCGGCTTAACACATATATATCGTCAAATGCAATCTGTGCATACTCAATAAGCACATTTGATTTCCATAAAGGGATCGGATAGATTGCAAAGTACAGCATATTATTTTCGAGATAACGGAATTTCCAATATCCTTATATTTTGAATTATCCATAAGACTCTCTTAACGTACGATGCCTCGGTTGGAACACCGGCCCTATAACACGAGGGTACACCGATCGCGTGCAAAGTAAAATATAGACAAACAAGTTCGAACGATCAACAAATGTACGTATATGGCACCGAGGAATCGATTCTCGAAAAATTACAATTTACTCGAATCCACCCTTAGGGTCACAAATAGCCCCACACGATGGCGTATATTTCTCTTTTCTTCTCCTCCCTCTCCGTACTCCTTTCAACGAAGAGCGACTCAGCCCCTTTACCTCCCCAGTCTGTTGTGTCCACCGACATCACTATATTCATCATCACTCACGATGAATGCCAATAATGAATGTATTTTTCTGCCAATCAAAACTTCTCCAACCTTCGCCTCGGATCCGAGCACGCGCAGAGCTACCACCCTCCCTTTCTCCAAGCCCTCGAGGAGCAGGATCAAAGATCGGTAAGAAGGGTGCGTCCTCGCGGCGTACAATAAACGGCGAACGAGCGCCGGTGATGATTAGATTGAAGCGACACTCGTGACTCGTGGCTGCTTGGAGGTGGGCTCCTCTCTCACCCTTCCACCTTCTATCTTCTACCCTTTACCCTCGGCAGAACGAGCCGCGAGGCAATGGAGAAACAGGTACGGTGATTCAAACGCGTCTCTTGTAATACACGGTGATCTATCTACCTCGAGCTTTCTGCACACGGTTGCGCGCACGCCACGGACACAGGACGCCTATCAACGGTGGCGGGGTTCTACGTGTTGCCGCAGAGAAGTTTGCGAGCGGAAGTGAGAGGAAGAAGAGGAAGGAGCAAGCCGTCGAAGATCGCGAGGGAAGAGTGAGTGAGTGAGCGAGAGAGAGAGAGAGAGAAAGAGAGAGAGAGAGAGAGAGCTGTTGGTAGGAGAAGAAGAACGTGCGGGTGAGATGAATCGAGAGAGTGATCGAGGGATCGAGGGGAGTGGGTGAAGCGGAGAGGGGTTGCCAGGAGAAAAAGAGAGAAAAGAGGAGGTGGAGAAGGAAGGGATGCGGGTGGTGCCTCCACCTCGACGTTTGCTCGCGTTTGCGCGTTCCGCTTCGGTTGGAAACGCGCGTCGGGCGGCGGCAGCTAACGCATCCCGCCGTGTCAGTCGATATCAGCAAGCCGGCTGACCAGGAGCTACCGAAAGGAGGTTCGCGTTACGCATACGAGGCGAGCCCCCCGCGAGAGATTATCTCCTTGGATTGGTGTTCGCCCGCGGTGCCTCGGTGGTGACCCTTCCTGCGGCTCGTTGGAAAAAAGGGACCGAAGAGAGCGAGAGGAGAGAGAGAGAGCGAGAGAGAATCTAGAAGAACCTCGAGGGCCACCGGGTGGATTCGCCTCGCGGACGAAGTCGAGGAGAGGTCGAGCAAAAGAGGCGGTAAACGGGCATCGATCGAGCCGGTGAGATTCGTCGCACGCTCATCCGGGCACCACCGTAATAACGGGCAAAGTGTGTACGGGGTGAAGGTAGGGCCAGAGGAAAGGGAAGGCAGGAAGGAAGGAAGGAAAGCAAGCAGGCAAGGGAGAGGAGGGAAGAAGAGAAGAGGAGGAGGAAAGAAGTGTCGGCTCTCGCGACACTTCTCTCGGGATCATCGCGAGAGAAGAGAAGAAAAGGACGAAGTAGGCGGAGGCCAGGACGGCTAGACTGGTCTGAGCGGCATGGCCTGGGGATACTGGAGCGCAGCTTCCGTGAACGACAGGGGCAGGTCACCCCGTCGCGAGAAGGACAAACAGCAGCTGCAGGGCCTACATCAGCAGCATCAACAACAGCAGTCACAGCAGTCCGAGTTGCCGCAGAGCGCTTACGGGCTGCAGCAAATGCAGGGAGAGGAGCAGCAGCACCCCGGTGGTGCCGACGCCGGCGCCGCAGTGGAGGAGCCACCCTGCGGCATGATCATCCCGGCTGGTTCTTTTTACTCTTATTCGACGAGCGGTGCCGCCTCCGGACGAACTTCTCGTAACGCAGCCACCGCCTCCGCCGTGGAAGGGCCCTCCTACGCCGGCGGCGGCGGTGGTATTCAAGCGATCACGCGCGATCATCGACAGATGAAGCCGCCACCCGTAGCCGGCTGTACGACCTATCCACCCTCGCCCGGCAGCGACTCGGCCGAGTACGAACAGCCGGTCGTAGCCCATCGTGGCGAGTGCTCGCCCTACAATGCACCTCACGGCGATGTTTTCATCCAGGCCGCTGGCGCGGCTGGCGGCCCTTCTTCCTCCCCAACCGCCGTCAAGCTCATGCCCGACGAGTGCGCGGAGGATTTGTCGGACGTCGATTTCGAGGAGCTTGGACACGCTGAGTTGATCTTGGCGCCAGCCAACCGCGGATGCCTCGTGCACGGGATCTGCAATCCGCCCCCGGAGCCTGCACCCTCAGCCCTGTCCCTCCTCGAGGAACATCCCTCGGACTCTGCCCGCTTCAACGATATCACCTGGGGTAGGTGCCCGGGGGCATTCTAGCACTCTAGCATTCTAGCACTCATTTCAACATTCACGGGATCTCTTCGTAGGTCGTACACACGAGTTCGCGCAACTTCGGATATTTACCTTTCGATTTGTACCTTTTCACTTTCGATTGTCGCAGCGACGTATGTAGCGTCGCAGGTTTATCTCGCTACGTCGTAACGGTTCGCGATTGTCCTTGAAACATCGCTCGTGGGTAGTGCTGGGTTGACCGTAGCTCCGGAGGTGTATTCGTATGTCCGTTTATTGTGCATAACGTAGTCCTTTTGAAATTTTGTTCCCTGCTGAGTAAAATCATGGCGATTATCGTGGATGAATGGTTCACGGAGAAACATTGTTTTTGTCCGTCGTTCGTTGAAAAATTGTCGGTGAACGAAATACGACTCCTTTTCTCGAATCGAAGGTATAAATTCATGAAGACCGTCTGGAGTGAAAAGGTATAAATCCGACTTTAGATAGCAGGCGGGATTAAAAGAAAATTAATGGAAAGATACAATTTCTCTGCCCAATAACATATGGATCGTCGCGAACGTAAAACGTGTTCTTGGGTAAAAAAAACGATTCCAATGTCGACTTCGTGAATTTTATTAAAGATTAATTCGACCCTTCGAACCAAAGATTTAGCATTTTGCTTATTATTGCGCGTCGCGCGCATTATTGGAAGGTGTCGCATTTTTAAAATTGTGTCTTTAATTGAATTTTATTTTAGTTTCTTATATCCGTCGAGTGTTCGAACTTGTGTGAACGCTAGAGTAAATTGCTCGTCGCTCGGAATGCCGTCTCGTAGCCATTAGATGTTCTCTGTAGATCGATGTGTCGATGTGCCAACTACACCACCCCTTCCTTACTGTCCCCTTCAGAAAGCCGCAGCCTCCCCCATCGCGCATCGCCTGCATCCCACGCCACTACGTAGGTCCTGTGCACAGCAGAAATTTTACGGCGACGTACAACGCTCAATCGAATTGTTGGGAAGTGAAGGACTTTTCTCAACGCCTTTTCACTATTCGTTCGGAACTGTCGAACGAAGAATTTGATCTTGCCATTGCTACTATTTCGAGGACAGGATCAGGGTGCAATTGTGTCCATTAAAGAGAAAGGACTTTTTACACATTCTCGTCAGCAATACCGATGACAAAACTTATTCCGTTCAAAGTCGCTTAATATTTACTACGAACTTTTTTCACCTTCGATTCTCTCCACCCTGAAGTTTGAGAATTGTAACTCCGTGTTCTCTCGCTTGAGGATCCAGGTATTGAATGCGATGCATCGCGTCGTATCGTGTTACGATTTCTGAAAGGAAAGTTTCAACAGGATTGTTCGAGTGGTTGTACGAGTTTCCAAATTATTACGATGAGGAGGATAATGGGTCCGCCCGGTGCTTAAATAAATCATCAAATTCTACGGAGTCGAAACGCCTCAGCGATCATTGCGGTCTCATTCTGTCGGAAAGTTACAATTTGCTCGTTAATTTCTTCGAGTCTTTTATACGCCGATACTCTTACCGTTGTACACTAACTAGCGAGGATGCCTCCATGAATTTGAATGGACTTTTGATGAACCAATTTGGAACGTCAACGGATTATAAAGTATATTTCAATATTGGAATATTTATTGCAACTTCTTTCTAATGATTCACAATGCGCCAGTGCATTATGTATATTCCAAATCGTTTCGTATTTATCGGAAACGATACTCATAGTGACGTCACTACCATTGATTTAGCGATGAACGGAAGGGTCCCGTAGGTGAAAATTATTTGCTCATTCAAAACTAATCACTAAACCCATTAGATGATTCTCTACTCTACACGTGCGAGTTACATGGTTTTGGATTTATGCAAATTTCGCGAAGACGCAAATTGCGGCACACCTTGAATTCTTTCAGATAAAAAAACGGAGAGTGAATTGTTACATCCTCTGAACATTCGTGGCAGTTATATCTACTTCTAACAATTACAAATTTCACCTGCGTAGTACCGTGCGATCGACCGCTCTGTGTCGTCGCAAATATTTTTTTCCAGTTCTTTTAGAGTCGCTCGTTGACAGTTATTCATTTTTACATTCGTCTTGTCCACGCGTGGCTGAACAATTTTTCTGTCCTTCTTCTCCACGAGGTCTAGGAGGATCTATTTGTTCTCGCTGAAGAGCTCGAGGCTCTCTCGTCATGTGTGCCGCGTCGACGTAATTGGTTTTCTTTTGCTTCAGGAGCCACGGCGAGTCTAGCTCGGCGAGAATTGGGCGAGCGATCTCGAGAGGAGTGCTGCTTCTTGCTAGAGCTTGCTTTTTTTCGCTTTAACCGAGGAATGTTCGGAAAACGCGTTCCATGGCTTAATTGTATTTCTGTTTGTTCGAGCCGAATGAATCGAAACAACGACGGTCGCGCGAGAAAAGAACGAATTTTCTCAAGAAGGACATACTTCTTTGAGACGAAGATTTTGCTCGCGAAAGGGAGACCGGTATAAACAGTAATTTAAGGTCAATATGATTTTTTTTTTCGAGAATCCTTTCTGAATTTCGTTCCTTTGCTTTTGCAAAAGGAGTAATGTTTGAAGGCTGCGACGGATCATTCCGGTCATGATCGCGAATCCGAATGCTAACACCAATACGAATACACAGGATCAACAGAACTCTCACCTCATCGTACAATCTGTGAACGCATTGACGTGAACAATTGCATTTAATTCTATGCGTCGAGTTGGTCACGTTCGCGATTGTGCTCGTGTTCATACTCACGTTAGGGTGCGGCAAATTATGTTACTTTTCTAACTTACCTGTGTACGATAGTTTTGAAATGCTATTTGTGTAACGTGTGCTATCCGATGACACCTGCCCGTCGATACACCGTTATTAAAAATCCTTTAAGAAACGTTATTCCTTTAAGGAAGAACATAGAAATAGGAACATTAATCGGTGACACACGTCATACGTTTTGCTCTCATTTTCCTTCAACTTTAATTTAACCATTAAGGGTCCAGTTACTACGTGAACATACGCGAAGTAAATTAATTACTCTACGTAACACGTTAGACGTGTTACAATCTACACCAACGTAACATTTCTGATAGTTTAGGGCGGTAAGATAGTTTGTTTTCAGTAAATCAAATAATTAGCTTGAGTAATGGATAATTAATTCTATGTGCTCCAACGAACGCTCGTTGGACCTTGTGTAATATTAATCACCTATTTGTTTCCCACCAAGGAGACGCAAAATGGTAAATGTTTACATTTTGGCAGAGTATTAGTTTACTTTGGACTAACAGCAACGAGAGGTACGTCGAGTAAACGCCAAGTGAAGGAACAAGGCGCGTGATAGCGCTTCTTATTACTTTACCAAGACCGTTTCCTAATTTTAGGAAAGACCGCGCCACAAAATTTTGCTCGTCTCCGATTTAACATCGGTCTCCCCAGTTTCCTGCTTTAGAATAATATACAATCGCGTGATTCGGATTCTTCGAATCCCGAGAAGTGATGCTGATGAGATATTTCCTCGATTAACACGCCATACATATTCACGGCACATTCGGTGTACGCGAATGAAATTGTTATTACGACGCCGACGTAGGCGTAAGAGCATACCAACGGATTACGAATAATGGATAACTAATTAGCGTCCTAGCACATTTGTGGACCTCCATGAATCTTTGCGAGTACACGCTGCAATTATTTACGGCTCGAATGCGGCTACGTGTATACATATATACGCGTAGCTTCCATTTTACTCTTGCCCATCGCAGCTTCCATGCCACTGCCTCGCTTCTCCCTTTTTCTTCCATAGAATTAAAGGCATTAGCCGAGGAAGCATTGCTTTGTAAAGAACGACGACGAAAACAGGGAGAGAAGTGGAGAAATCGTTTGTGGAGTAAGTTTAAGCGAGTGCACGTAATTTACAATTCTATCGACATTGTCCGAAGTTTCTCCGTCGTCGGTAGGCATGAAACTTGGGAAAGTTGTGCCGATAAAGATAATAAAATATGGTTAGGTTGACAAAGCGAAGTAATTGTTGCACCCCTGACTTATGTCCGTGCGAAGCGTCGTTAAACTTTGCACTTACAATTAGCCAGGCCAATGTCAGACGAGGGACCGACGGGAAGTGTTACGTTCGTCAATTATATTCCATCGATGAAACGTTTCAATAGTCGCGGTTTAACGTCGTTTGCACGCAACCACGTAGATGGGGACTGCACGCACCGCACTTTATTGTTCATCGCTCCGGTTACGCCTTTAACCCGTTCGTCAAGACAGTCCTTTCCTTGCAATTTAATATTTCTAACCGAGCAGGCCACGAGGCGTGGCATAATTTCCGCATCTATTCCAATGAAAAGGTTAATTGTTCGCGATCCTACCGTTGATACACCATGGGAGCTATCTGGTTTCAGCTTTGGTTTCCGTCACACAATCCCGTTTGACCTTACCCGACGCCGACGTAAATTAGTTTAGCCACAACGACGAGCTGGCTCGAATTTCATAAGATTGCAAAACAATTGGTAATCGAGCTGCCACGCGATCGACACGTATCTGGGGGTTCTAGACGAACTATGTCTCTCTTAAAGGGTGCCACGTCCCAGGATGACACTGGATGATCAATGAAAGATTCAGCTATTGGACATTTTTGTGCAAATGATTGTAATCGAATTTGGATGATCCCTTTTCTACCATAAGGACGACATATTTTAGAAATACTACGAATTCTTTTATACAACGGTACTCGAGTTTTTGAAATAGTTCTTTGAAAAAGTCCTTTAGTTGCGTATATTCACGTTCGTCCCTTCTTCCTCTCTTTTTCCGTTTTATTTCACAGTTTCGTAGGGAATAAAGTAAGGGATAGCGTGGAGACATTTTTGTAGTCCAAGCCTGATAGTACATAAACCATAGAATGAGATGGTCAGAACTGTGATTCTTCCATGTATGTATTATAAATACTTGAAACGTGATCTACTTTCTGAGTATAGTGGAATCGGCTTGTTACGATCTCGTTAGGACTTGTAATTTTTGATAACAATGCTTGGCAATATCGACAACAATAGGTATCATTAAACGGATGATGAAGTTGTTAATTTCATATAGGAAACCAATTGAAACCGCACAAAGTTTTAGGACTGAACAATTACTATAATGACTGGTGATTATAATAACCGGATTACATTGTACAACGAACTGATTGAATGAAAAACAGATTACAGAGTGCCCCCAATTTAAGTGTCAAACCTTTGCCTATCGTCTAAATTGAGATACCTATGCTTTCGATCAATCTCGTACTTGCAGGTTTTATGATTTATGCCACAGGGGTGTTGCAAAGGGTGAATATATTTCGAACGAAAAAACGTTGAGTTTGTCTTTAAGAATTTCCGTGAAATCATTATTAAAACGATCTTCATTCCACCCACACATTTTACTTACTTGTAAATATCTCTTATCGAAAAATACGATTGGAATATCAGAAATTGTAACTGTCGTTTAACTTTGTCTAATCATTAAATTCCAAACCATATTAACAAACTGTTGAAATTTCCCTGGACGGGTAGAGTAACTGGCAATAATAGTGCCCCGAAAATGTGTCCGTCGGTACTTCAAGGGTCAAGCCTACCTGGCTTTACGAAGTAGAAACGAGCCCAACCTCGTGACAGCATTAACACTGTGGTCGGTATACATAGGAAAAATGAAATCCGGGTGAACATTTCGCAGACACTAACTTGATAAGTAGCAAAAAGCCAGCAATAAGAAATAGAGAAACGTAATATTGTGAGGTGGGCGGAAGAATAAGAACGACGAAACGAAGAGAGAAGTTTGCGAGCTGGTGGTGCTGCGACGGGTCTCTCGCGGTCGCGACGCAATTGATCAATGATCACCAAAACTGCGCGCACCCTCTTGGAACGGTGTAGGATCTACGGGTACGCATAGGTGTCTTGCAAATACTGTAATCCTGGTAAGAAGGAGAAGGAGATTGAAATTGAGGTCAAAGCCTTGGCGGGGGCCATCGTGGTGCTTTTATTTCATGTGTTCCACCACCATCCTCGACACGCGCGCTTACACATGTTTAACAGCACAGTGCGCTCGTGCGGGAAGCAGGCACCCAGCGTAGATCGATTTTCTTAATGTAAGAAACACGCGCGAGGAGGAAAGAGAAAGAGAGAGAGAGAGAGTGGAGAGTGTAGAACGCGATACAATTGATCCACACTCGTGTGTGTATTAACGTTGAGAATGCGCATGGATGTCCTCCCGTAGGCTGAGATGTCTAGTCGCAGGTTGATATACAGACCTGACTGAGAGAGAAGAGAAAAGCGGTAAGGGTAGGATGGAAGGAATCGGGACGAGCAGATGAGAGTGTGAGAAGATGCGCGAAGAGAGTATTCCCTCTGTCTTTCTCTTTGTCCTTGTCCTCGTCCTCGTACTCGTCCTCGTTCTCGTCCTCGTCCGCTCGTCTTTATCACGGTTGCTCGATAAGCGACCCCGATCAGGGAGGCGCGTATCGAGAAAGCGATCAGCGCCGCGATGTATTGTCCCTATCCACGGTACGTCTTATCGACGTCTCCAATATGTTCCACACATCTCGATATTTTCGCAAATAGGACGCCCATGTCTCGTAAATACCTCGTCTCCTCGAGCTAGAGATGTCGGGTTGTTTTGAAATCGGTTCGGCAATCGGTTTTGAATCCGGATCGTGAGAATGGATTCTCTTAAAAAGTCTCGCAAGACTATCTAAATGGATTTGCAAGAATCTACGGAGCTGATAGGAACCGTAATACATATCTATCTGTGCAGGATAGTGTTGTCTCCGGTAATCGGACGTCTCTTAATTCTTTGATTGCTGAGTACTCACGGCCGAAGCATTCCGCCTGGACGGCGATCTTAGCGATTGGAAGTCGTAGGAAACGAAATACCTTTCGGAAAATCCGAATTCCGTTGATTAAGGATGAAAGGCGCAATTGAGATATAATTGTGTTTAAAGACTTTATTTATTATTATTTTTTTATTAAATTGGTGAACGTTTACCGAACATACATATATGTGCGCCCATAGTCCACCCGAATAGATTTCGCCAGACGCACATATGCGCCCATAGCAGTAAAGGGTTGCCACGCTGATTTTCCATGGATTGCCCATGGTGCCACACTTTGCATTTTTTTTATTGTTTTATTTTATATATATATATTCAAGTGCTGCAAATTGCGATTAGTATAATCATTTTTTTAATGATTTTTCTGGAGATCTCCGGCGACCACCGTGCCGTCGCAGGAAAAACGAATTGCGGTCGCATATGACCATCATGACAGTTAAAGTGTCAATGCTCACTTACCATACTTTTGTCCAATAGAAAACAATTGACACTTAAGCTACCAAAAGCGATCGAATGACCGATCAACAAGGGATAGTTCCGTATGCAAAGATCATCGGTAGGTTTAGTGTCAAGGTAGGTACATGTGAGACCTGCGACTTTTTGTAGAAGCCATCGAGGCTTTTCCGACGACAATTCGGAAAGTACATGCGAGCTTATCGAATATCGACGATATTCTACAGTCGAGATGGTAAAGATATTGCGAGATTGTTACACAAGAGAGGATCTGGCGACTGAGGTAAAACGATAAAATGTATTTGCAATATTTACACTTTACCACTCTCTACTCAATTCAGAACGACACTGGCGACTCTTCTAGTCGCGACAGAAGTTAGACTGTTAGTTTGTGCGTGTACACATAATAAGCCTACTGGAGCTGTTAATATGGAGTGCTGACTGCACGGATACGGCTTGCTCTTAATGAAAAGAATTCGATAAGTAGCCATTACCAATTGTCCTTCCAATTCGTAAAATTTTAATCAGAAATTTGCACCATAATCCTTACAGATTTGGTAGAAAGCCAATTTTCGTGGTAGTAATGTTTCATGGGGTTTTCTGCTTCTGTAACAGTTCGTTCGCGCGGTGCGCAATTTAAGTCGTAAAGGAAAATATCTCCTCGCGAATTTTGTCGTGTTAAATGCAAGGTGCTCCTTCGAAATGTACGTATACATATATCGCCAAATCCCGTGAGAGTAATACACGGCACACGGTACTTTCTTTACAATTAATTCTGGTTTCCGTATCGGATGCACGTGTTGTAATTGTTGTTGCCATTCCGTCATTGACGTTGCCTCACCAAGCCTCCAGCTGCTTCTCGGGTGGAGAGCTCGCGATGGGTAAGCGGAACATTGTTGCCTTTTTTTTACTTCTTTCTTGGATCGCCTTTGATCCTCGTGGGAGCAGGACCGGGCGGATCTTCTTCAACTCCTGGCTCTTTCAACTACTTTTCAACTTTACGGCTCTGCGCGATCTCGAAATGGATCCTTATCAGTGGCTCCTCCTTCGTGATTCTCCTTCGACGAATCAGCGACGGGTCGATCTCTAGATGAAAACAACGCTTCTCCGTATATGTAGATTTCGTGTTACAAGAAACCCAGACCTCAAAAAATTCGAACTAGATGGAGTAATTCTTCTTCCATATAACGGGAAATAATAAGTATTTTATTTGTTTGCAAAGCAATAAGAGCGCGGTCTTTTTTATTACACACGCATAACATCCTAAACTGCATATTTATTTACTTGTTTATGCACTTTAAGCAAACCCCTTTAAGTATTGCACAGGAGTTAAAGTAAAGCTGTGATTTTCAAGTCAAGATCCATGCAGTTTTCTGTCACAAGCGAGTCAATGTAAGCAATTTTTTAATCGTCATAACGGAAATAGTATCGTAGCTTTTTCGCATTATGGACCACCTGAGAGTACTGAAAGTTAAATATCTTTCGAACCAATGATTTTTCCAGACAAGTATCTTTGTATTTTTTTGTAGAGAATTTGAAACGCATCCGACGGGGTAGTAAAATATACATATACAGTTCCACTTAAGAAATTAGGGATGAGTTTGAAACCATGCAAATGCTTTCACTTTTGAAGAAGGCACATTTACCATATCATGCCTTACTCAAAACCGTTTAATTTCTTCTAATACAACTTTATTGCGTCTTCTACCGTTTTAACACTATTAATTGCCCCAACATTTGTCCCAATTGAATCAACATTTTGTGCATTACTCTTACGTTAAACCTGATTTAAAAAATATCTCAATAATAAATAGTTTTTGGACTGTCAATACGTCCAAATAGACTTTCAATTGGCGTGCACCGCTCTTTTCGAAGAACAGAAAGAATAAAGAGAATAAGAGAATATAGAAATAACCCCAGCTATCGTCTATACTCTCAATATTAGCGAGATAAAGGTGCTCAGATGGTCTTTTTGCCGACGACAAATTTATTCTACTTACAGACTGCCCAATCGAAATCTCTTCGTTAATTTGATTTGTGACGAAACAGTTGCAGATTAACTTCTACCATGAGAAGACAGAAAAAATAAGTCACTCCCTTTACGGTCGTGCCTAAGAATGAACAACGCGGTTCCCGATTTTTTGTGTCTCAAACCAAGCAGCGGCAGAGCATCAATTGTAAAAATTCTACTTCGAGAGGGAGTAACCGTGGCGATGGAAAATTGGATCGGAGGGAGAATTGGGGCCGCGGTTTTAATATTAATATCACGGTGGGCTAGCTCGGCTGGCGACGTAGGCGGAAGCGTGCGCGCGCAAGACGATGCACGCCCTCGCGTTAATTAATCGAGAGAACAAGGAACGATCGGCCTTTAGCCGAGAAACACGCGTTGCAACGAAGAACCGGTGAATCCTGCAGGAATAATTGGAAAGTACTTGAGAAGAGTTAATGAAGTGGTAACGTTCGAGCGTGTTGCTGTCGTGATAAGGCCCGATATATGTATGTATTTAAAGCTCAAGTGTACAGTTATGTACCAATAGGAGCGTGGTGGCCGACGCGGGTTCCACCGAGTACTGAAATCGATGTCTTCCAAGTGCAGTAAGAGAGCGAGGGAAAAGCGTCAGTCGGGAGTTCATAAACTTTGATGCGACGTCCCATTTAGACGTTTTTCCGTAAATAGCAGAAGCCACTGGATCAGCCGCTTTACAGGAATAATCTTGGCCCGACCGCGCCCGCTCGGTTGTTCGGATTAACCGAGCGACTTGCGCGCTTTATTCGCATCCGTAAATCTCGGGGAGCAGGAGCTCGTAGTCGAGAATTTGAGTGTCTCTGCGCGTGCACACAGTACCACGATGGGGTGTTTTCTTAGTGCTAGATGACTAACCATCGATTCGTACTAGATTTCTCGGTGTCCTATTAAAAAGCAAAAACGTTTTTTAATTTTATCCGACGGGGAGAGTGAACTGTGCCCACTATATCACAAACAATGAGAATTCTTAATAGTTAAAGAAAGGTGAAGTAACCACTGTTGGTTTTTGTCTAAAACGGCAATGGAGTACGTTTTTGTAAAACGGGATCATGCGTCTCTCTAACGCCGTAAGTTTCGAAATGCCAGTCGTTCTCCAAAGAGTTTCTGCTCGTCGTTCCATTCGCCTCATGGATTCATGTTCACGTCTTGTCGATTCGGTGTCTCTCTCTCCCTTTCCGGCATCTCGATTCGAATACTTCTTCCTTTCGCTTTCCTTTTTTTGCAACTCTTAAGGAACGATTCTGGTGGCATCAAATTCTCCGAGGCATCGACGTGGGCTAGGTCAAGGCAATATTGGGCTATATAGAAATCTTGGCATTTGAAAACAAATATTAACATATGAAAGAATTTTTTTATTCGACCCTGTAATCACTATCGGCATGCAGCGTAGCATTTGTCACCCTTCTCGGGATACCAAAGTTAAGACATTTTCTCAAACTTAGGTGGTTTTCGTTGTACCGGTTCTCGAAAGAAACGCAGCACACAAAAAAATTCATACATTTTTTTGGTAAAATACGCATTTGATTTAAAATGCATAAAATTATTGAATTAAGACGAGCTAGAAGCTTAAGGGAAACGAAGCATTAAGTAAATAAGTTTCTTTACAAAATTCATCCACGATTTTATACCACGAATAGTAAATGCTTGGGACTGCTTGTTATTGTTCACAAATTATTTTAGAATTGTGAAATGTAAATATAATAGATAATTGTTTGTATAGTATCCTTGTAGTAAGACACTCAAATTATTTCTATATTAGTAGCAAACAGCCCCATGCTTACATTAAAGCAGTTACAATGATTACTGTTGCTAGTCGCTATTTAGTCACTGATATTGTCGAGTCAAACGACGAATTATCCGCGAAATCTCGTATCTTTCGAACCACAAATTATGTTTTGAAAAATATTATTTTTTTTAACTGAATATTATTACATATGAAAAGCGTGTAAACCCGAAGACAATTCTGATGCTTAGATAAAGAACACATTTTCTCGGTAGATCATATTTGTCTATGTCGTTTAAAAACATATTACAAATAAATCGTAAAATAAGAATTTAAGGTATATTTAAAGCCGGAGATACTTATAACAAAGAGAGTGAGCTTCGTTGGAAATTGATTTCTCAATAAATTCTTGAGTTATTGAGCATAACAGTTTTTACAAAACCCCCGTTTAAAATTTACTGAACTTAATAACGTTTGTACATATTTTATCAAAGTCACTGTAACATTTTTAATTTCAAAAACTGATTTTTGAACTTTGTGGCCGTATTTTGTAAATGTTGCATCTTTTGTGTAGAAACTGTAAATATTCTGTTTTTGTAATTTCGTTTAAATAACACTACACACCTATAAGAAAAATGTAGTGAAAGAAAAGTGGACCAGTTTTTCCTCACATTCGGCTGAAAATATGTAATAAATTAGTATAATATTCGATGTTTAATACGTCGAACGCCACAGTGGTCATGTGTCACCGCAACTTGTTTTTTCTATAACGCCACTGTGGTCACCGATGACCTCCACAAAAATCATTAAAAATTGGTTATATTAATCGTAATTTACAGCACGTTAAAGGATCATATGTTAATAAAAAAATAATGCAAAGTGTGGCGCCACGAACAATCCATGGAAGATCAGCGTGGTAGTCGACGTGTTAAGGTCAAACTCTCCTCTACTCAAATTTTACCACGAAGTTCCATCGTTCTGTCTCATAATTCGATCAGATCAAATACGTCGAATGAAAACAATCGAATTTTCTTTCTCGTACGAATCTCTCCGATTTCTATACGTTCGAAATAATTTTTTCGTGAATCTTTCTCGAGACTGCTCCCGAGTGGACTTTTTTCACGAAGGTATCTGGAGATTCTGCAGTAGATCGGCAAACTCAGAGTGGGTTCCCGAATACACGGGCAATATTTCGATAAAGAATAGTTTAATATCCCGGGATCAGTAACAGCTCCACGCACTCTATACGTTTATTGACCAAACATAGCGTTGTGCAATCCAGCGGAACCATTCAACCTCGATTCCCGATTCTATTCAATAATGGACATTGTATAGAGGGCCCTGACTATTTCTATACTCGTTTGAAGTGCGTCAGCCCGTGAAGGAGGATACCGTGAGGCGAGGAATAAGAAAAAGGAGAGGTTGGTCTCCTTTAATAAAAAAAAAAAAAGAGTACAAATATTTTTTCGAATTTGGCCGTATTCATCTCGCTGGAAAAAATGTATTCCGTTTTGTGAAATCGATCTTTTCCCAGTGCCTCTTACAGATTCGAAGGGATTACAGCAGTGCTGCTGCCAGTTACTAGTATATGTATGTGTGGTACATTTGTACTAGATCTGAAGGGAAATTTGACGTTCCAACGCGTTTTATGTACATTGCCGTAGGACGAGTGTCCCAGTAATCGACCGGTCCACGATTCACTTATCCATCAAAGGGGAATTAACTGTACTCGTTTTAATTTTTCTGAGTCTCATTGCGGCAACTTCTCATTTCCGTTGTTCAAATAATTCTAATAAAAGGAACTATCAAGTTTCATAGTATATTAACTTTCGATAAAAAATATCAAGAAAAAATATTTTTTATATTTGAATGCCTCTATGTCATAAATGAATTTTCATAAATTTACTTGTAATTTCGACATAAGCGATAGAGGTATTACAGTGTGCATATTGCATTGTTCGTAGCACTGTTCGTCTGTAATAAATGTGGTCACTTGACAATCTCCGTCATTCACTTCATGCTCCGCGTTTTGTGCATTTCAATTAGTTGCATAAAGGAAATTTGCACGATGCGAATAAGACGGTATATTGCAAATTCACTTTCACGATATTAAAATACACCAGATTCATTCAAACATTTATATACTGATGCATATGTGTGACCTAGTAAAATAACTTTTATTTACCGCGATGCGGGCAGCTACTGCGGCGTGGCCTTTCTACTTTCAAAGGAATTCCCAATTACGACTACCAGCGTGCACGAAGAAGCTATGTTCGCTAATTCGTGTTTGGTTCGTGTTTGGGTTGGAAAAAATATTTGGAGTCAGCGGAATAAATGCTATAAGGTACGCCATTTCCAACGAACATGATAAATTAAAATTTGATGGACCGGTGAAGTACCTTAAAAATCAGATTTTGCCATTCTTTATGTAAAAATTGAAAAGGAAAAGAGAAATTTTTTCGATAGTTTTTCAGCACTATTAAATGCGAAGTTTTCAACATTAATGCATAATTCTACTTCCGACCGTAGCCAAGTGTACGTAAAGTAACGTCTAGAAAGTGGAGAGTGATCGGCTGGGCAGTTTTTGTGTTTTCACCTGCGGCCACCTTAAAAGATCTACAAAAAGACAGGTGGCAGGGCATACCGACGCTACTCTGCCTGGAAACATTCAAATATTTGGAATTTCCCAACGAAACTGAAGTGTCATGTTTATAAAAGCATACATTTTCAAAAAATTGAAAAAACAAATTGACTTTGTTGAATCTACCAAATCAAAATGACCCGTATGACCTCGTTGCGTTGCGTTGCTTTTGGTGATAAATCTCGTATCGGATCCTGCACTTCTTATTAGGCCGATACATAATCACCCGGTATGCAAGTACCGTCTGTGATTTCGAGCGTGCTGGAGTACCTTGCTCTCCATTAGAGCCATTAGTATAATTATAACTGTTAGATACAAAGTGAAACACGAGTATTTCGCGTTGTTCGCATTGTTACTCCTATTTGCACGATTCGCGCTATGATTTGCGTTCATAGGAATCTCTACAAATAATATCTACTTGTATTATGAACTTTCGACAGTTTTAAAACATTGTTTCGGTAATGTACGATTTCTACGAAATATTCGTTCTTCGCTAGGATAGTCGCGCACTTTTGAGGTTCAATCTGGTGATTACATAGTCGCATAAATAGAGACCGTTTTCAGTGAGGATCTCTCAATCCTCATTGAAAATTGTGTGCTCTATTTATGCTACTATAAAATCGCACGATTGAAAATTATAAGTGCGCGCTTAAGCTTACAGCCATTTCTGCGTCCAATTATATTTGTTAGACAACTGATCGATATTACGCGCTAAAGACATTGTTAAAAGCACGGCGCACTACTATGTTTTTCATTAACACGCTTTTATTCTTCGTCAAACGTGATTTTAGTTTAACACAATCCCATCCGTTATGCGAAGCGTGTATTTTCAGTGTGTCGTGCTATGTGTGATTTGATCGCAAGTCATGTTATGAAGGATCGGTGTGCGGTAGGCGCATGGTAAATTCGTATTTCCTTCTGCCTACGATCCAAATTCAAAGAAGTCCTTTCAGGTTCCCAGTTTTCTGGTTCACATTGATCCATTTATACAGTTACGAACTTACCAATAATTGAAATAATAACGTCGCATTTATTTCTCGGCGCTCTTAACGCGTTAACATAAAAGATAGAAACAACATATGACGGAACTTCTATCCTGTTAATTTCAATCACCACGATTCCTTAAGACGACAGAAACGGTGCATTTCCGTGGCATCGCTTGGTATATTTTTCCGACGTTTTGAAAATTCTACTAAAATTATCCTCTTCATCAAAGTGCGGTTATCACTGTTAGATAGAAAGTCCCGTGTCACGTTTGGTTTGTGTTCTTAGCATTCTCTTGTCAATGTGACCTTCATACAAAAGAATTCTCTCAAAGCTCTGGAGCTTTTCGAACTCGACGTTGAACTGTGACGTTAATCGAACTGTTCGCAGACTAAATTGACAACCGACTTTTCGAACTTCTCAAACATTTTTCAAACTTTTACGTCCAGGCACTCGATGTCCGCGAAGAACTGGTCATAAACCGAGCCCCAATTCAATGCTCTCGTAACTTTCCCCCTTTTTATTTATCTATGATGCAACTAATTTAATGTAACGACAGAAGCAAGACTGCGCTCCAATTTTGAAATTCCGGTGCAGTGACTTATTGTTAGAAGACTAACAATAAGTGTAAGTCATTGCACCAAATTAATTTTTTTAAGATAGCCTGTGTTAGGTAATTCTCCTAACGTCGCTTTCTTCGCTCAATGAGCTCTCTCAATCGCCTTGACAAATGGACGGCCCGATTATCAACTTTTAGTGGTAGCATTCTAAAATTCTCGGCATCGCTGGAGACCTTCTTGGGACATTTGGTCGATTCGAAGTGAGCGAGAAGTGACTAAATTGAAGGATGCTCATTTCGTTGGACGGGTGCTTCTCCGATTCCCGGCGTATTCTCAAATTGAGATATCCGCCGTCTGTTGATCCCGCTGAATTGAGAATTCGAAGGGTACTCGGACTGTTAACAAGCCACGCTGAGTGGGGATCAGGGTGTGTGATAATGCTAATGTACGAGCACTTTACGACACGGCAGAAAGTGCGACGTGTTCTCTCTCTCTCTCTCTCTCTCTCTCGCTCCCGTCCTCTCCCTTCCTCCCGTTCTCACTTTCTTGCGTTTACTGTTTTACCGTGAAAGGGGTAAAAAACATTATTTCGGTCACCGTGCTTGAATAAAACTCACACAATACGGAAAGTTTCCGAAATCGCGGTACAACGCACAAGACGATAATTTCAAATACTAAAATGACTAGAAAAAAGGAGGAATAGACCTTTTCACGTGACGCTTCGCGAAGACCAAGTTTGAATTTTTGTTAAATAGGTTGCGTGCACTCTGCTTAGTTGACCCAATGTGATTAGCTACGCTTCTTTGTATTTATGTTTGTCAGAATATTAGTAAGATCCTGAGGGAATTGTAAATATTATAATTATTGTA
The DNA here is from genome assembly GCA_944319695.1 of Tiphia femorata. Lineage (NCBI taxonomy): Eukaryota > Metazoa > Arthropoda > Insecta > Hymenoptera > Tiphiidae > Tiphia > Tiphia femorata. Next base: position 14,966,805 of record OX090895.1, on the reverse strand, counting down.
GTTTACTTAATGCAATGTTACAATGGCTTTTTATAACTCCATTATCCTGGGCCAGGCCATGTTTTCATGATTTATCAAGCGAGAATCGTGTCTCAGTAAGGACGACGTTTTCGATAATTTGTAAACTGAAATACCTAAATAAAAACCTCGATTTCATTATTTACTCTGAGATCAAACATTGACTGACATTGTATGTAAATGTACGGAATAGTCGGTGACGGTGGGTAGCCAGAATCCGTGAAGTGAATATTCGTGTAATTATTTAAAACAAATTTTAGCTTTTTTGCTCTTTCGAGAAATCGTCATGTCAATGAAACGAAGAATAAAAATAAAATTTTATTTTCGGGGTTAACTTTACTCTTGCGTACATAGTAGCACTGTGTCAATTTCTTTCCAGCATAGTACCAATGGCGGATTAAGGAACACATCGTCTTCCGTTGGTCCATTTCACTTTGCCAATTTGTATGGCTGCGATTTCTCACGGTACTACCCTTCATTCGAACAGCAAGCACTTAGCTAACACCGAATCACAATAATTCACCAATTCGCACTCACACACTTTTATGCGTTTATCACTCGCCGTGCATTAGTGAGAACATCACGTATACCTACATGCTGACGCTTCTAATCGATTCAAAGATACACCCTATTAATCAAATCTCTCGCTTACGTGACACTTGGCATATCGAACTTGTTCTACAATATTCCGTTGTGCGCGAAACTATCGGAGATGAGGCTCTTCGAAGACGGTTTAGATTGCATTGATTAATTCTCGAGTGAGCCGATTCTGCACCGATGTCATCATTCTCATACTATTCGCACGACTATTTCCAAGATTTTTGGACATTTAGGACTTAAGGGAAGACTCTCACATGAATAACGCAAATTCCAATAATTTGAACGATTTTTCGTTAAACTAACTATCAATAATATTGAATCAGACTCATTTACGGAATACAAAAAGAAAATTTTGAAATAGAATTGTAAGTAGCTCCTTTTTTGTCTTCTTCCATTTCAACTCTTATGTTTATTGGACATTATATTTACAATTCATCGACCTAGTCGAATAGTCGTGTATTTCAGACTCGGATTATCCCAATAATTACTAGATGCATTACTGGAACTAATTTTCATTAAAAATTCAATACACTTTTTTGAAACATAAACGTCGATCGAAGCAGAAGACTTATAGTATCCAATACTGGGTCCAGCCTCTTGACTAAGCTTTAATCTTGATCGATGTTATATCGACGTTTTCTCAATAATCGAGTACTCAGTATTATTTCGCTTGATCGCAACACTAGATGTGTCCAATGTTCACTTACAGGGTAGCATCTACGTATGTCGTGGCACAGTTATCGAAATGAAAAATATAAGAAATTCTCGTCAAGTTGGACAGTTTCTGCTGGATTATAATCCATTTTTAAGCAAAAGCATGAAAAATTAGAAAAGGTTTAGAACAATTGCGCTTTAAATTGCTTAATGTAATAAGTATTAGAAATTAAGAATAATATAAAAGTTTGTAAAATTAAAGTTCGAATAGAGTATCGAAGCGACTAAAAATAAACTTTCTCACAAATAAGTTAGTCCAGTGTTTTCGCAGTCTACAGCAGAACACTTCGCGAATAAGAAAATTTTAACGAATTACCATTTATTTTCAAATGATAATTATATAAAACAAAACACGTAAAAGTAAGATATAAATTTTGTAAAGTAGCAATTTTCGGTAATTGTGTATTATAGGGGATGCACCTTCGATCGCTCTGGTTTTCACATATGTTGTACAGTTTGTGACCCTGAGTAACTTGCAAAAAGTTTTATGCGTCGCTCGATGTTTATTAAAAAGATGGGGTAATTATGAAGATTAAAAATGAGGCTATGGAGATTGATCTAACCAGAAAGGCCTACCACGCTCTCAAGTTTAGATTATTTATATACTGCGCGGGGTTCAAGGTGTTGGTTCAAGATGGCGGCTCAAATCTAAACTTGAGAGCGTAGTAGGCCTTTCTGGTTAGGGTACATGACGAACTGTGTGTAGTGCTACTGTACAAACGTACTAATCGTTTACAACTGAAAGGTATGTGATTCAAGCAACACCGACACAGCGGCGCCTTTGTTTATGTGTGTATGTTTACAGTAGCAACACCTAGAGCAATATATGTCAAAGTCAGGATCATATCTGTCTGCGTTCCTTAACATAACGTTATATTATTTTTCAAACTTCTTTTATTAATAACTTTTTAATAAACATCGAGCGACGCATAAAACTTTTTGCAAGTTACTCAGGGTCACAAACTGTACAACATATGTGAAAACCAGAGCGATCGAAGGTGCATCCCCTATAATGCATAATTACCCAATTTTCATATTGTTTCGCGGAACGTTTAATTTACTTTTCATGGAAGGTGACTTTTCCGTGGACCCTAGCTTGGAAAACGCTTGATTAGTCAGATCATCTTTCAGTCGCTTCGCGAAATTAACCTTATAAAATTTTTCAGAATCTAGTTTTGAAATGTGCCTTGGATTTATGTGAAAAGAAACTTATACTTTTCGAATCTGTTAAATGAGAGTCCTCCCTTACTGCGCAGCAGTTACGGAAACGATATTACTTGTCTGCGCGTGATCGATCACATACACTGGATGGTCCACCGTTTTTCGAGCGATCAAAGCCAGATCTGGTTTTGTACAAATTTAGTTGAGCCGTGGTAATGCGGGCTTCCTCCATACCTCCCTTCTTGCCTTGGTAGATCTTGTAGATGTAAACCCTTTGCTCGCCATTATCGATATACAGCGATATGTATATATGTCGATACGTGACTGTGGATGTGACCGTACCGAACGTTTTTCAGCGAGTAATTTTGCATAGCGTGTTGTCTTGCCGTAAATTGATTTTCCGTTCGAGCAATAACGATTTAATGCCAATTACACACGTGCGAATAGTATCTTTAAAGAAAATTCCAAAAATCATTCGAATGCAGAACTAGTAATGTTCTATACACTGTTCTCTTTTTTCCCGTATGATTGCAGGACCGCCTTGCAGGTGGCATATGCAAAGAGTGCCTACATATTTTGAGAGAAAGTCTAAGAATTGTAACTACGTAAAAGGTACAAAAATACGAAGAATGATAAGTAGAATAGAAGTAAGATTGTGTGATATCGTTGTTACTACCTATATTATGTACATCGTGTGACGCTTTTGCTTTTTAATATTCACTTCTTTCCTTTTCTTTCTCTTTCTTTTGATTTTCACTGGAAACTCGGTGAACTTTATTAAGGCATTACCATTGCTTGGATATCAATGCGTATATACTGCGCCCAATTCCAGTTCATTCTCTCGCGTGGTATTTAATCTTCATTACTCAAATTACTTCGTTAAGTTCACAGTATGAAGTAGATAACCACAATGATAGTGATTTTCTGCATTACTCGCATGTACGTACAAATTGAGACACGTAACGAGACTTTTCCTTTACACCGAACCACGGATTCTAGCACAGCCAAATTCATTTTCAAAAGACCCAATTCAACGCTTGTGTGAAGCTGGCACAGCAACTTTCGAATTTGAAAAAAACAAAAGGAGTTCCCTTGACACGCGGAAGAGTTCTAGTGTCCCTGCTAGTTCACAGAAATAGTTCCGCAAAAATAAGGTCGAAAAAGGTCATCCGAAAATATGCTGTGCCAGCTTCCCGTAGCACAGCAACTTGCTGGAAAATGAAATTCAGCAGCCATTTTCCAATAGTCCTCGAAGAGTTCCACAGTTCCTGCGCATTTAAAAAAATAGTTCCGGTCGTTAAGTAATTTGCTTTGAAGTTTCAAAGTTGGTAGTTAGCATAGCATGCAAGAGGTAACTTTCGCGTTCCATAGAACAAATCAGTTCTGACGGTGTTTTTTTTCAGTAGTACTACGATAATTCCGACGAGATATATAAGTGGGAATAATAGTTCTGGTTGTTAACTAATTTTTTTTCGAGATATTGGAATCGAATGTATAACTACGAGATCTATAATGAGAAATCTGTTGCTTCCTACAAGTCGTTCAATATGATGAAACGGTATAACGAATAAAGACTAAGGCCAAGATATGCCCAAGGTTTTTGCCACCGAAATTTTAGAATGAAACTTGCTTTTTCTGAAAGATCTCGCCTTCCTGATTACGACAATATACATCATTAGAGTGTACGGCGCATGGTTCCAGGGAAGATCGATCCGAAAGTTTTATGGATAAGCCATTTTGCCAATCGATAAGAAGAATTCACATGCGAAAACTTTCCGATCGATTTTCTCCGGGACCATGCGCCGCACGCTCTAACCATGTATACTACAGTAATGACAAAGGGAATTTTCAGAAAAATCAAGTTTCCTTGAAAAATTTTGGTGACAAAAAACTTGGGCATATGGTCTATAAGCACTTGGCCATCCTTTCGATGGAGATTTAGAATCTGAATTGCGAATGTTGCTCCATTCGGACCGAACTCAACAATATTTACTTATCGGAAGTCGCGTAGGTGATTCGCCATGATAAACGAAAATTCTAATGATTTTACGGTGTTCGATCTCCCGTGGCTTGGCATGCACGACGAACGTGTCAAAGACAAAAGGTATCCCTTGTCGAATCTAGTTCTCTCTCGAGAATCGCATTGCCCGCAAAATAGCGTGACCGGCTCGCCGTTTCCTGCTGGCTCCTCCTTGGCCGCCCGGCTATGCCTCTCGTTCACTTGGCCCTATTTACGCCAGGCTGCCGCCGCACCTCTAAAGTGCGGACCGTGCTGGGAAAAAATAGAAAGAGACGAGGCAGGAGAGTAGAGGGGAGGGAGAGAAAAGCCCGAGAGATCGCTTAGACTGCATTAGCCGAAGAGGGGTTGCGACGCGACGCTTGTCTTCTCTTCTCCCTCCTCTTCCTTCTCTTCTCTCTTTACGTTTGTCACGCGCCAGTTCGTTCGTTCGTCTTGCTAAATTAATTGAAGACTGCGATGCATGCACCTTCAAAAGCCGCGCGCCATTAACTTTGTTATACGTTGAACGCACACCTCATCTTATAACGAGGATAGGACGCGCTACCCCCGTAAAGATACTGTTACGAGAGGGTCCTCTAGGGAGGAGCAGAGAGAAGAGATGAAGAGTTTCTCTTGCCTCGTAAGTGCTCTCTTCGTCAAGCTTGTCCCTGCCGGATTCGTCCAGAGACGCGATAGCTAGGACCGTGTCTCACTTTTCCGGGTCTTGTCTTTCGGATTCGGGGTTCCTTTCAAGGCAACAATGGCCAATCCTTGTTCCAAATTAGGTTTTCTCAAACGTTTCACGGGGAGAACTACAATATTTGTTTGTACGTGTACAGCAGGGCAAATGTTCAATAATATAATGTTGTATATGGAAATTTTTAGAACCTGGGAGACTGGAGTTAGGGCTGGCTTGTTCGTTGGCTTTTTAAGTTTCAGTGTCCGACTGGGAAACCCCGACCTTCCGGATTTTTTTCGGATTATTTCAGAATAATTCAATTTTTGATATTTACTAGTGCTCGTTCTAATATTCCTAGGTTAGATTTGGGTTAGCTTTGCAAATAAACGTGCCTTCCTTAATCTGTTACTGCTAATCATTAGGAAAGAAGTTGCACTCGTCAACTTTTATTTTTAAGTAAACATCTATGAAAAATATGTTTCATCCCCTATCTTTAGCCCCTAAATAAAATGTAACCAACTCCAACATTAAAATTTGCAATTGCAAACTACCCTTTGTGATACTTTCCGAAGATAAAAAGTATTTCGTTCCAAGTCGTTTATTTTTTTATGCAATTATACTTTACACATGTCGTCACAGGATTTTTCGATCTTCGATTGGCCCTCTAAAGTACGATCTGACGCTAGCTGCTGGCACTGGAGACCAGATATTAAACTTGGTGCCATCGGTATTTGTCGAACGTCATCCGAGGCGATTCTTTGTGCACTTTTACGGATACTGCGCTCACGCCCCTTTCTCTTTTTCACTCCAATCAAAGGAGAAGCATTTCTTTGGAGTATGAGCGCGGGCGGAGGACGTCGTTGTAGCCGATTCCTTTTGCTCAGTTTGCGCATAGAGAAAAATAATGAAAACCCTTCCCCGGAAGGCAGCTCTTTTCGGCACACACACATACGTACACCCGTGGATGTCCGTATTGCCAAGTTCGCCCCGGGCGTTTGCACCCTCCTCTCTGGTCCTACGCGGACCACGAATCACAGCAACATAAAAATAACTTCAATCCGCATCGATCCCACGAGAATAAAACGAGCCCGGCGCCACCCCACCAAGTCCAAGGCGTTCTTAAATGCTCCGATTAAGATGCACTTCATTCGCTTTATTTCATCTCACTCTGCAGATGGTTTAACGCGTCCGACAGTAGTATTGCACAATGTTGCGCAATGCTGCGACGAAACCCTAGAAACGAACAATTTTTCCGTTCCAATGGCCCTTCGCGTGGAGTTTAGCGGAACGAAATTAATTGTATCCGGGGGAAGAAAAACGAACTATTCCGCGAATAATTGATTTTTCGAATGCAAAACAAGCACCCCCCCCCCCCCCCGGTTTCATTCGAAAAGTCACGACCTTTTTGCTAACAATACGCGCTGCAGCAAATTTTCCAGGATTAAATTGGACTTTGGATATTGCCAGACTCGCGATAAATTCATTCGACGCAATGCGGCCCGTCTCTCCGGCCTAAAATTTGACATCGACATCATGGAACGTGAAAGGCTCACGACACGCCTGGGAGCTTATCCGAAAGATGGAAACTGCACCTCGGCTTATATAATGTCAGAGTTAAGCGCGTTAAAACGGATAAACGATCGTGCGAAGCAAAGACTTGCGCGAAACCGCGACGAAAGCAATGCTAGTCGGTGCAGAGAGATTGTTGAGAGGGAAGGAGACACAGCGGCTCCTTCAAAAACTAGATTCGTGCGTTTCGTATTAACACTTTCGGTAAAATTAGGCCTTCGGCGAATATGGTTCTATTGAATGGGCCAGTCACAACGCAGGTGTACATTTTCTCCCACAGTAGGTAAAAGATGAGATATTATTACGTAAGGCGTTGCAATTGATAGATTTTAAAGACTTTGACCTGTTTTTATCCAAATATTAATTACAGGATTCTATAGGTAGATATACCGTTGTAGCATAATTCGTCTACCTTTCATTTTTTGTAACACATTCACGATTTACTTATAGTCAGCTACAAAATTCCATTGTAGAAATAACATTTCTTACAACGAATATGGCATAAAGAAAGAAACAATTTCAGAAGCCTAACCTATGCACCGCGTTGCCAATTGTATCGCGTAAAGTACAAGTTAGAGACAAAAGTTCAATCGTCGATGATTAATTATAGAAAGTCGAAAATCACTTTTATTATCTATAATCGCGAACTCACTATTAGATTCGCCATCGCTGAATATTGCGCTTTAACCAGACCGATTCTCTTAATGGCTAAGAATAGGTAATTACATTAAAGTAATGGGCATTTATTATGAAGGGAGAATATCGAGTTTCTTTGATATCCGATGGAAGTTGGTGGAAGACACTCGAGCTGACAACGTTAAGTGGTTCACCAAGTATATCGTCGAATCTCGCGGTAGTTTTATTGCTCTCTTCGGCATGTGATCGCGCGATATCTATATACGTACATATATTGTATATTGCATCGCGCGCCACTCCAATAAAATGAGGGTTCAGGTATTTTTCATGTCGTTGAAAATATCGATATCGGAGAGAGAGCCACGAAGGTTTTCGAACCCTAGACCGCGTCAGGCCGGTGACACGAGGCGCAGGAGATGAGGGCGCGTCTTCACTGAGGCGTGTTAATGCGGAAATGTTATACACACGTGTGTGCGTGTGTCTATATATACGTGTATATATGTATATATGCACGTGAATGTACATGTCGACGGTTACTCTATGTAGAGAGCAGTTGAAAGGGGAATACATCGCACGGCGCCGGCGCACGTCTAAAAAGAGAAGATGACCACCGAGGACAAATATTTAAAAGCATCATTCTTCCCGACCGAAAATATCCGAAAGTGGTTCTAACTTCTCTCTAATCGAGAGACTTTTCACTCCCACAAGCTACTTTCTAGAATATTTCTACATATTTTTTTTTAGAAAATTGAATATAGGTTTTCCGAAATAACGTTTTGTACGCTACTTGAAAAACAGTTGTCATTGTTTCAAAATTTCTTTTCGTCGTTTTCTTCTTCTTAGCGAATTATACGTATACGCAACTGAGAATAGACCTTTTATAAGGAGAGCATACTTCCAGTTCGTTCGGGACGGCGTTTTCAACAGAGCACGTTACTTACTCTGCTTCCCACACTTCTTATTAGAACTTGTCAATTCTCTTAATGAAGCGCAGTAAATTAAAAAAGAAACATTTTATTGTGGGCGTATTCTTATAATCGATGTAAATTCTAGGTCAGATAATAAGCTGGTGAAATTTAAAGAGAATTTGAGTGGAGAATTAGTAATGATTTTCGCTCAATTGTGGGTGCTAGGTTCCAAGTACGGGGTAAAAATGCATTTAAAGTTTATGATCCTGTGTCGGTCTAACGGTACGTTGGCGCTGTACCATTTAATGTTACACGATGTCAATTCACAAAGGCTACGATATTTAACAGGTGTCTTCTTAATGCCCCTGCGCTTTTAGAAACTATACGTTTTTATATTTTAAGGTATAAATTTTATATTTTTATATTTTAACTTTAACCCCATTAAGTGTATAATAAGATCGGTGAGGCAAGGAATATATTGGCCAAACGCACAGAGTGCATAACTGATGTAAAATTCATTGAATTATGAAAAAATGGCAGTTCATTTATTCGTTTAAATCATTGCGCAAATTTTATTAAGATACAATCACATTCACTAAACACGTATTAAAATTTTCTTTACCTCTTTATTATTATAAGACAAGAAAAAGTAAATACGCGAGAAGAAAATTACTAAAACAATCTTAACTGTCGTCCGTTTAAGAATACATCTAAACCTTCGCCAAAATTTCAAACCGGAATTTGCAAATCTTCTCGCGCGATATTAATATGTTATGGGCTTCTTAAAGAAGATACTGAGCAGGAAGGAAAACCATAGAAAAAAGAAATACGATTCTTCGTACGAATCCAAGGGATACGCATCGCGCAAAATTTGCTTTTCGACCTATCTCTTATTTAACACACGATTTACAGAAACACGCCAATTTGCCGTATTTAAACATCGTAAATCGTGTTTATAAAAAAAGTTTAGCAAACCCAGTGTTAAACAATTGACAAACAATCTGCGACACTCTACATAAATATCACGCGCGCGTCCCCTATTGGTGCCGAAAAGTTGCAAAATCAATTATCAGTTTATAAAAATAATTAGAAGCACAGATGCGCATTGACAATTTTGACGTGCGCGTTCCGTCGACATGCTTGCGGAAATTTAGACGGGGAACCGAGAGCGGTCGTTAATTAAGAAGCAATGGCAATGTTCCTGCCTGCGTATGTAGGGATATGTATGTGTGTGTTTATGTGTACACGCACGCGCGACGTAGATGTAATTCGAGCTAATCAGGCCGGTACCCGGACTGATACGGACGGGTACCGCGATACGGCACGATAAAATATAATATGATATAATGGAGTCGCTATCGCGGTGTAGGTGAGGCGCGAGAGCGGTGAGATAGTGTCGGCCCCGTGGGGTGGGCCAGGCCTGCTTTTCCCCAAAAATGTTCTCGGGGTAATTTCATCCGGAAATGGAGGAGAGCACGGAGAGATTGAGAGTACTGGGGAAGTTTAGATTCCTCCTGGCAGGTAAGACACCCGCACCCTCTCTCCTACTCCGCTGTCCGTTTTTCTCGTCGCTCTTGCCTCTTCCCTCCACCTCCTTCACCCCCTTCTACGCGCTGGCCTTTATCGCCAGATTATGCCGCTCGACGAAAAACAAGCGCGTTGCCAGATCGCGAGCGTTTTATTCTCAGCTTTCTAACCCTATGTTCCATACATGCAACCCACCAACTTCGACATTATTCGAGTTTCAGTTTTCAAAATCCTTTTATCACCATCGTAGCCCATTATCCCAACGAGATTTCGCATAACCTGAAAATCGTTATCGTCCGACAACCTACCTAAGCCAACGAAACACAAGCGCGACGCATTCTAGCTTCGCGATTCGCAGTGACAAGGTCGATCTCGTCCTACTCGTTGCTCCAATTGCTCGAACATTAAATCAGTTTGTGTTTCCGTCGAGTCGTATGCGCACATCCGTAAGAGCGATCCATGAGAGAAAGACTTTTTGAAAACTGTCGTAAATATTCGACAGTCGATGTATCGTACACGCGTAGATATTGTCGCAATTGCCGTGCGACGACCATTTTCTCACTCAGCAACATCCAGTTTGGACATGTAGGCTCAGGCGTACCACGATCGGATTACGAAAACCCTTACTTTTCTATTGCAAGTTGATGAGTACACTGAAGGATAGTAGTTTTCTAGTACTCTAGATGAGAGAGAGGAGGGGAGCAAGCAGTGACACGTAAAATTCTCGAAGAACATCGCGACGACTCGCTAACACAATTAAAACGAAGCGGCTAATCATAACCGATAAGCAGCTCGCCAAGCGAGAGAGAAGTAATTCCTGTCGCGAGGACGTGGCAAGTTCTTGAACCCACTTGTGATTAAAACGTCCGCGGTTTCAATAAAACGCACTTTCTTAATGTTTTTCTTACAATACTGTTATGCCGGCAGTACACTCTCGCCGAGATATTTGGTAAGACGAGGTAGCAAGACGAAGCGAGTCGAGGCGAGCCGAGCGGAGCAAGTACACTCTCGTGCTCGACTGTCCTCGCGGCGGCGAGTGTACTGTCGGCATTAGATGTAAGCGGTCTCACTTATGAGCAACTTCACGATATTATCAACGCGTAACGCATCGGTCGCGGCTACGAGTCGCATATCGGTTCGCGTCCTGCTTATTATTATGCTTCGAAGCGGAAGAAAAGTGGCAATGTACATTTCACGATTGAGGGAGGGAGGGACTACATTTGATTTTATCTTGTGCTATTTTCGTTTACACGTTTTTTACTCCCCTTTCTTAAATACTTTTATTGTTCCTTTATATTTTAGACGAATGTAAAACGAGTAATCTTAGGAGTCGGTAAACATGGAAAATTCCGTCTTGTCCAACCCACCATAATGTACCATTTTCATTTTACCGAAATTCCGAAACTACTGTTTATTTAGATCCTCGAGGCCCAATTGCAGAAAGTATGCTTACGGTCAAATTTCTATTGCACGCGTATCACTCAATGTTTAAAGTAAGACACAAATGTTCCTTCTGTTACATGAATTTATGTTTGAGTGCGGCTTACAATTAGCAATTCCAAGGCTTACTTACTTATCGTTATCACCGGAAGTTTACTTGTAGCGATGTACGTATAAGAAAGACGGCAATGGGCATTCAAGATGACTGTAAATTGCCTCCGGTGTACTCGTATTGCCTTCGTATATGTATTATATTCCGATCCCAGTCATATCTTTCCACCCGTGCCGATCACAAAATTTGGTTGAACGGTTTATTCTGCGACATCTTTACATTTATGCAAAGATTCCATTTATCAAACTACCGCGTACCGGAATTATCAAACAAAATCAACTAGTCGCATCCACGTACACGTACATACATACATTTAGTTTCCAGGTAATTTAATTTTTTCCTATAAAACTCGTGCATATCGTTCTTTTCATAGGCTTTTCATTTTTACCTTATTCTTTAATGTAAACATTATTGACGAATCAGTGATCTCTAACGCGTCTTTCATAAAATTTCTCACCTCTGCTAGAAAATAATAAATATTAAGAGCTAATGTTAATTTGAAATATTTAAATAATATTTATTTAATATTAAATAGCACGATACTTCTCTGGAATTGATGAATCGTCAAGACTTAACGATCTTTCTTGTCTCTCTTTACAACTAATGCGTTCCCATGTTAGCGCCACTAGACAATCATTTAGCATGGTTCAGTAGTAAAACTGTCTCTCCATAATCCACACTGGACCATTGATGTAATTTTTTGTCCCTACCGTACCAGAATCGGTAGCGGATCAAAGAGAAAGGACGAAAGGAAAATTTTCTCTATCCTACCCTTTCTGCTCCCTCAACTTGACGACCCGTTGACGTCCTCTTCTTATCGTTGTTCTCGAAAATAACGCCGTTGGAGCGTCGGATTTGTGACTAGGGAGATGAGAGAGGAGAGTGGCCTAGCTCTCGGGACGCTTTAAGGACCCTCGAAAGGCACTCGTTGCCTCGTCTATGAATAATAGATTGTACTCTCTCTTTCTCTCTTTTCCTCTCTCTCTTACACACACACACGCGCACCTAATTCTAAGCTAGAGAGAGAGAAAGAGAGAGGGAGAGAGAGATGCGCTCGCAAGTAGCCGCGCGCGATCCCGCGATAAATTGCATAACGATTAAGCGGGGCGCGAGCCACGGCTACAATTAGGATCCTTTAAAATGCACCTCGTCTCTTGCCGTTCCAACGCAATTGACCTTAATGAGATGTCAACCAACCTGGCACCGCCCCACAACGAAAATTGAAAAACAACTATATGAGAATGAACTGCTAATTAAGGGCTAATTAAGTGCTGCATTCGCGATTTAAGTGCTCCACTAGTTTAGCCAGATTCTGTGGCGGTGCTAGCTCGACGACAAGCTTGCACCGCCGCATCAAGAAAAGGGTAAAGCAAAGAAAAATCGGAAAAAGGAATTAACTGCTCTTTAAGTGCTCTCAGAATATGCAGTCCCGGATTTTTTTGCTGCAGCCCTTATCCGTGAAGCGCACCCTTTCTGAAAGACACAAGGAGAAGTGCCCTAAAAAACAACGCCAACGCGTTTCTGTAAACGAGAAAATATCTCTCGATTTAACTGCTCTTAAGATATGCATTTGCCGATTTTGTTGCTACAACCCTTATCCGTGAAACGCACCCCTCCCAGTGTACGCAAGAGAGAAGTATCCTTAAAAACGCGGCTACGGTAATTTTAAAAATAGCAAAATACTTCTTAATTTAACTGCTCTTAAAATACGCAGTCGGCGTTTTTTTGCTGCAACCCTTAACTGCGGATATGTCCACAAAAACGTTCGTCAAACCGCAAAAATAAAAAAATTCGTGAAAAAGTAGCACAATTGTAGATGTACTTTTCGTCTATTGCATAAGAAGAAATGTTTAATCTCGAAATTAGACTAGATACTTCTCGTTACTTCCTATGTATTTTCTAAAACAATACTACGACCAGACAAATTGCAATTGCTTTTCCATTTGAAGAACTGTATTATAAAAGTCGTTTTAAAAAATCATAAATTACGTATATATATACTTACTGTTGGCTACGTGATATCCGAGATTCATATCTTATAAAAAAAAATAGAACGACACCCGTTCCCGGCTTAATTTATCAGACCGCTTATTGACGACAGTCGTACCTCACACAAATTTTGTTGCGTCGTCTATTGACGATAGCCGTAATTAACGTGTTAAAATAATAGGAGGTGAAATATGAGTCTAGAATTAAAAAAAAGGGAATCGTGAGCACACTCGTGGATGGGGAAACAACTAAAAAATAGGTCGTTTTTTTAGTATCTCCTGCACAAAATTGGAAAACATGGAAAATTTGGAGCTATCACACGCTGGTGGGGGTCGAATGTCGAATCGAATATCTTGCATCGAATGGCGGGTAGCTGATGACGGGAGCACGCGTGCAACGCTCGCGCGCCAGCACAATTCGCGTACGTTTGCCCATCGAATGAGAAACATCTGGTTCCGGTATTATTGTATGTGCATACGCTGCATGAAAGATAATCTAGTACTCCCCACATCGGTTGCCGCTCGCGCTAATCGCATACACGTTCGTTTGGTACGGGTGTGCGTTAATGTCCATCCACGCAAGTAGTTACTCCTGCAGGCTGTTTCAACATTCGCCATACAATCGTGCAAAGGTTAACCCCTTATGAAGAAATAAGTCGATCATGCGGAGTAAGGTTCTTCTACGTGGCGCTTCCTTTTCCAAGAAATTCAAAGGCCACTTGCCACGCTTTCAACCCACAGCCGATCGCGCTACACATTTTTGTCTTAACATTTTATCGACCGGTCGTTTTTGAGGCTGCCACTCAGTAAGTACCGGCTTAGTCGCGCACGCATTTACTCCCAGTACCGGCTAAATTCTCGCTATTTATTGTGTTGTGCTCATTCCTTTTGTTTCAATTTAATCCTGATTAATAGGATATCGGTCGATAAGCGTTAGCAATCGAAAAGCCGATTAATAGGCTAGCGGTCGATAAGCATTGGGAATCGAAAAGCCGATTAATAGACTAGCGGTCGATAAGCATTCGCAGTCGAAAAGCCGATTAATAGGCTAACGGTCGATAAAGTGTTAACTACACAGTAGAACTCTTTTGTTTTAACTACAGAGTAGTTGAGAACTCGAATCGCAAAGGAAAATATCAACACTTCGAATAATAGGTATAGTAAGTAGCGTAGATTAACTATATCTGAGACTCGCACTATTTTTCCTATCTGCAGAAAAACAGTTTGCGGGAGTAAAATTACCTTCCAAAGATGAAACAACCCTTTTACTTTTCACGGTATGACGCATAAGCTATGGAAGATACGAAATGAAAAATGATAAAATGTTTTTCTTTACTCATAGACTTCAAATATGAAACTGAAATATAGTACGCCATTTTGATAAGTTTCACCCTTAAGAGAATAAAAGGGGGGGGGGTGCATTTTTTAATGAGGATATTTGTATCTGAAAAATTTAGACGGTGGACAACAGCTAGATGAGGATAACACGGAAAATCGGATTAGAGGATTACCCAGAGTGATGAGAATAGGGGTGTTCCACTGTACGTTCGTAGAGTTCGGGTACTAACACAGAAGTGGAGAGGTGGTCTGTAACGGGATGGAGCGGCGTTGGCACGGCTAATTGTGCTTCGAAAATTATTCGTGTGTCGCGCAGGCTACAGTATTATTTGAAATTTTCGTTCGGCCATCAGGGGCACCGTCGGGCGTCGTCTCGAGGCTCGTTACAACGCAATTACCGACGCTGCTGACGATTAGTGGTGATGGGCTACCTAGTTGAATTACAAGATACGGGAAGGATGCCGCGCAAGATCCCTTAATGACTCTTTCTAATTGGACGATGGTTTTTAAATACGAGGTACCCTGCACGACGACTCGCTAAGGAGCCATGTCCATTTAGAAATTTTACAAATTTTCCACGTTTTTCTTACAGTTTTTCAAACTTCACATATTGGAAAAACATCTCTCAAAAATTTTAAATTAATCCGAATAAAATGGCGCACATATAAGGCATTGACATAGGTGTATCGCAACATATCTTGCTCGCAAACCGCATTTGTTAAACACGTGACAACATATCTGGAAAGCTATTCGATCGATTTGCTTGAAATTTTTTATGCTTATTCTACATATTGAAGTTTTCGACATATCACTTTCTGCTCCGACGACTAAGTTTTATTTTACAAGCGAAATTTGCGTAATATTTATTCGAACAATCGACATTTCAACTTTCAGCTAGTAGTGTTATTTTGCGCAATCTTCTTAAAAATTGCCGTTTCTAAAAGCCCGTGTCACAGTGGCCATCGCGAATCATTTATGAGTAAAAAGAACTGCTCAACGTAAAATTCTGTCCTTCGTATTTTTCGTTATTACATTTATTATTTCGAAAATTTATACTACTGAAAATGAGGAGACATTCATCGAATGATGTTTTATAATTGGTTTTTGACGCATTTAATTTTTAGACCCATTAAAATGTTGCAACGAATCACTTGCGTTGTCGAAATTTTCAAGTTTTACCAATTATCGTCACGTCGCGTCACTTTCGTATACCCAGGTGGGCCAGAGATCGTAATACAACCGCAAAAAAAAACATAATATAACGTAAAAAAGTAAGAAATTTCAGTATAACATTGTTTTATCCGATGCTTCGTTTTGCAAAAAATTGGTTTTGAAGTACGATCAACTATATGAACGGCTGAATATGATAAAGCTATCGTGTCATTTCGATATTTTCCCTAATGCGGCATATCGCTCTTAATCTTTACAGATATTAGCTCGGACTTCAAAATCGATTTTCTCAAAAAGCAGCATCGGATGAAAAAATGTGATACGGATTTATTTCTTCACAAAATATCACCTTCTTTTCCTTTATACTGCGCTGTTCGGCCCACCCTATATACTTTTTCGTTTATTTTAAGTTATGTTTATGTGGTTCTTATTATGATGATGATGATTATTATTATTATTATTATTATTATTATTATCACTATTATTATTATTATTATTATTATTATTATTATTATTATCACTATTATTATTATTATTATTATTATTATTATTATTATTATTATTATTATTATTCGAAGACTAAAGCTTCTATCGCGAGCAATTTAACGATTGCATTACTAAAGGTCGGTGTCATTGTGTTGCAGTTTTTCCAAATGTACCACCCGCCCCTGGGATGCCCTGTCAAGGAGAAGACAGTGAGTATTTGCCGTATCATTCGATCCCATCGCACTCGTTCTCGCTCTCGCCCTTATCATACCTCGGTCTTTCCAAAACTGCATATGTATTATCGTTCTCTCTTCACGTACGCGACAGCTCCGTGTTCACGGCAGGCTGCGTATCATCTCTTTTATTTATTTGCCATCCGATCTCGCACTATTCCTTCGGAGATTCTCCCGTTCGTTCGACGTCCAATAAAGAGAAAGAATCGTTGCCATCTTTTACAGCGGTAATAAGGTGGAGATTCAGAAAAGGGTATATACACCTTACCGATATTACGTTAATCTTCCATTTCATACATTCTCTTTACATCAATGGCCTTGAAATATGTTGTGAAGGTCAATGCACCGACAGTAAGTATTATCTGCCTCTTAAATGCAAATGATTACGATTTCGGGATAACGAGACACGTAGTAATAATGCATACTTACGAAAAAGAAAGTAAGTTCGTTTTACTTTTGTGGTATCGATGGTCCATATGTCCCGTACGCCTGTGCTTTATGCGAGTATATACCGAAGTGACATCTGCTTATTTATAAACGCTAGTTCGCTATGCCGATAACGTGTCTCGTGATAGCAACATGTCCACACGAACAACTATATACCGAGGGTTATATTGTAACGATTATGAGTGCTTCTGGATCTAGAGTTAGGCGCGACACTATTATACACTACCTATTTTCAATGTTTGAAAAGATAAGTTAAGTTCTCGTTTGATTCGAGTTTCGGTCTATATTTCACGATGAAATTAATTCGAGTATGTTGAAGAACGTTGACCTTGACAAAATATCTCAGGGTGATCGAAGTCGGTGAGGTGTATAATATTGTATCCTTTTCCAGATAATTACAAAAGATAACAATTATTGAGAAAAGGCCGAAAGGTATTTCTGAATCGTCATTAATCATACTAGCCAGCGAGTTACAAATCATCCCATTTTCGCCGGATCTCGGATCAGGTGTTTTTTATGAATTTATTGTCGAGACTGACCGTGGTCGTAATGACTGTAAAAAAATTCAGTGCTACAAGCTAATATTTCTCGTATCGGTGATACTACTCTCGTTTAACATTTATTCATCTAACGTTATTCATTAATTCGTTAAGGAATTTTTAGTAACGGTCAGAGCGACAAATTGAAATGTGCAACGGATAGTAGCTTTTGTTATAACATTTCAACACCAGTGGAGGAAAGGAAAAGTTAATTAAATTCATGACTAATTGTAAGTGTAATTTTGCACGATACGTTACTAATTGGTAACGAAGTAAGTTTTTGAAAGGTGGATCTGTAAATTAGAATGAAGTTCCAAGGATGGGAACTTTCAAGGAGAGGTATTAATTTACTAACCATTTAGCACAACGTATAAATATAAAGATCTAAAATATTTCAATTTTAAATTTCGTTTGTTCATTTTACGCTCGATTGAAATGTAGCATTTTATATTGCAAATCTAGAATAAAATACTCATCGTTACCAGTCGCGCTCCTTAAAATTCTTTCCGCCATCCTGCGGGATGCGCGCACCTCTTGATACGCGCTGTTACAAATTACAAGAAAACGCGTCGTGAGTTTTAGAAAATTAAAATACGGCAGTTGTTATGAAAATACTACTGCAGAATATTAATTCCTACTATCCGTTTTAACAATCATCTTGAACGTCACACGCCCACAACCATATTTACTATATCTCGCTGTGAGTGTGCCCGCGTGAAATTTAGTAATGTCGATATTCTTTCCATCGTTGTTCAGAGTTTAAAACGTCAATAACCACTGATTAGAAAACGAATAGGAATTTTATTAGAAAATAAAAAATAAATAACTTTCGGAATGATAAGATTCTATATTTGATCACTTTCTATTATTTAGTCTTCGATTTTTTTAGTTTTTGAGCTAAGTACAGGTCATTAAGTAGCAAACAATTTTACCATAATAATTTTTTAAATAAAATAATTTACGGGACAGATGTCCACAGTCGGCAGCGCCTGAAAACTACTTATCCTATTATTTTACAATTAATGTTTCTGTTTCTTCTAAAGGGTCGTATTAACTAACTGACAATTGTTTTGTCCCTCATTGATTTTATGTAGAAAAGTACGTAATATGTAATCTTTCCTTTCACAGGGTTCCGTTTTTAAAATGAGAGGCAACGGATCCTTGCAAATCCGTCAAATTGTTTCCTTCATTTTGTAACTAAGTTGGTTCTGTTCATTCAATTTCGTAAAAACCTGCTGCACACGTGTCTGTCCCGCGTAAGTTATAGTTTAATAAAACATTGAGACTAGAAATATAGAGACTTTGCTGTCCTACTCAAACGAATGCTTGTTATATTACCTTAGCTTATCTTTTACTATTACTTTGTATTATACGTACAGTCGGTAACAAAAGTTTTCATCCACCTATTAAGACCGACTGCACAATGACAAATATATTAGATAACGATTGTCATTAGACATTCAAAGATTCGAGTCCATCCTTTCCGTTCTGCGATAACGAGTACGGCTTTTTATCAATTCAATTGACACTTCGAGCCACTGTGCGACGCCGCGTCCTATCTCTCGCTGGCCATTTGAAAATTGGCGGCATCGGACGAGCGTACCAGCATTAAACCGAGGCCGTACATAGCGCTACATAAGACATACGCTATGCTCGTTAATTTCACTGCGCATTAACTTACAATAAGATGGCGAACACAAAGGGCGTCAGACGCTCCGTCTGGCCATATACATTGCAAATATACAAAAAAGCAGCTATTTCTCGTAGGCGTAGCGACTTAACGAACATATCATAGGTAGCGCTCCCCGTGACCTCAGCTTTACTCGAGTATTTACAAACACTTGGACGAGTCGCGTCGGCCGGATCCGTCCCCGTGTCTCTGCACTCTTAATATCCACCGAATACTCTACCGAGCGGGTGTACCTGCGAAGAATGGATCACACCGTTCCTCTGATCGCTCTCCTCAAATTATTACGATGCGGTATGCCACGAATATTTCCACGAGTTTAGAATTAGAGAGAGTGCTTGCGCCGATTCGTCGTCTCGTCGATTAATTAATCCGGCTCGATTCGAGCAAAGAAAAATCATGTATCCGACCTCGCGAAGGACAGACAGAGAGAAACGCAGTAAGCACGTCACGCGTCGTTCTCTAAAACGTCACCGTTCCCATTTTAGATCATAGATTTTAGGTCGGAGTCTGTCGGACTGGCTGACCCACCGCAGACCTCCAACTAGATTATTTCATTCCTTTTTAATTCGCACTGTGACATTTATCTGATTTCATTTTCCAAAGGAAGCATCTACAGACGTGGGGCACGTAGATGGAGGAAGCTCTACCGAGTGAACGGTCATATATTTCAGGCAAAGCGTTTCAATCGGGTAAGCATCTCATCACTTTAATCATCGATCCACTCTACGACGCACCTTCTCTCACTCTTGCATGATCTCTCACTACTACACTCTTCTCGGGAGTACAAGAATATTCTGCGCAATTTCAAGTATCTTCTTCGGTACGCGTTGAGATCGTTGGCGGTACCCTACCATCACGTCACACAGCCCACTACCTACAATTGTCAGCCCCAGCCCAACACACACATGCGCACACTTCGATACGTAACTACGATATGAAAACTTGCTGGCTAGTGACCTCACTAACGCAAACCCCACCCCCTCTTTCTACCGTGCTCCTTTTATTTCGCATCATTTATCGTTACGCGACCTCACACGCACTATCCATCGGATTCACTTTCAGTTGATAATGCACCGATCTCTTCAAACAGAACATTCCAAACGATCACTCCTCCTCACCACGTTCCCGCCACAAACCAACTGTCGTCGAAGCGTACCTCATCTGTCCGCGAAACTCCTTTCATTCATGATTATATGTAATTTCCCTATTAAGGATTAGCTTGTTTATGACCCGCGTGTCGAAGATCCGGTGGGAAGATTGCCACATTGTCGTACGAGGGTCGATGGAATGTAAACCGCAGTCTGGCGCGCCTGATTACACGTGTTTAATTCGATTCTGTACGTCATTCCGATCACTCGTGCTAGTCAGTTTTTTACTCACCCCAATATTTCATTAATGCCCACTGACAGTCGTTCGTTGCGAGGACTATTCGACTAGCCGAATAGTCTCCCAAAATATGTATAATTGAGGCTTTACCGCGAGCAAGAACATTTTTCTTGAATTATTTGGAAGACCAAATCATACGGCATTCCGTTCAATCTTACTTTTTTACTTTATCCCTTACATATTGCTTTTACAATCTGTAATAAAAAATTCCTGATTTTCTGAAGAATCGAAAATGTCGTGTTATAATTAATATGCTCCTCTGCAATCCGTATTTGGTTGCCACGTTAAGGACTACGGTCAGGCTACACTGCGAGCCATAAAATTCGATAATCAAGTTGAACCGGTGCACGTGGAAAGGTTATAGTCAAATTGCACCGAACCGTCAGCTGTCAACGTGAGAAGTTTCCACTTAACACCACACAGGGTTTCTTCCATTTTGTCAAACGTGTAACCATTTTATACAATTAATTTTTTTAACATTCTTAAAGACATTCTCACTTTTACTAATTATGTCAAATTCAAAAAATCCTCTCGTTAGTTTATAGGCCTATAACATTATTTTACTGTACAAAAAATGCGAATTATTCAGACTGAACTCTTTTGCAAGGATAATGTATACTCGGATTGCCGAGAAACACTTTTTAAAATACAATCTGCCGACCTCCGACGTCTCATAAACTTAGTTTTATTCCTCATAAAAATTATACAACGGGATATAAGTGTTACGGGTAAAAAGAATTAAAGCTGTGCAAGACATTAAATCAATGAAATGTACTTTAGGATCACAACGAAACAGATGGAAAGTACGCAATTAAAGAACTCTTAGAATTAGTCAGATGTCCAATGAATTCGAAAGTTAGTGGAGATTATGTAGAAGAATACTTGGTCGATAGATGCGGAAACGAGGAATTTAACGAAGAACAGAACAAGGAATTCCTTTCTCTTCGGCTCGACTGACCCTCGTACTTTTATCGAATTAATCGTGCGTCTCAAACTATTCTATGCAGTAAAATCCTGAATTTCAAATTAAATATTAGATAGTCTCTAAACGTTATAGCGCTTAGACGAAGTCAAAGCTATTATACCTACACAGAGAATTCTCTTGCTTTTCTCACGACGAAAGACACAGATGGTGAACGCATCTCGCGCGTTTATCTTCTATGCTTAGGCTCTATAACTCGACGAAGGAACGGTAAAGTCTTTACGTGCAACGTTACCCTTCTCGTCTCCTTTGAAAGTTCCGCGAAGCGCGGATTATTTCACAATCGTGGCCGTTGTGAAAATGGTTTGAGTGAAAAGTCGCATGGAAAGCTATATTATCGTATTTTCGCAGGATCAATGGTCCACGTTGTCCACACGTGCCGCACTTTGTGCTCCCATAATCAAACCCTGAACCTACTCTGCCTCTCTCTCTTTATCCCAATCTCAATCTCTGTTTCTCTCTCTCTCTCTCTCTCTCTCTCTCTCCCCCTCTCTCCCTCCTCTACTCTGTTTCGCAAACTAATTTATTATTTGCATACTCCAGCGGGCGTTCTGCGCATTCTGCCAAGATCGGATCTGGGGCCTGGGCCGGCAGGGATTCAAGTGTATCCAATGCAAGCTTCTCGTTCACAAGAAGTGTCACAAGGTGGTGCGGAAACCCTGCCTGAATCCGCAGCAGCAGCTACAGGCAACGGAGACGCAGACGATCGACAGGAACGGGGACCAACAACAGCTTGACTCGTTGCAATGTAGTCCGGCCGCCCACCTCGAGGATGAGATTGCCGAGTCGCCAATTATCGAGGAGCACTCGAGAACTCGTAAGATAATCAGAAATCCCCCCTACCTGTTCCTCGTGCGTTACGTGCAAAAGTCAGCTCGACAAACGACATCAGCCCTACTAGATATCCCGCGCAAGAGTATTTAACCTGCCAAGCTAAAGTTTCCTAACAATCGAAATAAACATACTTGTTAACGGACAAACTAAAGCACACACTGCAGGATAACTCTGTCCCAGTAATCGATCGATCGCTGTGTATCTTCTGCATAGTAAACAACAGGTGGCCGATTTCCGCGGACGTGGCGAGATCAAGTCGATGCTTTCTAGTGAACATTTTTTTAAACGGAAGTTTCTTTCGTTCTAATCGTTTGAGTATAGAAATGAAATTTTACCAAAAGGGCTACAATGAAATCAGTAAGCAAGTACGAATATTTTAGTAAATCTGAGCTTGGCGGCAATCGAATGTTCTTCAAGCGGTAAATTACTGAAACAGTCACGCCGTCGAGTGAATAAGAACAGGGAAAGTACGAAGGATATGTAGAATATGTAAATTAACGTGTTCTCCCGTTACCACTGAATTTCTATAATGACGTGCACGTTACTCTAATGCACGAGGATTTATGGTGGGGTCATTTCCCTATTACTCGCGGTTTCATTAGTGGCATTCGTCTTAAGGTGGATCTACACCCATCGAATAAACACCGAGCACAAACATTCGTTATTCCAATTAACCGAACGCAAAGCAAACGAACGGTCCACACATACCAAATTGGAATAACGAACGATCGCGTGCCTTGTTTGGTCGCTGTTCGTTTGCTGCATGTAGATCCAGCTTTAACGCATGCAACGCCAGCTTATTCATATTCGAACGACACTGCAAACCGCTTCAAACTTTTCTATCTTTCGCATACAGCCCCATGGCATAAGGCCACACACCGAATTTCCTCGCATCTTACTCGATACGATTGTTTAAACGTAAAAACTATTTTTCGGCGTGTTTTACAACGCATATTACGAGTAAATGTTTACTCAGTGGATTGCCATGCATAAATACTTCGTTGAATACGATTTTAATTGGATATAACTTAAGAACGTCATGATACAATCATATTTTATCAATGTTAAAGAACTTAATCATCGAAATGCCGATATTGACTCATTCGGCAATCATTAAAAACTCTTACTTCTTACTCTTACAAAACTTATTATTATTAAAAACTTGACTCACTCGACACTATCAAAAGATAGTGTTTATTAATATTGAAAATCAAGCCAAAAGATTTTCAGCGTTTTGAGGAAAATGTGTGCGCCCGGCCAGGGAAGTGTCTGTGTGTATGATAGGGCCGCATTATACGTGTAAATAACGCACAATGGTAAATTAAATCAGGATTTTCTAAATGGATTCTACAGGAAAATATAATAATGATACTTAAATCAGGCTTGAAATAATATGGGCTGTCCCATAAAGAAGTTTCCTATTTAAAAACTAATAAAATATTTCTATTACGGGAATTCCTTTGGAATACACGTTTATTGAGGTAGATAGGGAAACTTTATTCGGCAAAAGTTACACTATCGCGACGTAGCGACCGTTTACATCGTGACACTTGCATTCTTCAAGCCCACGACGGTGTAATTATTAGAAGAAGAAAAAAGCATTGTCGCACATTGTTCGTCGGTTGTTCGATAATGGCAAAATTGTTACGGTAGATTTTACTTTAAAAATAAGCACATGAAAAAAGAATCTAGTGAAATCGACCTGGACTAGTAAGAAGCCTTGCACCTGCTGTAATATATTCGCGAAATGTAAAAATGTATTGTTGAAAGCGAGCATTGTCATTGTGCACCCCTAATTAATAATGAAATTAAGTAGTGACTGCTAAAAAGGAGCCGAATTTTCAAAAAGTAGATAGTTTGCCTCGCATGCCGGGGAAGAGCTTGAGCGATGAGCAGATTCCTTTCAGTTATCATTACCGTCCAAACGGCACTTTAGGGCTGCACAGTGCACAACACGATTCAAAAAACAACATTAAAGTACATAATACAAAGAGTCGAGAAAGATCAAGCAATTAAAGAAATCAATTCGATACGAATTCAAATGGAGATAGTAGGAAAATGTTAGGTAATGTGTGCCAACGCGCTTTGCAAAATTCACGATGTCCAAACACTTCAATGTCACGCGAATCTCTATTAGCCAAATTTTCCATCTCACGAGTGTACCCTACCGCACATTTACCACGTCATGTACAGTATTCACACATGCGGTCTACTTCGTGATGAAGAAATCACGTTAATGTTCACCCTCGACATCGAGCATGACACCTCTAATCGAAGTCAGAGGGATACGGCCATTCGCTAGAACTTTTGAAACCATAAAACTTTTGTCCAAAGCGCTTTTTTCAAAGATGCTTCGTCGCCGAGATATTTGACCGTTTCAATGTGCGATATTAATACCTCGAGCGTTTGAAACCGTATTTTATGATAATCGCGTAATGGGCACAGTCTGGTGATTTATTAGTTTGACAAATGGAAACTTCTTAATGGGAGAGAGGCTCGATGGACGGAATTATCGAATTCGTTAAAATTTGAGACATTTTAGGTACAGGGAGTGAGGAGAGGGAGGAGTTGCCGCTGGATGCACTCACCGGCGCGGACAGCTCGATCGAAATGCAGAGCCAGTATTCGTTGAACGATTTTGAACTGATCAGAGTGATCGGCCGTGGCTCGTACGCCAAGGTTCTCATGGTCGAGTTGAAGCGTACCAGGAGGATTTACGCGATGAAGGTGATCAAGAAGGCTCTGGTAACGGACGACGAGGACATCGATTGGGTGCAGACTGAGAAACACGTATTCGAGACCGCGTCCAATCATCCCTTCCTCGTTGGGCTTCATTCTTGCTTTCAAACGCCCTCCCGTCTTTTCTTCGTCATTGAATTCGTGCGGGGTGGTGACCTAATGTTTCACATGCAGAGGCAGCGTCGTCTTCCGGAAGAGCATGCTCGATTCTACGCGGCCGAGATCAGTCTTGCTTTGAACTTCTTGCACGAGAAAGGTAGTGACTGTTGGCTCTTGCCAGAACGAAGAAAGAACACCGCGACTGATCTTACGAAAAATCATCTTCCTCGTATCTTCGCTTTCTCCTACTTCAACGACACCCTTCTCTCTTTCTATCCCCGCTCGATTCGCACCATTTACGCGAGCTCTATACGTTCGGTGCTAGTCAATTCACAGAGGTTGTTTATTTAAGAAGCTGGAAATTCGGAGCCTAAGTGTTCTCGTAAATACCGATGCCGAATATGCTATCGGAACTACAACCTTCTGCTAATCCCTCTCGATTCGAGGAAAATTGGAAGTTTTGTATTATTTGGGTCAAATAGCTTACTCAAGCATCTCTGCCAGACGCTTTTCGTGCTCCTCCAATTCGAATATGACATTGTGTATTTCATGGGCGACGAAGTGATCGTTCGACGTCGGAATGATGTGCGTAGGATAGCACGTTTTTTGCCACTTCGTTGCCACGTTTATTGCCACGCGGAAAAGTAAACTCGAAATATTCCGTGCAAAAATCATCATACATACCTAACAAGTATACATTAAAACGCGAGTACATCTAAAACGATGGTCATTAAAACTTTGAGTGCCACGCTGATTTTCTATGGATCCGATTAAATTACGATTAATGTAATCATTTTTTTAATGATTTCTTTGAAAGTCACCGGTGACCACCGTAGCGTCATAGTAAGGGCGGAGAAGAGAAAAGCTCACTTGGTTACACTTCATTGTAAAGTGAGTCAATCAAAAAGAACGACCGCTTTTCACACGCAAATTGAAACGAGCTGAGATTATCTGAGATAGAGTTTAAAAAGAACGCACCTATTGTCTCTCCATTTTGCTTAACGCGTTACCACTTGGAACACTTTCTACGTAATAACTCGCTGTCACATCGAATGCGGAAATTAAAGTTCACCGAGGACACTAGTACGTTTCGATTTTTGTCTACAATTTGCCAGTTTTCGATTACTTCTACTTCCAGTTAAACAATTTAAGCACTACAACTTAATAGAAAGAACGGTAACGATAATAATCGTTACGAAAGAGAGAAAGAGAAAGAAACAGCAACGACATCAAGGGTTAATGACAAGAATTAAAAAACATGCCAGTTTCGGCCCGATTTTGGATGTGTCACGAATTTATTATGAAAATAATCTAATTATCGGAGAAGATTAAGAACCAGGATAGAGGACGCGTAGGATATGAAGCGCCAGATTCGAATTCAGCGAGCACGAGAACTTTTTGGTAGAGAGCGTTCAGGAACGAAAGAGAAGAACTAAAGTGTTGATAATTGCGAGAATAATTATAAAGTATAAAAGTAAGAAAGAAAAGGGATTATGGATTTCGATAAGATCAGTATCAATGTGCGCGGTACCATTTTCGGCCTAATCTCCTTTAACCCTTTCGAGACTGTTAGGACACAGTATATGTCCCAGGTGGAGTCTTACAGGTTCCACCGGCCGTTTTTCCTTTCAGGAACATCTCGAAGAATCCAGATGAATCTACCTTTTTTATTTTCTCGAAAAAAAAAAACAGAAAAAAAACAATATCCGTCTCGAAAGGGTTAATAGATCGAATAGGTCAGACTGGGGCAGAGCTAATGTTTCGCTTGGCGCAGGTATCATATATCGAGATCTGAAGTTGGACAATGTGCTCCTCGATCACGAGGGCCACGTAAAGTTAACGGACTACGGGATGTGCAAGGAAGGAGTACGAGAAGGCGACACTACGGCTACCTTCTGCGGTACTCCGAACTATATCGCACCGGAGATCTTGCGGGGCGAAGATTACAGTTTCTCGGTGGATTGGTGGGCTCTCGGTGTACTTCTCTACGAAATGCTGGCGGGTCGTAGCCCATTCGACATCGCCAGCACATCGGAGAATCCCGATCAGAATACCGAAGACTATTTGTTCCAAGTGATTCTACAGAAGACGATTCGCATTCCGCGTTCTTTGTCGGTGAAGGCAGCCTCCGTCCTTAAAGGCTTCCTTTGTAAAGATCCCGCCGAAAGGCTGGGTTGCGGAAAGAGGCCATCCGCTTTTCTCGACATCGTCGCACATCCATTCTTCAAGGCAATCGATTGGGAAATGGTAAGCATCGTGCTAGTATTATTTGCTCGCCCGAGAGAACGTAGATAAGCCGTAGTATAAACTATGACTCTTACCAATTTCAGCTGGAACAAAAGCAAGTTACGACACCTTACAAGCCACGTCTCGATTCTGATCGCGATTTAGCAAACTTCCCACCCGAATTCACGGACGAGCCCGTGCACTTGACGCCCGATGATCCGTAAGCATGCCGCTAAATTTTTTTAGCATTTAACTTGGCCGCATGGCAGAAGAATATGAACGAATGTGCGTTAATTTGCTTTCAGGAGAGTAATCGACAAGATTGATCAGAGCGAATTCGAAGGCTTCGAATATGTGAACCCACTACTGATGTCCTTGGAAGACTGCGTGTGACAAGAGCCGCTTCTGATTGTGCAACAGCACAAGCAAAACCAGCGACAGCTACAACAATGTTATATGTACGAGCTGCAAGATAAACTTGCAAAGCTCCACGTTGATCCCCTCCTCCACGTCCGCTCAAACAGAGAGAGTTATCATAACGACGTTTATGTAAAGACATACTCCGAAGAGAACGAGAACGACAATAATTATAACGAGTATCGGCTGCCGCCACTCTTCCCATTCCAGTACGAGAGTTCTACGTGCTCCCATTCTCTCGACATCTCAGGCGTAATTTGCGACTCCGGCAATAACAATGCTATTATCAATTCTTACGACGAGAACGATTACGATGATGTGGAGGATGAAACACCTAGGAAAGGACTTTTCAAACAGATGTTTTGCCTTCCATTAAATTAAGATTTTAGACTCATTTAAAGTGAAATCGTCTTTAATCGAAAATAATTAATATAATTATTATTCTTTAGGCCGCAAGAAATTCGGGGCCTATAATAGCAGTGCTAAATTGATTAAAGGTCTTAAGTTGTTACAGAAGAACTATTTAATTCATTCCACGAATAGTATTATTATACCGTTAATTCTCCTCCGAAGCGATTTAGTTTAAATCTGCTCGTAATTAATTCTATTAACGAGGAGTGTTCTTTTTCGGTGATCTTTCTGCTACGAGATATGGTAAAAACGAAAACGTACCTGACTGCTCGAATTAATCATCCAGATAACGTATTATCCTCTTTGAAATCTTCAATCGGTACTTGCAGATATTCGAGATATTGAATTTGCTCCTAAATGGATTTGCTTGCAAATAGAGCAAAGACGTGGAAAATTTATAAACGAACAAACGCTACGCAAAGTGTGTATGGCGAATTATCGAGATTAGTAGTTGCATTGTAAACCAATATATGCCAATTATAGCTGTAATTTCAACACATTTCCACACATTATTTTACTTAAGTTACTTATGTACGAACCATTTACTTGTCGCTTATGATGCAAAAATGATATAAATAATCAGTATTCGTTGACATATTATTTTCGTACGAGTTGTTGAATCTTATTTTCACGCGGGATAATCATGATATTGTTGATCCGACGATACAGTATTACCCTGTGTATACAGGGTGTCCCGTAACTAGTGTAAGAGCCGGGAATGGGGGGTTCCTGGGCTGATCCTGAACAACTTTTTCCTTTGCCAAAATATCGGACGAGGCCGCGTTTTTGAGTTATTAAGGAAAATGTCTGGCCAATGAGTGCGCGCAAATTTCCCGCGCTCAGGGCCGTGGACGTTGGCTGACCATCGCGCTCGGTCGTGGTCTTGTAAAACGCGCCGCGGTTCAGGTCAAAGGAGTAATGCGAAATTTAATAAAAATCAGGATTAGTCATGAATAATGAATAAACATATTAATAATTATTCACGTAAAGTAAACAAATGTACGTCGCGACGCTGCACGAGTTGATTAAGGCACATGTCTGCCTTACAAAATGATTTGCCGATATCAAATAAGTTTACGAAAAAGTGATTTTGCAATAAGTTTAGGAAAAAGGATTGGTGGATTATGAAATAGGAGTGGAATATCAATAACAAGTCCATTACTCACAGCTTTCCATGAAAAAATGGGTCGCGTCATTGGATCTCTCCATCGCTCCTGATCATCCAGAGAATATCGACGAACAGCTGATCGCAGCCGGGTCATTGAACTGGCATGGCTGCACGGTCACTAATACTTTGAATGTCCATGCGTGAAAATTTCGTTTCCAACCTCCGACGTTTCGTTAATTTTTAATCCATTATTCTTAACTCCCGACGGTGCTTCGAGAAAGGAGGGCCCCGGTACGAGTAGCCGCTTTAACGCCAAACACGTCCTTGCACGTTTTACAATAATGCTTTGCACTTTCCGAAAATTATTTACGATAAACTCCTCGTTATTAACCTACATCGTCGCGTTGCCGCATCGAGATCGACCATATCGACTGCCTTCTCAATCATTTGTCAACTAAGGCTGTGCTACACAATGCGACGACCACCTTACAACGTCGACCAGATGATGCGCGAGAAACCGTCAAGCGGCCGACCGACGTGTGAGGTGGTCGTCGCATTGTGTAGCACAGCCTTAGTTGACAAATGCCGATCGAGAAGGCAGTCGATATGGTCGATCTCGATACGGACAACGCGACGATGTAGGTTAATAACGAGGAGTTTATCGTAAATAATTTTCGGAAAGTGCAAAGCATTATTGTAAAACGTGCAAGGACGTGTTTGGCGTTAAAGCGGCTACTCGTACCGGGGCCCTCCTTTCTCGAAGCACCGTCGGGAGTTAAGAATAATGGATTAAAAATTAACGAAACGTCGGAGGTTGGAAACGAAATCTTCACGCATGGACATTGAAAGTGTTAGTGACCGTTCAGCCATGCCAGTTCAATGACCCGGCTGCGATCAGCTGTTCGTCCATATTCTCTGGATGATCAGGAGCGATGGAGAGATCCAATGACGCGACCCATTTTTTCATGGAAAGCTGTGAGTAATGGACTGGTTATTGATATTCCACTCCTATTTCATAATCCACCAATCCTTTTTCCTAAACTTATTGCAAAATCACTTTTTCGTAAACTTATTTGATATCGGCAAATCATTTTGTAAGGCAGACACGTGCTTTAATCAACTCGTGCAGCGTCGCGACGTACTTTTCAAATGCGCTAAGACCCCAAATTATTTATGCAATCCAAATGGATTTTCCCTTCTTTTTTGCGATCATTCCCAAAAATATTTTTCGGGATCTCATTCCGCGTTCATTTTAAATAACCAGTAAAAAAGTAATTACGGGCAATTCGTTTGTTTACTTTACGTGAATAATTATTAATATGTTTATTCATTATTCATGACTAATCCTGATTTTTATTAATTTCGCATTACTCCTTTGACCTGAACCGCGGCGCGTTTGACACGATCACGGCCGAGCGCGATGGTCAGCCAACGTCCACGGCCCTGAGCGCGGGAAATTTGCGCGCACTGATTGGCTAGACATTTTCCTTAATAACTCAAAAACGCGGCCTCGTCCGGTATTGTGGCAAAGGAAAAAGTTGTTCAGGATCAGCCCAGGAACCCCCCATTCCCGGCTCTTACACTAGTTACGGGACACCCTGTATAACCACGTATTCCCAGTTCATTTTATAAAAATTATATTATTGAATTTTGCGAACATTTTTACTAGAACGATGAAGTAAAGTTAATAGTAAAACGCTTTAAAAAGTATTGATTACAATATGTATAAATAATTGCAGTATAATTGACCGAGCAGAAATCTGTAACTAAATACTACATCGACGACTGCGGATCGACCACTTCCATACACAGGCATGTATGCAGTTGTGGCATGCTGCATTTTATATACTGTTTCGCAGGGTGAGAATAGTGGATATACAAAAAATTAGTCAATCATCGGGAATGACTTGATTCTTCGATGTCGAGTGAAACGACCATAGATTCGAAGAGATATTTACTATAAAAATTTTGCACAAAAAGAATTTGTGCCGTTAATAGCACTGAGTAGCATTATATGTATAAATGGAATTATGTACAAAGTAACGACCACCAGGGATTGAACTATGAAATTTATGACTAACTTAGACAAATGAAAATGTGGAAAAGGGCGTACTTTACACAGCAGGCCTTGGAAATACGATAAATGCGGATAATTATAACGGTACACCCATATTCCATAGTCAGCTTTAACAAATTATCTTAAATTTGAATCCTATTTACTGCTAGTTTACCGTTGGAATTAAAAAGAAAATGCAAAAATATGCTCTTACATTAATTGCTGTTCTTGTACAATGAGAAACATTCTTTTCATTGTTATTATCATTATTATTACTATTATTATTATCATTATTATTACTATTATCATTATTATTACTATTGTCATTATTATTATTAATGTTATTATTATTATTATTATTATTATTATTAAATTAAGCGAATCGAATAGCCTTCTGCTATCCCATGATGCAGATTCATAATTGCATTCTGTCATTTACAACATTCCTATTTGCAAATAATTCAACTGATTTGTATGTTTTTATAACAGAATCTTACGATAGAACGTAACAATAGAGGCACGTTGTGAAGCCATAGGATTTGAATGTTATATAAATAATGGCGCCTTTATTGAACGCGCGTAACAAAAATATTCAGTAGTCACTACGTATTCCACCGATATAACATTCCGTGTAAATAATAGCTTTTTCGACCACGTGTAGTCGGTGGCCTCTTACTCTGCTTGCAAAATGTAGCTCAACTCGCGGATGAGAAATGTACAGATGAATTATTGCAAAGTAGCATTTGTATAATGGGATCCGCAATTGATGACTCGTCATTTTTAGTTTGGTCAATGATAACGACATGCCGGCGTAGCCATGATAGCAGCAAGCAGCTATTACATTTGGCGTCGTACAAGAACTTGTTCACATGAAACATATATATTTCGTTGTTTGTGAAGAGTATTGTTATAATACAGCAGATAAAAATCGAAGAGATTATAGTATATTGCGTTACAGTATATTACGATGTTGTATCTAGAAGTGTATTTTAAATAATATCTAATATCGTAAAAGGTAGTAAGTATATGAGTTTATATCGGCAGTTACAACGTTTACAGTAAATATCAAAAGTTGAATAATTGACGAAACTATCTAATAAAAGCTTACATTTAATTAAACTAATTTTTATATTTCACATTGATCACAGATGTCCCCACGGATATCGATTAAGCGACTCGTATCCGACCGAGCGATCAGTTCCTCCAAGAAAGCTACGAAAAGGCCAAAAGTATAACGATAAGTTCTCAGCTAATGATCCATGATCTTTGCACAAGAATTCGATGCACTGTTTTGCAGATACCGAAACGCGCTATACTTTACTTTTATTTTATAATTGGTCAATTTTCAGTCGAATTGCTGCACAGTAGAGCCGATGACCACAGAACTCGGTGGAAATTACGAAAAGTCGAACAATTTAGAAAAACCGTAGTAATACGCCCGCGTATCTACTGCGAAACGCGCAGGTGCACCTACCACACGGAGAAATAATACAATTGATTCGTCGAAACGAATTTAGTTGACTTATACATAGTCACATTCCAAGCGTTACATGATTCAGAAATGGAATTGCTTTCGGTGAATTGAAGAAGCACAAGGATTTATTGATTTAAGAAAATCATTGCTTCCCCGAAAGCGAGTAAGGGATTTCGTATAAGGAAATATGCATACAGAATTGAAGCAATTATTCTCAGGGTTAGAGTACGTCTTTCTCTCTATCGACATTTTCAATTTGTCTCCGATCTTTTATAATTACCGATTATTTTCCTCGTCATCTCGTTAACGCTCGATACACAACGACAAACTGTTTCTGATGCCTATTTAAACATTCATTAAACACTTCCAGGTCGTATTATTCGTCACCGATATTACGATTTTGTTCAATCACTCTTCTCCGTGGAAATATAACAGCCCCTTGTAAAAGAAAAAACAAGTTTTTTTTTAAGTAATACGGGAGAGACGATGGTTTAAAGTAAAGGAGACAATATAATGCTCCGAATCTAGTAGTTTACGCAAACACCTTAAGGAGCATTAGTCTATTAACCCTCCGTAAACCTGGTGGGGTCTCAAAGGCCCGACACATTTTCAAATGATTCTAAACAATCTTTAAATAATATATAAGAGTATTTATTTGCAATTTTATGATCGGGTCTGCTAGGCCCCATCAAGATTACTTTTCACCAGGCTCACGGAGGGTTAAGAACTATTTTCTACCGTGGGAAGTTTCAAGTCCGTTAAAAAATGACAAAGTACATTTATCAGATTGTTATTTCTATGTATTTTGAATAGACACTTCCACTCAATGCTCGATCATCAATCGAGCAATTACTAAGTTCTTACATTTATTAAGTACATCGCATCCGAGTGACGTTTCGCAGTAGATAAGACATTGAAATTTGTCAACTTTGAAGTGATCTTGCGCAATGGTTCGAATAACGAAACAGTAGAAATATTTAACGAACCAAACCCAACAAATTCTTGCAAAGAATACTGCTGTTGCCATTTTTATACAACAATGTTCAAATTAACACAATAATGTCCGCCAAGTTTCCTCTGCTCGTCGAGCTCGACTTTGCGTCACGGCGTGTCGTACGCTTGCAAGCCCCTTTCTCTATTTATCTGTGATACTATTAATAAGCACGAAGTATGATCCTTGTACAGGCTTCTGCATACCTTTCGATAGAACCTCTCACCTCGTTAACTTAGTATCCGATGACACCTTCGATTTCTTTTTCGCTTATCGTTTAACAAGTGCTGGATCATTAGCTCCCCATCTACGATGTTATGAGCACCACCTAGTGCTTTGTACTTGGCTCGTAAAGCAATACGATGGGATCTTGCGCGAAACGATGGGTATTCGTGCGACGCCAAAATATTCGCGTAAAGCTGCGAATATGCGAACATTTCTTTACCTTTACGTTTGTACACTTGTATGATGTATATAGGTATGTCTACCCATGTACATAGTGAGAGAGAGAGAGAGAGAGAGAGAGAGAAAGTATCGAGCTGTAAAGAGAAACGCGTAAGCGACGGTATCACGTTTGCGAGCCTTTGCTGTGGTATCAGGCTAGCAAGCTATTTGTAAAAAAAAATATACATATTGTGTAATTATCCTTATAAAGTTGCGATAGTGTCGTAGATACGTTAAGGATTAAAATGGGCAACGGCGCCATCGTCCTTCGCCCTATTCGGCGTAGGCGAAACACTAAGCGATATACCAAGCGAGGTACTGGTAAATTCATACCTTTTAAAAGATACAACTTAAGATTTATATTGGACTATATACAGTGACGTATAAGAGTTTCCGACCACAGACACCTTCTTCACGCTTTCCTCTCTCCAAAGCGAAGCTCAAATGGAATTTTTATTAGTGCCGAATGTAAGAAAGTATTCTAAAGGAAGGAACACTAGGGTTATTCTTTCGTATGTTTGCATTTGAAGAGGTATTGAAATACCTCTCTTCGAAGTTTTTGGCCAGCTCGCTTTACAATAGTAACAACAATAACTAATTTTGAATCGTTCAATTCCGCGCAGTTTATTTTTTCGTTGTTTAATAGCCACGCCTTTTGTAGCAATAATACCGACGGAGCATGAATCGAGTCAACTGTATGTATAATGCAATCGTGTGCTATTTTCCTTTACTCCGCGATTAAAGTTTGCTTTTACAATTCATCCTCATTCTGCCTTTTACGATTTTATATTTCACCCAAAGGTGCTTGACAGAATTGAGCTTTGACGATTGTAAAAGGCAATCTGAAAGTTTTCTCCTATTTGCATACAATCGCTCTTTCGCTATCTTCGAAGCGTGCTTGGGGCCATTCTTACGTTGAAAATTCTTTTACGTGCCGGGCTCTATTCACGTCATTTTTACAAGTACTTCAACGTCCTCGGCAAAAAGAAGTCTCATACGCAATAAAGGGCTTCGTGTTTCGTATTGGACATACGACGACGAGAGAGTGTGCGCCGAAATAGATTATTGTCTAGAAACATCGATGAGGACATGAGCAAAATTTTAGAACATTTTTCGTGGTCAGCACCACCTTGAAGTAACTACATAGCAAATCACCATGCCAGTGGTACGAAACAACGATCTTACTACAACGCAATCGTCTATCTATATGATACAAACAATTGCACACCCTAACATTACACACATACATACACGACTGATCATCTTCTAATCCGCCTGCAATCGAGAAGAAACTAATCAGAGAGAAACTAATTTGAAAATGCGCATACATTAACCAGTTAACTGTGGAATTTAGTTTTTGAATGTTAATCTTGAGTTTTTATATCGAGTAGTAAGCTTCTTCTATTGTTCAATGCTAAACCGCGAGGAGATGCAGCAAAGATGACACGCAACATGCGTTGCTCCTTTCAAGCGATTCTCCAATAAATATATTCACCGGTTTTCCGTCGCGACTGTACAAATGCAATTCTGATTTAGCGGAAGAAGTACTTCTCCTTCAACTTTTATTAATCCGGCACGTTTATAAGATTTCCTCGTGCTTCGATCGATCTCGTTTACACCTTCCTTACATCCACCTAACAATCAGACAAACCGCGCCAAATATGAATTGGATTCCAAAAACTTGAAGTAGAAAACAGACAGAAACATTCGAACAGCTTAATTCCATAATTCTCCGAATAAATACGTTGAAAAGAACGAATAGCGTTTCCTTTCTTTATGACAACGTACTTTCTACATGATACGCAGTTGTATTTACTATTAAGGAAAAAGTGTGCGTGGATTTTTCTTTGGAAAGAAAACGCGAGACGTCACTGTATATACGTACATATAGTACACGTATATTTTAAAAGATTGTAAACCTCGAAGAGATGGTGCGTATATTCGAGTGCTTTAGGTAGATGCGGCATCCGCGATGCCGCACAATGCACGCGCATTTAGAAACTTAGCGACACCGCGTATAGGAAATGAGAGAAAATCTATGCAATCTATTTGCGAACGCTTACCGAGAGCTACGAGACATTTTGACAATGAGCGAATGAGAAACAACAAAGAAACAATCGCAAGTTGCGTATCTCTGTTGTTGATCGTTCGAAGAAACGAATCGTGATAGTTTTAAGAGGCCCCCGAAACATTTCACACGTTGTTTCTTATCTCCAATCACATTCTGCGAATGAATGAAGCACGACGTGTTCCCATAGAATTATCGTACCCCATAGAAAAAGCGACAAAACTGTTACTTCAAATCGATCGGAAGTAAGAATGAAGGTCGACCTTGAGGCGGAAGAAATTGGTCTCGTGAAACAAAATGGAAACTGACCGCGGTGCTTCGTGGCTTGTTTCCACTTTTTTTCAAATCCGTTCTAATCGTTTTGAAGCAAAACTCACACTTATACATATATGTGTGTATATAGACTACATTGAAAATATCGTTGCTTCCTCCTTTCAGTCGGTCGGTTAAGAGTAACCTCCAAGCAAAGAGCAAAAGCAGAGACAAACTTATATAGGAATCGGCAGAATTTGACGAGAAGTTTTTTTGAAAAATGTATTTCGCGATGAGATTCTCTCCTCTTCGCATTCGTGATTCGTGCGATCGATAGAGATCGGTGCTACCTTAAGATTTACAATGAATTAACGGAGGATAGGAGGCGAAAGGACGTAATTAATTGATTGTAATTATGATGAATTAATTCGGCGCTAGGCCATAGATGCGATCGCCGTGCGCGAGCACAAGAAGATTTCAAAACAAAAATAGATTGCTCGTTAATGTTTGCTGTTCGTTACTGGTTCCATTGTGCGCGGGTAAGGAGATCGCGCGAGTTGCTTTCTATTCGTGCTCCTAACAGAGGAACGATCGTTCTGCGACGCATTTAAACGACGCGCAACTGTACGACAGTGCTTATTGTTAAAAGAGGATTACCACTTTAGTAGATATACTATGCCGATTCTGGACCAAAATTTCCGAGAATTCCCCATATCAAATTACACCGACGCAGCAATTCGTGGAAGAGCACGATGCAAAACTGCTGACTGTCAGCACATTTTTGCCCCCCACCCCCTGATTCGAGTAAGAGCACGATGCAAAACTGCTGATTCGGCGTCATATCATCGCCTCCCCCACCCCCTGATTCGTGGAAGAGCACGTGTGCAGCTGACGTTCAAGGCCAGTCAGATCGAATATCTCCAAGAGCACGATGCAAAACTGCTGACTCGGCGTCATATCATCGCCCCCCCCCCCCCCTGATTCGTGGAAGAACACGTGTGCAGCTGACGTTCAAGGTCAGTCAGATGATGCAATCTCGAATTCTACGATGCAAAACTGCTGACTCGGCGTCATATCATCGCCTCCCCCACCCCCTGATTCGTGGAAGAGCACGTGTGCAGCTGACGTTCAAGGCCAGTCAGATCGAATATCTCCAAGAGCACGATGCAAAACTGCTGATTCGGCGTCATATCATCGCCTCCCCCCCCCCCCCCCCTGATTCGTGGAAGAACACGTGTGCAGCTAACGTTCAAGGTCAGTCAGATGATGCAATCTCGAATTCTACGATGCAAAACTGCTGACTCGGCGTCATATCATCACCTCCCCCACCCCCTGATTCATGGACAATCGTTCTAGAACATTCTAGAATGTTCCAGAAGCTTCTATAGAATTCGTCCAAGAGTACCCCCTTCCCCTTCATAGCAGGATTTTCAAACTGGCACGAGCCTGCACAATGACTCATCGTCGTATAAAGTAACAACCGCGGATCATTTTTCTCTCTTTTCCTCCAAATCTATCCCCATAGTTGACGCTCGTCCAACAGATCGGCCATTTTGAAAAAATCTGCAAGCTAGCAGTTTTGCCCCACCAGTAACAGGTTCAAGCATTATAAAAGCCAATGATTTGCTCACAGACGAGCACAAGAAACGGAGCAAGATATTTGAAAGGGTGCTCTGTAAAGTGTCGTTAGAATTGTGAAAAATGTATTCTCAAGTTACCGAAGAATTCTCCTGCAAGAGGAAATATCCATATTCGGTGCGAGAAGAAGAAGAGGAGGAGGACAGAAAACGCTTTGCCGAAATGCGAAAAGCGCGTGATGAAAAGTAAGTGCTTGAAGTATATTTACTTTGGATATGTTCAAATATATTCAATCAACTTAATGTATGGAGAATGATAGGCAGAAATATTAATTTTCAATTCATTATTTGTTCTAGAACCAGACTGCAACGTTCGATTAGAATTTTGGGTCGAACGTATCCGCTGACAGATTCCTGCACAAAGTTCCTTGATATTGGTATAAATATCCGCGAGAACAATTTCGATGTGCAACTGATTTTATCCGATAACTGCAACAACAACCTGGAATTGTGCATAACAACGTGGTCCGCAATTGTAGCCGACGGAGACAACATATGCAGTTTCTTCGACGAGTCAACAAACACGCGCGACGACATTCATTTTGAAGATTTAAGTATCGGATTTGGGAAATTATACGACGGAAAAATAATTAAGTTTTACAAAGGAGATACATACAGGGTGGTCCGTTATAAGTTTAACGGCAGTGGGAGAAGCGATGGAGCCTCTGCGAGCTGTAGAACGGCCCAGTTTACCCACAAACAAACGCGAAACGCGGTAAGGGGAAGGCTAAGACACCGCTGCACGGCCGGCTTCTTTTTCGTTATTCTTCCCCTTACCGCACCCCGCATTTGTTTGTAGGTAAACTGGGCCGTCCTACAGCTCGCAGAGACTCCATCGCTTCTCCCACTGCCGTTTTGGCGGACGCCCTTTCCTTTGATCTTTAACAGTTAATAACTCGATCAATATTGCGAATTTTGAATAATGGTCCAGGACTTTTCTGTTTGTTTTAAGCCGCTCTATTCACTGTTTCCGGCTTGACAGTTGAGACAAAACCACCCTGTATACAGGGTGGTCCGTTATATGTTGGCACTAGCAAACATGCTTACAGAGCGGCTTAAAACAAACACAAAAGTCCTGGACCATTATTCAAAATTTGCAATATTAATCGAGTTATTAACTGTTAAAGATCAAAGGAAAGGGCGTCCGCCAAAACGGCAGCGGGAGGAGCGCTAGAGCCTCTGCGAGCTGTAGGACGGCCCAGTTTGCCTACAAATAAATGCGTGGTGCGGTAAGGGGAAGAATAACGAAAAAGAAGCCGGCCGTGCAGCGGTGTCTCAGCCTTCCCCTTACCGCGTCCCGCGTTTGTTTGTAGGTAAACTGGGCCGTCCTACAGCTCGCAGAGGCACCAGCGCTCCCCCCGCTGCTATTTTGGCGGACGCCCTTTCCTTTGATCTTTAACAGTTAATAACTCGATTAATATTGCGAATTTTGAATAATGATCCAGGACTTTTGTGTTTGTTTTAAGCCGCTCTATAAGCATGTTTGCTAGTGCCAACTTATAACGGACCACCCTGTATATTCTCTGTAATATTTATCCATTTGTCTCTCATCATTGCTACTTTGTATCTTTACGGTGCCGATGGGAAGCGGCAATATACAGGGTGGTTTTGTCTCAACTGTCAAGCCGGAAACAGTGAATAGAGCGGCTTAAGACAAACAGAAAAGTCCTGGACCATTATTCAAAATTCGCAATATTGATCGAGTTATTAACTGTTAAAGATCAAAGGAAAGGGCGTCCGCCAAAACGGCAGTGACATTCTTTGGCCGATCGAAGGTGATCCTTCTGTCGATCGAAAATTTAATCGATCGTTAATTTAACTCGACGACCTCGATTATGCACCTGAAGTCGTCGGAGATTCTCGCGTAAATTCGTGAACGGGGGACGAGCGAAAGACCGGTGGCCTTAAAGCAATCGGCCTTGATGATTTTACCAATTTCTCGTGCCTTTTTGGCTCGTCCGCTTACTCCTACATAAAGAAAAAAAAAAAAGTAACGACCCTAATCGCGCGAGAACCTCCGCGAAAAATTGGCGTGATTAGCTTGGTTGCGTGGCCTCTCTCTATGTTTCTTGCTTAAATTTAATATTCACGTCACGCGAATCGATACTTTCTTTCGTTCTCTTAATATCTTACTGACACGGAGAGGCCCCTATTGACTTTCCATAAAACCGCCTCCTCCCCTATCGG
This sequence comes from Tiphia femorata, assembly GCA_944319695.1. Lineage (NCBI taxonomy): Eukaryota > Metazoa > Arthropoda > Insecta > Hymenoptera > Tiphiidae > Tiphia > Tiphia femorata. The sequence goes on along the minus strand of OX090895.1, from coordinate 14,926,240 downwards.
TCCCCGTAGTCGCGGACGAAGGGGATGAAGGCGGTGTAATTTTTTTTTTTTTGTTTTTTTCTTCATTAAATTCAAGGAGATTATTAGACACTTATCTTTTCACACACGCAGTGGGACGAATGGCAGTATATAGGTGTGTGTGTGTGTGTGTGTGTGTTTATTTATAATAATACGTTTATCTATTATAATTAGCATATCTGGCAGAACCCCACGCGCTGTGTAAATTCCGTACGTAGTCTTACTAGACAGAGTGAAATAGCTGTTATCGCCTATTTAATAAATTATTATTTAACTCTTTACGCGCCTCGAAATACCTCGCGGTGCACGTCACGATCTTATCGAGGAGAAAAGGGGGTTGAAAGGGGGATGAAAGCGACAGGTTTCGCTGAGAAAGCAGCAAAAGAACAGATGGGATGATACCTTGGGCAAATTAAGTGATAGCCGATAGGGTTGACTGTACAGCGAGCTGATAATTGTCGAAAGAGAGAAAAAAAAAAAACAGATACTTTATTCTGGGATCGGGGAGTAACGAAACAAAACAAGCGGAGGGTGCGCGATGAACGAGGATGAGAAGGAGCAGACGCGACAGACGTGGAAGTAGAAAGGAGTAAAAAAAAACATAAAAAAACGTAAAAAATAATAATTAAAGAATTGGCGCGAATTATTCCCCAATGTCGTATTAGCGTAGGGGCTATAACTGTGTAATTCAATCTTTGTAATTCGATCGTCGGAGATTGGCAAACTACCAACGTTCAAGGGATCCATCGTTTCCTTTTTTAACTGCAAATCCCAACGATTCTAGAAATTGCACGTTTTCCTTGCGCAAATCTCGCGATGCGTTCCGTTTGGTATCACTATTCCTACTGAATGATTGCAGAAAATTCATATCGTTTAATACACGATTATCTGTACTTTTGCTGTCGTTGCAATTGTTGTTGTAATTGTTGTAATTGTTGCTGTCGTAAAAGCAGTTGGCGCGTCTGCACTTGCATTTCTCGTTCCACCCATTTCCGAACGTGTTTTTCAATGAAACGTTCCACGGCGCGTTTGACGGTGCTTTCGATGAAGCGTTCGATCGAGCGTTCGAAGGAGCGCTCATCTGAGCGTTCGATTGAGCGTTCCGACTGTTGATCGTTGTCTCTTTGTACAGCAACATTATGTTGAACAATTTTTGGCATTAATTATTTTTACTTTACAAATCGTTAAATATTCGATGTGTTGTGTATATAACGGTGTTATTTAATACACCGTCTAACATGAAGTCTGACCGTCACCTCTTCTCCTCTGAGGTTTACCAAATTATCGTTTTGATCGGTAATGCGTACGCTAAGGTGATCGATGATTCTTGCGGTGACAGGAAGGTAAATGACGTTTGAAGGACATTCCGAGATCTTATATCCCGGCGGCACGCGCGGCGAAAACTCATGAATCGTGTGAACGCATCGTCCATTGCAGTACGCTCCAGTTGTGACGTTACATTCGATTCTCAGTGCGTTTATTTTCATAATATTTACCGGCATATCCGACACGTGCCATTGTCCGGCTTCTAATACGCGATACGTTGAAAACCCGAGAAGCGGTCCAATATTATTGGGCCTAGTGAAGTCGATAGTATAGTCGCTGTAAATTTCGCTCTTCAAAGTGTTGTTATTCGTGCGGAGAATGATTGTTCTTTTTTTGCTCGTTATATTTTCTTGGAAGTATCTATTTATCGCTTCGAGTTCGTAGGAGCCATCTGGAATCGTTATCTCCCCATCGGTGCCAAAATAAAATTTATTGTTTGTCCCGTCGACATTCGGTATTGCGTTGAATGCTTGAAAATCGACGAGTCCGAGTTCATACTTATCATCGTTCAATTCAATGGGTGGAAAATAGTCTGTGCTGAGCACGGAAGTCTTTCCGGTTAACGTTAATGTCAACGACATTTTTATAACTGTGGAACCTTTACTTATCGAGGCTATTTTTATATGTTTTCGATGATAAAACGTAAACAGAGTTGCCCGCACACACTGCTATCGAAACTTTGATACTGCGTATGATTATACAAAACTGTTGCGTCTCTTCCGAAGTAGTTGATTAATTCTAGCGGTGGTTTCAAATTTCCAAAAGAATCGAAGTACTTTACGCGATTACCTCCCTTTACGTATGCTACCCAGTGTGTTCCCGGGCCTGCAAGGCTATCTAAGTTCACAATGCCGCATTCGTTAACGTGCGATTTAGAAGGTAACTCCGTTCGCATAAAAACACCTCGAAACGATGGGATGTTTAATTTTCGCGCCAAGTCGTGTAATTGTACGTTCGTCGTAGCACCCTGCGGAAGCCTTACCGCTTTTCGCGGCGTTTTTTTTTTTTAATTCCGCCTCCACGTTTGTACGGTTTGAGATAAAGTCCGCGTCCTTCCATGATGCGATGGTGGCGTTTCATTTCCTCCAGTGTCTTGCGCGTCGCGGAAGCATCGTTAACGGCCTTGGCGATACTCGCCGCACCACCAGCCGCCGTTCCCAACGCTGATAGGCCCGCAAAAATAGGCACTAATGCTGGAAGAAATCCACCCCGTTTTGCAATCGGAAGTGTGCGTGACTTCTTCTTCTTACTATTTTTTTTCGATGCCATTACTTTCTATCGATACTCAACTGCAGCAGCGCATAGAAACGAAAATCTTTTGTAATCTGATGCGTAGCCTTTCCCTGATAATTCGAAGATGAAACGTGCACATTGCACAGTGTGCAAAAAGAAATAAATTTTTTTCCCAAATGCATGTGTTTATATAGGTAGAGACAGGTTGTCCATGGCAAAGTGATTTGAAACACGTGAGAATCCTATTTGGAAGTGTATTGATTGGGCGTTCAACGGATCATTCGAGCGTTCAACGGAACGTTCAATGGATCGTTCGATTGGACGTTCAACGCATCGTTCGATCGGAAAATCCCGTTCTTGCGTTCAAGGGAGCGTTCGATCGACCGTTCTTGCGTTCAACGGAGCGTTCGATCGACCGTTCGACCGTTCGACGGAGCGTTCGATCGACCGTTCGACAGATAGATTTTTTTCCAAATGGCCGATCTGTTGGACGAGCGTCAACTATGGCGACAGATTTGGAGGAAAAGAGAGAAAAATGATCCGCGGTTGTTACTTTATATGACGATGAGTCATTGTGCAGGCTCGTGCCAGTTTGAAAATCCTGCTATGATGGGGAGGGGGTACTCTTGGACGAATTCTATAGAAACTTCTGGAACATTCTAGAACGTTCTAGAAGGATTGATATGACGCCGAGTCAGCATTTTGAAAATGATCCGCGGTTGTAACTTTATACGGCGATGAGTCATTGTGCAGGCTCGTGCCAGTTTGAAAATCCTGCTATGAAGGGGAGGGGGTACTCTTGGACGAATTCTATAGAAGCTTCTGGAACATTCTAGAACGTTCTAGAACGATTGTCCATGAATCAGGGGGTGGGGGAGGTGATGATATGACGCCGAGTCAGCAGTTTTGCATCGTAGAATTCGAGATTGCACCATCTGACTGACCTTGAACGTTAGCTGCACACGTGTTCTTCCACGAATCAGGGGGGGGGGGGGGGCGATGATATGACGCCGAGTCAGCAGTTTTGCATCGTGCTCTTACTCGAATCAGGGGGTGGGGGGCAAAAATGTGCTGACAGTCAGCAGTTTTGCATCGTGCTCTTCCACGAATTGCTGCGTCGGTGTAATTTGATATGGGGAATTCTCGGAAATTTTGGTCCAGAATCGGCATAGTATATCTACTCACTTTGGTCATCGAAAATCGAAACGATCTTTGGAATTTTTTATTTCTCAAACGGGATAATAACAATATCTTTGATTAGAAATGTTTGTATTGCACCTTCACATATTTTAATTCTACCTTCGACATACTACGAAAACAAAATATTAGGTGCTACAGCAATGTAGCTATAACTGCTAATATAACACGCGTCCCAACTGGATGGTTGTGACGATAATTCGCTCCCCGGTTATCTGAAAAACGACTTATTATTTCATTTATTATTATAGTAGCTTTCGCATGAACCGCGAATATTTGAATACATCCAACAGTTCTGTTTTTATCACCAAAAACACGAGTGATTTTTATAAAAAATCTCCATTATTCCATCTTTCGAATGTCACCAAATATGTAATTTTCTATTTATATGAAAACTCTTGGTTCGTGCGAAAGCTACTCTAATAATGAATGAAATGGTATGTCATTTTTCTATTTCAAATAACCTGGGAGTAAGTTATCGTGGCAAGCACCCAGTTGGGACGCATGTTATATTAACAGTTATACCTACTTTGCTATACACTATATCACCTTATTTTTTGTCGTAATATGTCGAAGGTGTAATTAAAATATATTTTCTAATCCAAAGTGTTTATGTCGCCCCATATGAGAATCAAAAAATTCCAAAGATCGTTTCGATTTTCGGTCACCAAACCGGAAATCCCCCCCTAAATTGGACCAGTACGGTTTCGCTTTTCCGTTCCTAAGAGCAGCGCGAGAAATGAAATGACGGAGGCTGGAGCGATTTATCGTACGCAATTATTATTACTGCGACGAATGATTATGCACTATTTGAAATTGTATTGAGACGTTATTGAGCCGTGCGTTTTGCCGTTGATAGTATTTTTATAAAGTCTAATTTGCGTTTCGAATGATTTCGTGGGAGACTATCGGCGCGAAATATAAATACATACATACGTGTATATCCTATAATAATAAATAGAACGATCGAACGATCGACTACTGTTTCCCGTTTGTGGAGTTTTAACATTTTATGAACGCCGACGTTCGACAATTGTATACATAGAGCGTGTGTGTCCTTTCTACGGAAGATCTTTGCACGATCACGATTCACATTCGTGCAGCCTGTAAATAACTAGAATTAGTTGATGTCCCGTGACGACGATAACGGTTTATAACAGACAGAGAGATAGGCGGGCGCTAACATTAAGAAGATACTAACGATCATGACCCGCGTTACGTCCTAAAAATAAGAGTTCAACCCGGTCCGAAGGGCCTGGGAGTAGAGGTGTGTGACTACCGATATTCTTATTGAGAAATATCGATAATATCGATATGTTACCGAACTTTGACATATCGGTAATATCGTTAAGATATCGTCAAGACGAATAGAAGCGGAATGAAGTGAACTGAAAAGTGCTATTGATTTATCATTTAAATGTATTCCTTTTTATTCAAACTGATTACAAGTAGCACGTTTGCAATTTTTGATTATAACCTGCTTCTTTTCTCCAAAAGTATTTGTCCGACTTTGGAAAACAGTTCTGCTGAAACCGATAAATATTTTTCCCCGATTGTCCAAGGACGCGACAAATTGGAAATACTTTCGTTTTTCCACCACTCAACCCGATCAGACTTTCCGTTGATGGCACTACGCTTTAAGGATTTTCCAAATTGTTTAGATAAGAAATATTCACCTCTTCAATTTGTGTTTTATGGATGAATGACTGATATCGGTAGTGGATTGTACATTCTCTACTGTTTTATCGAATTCTGACCATGTACCATCATTAGTATCTGCATCCGTTTTTAAACTATTTTTATTCAAATATTGCACATTACAATTACTTCGATTAATATCACATTTGACTTTTATAATCAGATTAGTATTCAATTTACCTTAACGATGTCTTAACGATATTATCGATACATCTTTAAGTATTATTAACATATCGATACAAGATCGATAATCGATAGTCATCCCTCTACCTGGGAGTAGCTAGGCTAGATTAATAATTACCAGGAAGCGAATACGATTTGGCCGATCGTTTCTTTTTACAGCGATGGTTCACGGACTAATTTCGTTAAATGCGTTAAAGGGATTATTATACATTTTACGTAGCTAAGTAAGATTGTTATTATTAATGATGTAGTAATGGACGATTTAAAGTAGAATCACATTGCAACGCGATCATCGAGTTGGAATATAAAAGTTACGCAATAGTTAAATCTACTTAATTTGGTTTGCCTCGCGCGTTACTTCTCACGATTACAAAAAACCGCTTCTCCAATTTTTTTTATATGTGCGTTCTTAACGGAATCCTCCAACTTCCAACGACGATAACTGCGCGCGCATTTAGAAAATTTCGTTCGAAGACGTAGCTTTTACAGAAATTTATTACAGAAACTCGATGCTGTTAAATAATATACTACACGATAAAGTTACGAATAAATAGATGACAATATAGGATTGTATAAACATGTATATCCTATGTCCTATATAATTGCGCTCTTCTTACGTAAAGCGTCTTCTCGCTTTCCCGCTTCCTCGTCTGCTTCAGTTGCGAGATGTTGAATTTTAAAGCATTAAAATACTCAGGAGGATAAATGTAAACGATCACTCTTCGACAATCGACGACGGTTTGTTAAATTCTCGAGTTGTTTCGCGCCTGCTGGCGTCGCTTTACAGTATTACCAACTGCACCCCACTATAAAGCATAGTTTTCTACACTTAACATTTCTCCACGAGAAAGAAGATCTCATCACCTATCGCACTAAACGCGGCAACATTAATCATGCGAGAAGGAATGCACGATAGGTACAGAAGGAAATAAACTGTGTAAAATTAAAGACTAATTCTTCTCAACTTTCTTCACCTAACTTTCCTCCAACCCTACCAATTCGCTGCCTTTATTTATCATAAACTTCCCAGCGCACTATGAATTCTTCTTCTTTACATTCAAAATTACAATCTTCAATTTTCCAATCGATTTCAATTGTTCTTTTTTGTAAAATTACAAATCGGTTGATCAACACAAATAAAAATGCTTTCCGATTAAGCATCCGCACTTATCGTCCAAATGGTCGAACTGCGCGTCGACCGCTTTGGAACAGCTCCAAATAGCTTTTTTAATCAAACGGAAACCACCTTATGCACACCCTTGGCCATGGCCATATTCTTAACTCTATGAAGTAAAGAATTATTCGGCCGCTGCCCTTGTCAAATATGAAGAGTGTATGCGCGTGTACATGCTCATTGTACAGGGCGTGTGAAATAATACGTGGCAGTTAGTTGGGTTGCCTATCCATCAGGCTCCAGACGCTCACTCGGCTAACCGGCAAGAGAGGTGCCTATTGGCGCTAGGTGGCACTCTAAGAAACCGATTATTAATAGACTACCGGCCGGTAAAGTGCATTTAATATGATCACAGATTATATGGACTACATTTATCACAGAAATTATATCTCGTCTGTGATTAATTAAAGTGCGGTTAATATAAGGACGAGGTACGAATCGAAAGCATTAACCCCCTAACCCGTCTAGTGCCACCTATGACAGTGCACTGTTTTACCCATTTTCTGTCACTGCATTACCTTCAGCGACCCATTATTGAGCATACTCCCACCACAAACGAGATATAATAATATAGACATAACATCTTACGGGATTTTGCGGCCCGAAACTGACTTACCGATGTTACCGATGGAACGAAAATTTACATTTGATCACCGAGGAGAGATTGTTAAAGAGGGTCAGCGCCCGTGTATTTGGAGGGGCCGTTTTGCCGGGTCCCGGCGGGTCCCGGAGATAATTGCAGTGCTCTATTCGATCAACCGTACTTATGGAGTTGTAATGTAAGCCATGTTGCTTTGCTATGTAGTTACGCAAAAATGGCGCTGAAAGCAGTGAAAATTTTCGGCCCCTCTAGACGCATAAGCGCTGACCCTCTTTAACAATCTCTCCTCGGTGATTTGATTTAGTGGCAACGTAGCTCTATCCATACAAAACGGAGAGACGAAGAACTAATTTTAAAAAGGATAGCGAGTCAAATAATAGAGGCTGAGCATGCGGAGTTGTCAATCCAAAGAGTGTCCGAAGAAACCGCCCGTTTTTCCGCCCTCGATTTTAAAATTGACTCATATGCCAATTGATAGCTTGTGATGAGACATTAATAAAAAAAAAGTTTCACGTTGAGCATACGTCTGGTTTTTGAGATATACCGGGTGTTTCAGCCCACCCGGGTCACCCGATTCTTTCGTAAACGGGACATTTTAGAGAAACATGTTTCAGACAAAAGTTGTAAGGTTTAAAAAGACGTATTCAACGAGAGTAGTTATTTGACCTAGGATGGCATTGTCAAGGACACGTGAAGGTCAAATTAATTTTTTTAAATGGAATTATATAATTTTTCTTCGATTATATAATTCCACTGACTATTCTGCATATAAAAATATCAAGGTAGAGTTCTCGAAAATTCAATAGTTTGCGAGATATTTTTCACTTTATTATCGAACATTTCGATATAAAGTACAAAGTATCTCATAAACTATTCATTGTTCGCCACCAAGATCCAGCCAGTGAATGTAAGATGTAAGATTTTTAAGCCTTACAACTTTTGTCTGAAACATGTTTCTCTAAAATGTCCCGTTTACGAAAGAATCGGGTGCCCGGGTGGGCTGAAACACCCGGTATATCTCAAAAACCAGACGTATGCTCAACGTGAAACTTTTTTTTTATTAATGTCTCATCATAAGCTATCAATTGACATACGAGTCAATTTTAAAATCGAGGGCGGAAAAACGGGCGGTTTCTTCGGACCCTCTTTCTACCAAAAGATCACAGATTCTATTAATTAGAAATCATCGCTAAGCGCGTGCAGCTCTTCGCCTGGGGTGATCCTCGATGCAAAAGCATACAATTTTGTATCGAGGATAACCTCAGTTACCAGGTCTCACCACGTGGAGGTGGCTGCTTTGAGACCCGACCCAGTGGTCCCTGCTTAGCAGGATTAAAAAGTAAACTACTCTAAAGCCTTGTACAGGCTGAATCAAAGAAAGAATTGAATATCCACGTGAAATATATTTGGGCGACTTTATGAAAAAGTCGTCCAAACATAAATCAAGTGGACGATGAAGCTACCTTCCCGAAAGGAGAATAGACAGAAGAAGTCTGTCGATTCGCCCGGGTACAATATTTTACATCGATCTTTACAGTGCCGCTTGGCGCCAAGCGTATAACTTAACTAAGCTTAAAACTAATCTTAACTTATTTTAATTAATTACAACTAATCTTAATACCTAATCTTATTTAATTATAACTATAATCTTAACTAATCTTAACTATAATCTTCAGTGTTGATTCTTACTGTGTCCCACGATGAAACCTTCCTTATAATATATGAAGGAACCGATAGAAATAATTGTGAAAAATTTGAATTAATATTTGAAAACCTATAAATCATAATTTAATAATTCAACAATAAAAAGATAATTGACCTGTAAAAAAGAAAGTGAAATGAAACTGAAACAAAAGACCGTAAAATTAGAAAACTGAAAAAGAAATTAAAATTTGAATATGGAAAGATTTAATATCAGAATTAAATTGAAATTTGATGTTCAGTAAAATTTAAAAATATGCAAAGTGTTTTGTGATTGAAAACAAATATTTTAAAAATCAATTTTAAGCGGAACATACAAAAATTCGATGTAGCAGTGTCATAACATAGCATGCAATATGTACGGATACATAACCAGCTCACCAATCGTTGCACCATTTCTGAAAAAAAAGGTATTAATATAAATAATGTTTGGGAAATCCACGCGATACATAATTAATATTCAATATTTAAATTTGTTCAAACACTCACTGGCAAATGGTGGTGTCGAATGCACGATAACCGGAACACTGGGTCCCCCTCAATAGTAATTAGATTGGGTTGACACTTTAAACGGAAGACAAAAAAAAATGTAATCCAAATTAGCGACACGTAATAATTAATCGTAGAAGTTATCAAAGCACTTACTGTAAACGACGTAGTCCTGCGCATGAAATCGCGAACACTGGATCCCCCCATGATAGGATAGGGCACACACACACAGACACACACTTGATACAACACTGAAAAACAAAAAGAAAAAAAAAATATAACCGATTGTTTCAATTAGGAGAGGGTAGTAATATAGCGTAGAAAATATCGAAACACTCACTGGAAATGTTTGTATGTAGTACTATACACTTGGGACCCACACGCGTGGTAGCCCATGGCACGTGACAGTGCTCGCGACCTCGGGTGACCGAGGAGTGTACACACGTGACTTATTCGCTCGACACCCGAAAGCGAACTGATTAATTGTTGCGCGCCGCGTGCGTGTCACCCCCCACCGCTCAGTCCGATTAGTCCCGATGTAAAGTTCGGGCGCGCTCGGGTGTAGGCTCGAGTGCTTTCGGCAGCTCTCGGCATGCAACGGCCGGAGAGACATATGTGTAATGATACTATATTACTAATGGCTGAAAAGGCGACGCAAACACCACGGTGCAGCATATATCAATCTCTCACTTTCACCATAGTATACTATGCTCTCACTCTGTACTTTCGGCGCAACTGCGCATGCGTGCGTTCTATGGAGCTGCTAACGCATGCGCATTATGTTCGAAAGTACGAATGTTCTGTCTCACTTTCTCGGCGCCGCTCCCGCTTATAGAAAATATACGTGGCTAGCAATATAGGAGTATTACATCTATGGTTTACACCATACACTATTGACTATACCACCGAGGAAAGATGTGTAAAGAGGGTCAGTGCATAGGCATCTAGGGACGTCAAAGAACTTTTACGAAATTTTTGGTGGTCAGCGCCACTTTGGCATAACTACATAGCCAATCAACATAGTCAACAATGAAATTCCGTAAGTATCGTTGATCAAACAGGGCACTCCAATTATGCAATCACATGCATAAACGCTGACCCTCTTTAACAACATCTCTTCGGTGTTACTACAATTATGTTCGCATTCGGTCCAAGTGCAAAAAGTAAAATTCTGTCTATAAAATATGTGAGTATCCGGTCGGTCAAACGGAACACTGTAATTATCCCCGCGCACGGAGGCCGGAGTCCCTAGATGCCTATGCGTGATCCTCTTTACACATCTCTCCTCGGTGCTATTACAGGTCCAAATTCCTAAATTATAGTTGTCTTCCCCTGATCGCACTGTACGTGCGTGCCCGCACGTGGTCACAGTATCCTGCAGTATCCACACTCAAGAGGTCAAATGGTCGCAGTTTACCAACCCTTGGAATAGGCTATAAATGAATAAAGAGCTACGTTATACGGTACATGTATCGATAATACAGTGGCTACTTAGACGGAGTTTGCTCAATGGGTCGCTGAAGATAATGCAGTGACAGAAAATGGGTAAAACTGCGCCCTGCATGGGGTGGTAATGGGGTCAGCCAACCCCAGCCAACCCCAACAGGCGAGTAGACCAAATACACGGGGACGGGGTGTACTATAGTATCCATAGTTACTGGCTCCATACTCGACAGCTTCACAAGAGTTTTATATCCCTGTTGTATACAACGGTTCCTCAGTATGATGAATGCGAATGATCTTTCAATGTTATAAACCGTTCGAAACAGACTATGCAGGCAAACACGCGTGTATCCCCTCGGGTTTTCACTGCAATCCAAAATGTGAATATAAAGGAACTGTCAAAATGTTCCCACAAGGAAATTCGGCCGATCCTACCTTGTTTGGTTAGAATGAGTCTAATATCTCCATTAGACTTAACGAAGGAGTGTGTAGAAGGTAGAAAGGAAGTTTTAACGATATTGTCCGGCATCGAGTCTGTGAATTCCATAATTGCTTTGCTCTCAATTGATTTCCATGCACTGGAAACAGATGTTCGAAAAGAACAACAATTAAGGTTAGTTTACTCCACTTTTCTACGGCATGCGAGTAACACTTTTTACGTGTATCGAATAGATATTACGATGAGAGTTCTTATGAGATTAATTATATTAAACTTAAACAGTACTAAGCATGTATTACTAAGAGATGTGTTTCAATTGTGTTAGTTTTACATATTAATTAGATCGTAATACTAAAGTAATCGATTGTTATTTGTTTTAGTCAAAAACTGGGTACCATACAGCGAGGTAGTGTATTGGCACAATCGTTACAAAGTGGTCTCGCTCTAGAGTTCGAGCGAAGCGAATCGACGAGAAGAATAAGATTAGTTTTAAGTGAAATTTTATATATAGCGTCTCAAGTTCAAGAGCTACAGAAGAATCAGGAATTCCAAATCAAACAGTCCGATTTGTTTGATAATGCAGTTTATATGGAGGAGATTAGTTACGTTATTTGCATCGCGCTTGCAGAGTTACCAACGCTTCTATCGATATTAGATATCGCAGAAACATTGTTACACGTCAAACATGGTCCAGAAATAATTTGCTGGATAGTTGCTAATAGTCCAGACAGTTTTTCCGAGGTTTGTGCACATCTAATTGCAAATGGGGAAAGGCAAGAGGAATCTGCGCTCGGCAGAATAAGAACATTGGCTCTAACGATGCTTTGTCAAATGAATCCAAGTCAAGCTTTGGCTATACGTGCGAAATGCGTCGAACTCTGTAGAATGCCGGCATTAGCCATTACTCTCAGCTTGGAACACGACGGTTCATATAGTTCTCAACCGGAGAGCGATACAGTAGCTTTTGTTTCTGGATTATTACTGGGAAGCGATCAACAAGTCAGAACGTGGATCGCTATGTTTATTAGAAATGGACAAAAACGCAAATGGGAATCGCATACGGCGCTGCAATCTTTGAGAGAGGAGTTACTTAGCCGACTTCAGAAAGTTACGTTAAAAAGTACGGATGGTTCATTGCCAGAATCGGAAGTTGTCCAAGCTAGCGCCCTTTTAAGGCTTTATTGCGCTTTGAGGGGTATAGGGGGAATTAAATTTCAAGATGACGAAGTCGCTATGATTGTCGAACTGCTAACATCTCATCCACCTCCATCTCCTGCTGGTGTAAGATTTGTATCGTTAGGGCTCTGTATGCTTATAGCTTGCCCTTCGCTAATAGGTCATCATAATCTTGAAGAGCAGAGCATAGAATGGGTACAATGGCTTGTAAGAGAAGAAGCCTACTTCGAAAGTGCCAGTGGAGTAATCGCAAGCTTCGGAGAAATGTTACTGCTGATGGCTATACATTTTCATAGTAATCAATTATCAGCTATTTGTGAATTAGTCTGTGCTACGTTAGGCATGAAAATACCTATTAGACCAAACAATCTTACAAGAATGAAACAGATTTTTATGCAAGACATTTTTACCGAACAAGTTGTTACTTCTCATGCCGTTAAAGTACCTGTAACTGCCAATTTGAATGGAAACATATCTGGGTTTCTACCGGTACATTGTATTCATCAATTGTTGAAATCAAGGGCATTTGCAAAGCATCGAGTACCAATAAAAAATTGGATCTATCGACAAATTTGTGACAGTGTCCCTCCATTACACCCGGTACTACCAGCTTTAGTAGAAGTATATGTTAATTCCATATTGGTAACGAACAATAAAATGTCCGAACACACAAATAAACCAATTACAGAAGATGAAATCAGAAAAGTATTCCAAAATAGTGTATTTGGAGCAAACTTTGATTCTAAAAAATGTACACTGAAGATAACTGAGGCAGACACAGATGGTGTGGATGTAGATACATCAAAACCATCATTGACTTCACAATTGTTATTGTTATATTATCTTTTATTATACGAAGATGTAAGATTGTCTAACATGCACACCTTTATTTCACAAGGCCGAAAAGTGAAATCTTATTCAACTGAATTTTTATCAGAATTACCAATAAAATACCTCCTTCAACAGGTCCAAAGAGACCAACTCAATTATGCTGGTTTATTTTCACCTCTTCTTCGATTACTAGCAACGCATTTTCCACATCTTTCTCTAGTAGATGATTGGTTAGACGATGAAATGATTAATTTAGATTCTGTTACTGCACATTATGAAAACGTTAAAATAAGTGATATTTCAATAATTGAAGCATTTGGACATATACAGACTTGTCCCTCTCGGACTGGAAGATTATTAAGACAATTAATGTCAATGAAACCAACCGATATATGGCCGCATGCGGAAATAATTATTTATTACTTTAAAGCAATTCTCGATGAAAAAGTTCCTAGGTACATACAAGGTATGACTTTTTGTTTATCAAAAAAATGTTATTAATGAAATGAGACTGGATTCCAAAAAAGCATCATAATTGATTTTACTTTTCAGAGCTGTATAAACGAGTCTGGCTTAGGTTGAATACTGTCCTTCCCAGATGTTTATGGGTTTTGTCAATAAATGCACTTTTAATAGAAAATTCTGTTGTTAAAAATGTCTTTCTGACGCAAGAAAATATTGTACTTGACCCACTACAAGTTCTCAGATGTGACACAAGAGTTTTTAGATGTGCCCCTGTATTATCTGTAATTCTGCGGTAAGTTTACATATTATGATGTTTCATACAATTCTGTTTTCATGGTACAGTAGAATGCTAAACCCCCTTGTTTTTATACTTTATAAGAATACTTCAAGCAACGTTAGCTGCATCAAGATCTCAATTATCAAGGCATATGCAAGATAGACCTTTAACTGAAAAAATTGGACAGCTATCAAGCGAAGCAGAGAGAGAAGAGTTACGGACTGCTTTAGTAGCCGGGCAAGAAAGTGCAGCCGTTCAAATTTTATTAGAAGCATGCTTGGAAACTGACGAAGATAGAAAAGTGCCTGGACAAATGTGGTCTCTACGAGAGATTCAAAGTGTTGTTTGCTCATATTTGCACCAAGTATTTATAGCTGATCCTTCTTTAGCAAAATTAGTTCATTTTCAGGTATATTTGAAAATTGTTTTATTTACCCAAATTATAAAGTTATGTTCTGTAACATTAAAAACATGTACTATTTACAGGGATATCCTCGAGAACTTCTACCAATTACGGTATCTGGAATTCCATCAATGCATATTTGTTTAGATTGGATTCCTGAATTGCTGTCACAGCCAGAGCCAGAAAAACAAGTGTTTGCTGTTGATTTGGCATCACATTTAGCAATTCAGTATGCTTTGCCAAAAGCGTTAAGTGTTTCTAGGTTAGCAATTAATACATTAATAACTTTATTAGGGGTGTTATCTGCCAAAGATCGAGTAATACTGTTCATGCCTGTATTATCCGCATTAACAAGAATATGCTTAGCCTTTCCTCCGTTAGTCGAAGACACAACAGGCTTATTATTACAACTTGGTAGAGTTAATTCTGCTCAGACAGCATTAGGGGATAAGTCAGCAGATGTGTTATATGAAGAAGTAAATGCAACATTTTGTACTCTTTTACAGAAAGCAATCTTGCAATCACGTGTATATTAAATGCTCCGGTCTAATTATCTAACATTTCTGACTCTATCGAGTATGGCGAAATGCTTTTACTAATACTTTGCAATCAAGTCAACTAGTTTTTGTATTATAAAATGTTGACCTAATATTATGGAACAGTTGGCTAAATTTATGACATATTGTAAAATAATAATTCCTCTGGAACACCCAATTGTTCTGTACTCTACAATACATTTAAATCTTCAAAGGTTGTACATATGTATATTTCTGATTAGAGTTAAATAAGATAAAGAAAGTAAGAGTATCAAGTGCTGTGTTGTAAATGATAAAAGGGTTATTTGATAATAGTACAATATACCAGTATGATAGGGTGTGTGAAAACTTTAATTAACATCTTCGTTAATTCATATGGTAAACTTAAAATCTTAATACCTGGCACATACAGCACAATTTTTTAATGCAAAAAGGCATGATGTACAAATGATACTATAGAGTGAAGCACTTAAAACAGGTCAGTCCAATATCTCGGCGGTTATTCGTGATAGAGAAAAATGTGGCAGACCAAAATTTACATGATGAGAAGAGACACATGATTTGCTGTAAAGAGTTTATTTGGTAGGTGGGTGGGAGGTCATATGAAGATCAATTTCGTTTTTTTAAATGGGATGTTGTGCCCACGTTCAATATATTGCTTAATGGTCATGTTGTATACAACATGTTGGTTGTTGGTTTTTTATTTCCTCATACTTCTCACCTTAACAGAATATACATATAACATTGTACTTAAAAAAACGAAGTTGACCTTTATATGTTCACATATCAAAAACCAACTATTTACGCCACAGTTTGTGGTCCTTCGTATCATGCAAGTTTTGTCTAACACATTTTTCTCAGATCGCTGATAACAGCCCAGATATTTAGTGACCTGTTCTAGGTGCCTCAACCTGTACACTTAAAAATTCTAAATACTATTTGTAATGTGTACCATAAAAATTTATGTTTCCCATTTGTAATATATGCAGTTTAAAATTCAGCATGTTATGCAAAAATCCACTATTGCTATGCACTCATTCTTTTCTTAATGCAACCACAATGAGTGTTCAAATTTTCATATAATTACCTGGTAAAAAGATTTTAGGTAAATATATTTTAAGCCTTATATGGACATTATTTACTTGTTTAAATTAATGAACACAATCATTTTCAGCTATTGGATAGTTAATTTTACGTGGAAACAAATACAATTAAGTAGATACTTCTTTTAACAGTTAGAAATATATTGCCTGTTTCAGACACTCATTTTTGTTTCACTAACTTTTAAATGTTAACAAAAGGCCGTTTTTTCTAAAAAAGTATTATTTGTATTTCAAAGTACAATTATATACAAGATATCCAATTCGTACAGAAAATTGAATAAATTAATTCAATATTATAGGAGGTTCGTCAGATGGTGGTAATTCATTTGTTTCTTGCGTTTCAACAATCTTGCTCTCTATAATATTACCATCGGCATCCATTTCATCGATAGAAATTAAAATATTAGGAATAATAGGCATAGATTTGCCAATGTTAATGTCGTCCACTGATTCATTAATTTGCAAATCCCCTGTACTACTTGTGTCTTCATTGTCTTCCACAATCTGTAAATAAGTTTTATAAAAGCAAAACACAGACCAAAACACATTATGTATTAATACGGCATTAATACTGACTTCTACTTCAGTTAAAGGCATTGATTGGTTCAGTTTAATTTTATATTTTTTATCAGGAAGTTCTAATTCTTTCATAGACAAAAAATGTTCTTCCTCTACGCTTTCATAGCGGACCATTTGCACTCTGTAACATCCATCTTCATCTTGTACATATTGAAAACGTTTGTGACCATTGGGTAATTGCAAATGATGCGTTTCAATCATATGTCTGGTCAGTCTGTGACTTTTTCTATATTTTATTGGACATTCGTGACAGCAATACCATCGTACTTCCAAACCATGCACACGTTCTATGTGCCTATTAGAAAGGGAATGCAGATTTGTAGACACTTGAAGTAAGAGCAATATGTAATTACGAATAGGTTTTCAAAATGTTTCTATTACCTATCCAATGTATAGGCTCCTTTACAAGCGTACAAGCATCCATCAAAAGGACAAGAGAAATTTGGTCCATTTGTGTGCACCGTCATGTGTGTATCAAGATCTTGTTGAGATTTTGCAGCATGAGAACATAATTGACAAGGAAATGCCCGTGTAGAAACATGGCGGTATCTAACATGTTTAGCCAAACTTGCAGGGGATTCGCAACTCATATCACACAGGGTGCATTTGTAATTAAATACATGAAGTCGCACGTGATCGCGTAAGATTCCTTCAGTGGGATAAAATTTCTTGCAATATATGCACTGGAATCCTTGAACTACAAAATGTTAAGTACATTTATACTATAAGGTAATGAACGCTTTTAAAATTATGAAAATCATAATGTAGAATGTTTTGGGAGTGGATGAATTCTTACCATCTACAGGAATTTGACGCTTGCAATGTACATGGAACTTAGTATTAGAAGCGAATGTGACCCCACAATCGGGACAGGCAACTAGCTTTTCTTTGGTATGGCACCTCATGTGATCTCTGAGCTTATATAGAGTTGTATATTTGCCCTTACAGCCAGTCCACTTGCACTCCACTCCACCATCAACTTTATTCCCTCTTGGACATGATTCCATATGTGCAGTGACGTGGTACAAAAACATTTGATAATTTGAACAAAGTTTTAGACACTCCTCCCACCTACACATATGTGGTGCTGGTAAATCAAAAACATTTTTCCATTCAGGATCTCTGAAACATTTCTGCAGCAAAATACAATGACAAGCACGGAATTATTTAGGTGTATTAACTTGTTAATGTATAATCCATAGTAAGAAAGAAAGGATTATGAGGATAAAATTTTTTACAACCGTACGCAACACAAACAAAGGATATGATACATACGGGCAACTTGATTCTTCCTCGGATATTTGATCCGATACATTTCAATTTAGTGTGGTATGCGTGATAATTAATGTGACGTGATATTTCATCTGGTTCTACACTTTCATACGAACAACCTTTCCATTGGCACACATAGATTTCTGTATTACTTTCGCAGAGCTTTATTTGTACATGTGGGATGTGATTTGCAACGTGCTTTACAAATACTTCAACGTGGCCATTTTCAAATTCGCAATTTCTCCACTCGCATACAAGATGAAGAACTTCATCTTTTAAATGAATACCTATTCTTCGTTTCTTAGCACCACACTCTGACACAGAATCAAACTCTGACTCTGTTTCATAATAATCATCGCATTCATCTTGAAGTTTCCTCTTTGTCAAAATAGCTTCGGCGTGTAAGTTCTGTCTTTGAGATTCTACCCAGTCGCTGCATCGTTTTTCAACTTCTTTGTCAACAATTAAATTTTGCACAAGGTCTGACATGCTTGCATAAATTATATAAAAAGTAACGTGTATATGTCAAAACTAAATTAAAAAATTTGCTACAAACTTTCAACGTTCATAGTCATTAACATGCAATTTTGAGGTAAATCTGAAATAACAACACATTGAATTATCATACCATTTATGTTATGTGTAATGACAATAGATAAATTTATACACTATCAAATTATTCATTGTCTACAATTGAACGATCAACGTGGAAAAACTATACTACATTTAAATATACCGCCTTTCCTACCTTAAACATGGTGGTCAGATTATTCTCGAATGCAGAGAAGGTATCATCTTTTCACGTAATTCAGTGCTACGGTTCCTTTACTGTTATTACAAATCTGATTTAATTATTTCGCATGCATAGCTTCGTCCTACTCTACAATCTTACTGTTAGAAGCACTGTTCATTTTAGCGTACTAAGAATATCAACACGTAACTTAGCGCGTAGGACCACTCCACATTTTGTTACATTTCTACGTCGATGTATGTCACTCAAATGCGAATAAAACTTACTTATACCGACAGTTGACTCGCAGCAGGGAACATCTATTTGGCGATAGAATATTGTTCTAATGATTCACAAATATCTAAGCCAAAATATCCATAAACATTTAATCACTGTACGCGTACCATATCGGAGGGTTATTGGCGCGTTATTCACTACGAGGGAATACAAAGGAGGCACAACGATCTATGCCCTATCCTCTGGTTATTATAATTTGTTAATCTTTTTATCGTAAATCCGTAAAAACATACTTTGACAGAGCGATCCATTTTCCACTAAAAAAAGAAAATGGACTGACGCTTCCTTTCCTAAAAGATCATTTCCAGAAAGATTAAGCGTTTACTCTGGACGTATCGTTTCTTCAAAAATGAGTTCACACGTAGTAACTTTTAATTCGAAATGACATTGAAATCAGCGTACTTTAGTAAATTTATATTTAATGCTCTAATCGTAAATGATCTTAGAAGCCTATTTTTTTGATTATCTTTTATGTGTCTTTACGACGTAGAAAACAATACGAAAATAATAATTTTAAGGGCAAGGTAAATGCGGAGTAGCGGTCGTTCGAATATCTGGTAGCGAAGCTTTGGAAACTTTACATAGGATGACAAAAATTTCCAATTTGGAACCGAGGAAAACTTTTTTGAGAAATATCTACGATCCCGAAACCAATGAAGTTATAGATAAAGGATTATGTTTATGGTTTCCCGGTAAGCTTATGGTTCTACCGCGATATATTAAAAAAAAAAAGAAAATATGAGAGTCAACGGATTTGCAGGTCCCAGATCATTCACAGGAGAAGATTGTGTGGAACTTCATGTGCACGGTGGAACTGCTGTTTTAGCTGCTTTAATGAATGCATTGTCGAAGTTAAAATTTTATCCTGCTTTACCGGGAGAATTTACTAGACGGGCATTTTACAATAATAAATTAGATTTAACAGAAATCGAGGGTTTGGCCGATTTAATACATGCCGAAACGGAGCAACAAAGAAAGCAAGCTATTTTGCAAGCTGATGGACATCTTAGCAAATTATACAATGGATGGATGAAAATTCTATCCAAATGTGCAGCAAACTTAGAAGCATACATTGATTTTCACGAGGAGGACAATATAGAGGATAATATTTTGTCAGAATGCCAGAATTCTTTAAGAAATCTGTCAAATGTTATAGAAAATCATCTTGCCGATGGTAGAAAAGGAGAAATATTGCGCAATGGTGTAAAAATCGTCATCGTTGGTGCACCAAATGTAGGCAAAAGTAGTTTACTAAATCATTTGGTGCAGAGAAATGCAGCTATCGTTACTCCTATTGCTGGAACAACTAGAGACGTTGTTGAGCTAACAATAAATATTGCAGGGTATCCAGTAATCATAGCAGATACCGCGGGTCTTACAAAAGATACAAATGATGAAATAGAACGTGAAGGTATTCGGAGGGCAAGAAGTCATGCTCAGAAAGCAGACTTTATTGTGTTGGTAGTTGATGCATATAGATTTAAAGAGAGTAATATTAAGTGCACAGAATATATAGACAATTACATTAATAAATTAGAATTAAAGGATTTACTAATAGATGATAAACAACTGCAAAGACATGCTATAGTTTTTAATAAAAGTGACCTGTTGTCTGCAAATACTAAAGAAGAATTGAAGCAGCTGGGTGTCACTGTAATGTCTTGTAAAACTGAAGAAGGATTTCCAGACCTGTTGACTCTTATGACCCAAAAGTTTAAAGAAATGTAAGTGTGCGGACTTACATTGAATACAATTATTATATAAGTACTTATGGAACTCTATTTTATATAGATGCGGTAATCCATCACGAGAGAATCCAACAATTAGTCAAATGAGATATAGAATCCATTTAACTCGATGTATCGAACGCCTGCATAATTATTTTGATTTAACTTCAAGGAGAGAATATGATATGGGGATTGCTGTACAGGAAATTCGTATGAGTATGAAAGAACTGGGTAGTATCACAGGACATGTCAGTACTGAAGAAATACTAGATATTATATTTAAAAATTTTTGTATTGGTAAATAAGGACTGTCACACTAATCTATTTCAATATAACATAGGATAAAAAAATGTGTTCTATACAGTAATCGCAAAAACAAGTCTGTTATATAATCGTGCAAATATCATCAAATACTATTATTACCATTACATTGATCTGCTTCAATTTCATCTTCTGAATTTTCCCCACTACCTATAAATGTTTCTTCCTCGCCTTTGAGAAAAGGAGGCATACGGTTGAACATTGTAGGATGTGATTCCATATTAACACATGGTAATTGCATAGAGAAAACATTGCTTTGTGCAAAGGGTGCATTTTCTTGTGTTTGTAGAGATATTATATCATGATGTAATCTGTCTGCCCTATCTTTTTGAAACGACGTATCATATGTACAAATTTTATTAGGTGAACTTTGCTGCTTGTGAGAATTCTGCTCGTTGGCATTTGATATAATTGAATGGAAATTTAAAGGAGGCATTGGAGGAGGTTGGGGTATGACAGGCTGTATACTGGTTAATTCTGATTTATGAGAACGATCTGAAAGAATTTTTTTATACATACGTTCCAATGCTATAGACTCACGTTCACACATAGATTTGTGTTTATCTATTAAAGCTTCCTTCAATTCGCTCATAAAATTTTTCACCAGTAATTTATCTAATTTATAATTTTCCTCCGACAGTATATCAGCTTCTTCATAGAGAGTATTTATGTATTCTTCCTTTATATACTCCTCAAATACTTCGTCTACAATTTCTGGTTCTGAGTCTATTACTATTGGCAGCTTTGAACTCGCATTTGATAAAGTAATTGTTTGTAGAAGATCTTCTTTTTTAGAACTTGCAAATTTTATTTTTGCTAATAACAAGGTACTGAATTCAGCAAAATTTTTAGCCGTATCTATATCCTTGTATACTTGATTCATTTTTTCTGTTATTACGTCCAATATTTCATCATCATTTGTAACATCATTTACATGTACATCGATATGTTTGATTATTGATAGTAACTGATTGTAAGCTAGCTGTAATTTATGAGATGTTAAATCTAAATGTACATATACATCTTGCCATTTGGATCCACCTGGACCGCTGTAAACAAATTTTATTATACAACATAAAAGCATAAAGCTGTAATGATATAGCAATCTAAGCCTGATACTTACCTAAATTTGTATCGTACTGGATCCAATGTACAATCGTCATATGCTTCAAACACTTGCTTTAATTTGTATTTATATGTAGTTAAGTGCTTGATTAATTTGGTAATAATACATACTAATTTAAACTCCGGAATTCTGCTACATGTTGGGCGCCATGTGTTGATATCATATGCAAGTGCTAATAAATATAACATTTCCGATTGAACTAGTATGTAAGTATTATACAAGTACTGAAAAAAAAAGTGTATTCTATGGGCTACTTTCTAAAACATACTATTCTTGAGAATAGTGTGAAATTATATGAATTACAATTTTTAATACTTACCATTAGTGCCTGATAATCAATTTGTCCAGTCAGTCTAAAGGAATTTTGATGAAATTTCGTCAACTGGTATTCATTGGAGACATTTGGAGGTAGCAGTTTAATAATTATCAACGAAATTTTGTAATACGTACGAGAAACATCTTCTATTGATTTTACTATATTCTCTATGATTAATTGTAAAAAACATAACTTGTGTACCATGAGATCACTATTAAACAAAGCAAAATTTTAAAACCTCTCCGAACAAATTTTACATACTCATTATATTTTGGTAAATCCTTTATACAGCATCAATCCTTTATACTTTTACAATAAACAAAGATAAAACTTTAACAATACTGTAGACTTACTGAAATTGTTCTGTTGATTTACTTTGTGATTTTGATTTTAACTTATAACCATATTTAAGGATTTTCAGGCCTTTTTTAAAGAGTCGATGTAATTCATTTTGTGATGATATCAAACATTGTAAGTCTTCTTGAGAGCATAATCGCATGTACTTTATACGACTTATAGCCAATACTGCAGATGATGCAAGCATCATGGAAAAAATATTTTTTGCATTACAAAACGTTAAGTACGTCGATGAAATTATCGTCGTACTAATTGCAACTAATTGTTGCAACGATGTCCTATAAGAATTAACATAAAATTATGTTCATGTTCGTATGCAAGATAAATTTAAGCAATAACTTACAGCCACGGTTTAAGTGTAGATGTCTCGATGAAATCGTGAATCATGCACATATGATCATCCAACAAGGTTTCTGCATTCAAAATTACATGTAAATGATTCTTAGATGCTAGATCTTCCTATTAAAGAAATCTAAATAAATCAAAAGATAAAAATACTTTATCGTCTATGGATGTGTACCTGTAATATCCACGAATAAATAGAAAATAACTTTGGATACACTCTCTGGAGAAACGATTTGGATCCCTAAAATAAATTACACATTTTCAATACATCCTCAGAATTTATTCTTAACATTAAAAGTTAAAACTTACAACTTTGACTACATCTTGCTCTCGAGCGCAAGTGTTTTGTACGGATATACTTTCAAAATCCAGATATCCCATTTGTGATAGATGTTTGTGTAACAAACTACCCTAAACATCATAGCATACACAATAATTATTAACATGACCTATGTCATCATATGCATTCAATAATATAACCTTCTTCGTGCTCTACATCACAATAAAAATAAACTCATTACACCTGTATTATAACATCTTCGTCCTCTTGAAAATCATTTGGGCTGGCCATAATTGCCTCCTTGTTTTTACGTCTTATGATATAAAAAATTTATACATGAAGTCGCCGCAGAACATGTTTCTGATTTACTGTGCATTTCTTGCTGACTCGCCCACACGATTATTGAAACAAATTAAATAACACATTGTTTATGTCAATTGTATATGTACTTCTTCTACGCTTGACACACTGTAATACTAATTATTAAACACAATTCCTCGTGAAACAAGCTGTAATTAAAATTCTATATATTTATATTTTTTGTTCAATGTACAGTAACAGGTTTATTGAATTTTAAGACAGCGTACAAATATACATTTATATTTTATTGTGATCTCAGATATTATCAGCTCGTACAATTAAATATACAGTTTCACCTATGACAGATTCTTCACACTTTGGAATAAAGATAATTTTGCCTTGTCTACCTGCTGCATCTGCCTAACTTTATACTTGTTTGATTGTATAAGTGTATATCAGATGCACAGCCGGTTCGTTTTTTGATGTCACTTGCTCTACTCTCCTGAACATCGAGTAATCGGATGTGATTGGACAAAGTAAGAAGAAGAGGAGGAAGGAAGAAGAGGAAGATCTTCCAATATGCACGTGTACTGTTGTTCTTCAATGTGAAATATAACCTCTCGTTACGCGAAAGTATTATTTTCGAAGTTTACCATTCCAAAAACTTATACGCTACAAGACAACAGTTATGAAGAATTTAACTGTACATTATCAATCCAATCGATCATTACCAAAAAATCTATCATACGATCTACAAGGATCTAAATTATTGTGTGCTATTAATTCGGATACCGATGATATATATTTTATTGTGAAAGATCAGTTACACGTAATTAGCAATGACAAATGCAAGGTAGAAACTGTAAACATTACTGAGGATGCAAGACTCATTGGTTTAGAATTTTGTAGCATAACGCAGCAATTATATTGTGCGTATGAGACTGGTAATATAGTAACTATAAATATTGGCACAAATTATGAATGCGAGGTAGTAGCAGAAGTGCCTGTGGGTCTGAAGTGTATTAAACTTAGTCCGGATCATGAATTGTTAACATTGATTACTGCAAATGATATAGTGCTCACTATGCTGTATAATTTTCAAGTTTTATCGGAGGTGAGAGTTCTATGTTATTGTATGTATAAGTTCTACAACTTGTAACGATAACACATCGAGTATATTTGTATTCTAATACCTTCAAAAACATTTTTAGGATCCTTTAAATTCGTCCGAGTTTGGACACATGCAATTTATAACAGTGGGCTGGGGAAAAAAAGAAACTCAGTTTCATGGCACCGAGGGTAAAGCCGCGGCAATTGCAAAACAAGAAATTATAAATAAAAATGAATCGGATGATGCTGTACCAAGAATAACATGGAGAGGAGATGGCTCGTTATTTGCTGTAAGCTTCTTGGAGGAAGAAAGTAAAGTGCGACAGTTTAAAGTATTCAATAGAGAGGGTACTTTGCAATACACAAGTGAATTTGCTAATGGTTTAGAAGAATCATTGGCTTGGAAACCATCAGGAAGCCTAATTGCAAGTACACAAAAATATGCGAACAAATATGTTGTTGTGCTCTTTGAAAAGAATGGTTTGAAACATAGGGAGTTCATCTTTGGTACAAATAATGAAACCATTAAGGTATGTTCTATGAAATAAATATAACACAAAGAACGGAACAAAAGGCATACACCAAGCTTTGTTTTTTCCTGCAAATCCACTAACTAATTAGGGATAATATTAGTCAGTATGCTGGTAAACTATATTATATAATTAATGCAAAAGAATATTTAGATAATACAATTTATTATTATTAATTACATTAATTTTTTTTAGATAAAAGAATTACTTTGGTCACCCGATTCTGAGATATTAACCATGTGGTGTGAAAACTGTAATGATAAATCATCTGTCTTACAACTTTGGACAGAAAGTAACTATCATTGGTATCTGAAACAGTCAATTGTATTTACCAACAGTAATCCACTAATCTATGCTGTATGGAGCAGTACGTTACAATCAGGAAAAAAATTAATCATTCTTACAAGAGACATGCTAATAACTTATTCTTTCCATTGGACTATTCATCATAGTAAAGGCACAGACGCAATGGATAAAGCAATAATAGGTGTTATCGATGGAAATAAAATATCATTAACAGCATTGCGATGTGGGATTGTTCCTCCACCAATGTGTCATCAGACATTAGAAATTGGCGAATTAATAAATACAGTTATTTTTGCACCAAATATAGATGCACATACCAGTACCAATGATTTCTACATTTTTCTAAACAACAAAAAATTCATGTATTTCAAATCAGAAGCTGTAAGTAAATTACATAAACATACTTACTTACTAAATGTTACTAAATGTATAAAAATATGTATGAAATTAATATACACTAATATGCTTGAAGATAAGTGCATATTATTTTCTAACATTTATGTTCATGTTCATAGAACTTAAATACTTTGGAATATCAATGTATAGGATCGTATGAAATAGAGTGGGACAGTAACCTTGAACAAACAGTTATCCCAAGTGATATTTCATATAATATGCATCACTTTCTGTGGTGCAACCATACAGAAATGTTGTGTTCAATATCCATGGATAATTATAGCTTTCTGTGCTTAATGACAATGGATAATATAAGCGAAACAAACAAAAGATCCATAACTGTACGGTACGTAATCATTAATATCCTAAGACACATTTTAATATCGAAATTTAATTAAGCGCAATATATTTATGTACTGATAATGTTTAATTTCCATAGACAGAGCTATCGTATGGATCACTTAATTGAGCATATAATTCCGTCTCCTAATCCAGAAATTGTATACATAATAGCAGACAGATCTGTCTTAAAGTATAAAAAAGAAACAG
The DNA here is from genome assembly GCA_944319695.1 of Tiphia femorata. NCBI lineage: Eukaryota > Metazoa > Arthropoda > Insecta > Hymenoptera > Tiphiidae > Tiphia > Tiphia femorata. The sequence goes on along the minus strand of OX090895.1, from coordinate 14,899,406 downwards.
AACCTATTTCAACAGGAATCAAATTACCAGAGAATTGCTATCAAGTTGAAGTCATACAAGCTGGAAAAGAACACACCATAATCTCACTATCTCATAGAAACTGTTTATCCATCAATGGAAAAGAAATTGCTAATAACATTACCAGTTTCTATGTACATTCTGAATTTTTGTTATTAACGACTTTGCAGCATAGTTTAATATGTGTGTTAATCAGCAGCGAAGGAATTGAGAAATTGATCAAACAAGACTTGACTATAAAACCATGGGAAAATGAAGTTATTAAGAATGGCTTTACAGGTTTGTATCTGTGCTGTATTATATGGGATTATTGCACACAAACATAATTATTAAATGTAGACAGCTTTGCAGATTTAAATATTAGACGCATAGAAAGAGGATCGCGTCTAATTGCAGCTGTACCGCAAGATTCAAAAACTATTCTGCAAATGCCACGGGGGAACTTAGAGTGTATACAACCAAGAGCTCTATCCATCCACATTGTTGGTGTTCACCTCAATCATTGCGACTATAAATCAGCATTTGAGTTAATGCATAAACAACGGATAAACCTGAATTTAATGTATGATCACAATCCACAACTATTTTTAGATAATGCTCAGAAATTCGTGGAAGATATTAGAAAGCCAAGCTGGTTAAGTTTATTCTTATCAGAGCTACACAATGAAGATGTAACAGCCACTATATACAAAAATTGTTATGTAAATAGTGCTACGCAGTCACTCACAAGTTTAAAAAATGTTGCTATGCTTAAAACACCTAAGATGGAACATGTCTGTGAATTATTAAGAACTATAATGGAAAGTAGACAAGATGCACATAATTATATACAGCCTATACTGATCAGTTTAGTAAAAAATGGGAAAAGGCAGGGACTTGAAGCAGCCCTTAGAAAGCTAAAAGAAATAAAAGATTTAGAAGAATCACAGAAGCAAGGTTTACAATACCTGTCAGCTAATGATGCATTAAAGTATTTATTGTATTTAATAGACATAAATGTTCTCTATGATACAGCCTTGGGTATTTATGATTTTGATCTTACTATGTTCATTGCATCTAAATCGCAAAAAGATCCTAAAGAGTACATACCTTTTTTAAATAGCTTGAAGGAAATGGATGAAAATTATATGAAATATTCTGTTGATATTTACCTTAAACGATATGAGTCTGCTTTGAAACATATATCGAAGGAGTCTAATAAATTTAATGATTGTTTAAAGTTAATATGTGATCATAATTTATATATGAAAGGTTTAAAATTATTTAATAAAGATACTGAAAGCTATAAACAAATAGCAAAAGCATATGGACAACATTTATTGCACGTAAAAAAATATCAGGAAGCAGCAATTATGTTCCAGAAGAGTAAAGAACTAAAAAGTGCATTAAATGCATACAAACTTGCAGGTAGTTGGCAAGAAGCATTTGTTGTAGGATCACAAATGAAACTAAGGTGAGAATAATCTGTATGTTAATAAATTAATTGTTAGATTTATATAGAATTGTTTAAATAACAACATATATATGATTATAAAATGAAAATATAATTTGGAATTTTCATAGTTCGACAATGTTAAGTTCATTGTATACTGATTTTGTATCTCGTTTGAAAGAAGATAAAAGATATATTGAAGCAGCTTATATAATGAATAATTATGTACATGACTATGAGGAAGGTATAAGGTTATTAATTCATGGTAAAAATTTCAAAACTGCAGTGAGAATAGCCCATGATACTCAGCGCACTGATTTAATAGGTAAGTTTTTAATGTAATATGTATATTTTGTTTATTAAACTAAAAATTCTTATTTTCAATATCTGTGTTTCTCTTGATAGAAAGTGAAATCAAGCCAGGTATAGGTGATCATACAAAATATATTATGGCTGAAATGAATAAACAGCATCAAGATTTCTTGAAATACAAGGTACGTCTTGGAATAGTAAGGACAAACTTGGCCAATCAAAAAGTATATCATGATAAAGTTATAATAGACGACAATGAAACATCATCTGTTAGAGAAATTTCTGATTTTCTCAGTGATACAACCAGTATCGCTGGATCAGTTCAAAGTAGTAAATCTCGTATTTCTTCAGCTTCTGGGTAAGAATGTTCATGTTTCCTATTAGTGTATATAAAGTGGTCAAACTACTATTAGCAACTTGAATATCTCCCCTGTTTTTAATGGCAGGGAAAAATATTCGAGGAAACCAATTTTCCTATCATTCAAAACCAATAACATATTCAAGATGCTAATTTTCTCTGCACCACCTTCTGTATAACTGTTATGAAATAAAATTTTTAAACTGTGACATGCATATATAATAGTATTATACTACATACTATTTGCAGCAAAAGTTATAGATCCAGTAAAAATCGAAGGAAACAAGAGAGGAAATTATTGAATTTAAAAGAAGGATCTGCTTTTGAAGATATAGGTTTAATACAGGCTTTATACAAAATAGTCCATACCGCATATATGCAAAAAGGTTTGTTCATCATACACTTGCCATATAAAATATAACACAGTAGACTTTAGTAGCGCATTACAATACAGTGAAAAAAAATTTTAGAGTCGTTTTCGTGCACACTAATTTCATATAATAGAAATAATTTTAATTTCACGAAATTTTGTAATCTTTATAGAAGAGGTAAATATGTTAGTAGAAATGCTACTAATGTTTGATGAGGACAGTTGGGCAGAAGAACTTCAAACCTGCATGAATGAATTTTTACAAACAATAGAGAATAGTAAACCTGAAATATGGAATCATGCAGCACCTACAAGTCTATCTGACATGGTAAAAATTATAGTGTGTGAATAACTATGTGAATATGGATACAAAAGTATAAATCATCATTATATTATGTAAACGGGCAACATAATTACATTTTAACTATTTACTTTCAGGATGATATACAAACCCAATTATCTGATCATATGGCATCCCAAAAATTAATTGGTAAGCATATTTATAGAACATACACAGAATACTGACATATAAGTTTATTACACATTACATATCTTGTCTTACAGAAACACGATACTTTCATCCGCCAGATCAAGGAACAACATCTCAAATAATGATTTTTTAGACTCTTTTGGTACTTCTGTAAATACAATGATGATTGCATAATTACTATTTTGGTATCTAGACGCAACTAAAAGATTTACAATATACAGAGAAAAAGTTTAACAATGTACATACAAAAATATGTAAATGTATGCATTATTATTACATAGGTAAGTTTTTTCTAGAGGTACTTATAAGAATAAATGCACAAAAATAAAATCTCATTCCTATATCATTCTATTAGCATGCCATATTTGATTCACATATAAAACAAGTATAAAAGTTTCCAAAATGAACATGACGAATAAAAAAATATTCCTTCTAAAGATTCCATATGTTTTTATTTACTCAGCTCTACAAATTAAATTTATTTAAAGCTCTATACATGAATAAATGACGAGTCTTAAATATAATATTAAATTTAAATACACAACCAATATTGTACTATTAGTGTATAGTGTTCATGATTATAATGTTCCTCCTATCAGAAATATTACAAGACACATAGTAGCATACATTGGTGGTATAACATTAGCTATCCTCTTTTTATTCTCTAAAAATAAGATTTGCTTTGTCTGAAATGCTTTTCCTATTTACAGTCTTTCAAAGCATATTATATTAATTATGAACATTTATATGAGCAATAATATAAATTTATATTTTTATGTAGTTGTACAATTATATAAGGAAATATGTGTTGCCCGTGTATATGGTCAAAATTTATTTTTTTAGTAGATATATTATACATAGATTTATAGAAGTCTTATCTCACACACAATGCAAGCACTGAGAAAATATTAATAAGGGCTGGGCACCTTCAATATTTGCGAAAATATTCATATCAAAGTACAGATTAAAATATACGTTGGAATAATTATATTGGCAGGGATAACAATAAAATTATCTGTTGTATTTGTATCAAAAGCAAAATATGTTTATAATTATCTACGATTAAAAGCTAAAGTATAGTTAAATACTCTGCTACAAAAAGGTTCTATTAAGATTTTCACATGAATAATCTTGCATATGAATGTTGCATTATATCACATTTCTTATTGCTTGCCTGCTCGTGTCATAGCAACCATAATTGGCGATGAAAGTTCAGGGCGAACACTGATTTTCATATATTTCGATTGGACGTATTTTTTCCTTACAGCTTGATATTTACTCTGATCTACATTAGTCATAATTGTAGCTATATCCCGTACCACTGGTAATAAGTCATCTTTAGTGTAGCTACTGTAGTGCACCAAAGTGTCTGTCCACACTAATTTACCTACATCCGCTTCATCATTGCCAATAACTCTATAAAATGAATTACAAAATCTTACGGTCATATTATATAACATCTTGGAAAGCAATACTTACATATATGCTAAGTAGAATGCTGCCGCTGCAGTGATACTTGGTGGATAATGACACATTTCATAATTGACTAAACTTTGCTCCAAAAAATATTTAGCCATTGCATGATGGATTGGAAGAACCTTAAAGAAAAAGAAGATGTATCTCAATACTATACAGCAAATCTCAAACCACAATTAATTGATTAAATAATTACTTGAAAGATATAATTTGCATTAAGGTGAATTATACGAGTCTTATAAAGAAATTAAATAGTCCAGAAATGAATATACCTTGCCTGCTCTGCTATACCTCCTCAGAAACTGGATAGGTAATGGTCGACCAAAAGAAAAGTCTAATGTTCTCAATATAAGCCCTTCCATTTGCAATACTTCTTGTTTAGTATAGGCATTATCCGTAATAAATACAAAATCAAGCATACTAGGTGCACAAATTTCTTCATATTTACTAGCTATGAACATAGCTGTTATACCAACTAGTTGTAATCTTTTCCTGTCTATAGATAGGAAGGCCTGTTGAACAGAATAAACATTATCAATATGAACTGCCATCTTTGGAAAAAAATATATAACAATATCAGATTATTCACCTGCAAAAAGCGGTCAATAATGGCAACAGTAAGATACAATGTCTCTTGCAATAAACGAAATTGTTGATGAACATCAACCAACCAATCTATAAGTACACTTCTCATTTTGGGAGTCACTTCTTGTCCTGCCAAATATCCTTTTTTAATAGCATATTTCTTTTCTAGACTTCTTAAATACTCGTATATATCCTTGCTATACGTGGTCACCAAAAGAGAGTTTCCCTTATCCTCTTCATCGATATCTTCAACGTGCAAAAGATTCCATAAAAATGGTTCTACTTCTTTCGTTGGCGATAATGGAATAGATTTGGTAATTGTTTCCTTGGCAGTCGTTTTTATTACTGGTTTTACTATTTGCACTCGAGGTTTTTCCGTTACTTTTTCAAGAGGCTTAACATTCTTTTGAGGGAAGGTAGTCTTCTTTGTATCCTTTGCTAATAAGCTGGTCCTATCAATGGGTTGAACACCCCTTTGAGTGTTCACTTTGTTACCTATTTCCCCTAAAGCAGTCCTCTTAACTTTTCCTACTATTGAAGCATTAGAACCTTTTATTTTTTCTGTATTTTCTTGGTTCAGAGCATTCTGAAATACAATTTTTAGCCTAATGTAAAAAAAACAGATCAGTAGGATTAGGTGTAGAAGGTCATTTTTATTATTCTTCGATTGTCTCACCCAAACATTACTGTTCCAAAGATCTAAAAACTCTGAATAATACTATGCTACACGAGGAAGCAATAAATATGCAATTGTGTAGATATAAATATTTTTTTTAAACTTTCCACCGCGTTCAGGATACAATACATATCGCATTAATCATAAATATCTCTCTTCCAACGATATGAACGATAAAAACAAAAATATCACAAATCCTCGAGGTAACGATGTAATTTCTACACTGTGTATAATACAGAGAATCAAAAATATGTAATTATAAGTTACATAGGTGTAATACACGATTGAAATAAAATCAATTTCAATTACGGAGCTGGACTGAACAACCTTTAAAGGGAGTAAAGGACATTTAAACATGTCAGGTGCGGACGGTTACTATCTTCCTACATTTCAAACTTCAATTTCTTCGTAACGCATTAGCAAAATTAATGTTTATATTTACCGTAATTGCAGTTCGGTTTCTTGTTGCCATTATCACATATGCTGGGAATAAAACAGTTTACTTAATGTTGTTAAATAAGTTTTCAGAAGAGTCAGGAGCGAAAAAAGCTTGCCAAACAACGCTCACCTCACAGCACCTCGTAGTAACGACTCCGTGGTCGGTTTGAATTTGTTTAGTTGGTCGCCGGAAGTTGGATCTCTATAGGTGGCCAGGCGCGGGGGGCAACATATGGCAACATCTAAACTTCTCAGCATCTAATTGGTTGATTAGTTTTAAAAGGAAGTTTCTCCGTGGAGGCGAATTTAAAAATATTATAATAATAACATCGCATATCGTGTCAAACATTTTCACGCATTGTTACATCCAGTCTTTATTTGACTTGCATGCTATTAAATGTCAGATGCATAAAGCCGCATGCACATAATATTTAAATTTACATCTATACTTTTAAGCGTTTATGTATTACGTGTGTAAATATTCTACTTAGTGTTACGAAGGCACTTGACAATGTTCTGTCGTATAATGTTTCATCTACATATCAACCTGGTAGTCATTAATTAAATGAAAACGCAATATTTTGTGAAAGCTGATTCTATATCGATACATCGACATTAAATTATACTGCATTCAATTCAGTTTTTAATGCCTGTGTATGTACAGATTGTGCTATTATTTTCGGAAAGAAATAGCTTCAATTTCCAAACTGTGAGATGTCCATCAATATAGACATAAAGCTAAAACGTGCTAGTAAAATATATCATGAAGGGGTTCGTATATATTTGATTTTCTCTTGCAATCTTAAGCATGTAATAAATGTGAGGTTATTTTTTTTGCAGGAAACAGTTGCTGGCCTTATATTATTAAAAACTAATTCCGATGTTAAACACGATGGCATTTTCCTTACTATGGAAGGTTCAGTCAATTTACAATTAAGTTCTAAGAACGTTGGAATCTTTGATGCATTCTATAATTCTGTGAAGGTTAAGAGCTTTAATATACCTATATTTATAGTTTAATCTGGTTTAAAATATCCTGGTACACAAAAGTGAAGTATATCAATATATACATACTGTTAGAACTATACATTTCTGCGCAACATAGAACAAAATAATATTTTTTTGTATACTGGGTTATACTATAAATTGTCTGTGTAGTTTAATTAACATTTTAATTTGTATCTAATTTTCAATATCCATATTTCAGCCGATTCAATTAGTGCAATATACATTAGATGTTGCTCCATCTGGAAAAATACCTACTGGTAGGACAGAAATACCATTTGAATTACCACTAAAACCCAGGGGAAATAAATCTTTGTATGAAACGTATCATGGAGTTTTCGTGAATATACAGTATTTAATACGATGTGATATAAAAAGAAATTTTCTTGCTAAAGATGTCAGCAAATCGTTAGAATTCATTGTAGAGGACAAGTCAAGCTCGAAGGTGGAAAAGGAGCATAGTAAAATTGTATTTTTTAAAATTATGCCAGAATCTTTACAAAACACGAGAGACAGGACAAATGTACCCAGATTTTGTATTTCGGGAAGACTAGATACTTTGTACTGCAAAATTTCTGAACCCTTGACAGGAGAAGTAAGTAAAGAAATTGAGTATAATGTGCATATTATATAACTTTACATCGTAATGTCAAAGTGGGTATTAACATAGCTGTTCGTGTCTACCGTTATATAGGTTGTAATTGAACATTGTGAAGCTGCCATTAAATCAATCGAGCTGCAGTTAGTAAGAGTAGAGACCTGTGGTTGTGCTGAAGGATACTCAAGGGACGGTAAGTATATACGATGACATCAAATACATGTAAAGGTCATCAAATACAACAGTATACGGTAAATGAATATTAAGTTTTGGAATTGTACATTGCTTTCAGCAACAGAAATTCAGAACATACAAATTGGCGAAGGAAATACTTGTACAAATTTGGCTATCCCAATTTATATGATATTTCCAAGGTTATTCACATGTCCTACTTTAAGCACGAGCAATTTCAAAGTTGGTACGCCAGTTTTTTTTTTACAACAAATTGATATAGAAATTTGGTAAAGTATGACAATTACAATTATTCAACATTGGTTTGATTGGTTGATTCTTAAAACTGCTAAATATTATCTGATTTCAGAGTTTGAAGTAAATCTTATTGTTATATTTGAAGATGATTACTTGGTCACTGAAAATTTCCCGATTATACTCTCTAGATATTGAAAATGATTCAACAGTCATAGACATGGCACTGCAATATGGTTAATAGTTAACATATTTATACATTATTTTTATTGTACCATAGTAGAATTTTAATTTAATTATTTGCATGGTCTAACTGAAGAAATAATTTTGGATTCTTTTAAAATAAGAATGAATAAAAATACAGAAAATTTAGAGGATACCTTTTTACACGGCAAAATATATACATTGTACTTTTTTATACTTTGTTATTCCTTGCATAAATTTTCAAAAACATTTCTGACGTGTAAATAAAGTAAATTTTGTCCTAAAGTAGATTGATGTAATGTACATAAGAATGATTTACTGAAATCAGTAAAATCTGTATTAAGTGTATAATATTTACAAAATGTATATACTCTAAATATTTTTTAGTTTGAAATGTTCATAATACATGCACAATATTTTGGCATCAAATATATTTAGAAAAAGCAATATATCTGTGCACAAGTAAATGGATGAATTAATTACGTTTGACAACAAAAATTATACACTGAAACATCAAAATATTTTTTTCAGCGTTATTCTAACCCTGCTTTTTGAACAAATAATCTGTAGTATTTTTCAACTTGCTTATTATGTGTTAACCCAACTGAAGCCAACAGTACTACATAACCAAGCACAAATGTTAGCAGTTTATGCTGTTTAAACCATGCCAGCAATCCAGAGCTCTGATCGTTTCTAGAAACAGGATTATGAGTGGAATCATTGGTGGAAAGTATACATACTTAGTATATACAAATAGTAAATACCTCATCGGTTTGAATCCTGGGCGATAAATGAGAAGGTAACGGATCCTGACTAATTCACTATTTGTGACCACGCAATATTTTTCGGGGATTTCTCCCCCTTCTGAATCTTCTGGTAAGTTATTCTGTGCATTGCCTTAATTGGAGATTCAGATATGTATAGTAGTGTTATAAGTAATTGCATAATAGTTCTAATATTATAATCGGGTACATCATTTTTTTACTGACAATGAATCAAGGTAATAGATACTAGTTACCTGCATTTCCTCTTTTTACATCGGGATGGTCAACCAACTCACAAAGAGCAACGCAGCTCAATTCACTACCAAAAATACTACCACCCCATCCATAACCAACTGGACTGTATGGTAAACTAACTCCTAGTTCGCTGGAGAGGTAGATTCCTTCGGAAAATACGGATCTCTGAAACAGTATTTCCATACATAGAAGGCTGATAAACATTTATGCGGTGTGGTCACATAAGAATTATTATACTTACTTTACACATAGTTTGTTGTAAGCCGTAATGTATAATGGAATGAAAGTTCTCTAAACGACTACCGTGATATGCATAAAAATTTGAATGACCTTGTGCAATAGTCTTCCATCTTTCTTCCATTGTCGATTGCTTTGCACTTGCTACTTGAAATATTAAATTCGGTTCAGCTACAGGCATTTCTGATGGTAATCTTCGTAAAACTGCTTCATACTATAGGAAACATTTATCCTTTAATTACACATATACATGTGTGTATTAAGGCAGGTGTGACTGCACAAATGCACATTATAGGCATATATAGCAAAAAATATTCTTATTGACATGCTAGCATCTTAACTTACAGAATCTCTGTTCATGCTCTTTATGTGAGGATCACGCAGACGTACTAATACCCAATATAATAATTCGATAGTTGCTGCATGATCATCATATGCATTTCTCTTGTGAAGTTCTTGGAATATTACAGTTAATGGTGGAATAATTTCTACATCCTTCCTCTACATTAATATTATAATAGTTGAGTAATATACATATAATATACATATAATTGAGGAAAGTATCAACATTTGATCAAGACCATACCAAAGCTTCAATATCCTTGCATTCATTCTTTACGTACATTGGTGGAAATGGCCTTAAACAAGTATCATAGCGATACGTATTACATGCAGCCACAAAAAAACACCACTTTAAATCCGCTGCTTGGATATCTTTTTCTAGCAAATGTTTCAGTGATAAAATTTTTTTTTTTACATCGTCTTGTGTAGAATTTACGTCCATACATGGTGTATACAATACATCCACACTTGCGTTATCTGTGGCATTTTGCCTACTATCAATTTCAATTTGATTTTTATCTTTTAACTTAAATTCAAGATTTGTTGGATATTTCTTTTCAATGTATTCCATTATCAATAAAAAACTGGAAGATCCACCTAAACTTGTTTAAAGACAAATATATATATAAAACACATATTGCTCCGCGCGTTTATACTATTTGTATAGTATAATGATAAAAAGATATTTATATACCGCCAGGTCATTAAAAGATTATGTTGCAGACTCTGCAATGGAATATTTCTTCATACTTCAAAATTATGGTAAAAGTTGTGGTGTAATGTCACAATGCTATAATATTCTTCGTCAATGTGCTATAATGTATATTATATATAGTTATTATTGTTTCTGTATGTATTTTAAACACTAAATTCATACATTTATCCTAACATCATATAGAGTGCAGAAAGTATACTATAGTATTGTACTAATTACTTTTGTATTTTGGATAATTTCTTAAACATGAAAATGGTACAATATGTTAATACACCACGTGATTTAAAAAGCTGGGTATTTATTGCAACATTATTGCCATTATAAAAGTGCGAAATATATATCAATTAATGGTTTACAGACATCATATATATCGCCACGTTTGCGAAAGTTTACTTTCAAGAAATAAATGTATAAATTATGTGTATACGTGTAACACACTTTCTAGTAATTAATCAATATGTCGCATTTTTGTTTGTAAAGGGAACGTCACATGACACTAAACAACAATTTACTACCCAAGATATTACATAGAAAGGATACTGTCAGAGTCAGATACTGTATACTACAAGCTGTTCTGTTAGTTCTAGCATCAACCATACAACATACGAACGTGGACTTTACATATTTCATTTCAGGTATAGCTAGGGACATTTACAGTCTGGCAAAATTTGAAAATTCATGCGCATGGTAACCTGTTTCCTTGGAATGTAATTGCAAAAATATAGAAACAATAATTTTCAGCTCTTTTTTACTTCTACGTAAATTTTAAGAAAAATATTAAAACATTTTAAATTGCGTTTTCCCTTACATAATATACTATAAATTATAACCTCTGTTAAATAAGCCATTTGTACAAATGGTCACGTGCATATTGAATTTTTGAACAAATTTGTAAATTATTGAATTACTAAGTTTACACACCGTGCAAGCAGCGACCTTTTTTAATATCTTAATTACGAATACCGGTTTGGCAAGTTTTTTGTTAAGTAAATCATAGTTTCTTTTCATAACTGTTAAACAATGCAATGGTCCAATAAAGACTAATATCATGCAATTTAACCGATCAAATAATTAATCATTAGTAGTACTTACACGTATGTTACGCGAAATTTATGTCATGCTCTTCAAAATTTTCCTAATATGATTTCGTACGAATGACACATTACACCGTTTGTTTTATTACTTTCGTTTGTCACTTGTCAGAAATCAAGGGTTACAAGATACATCGATATAGACGATAATATTTATCTGCGCATATCTGCAGTAAATCGGCTGTAAACAGCAAATCTTGGTTTTTAGCTCAAATATGGCACCTATTACACGGATATGTAGAAAAATTCTTAATTAACAGAATCCTCATTCTGATATATATACTTTTCACTCTTTAACGAAACCGGTTTAGAAAAGCTGTCTTCGTCCTATCGTTAAAATGTATCCCTGTTCATCGTGAAAGAATAATCGGCACATATAAATACGCATGATAACTTAAACCGAAAATCTTTACTATAATTTAAATGATGCGTACAAAACATGCATCGTGCAACTGTCACATAGAAGTATACATATTATTAATTATTGGGTTAGCAGGCATATACATTCATAACCAAAATTACATTACTGCAAAAATTCTTCATTTATTAGTCGACTGAAAAATAATAGCTGGGACAAAGAAAGTTTAGATCTATTACGCAATAAAACTTCCAGCATAACGTTAACCTGTAGTGGTGTGTTTACAGATGAGTAGTTCGTAATATTTTGTTTGTATATTTTTAAATCCGGGTAAGCACGAAAACTGTCGCTAGAGAATTTCGAAACGGCAGTTGGTGAACCTGCAATTCAATGTCATGCTTCAAGGTAAACTATCGATGACGTCAGTGTACGTCACTTAACAAGTGGGAGTGGATGGATGGATGTCGGCAGCCGTGGTGGCTTTCGCGAATCGCACTTGGAATCTGTAGAAGACCAAGCCGCTTCGTTGCGATAATGTTTCGGGTTTCTTAACGATGTAGTGTGCCTCGTGAAAAAGAGAAGTGGCGTCGACTCGTCGCACGTGTTTCGCGGTACATGGAAAATCACTGAAATCCATTTGCGCATGCCCGACTACCGATGACGTCACGAAAATTGTGGTTTTGATCAAACTCGCTCGGTCGTTTTTTTTTCTACACATAATAATGTTGCCGTGCAAAGTCAAATAATTTACGGCGTACTGGGGGAATCGTGTGGGAGCCGGAGGACCTGCCGGTAAAAACTGTGAGTATAACAGAGTATCTTCTCCTGTTTACCTTTCTAAAAGTCATCCGTCAGGGTACAGTCTGTTGGACATGGCCTTCACACACTCGCACATACGCATGTACACTTTGCATTCGATCTGCATTTTGGGTGAAAAAAAATGTTCACCCCCTTCGCGATCATTTTTGATTATGCATTTGGCATACTGTGCCTTTTACCATAGGCCTTTCGCGAAGGTCGAATGCGTTAACTAAAGATGTATTGAAGCGCCTTGTACATTACTCGAGATATATTGATCTTGTTTGCAATGAATTTGAGATGAACGGGAAAAATAACGAGCGTTTTGAGACGTGCCAGATAGTATTCTACCGAAATTATAGTTCACTGGTACGGCATATTAATATGATCTTAATTTTCATTGATTTCCGAGGTTGTTCAATGGGGAAGAAAAAATGTTTTTTTATAAAGTGCTTTCAAAGTAGTTTACTGCATGAAGAGCATGACTTCAATAGGATAGAAGAGTGATAGAGAATCTGAGGATTTCATGGATAGTATTCAATTTTCTTAACGTCACTGTTTGTTATATTAAAAGCTAATTTTCTTTGCGTATTTTGTTATTCATAAATTTGCATATACGTTTAATGACACGGTTATCACTTTTATGCTTTTAACACATTCTTTATAAAACAAGACACATTCAAAGATATTTAGAATCTCTTTTGTAAACATAGATTTTACAGCGACAAATAATAGTAACTCACACATCACTCTATACTTGGACGCAATAACATGAAGTTTACTTACTTTGTATATTGTTTTAGAAATTTCAATGGGAATTACTTTTTACTGCTTTATACAATTATAATATTTTTGGTAAGGAATATAATACTTAATTTCATCACTATACTTTCTTAAAAACTCATCTTTCATTAGCCTTTTTCTATGTTTTTAAATAAACCTTGGATAATTTTATCCCAATATGCAATTCTGCAGTGGTAAGAATATAGTATATCTGCATTGTAATAAATTACGCTTGAAAGCATCAAGTGTATTACTTATTGATGTTTTATATTGTTGTTACATTATATGATAGCAGAAGAGAACAAACTTTCAGTCAGATTAAGTGAAAATTGTAAATACATAAAAGGAGCATAGAGTATGTTAAACATAATGGAAGTTTTATGATAATGAGACAAAGTTACGATTGACAAATGATTGTTCCATGTCAAACAAATTCATTACATTACAAATTATTCCTTAAACTTATTGATTATAATTTGCAAATGACAAATTGCTGTATTTTTTTTGCATATTTTATATTATTGTGACATGGCAATGGGACGGAGAGTTTACATTTTTCATTAAATAAACTTTGTCTTTATCAAAGCAAGATATCTACGACGTTTTGCAATAATCAATCAGATGCTGCCATCTGCGGTAAAGATATGTTGACTTATAAGACTTTGTCGGTAATGAAGAAATCTTACCGGTTATCCGGCTTTGTAATCATATCTGTATCCTTCTGGTTGAACATCCAGAATCCTTTTAATTCTCATCTGCAATAATCGTCGCACGAAATATACCGTTTTAAGATTTTTTATCCTGCCAAGAGTAACGTATACTGTGTATTTCTGTAAAAAACCAACCGATGATACGTGACAATTATCTTTTAATTTCAAGACCCACCTCACACGCGTATAATACCCCAGAAAATTTACGAGTACAGTACATATACCCGATACAAAAAGCGAAAAAAAATGAGAACCTGATAACGGATCGCGCTTTTCAAATTCAGCACCTATTATCCGATATCACTTCAATTGTAGAATCGATCTTTTCAAGCCGAACTCCAATAGGTTCCTTGAAACGTCACATTGTATCGTATTATTGCAGAATACGATCCCTTTTGTCGGCCATCGAAAAAACACTTTATCCATTAAGAAGATTGAAAAAGCATACTCCGAAAAAAAAGGAAAAAAAATATCAGCAGTATTGGTCCCATGACAAAAAAATTGCACGTGTTAATGCAAAAAAAAGCACTCTATTTTCCCTTGCAACTGTAGTATACTCACGAAACGCGCATTTAACAGGTTAATGCAACGTGGCGCGGCATCGCGAGCGTTTCGGTAAAATGCTATCAGATTACGGTTTATCGGGTGGATCTCGCTAAACCTAGACCTACGCGAACGCATAATACCTGGCCTCTTGCACGACAATAAGCCGTGTGTGACCTCACGGCACAAAGCGGATATACAATGTGGGTCCTCGAACACATGTAAATGCGGGCCGCGTATGACCTATCGTTGACTTCCTCCCGACCTGCGGTATGCCGCTCGCGCGACTTTTAGCAAAAGCTTCCGACAGTATCTTTTCACTGCTCCTCATCGTAAGATTTTTTCGCCGGTTCTTTTCGACGGAACTACAATCACATCCCCGCACTCATCCTCCCAGCTCATTTCATGTATCACGAATTCTCGAAACTCTTGCGCATTCCGCGTAACCGCCATATTTAAATTTCCCGCCAAACCGTTATGCGGGACGCGTGGGCGGCAAATTCGAATTTCGATCTTCGAAACTACGAGCATCGCGAATCGTACATATAAATATTCACGCGTCCTCGAGATATCTTTTCGATTACTCTAATCCTCTCTTCCTCAAGCGCCCTACCCAAGAACACTCGTTCGACGAATGCTTTCGCAAATACACGCGACAAGACATTCTTAAAGTCGACGTTACACCGTGAAACAACCTTGTCCAAGAAAATGTTCTTTTATCAAATATATTAGCGTAATGGATCACCTCTGTAAAGGATCTTTTATAAAGTGTTCCTTCATCGAACATTTTACAGCGTAATGGCAATCTTTTACAAAAGATGACCCAATTACCCTGTAACGTCATCCTGTAGAAGTCTCTTGGTCAAAGGTCTTTTACGGTGTAATATCAGCCTAATTCCTCCATACCGACCCAGCAATCTTCTCTCTCCGCGTAGTCCTTCGCGACGCTTCCTTCGACGGAAGGAAGAGGTCGCGAGGTGAGCGGAGGGAAGGGTCGGATCACTGGTGGATCTCGGATCGATTAACGCAAGGCAGAGAGAAGATGCCTTTTGCGAGTGGCAGGCATCTAGTGGCACGTATTATCGACATTTTTGGCAGTCACCGTCGTCTCTCTCTCGGTGTCTCTTCCAACCTGGTTTCTCTGGATGTGCATACCACTCCGGTATCCTTTTCCTTCTCGCTCCGCCTTAGCTCGGTCTCGGCGTGCCCGAAAAAAGACCCGGCTTCATATAAATTTCACGAGGATACTGTGCACGTTGCAGTCGACATCGATCCGCGCTACCGCGCGCGCTGGGGCCGTGCCGCCAGGCGGAGTGGGCAGAAGTGCGAGAGAAAGAGAGCGAGAGAATCCGCGAGAGGGAGAGAAGGGTGAAGGTAGCGCGAGGTTGGAGAGAGAGAAGAATGCTTTCATCGATAATCTTCCCAGGAATATCCGAGCGCGCCGTCACTGACGTCACGCGTTTTGGAAACGTTATGCAAGCGGCCCACGAGAAGAAGAGACGCGAGCGGTTTATCGTTTGGAGAAATAAAGTTATTATTTCTCCTCTCCTTTTCTTTCGGTTCCTTTGCACTCCGTTCCTTCCGCAGCTCGTTTCCCTTTATCGGATATTGCCATTGGGTGATTACAAAGGGATAAGATTGATTGCTAACTCGCAAAACTTCCTTCCGCATATCTCAGCTGGACGATGATAAAATCAAAGTTTGCCGAACGAAAAATCTCGCCGTTTCTCGATAACATAAAATGCGCGGAGCAATGCGGTAAATCGTTACTCCGTAATTATAATTCTCGAAGGGTTTTTAAGGATTTATCTTAACACTATTCCTACCGCGAACGGTCAAATGACCGTTTTTAAAATTTCATTTATAATTTCCTATATTCAACGTAATTGCGTCGCCTTTAAATATCACTTTTCCTAAAATATTGAAGAATCTGTTATACGTATATTGTAGAAAAACTCGTGAAATTGAAAGACGATGCAATTACGTTGTACATAGGAAATTCTAAACGAAATTTTCAAACCGGTCATTTGATCGGTCGTGGTGGGGATACTGTTAAAGAACAAGAGAGTTCGTTTTACGCGTGACTATAATTAGTTAATTAGCAGGAATCGTAGCTTCGTGCGATCGTCGCATTGTGTCGCGAACCTAATCCAAATGGTTCAGGGGCGGAGATCGGTAAGAAGGCACGCCCGCAAAAAAGAACCGCGAAGATGCATCGTAACGTGAAATATCGTCTGCCATTTTCGAGATGCGTCGAAATCGTGCGATATCTCTAATGTAGTCGTCGCGCGTCGGTGGTTCTTATTGGTTGGTGTGGGACAAATAAGAAAAAAGAGAAAGATTCCTATCGCTCGCGGGTACCGTAGGGATCATCGTCGAGGCGGTGTTTACGATCGACGCGAGTGACGTAATCGCTAACGACTTCCGCGGATCTGAGATCCGCGGCATCGGCCACTAGTATTAACTACTACTTGGATTATGCTCGATCATTCGGAAAATGTCAAGCTCGAGGAGATCCGAGTGGTGGGTGCAGCCGCGTTTGGCCCTCCTCCTCCTCCTGCACATTTTAATTTCACTAACGATCATTGTGTACTTACCTCACCCTCTTCGCTCCTTCAACTCGCCCGCCTTTCTTTCTACAAGCACGTTCAAGGAGAGAGAGAAGCTCGGGCCGAGAAAGCGTAATATTACGATTGACCGTGAAGCATTTAACCACCGTGCCTATTAGCATAAGGTCGCATCTTAAAGCAGGCTCACCTGAGAAAGTTTTGTCGCACGACCAACAGAGAGAAGATGAGGAGAGAGAGTGAGTGAGTGAGAGAGAGAGAGGGGGGGGGAAGAGGCGTCGAAACTATTGGAGGCGTCTTTTTTTCCTTTCTCTCGTTTGTCCATTCCTTTTTATATATATATATATATATATATATATATATATATATATACTGTTGCTTATTTCGTTTTTCCATTATTTATGCTGGAGAGAATCGAATGAAGCGTTATTAAGGCGTTTTGTTCGAATTAGGGTATTGAATTTTAGATAAGGAAGGATTCGGAGTTATCGTTACGTAGTGGTAAATGTTGTAGGAATTGCAGAAAATCATTCACGGTAAAGTGAACGTGTAACTCTTTTTTTTTTTCTGTGTGGCAAGTTGTTCTCCGATTACATCGTGTACTGGTCGGTAAAATTCTGCTTCTCTTAAGTATTCAACGAAGTGAAGGACGGATGAGTAAGCCGTGTGAATTATGCAAATGTTTGTTAACCCTGCTGGTCTGTTCGCAATTGCTATACAGTTGTATCGTTCGGGTAACGGTACATGAGTAACAATTGGAAATATAATTAAAAAAATATATAATATGTAAAAATTAAATATGAAGTAACAATACCCCAATATTGAGAAATAAAGTCACCAATGCCTGATAAAGCAAAATTTGAAACAAAAGCACAATTCTGATTTAAATTTTCTGTCGGGTCAAATAGACCCGAACAGACCACTAGGGTTAACGCTCTTTGGAACGTTCTATGTGGAATAAGTATTAGGATGCAAGGTTTAAAAATCTAATGCTTTTATTGTGCTGTTTTTACACCATTCGTAATACAGGGTGGCCATTGTAGATATGTAAAACATATCATTGTTAACCATGATATGTAAAACAAGAATAACCGTTACAAACGCGTGTATTATGCGTGTAAGACAACATAAAGAAAATAAAAAGGATTGAAAACTAACGAGTCGTGACTCTTTCAAACCCACTCGGTATTTCACTGGTCACCCTGCACCAATAGTAGAATGTCGATTCGATATTCTATGGGAGTAATGCAGTAAGAAAGTTCCTCCAATATCTTTCTCTTCTTTCTCCCGTGTTACACCGTCGAATCGAATTGACTTGAAGTGCGAGCACACCTGTAACAAAAAAAGAACGTTTACGTCCGTTTCGCGTAATCGATGCTCTCATTGGAATAAAAGTTTTATTCGATCTCGATATCGATGTCTTCATCGTTATCGTTATCGTTCGCAGGGCAAAATGAAGAAATGCACGGTGCTCTCTTGGCTCACGATATCTTTGGAACTTCGTAGCTTCGATATAGGTCAGATACCTGACCCTTTGGTTTAAGGTAAAAGGTTAACCATTTCTCATTTCCCAAGAGAGAGAGAGAGAGAGAGAGAGTGAGAGAATAGAATTCCCGCTTGTTACACCTTCGTTCTTTTATTCTCTTTCTTTCCAATATCCCTATAAGGATATAAAGTTTCTCACGATTCTTACTTCATTTCGTTCTTCGATAATCGAAAATTACCCACGGTCGGTGACTTTGCGCAAAAATTGGTCAAGCAATCTAAATTTGTTATGCCCATGCTTTGCCATAATTTTGCAGAAAGTTCAGTTAAATGCAGAAAGCTCGTTCCATCATCTGTGCGATATAAGATCAAACCGCATTATACCAGTGAGAGTACTACATAATTACTTACGATGCAAATTTATTTACGAGTTGGTCGTGCGCGATTTAAATTGTCAAGCAATTTTTATTTTATACAGATGTTTGTGTATTGTTCGTGGTGATCGTATGGTACTGGTTTCTACAAAAAAAAAAAAAAAAAAGACAACGGGTGGTCGAAGTTTCCTTGAAACGATAGTAGGGATAGTAAACAAAGGGGGTTTACGATTTTAAGTCTCATCCTTCCTCCTTCTCGCATGGCCCATATTACAAATCGTGATGCGGAATATTTACCAGTTCAGTGTTATCGTGGATTTCGTGGAGAGCAGTTTGCGTGAGTGCCGTGCCGGGTGGAATAAAATGCGCAACCCACACCCATGCACGACAATACTAATGCGGCCAACAACGGATCCTTGGTAAATATTTAAGAGAGCTTTCTCAGATATTTAAGATGCATAATTCTCTTGGCTCGTGTGCCGCGTCGCGCGGATCGAAACATTGTTCGATGAAAATTCCGCTATTAATTCAACGAGGCCCGATTAAATCTTCCACCGTTGACGATGCAAAATGTAATTTTACTCCTTATGCTTCTCATTGCTTCACGCGGTGTACTCGGGATAGGCTAGTAAGTTCATAGGTGATTTTTCGTTCCATCGTTTCATCCTAGACTTTTGCATTTTGTGTTATTTCAGCGAGGTTTTCACTCGGGTCAAGTTGTTTTTTTCCAAGGATAGAATTACAATTTTCTTCTTCTCGTTTGGTAAACATTTTTATTCGGTGCTAGTTAATCCCGGGAGGCTCAACGTCTGTGCCTCGATCGGAGCTGGGAGAGTCCTTCTATTTCACTCTATTGTATTTAGATTTTTCTGAATTTAGCGTTACTTCGGCGAGCTTTCCACTCGTGCTAGCGCGTTTCTCTTCGAAGGTGGATTGAAAAATTTCCTCTTTTCGTTTGGTAAATATTTTGATTCGACGTTGGTAAAAGTGTTTAGTCCCGAAGGGCTCAAGATTTGAAACACAAACCTCGGCCTTACCTCGAGAAAGAAATGCATTTACACGCAACTGGACCTAAGAGTATCTTTTCATCCCTCACTATTGTTTTACGAGTCTCTCTCTATTTCACGAGTTTCACGAGTCTCTGGACTTCCCTGAATTTAGCGTTATTTTAGCGAGGTTTTCACTCACGTCAGCACGTTTCTCTTTTCAAATTCGATTTTTTAAATTCGAATTTTGAACAAAATGGCGGATCTTCAAAGTTGAGGGTTGATGTTCGCTCAAAATTTCATTTTTCTTTGTTAAGAAAGAAATCAAAAGAATTGGAATTTAAAAAATCGGATCCGTCAACAACAATGAAGAACACTCTTCTTTAAGATGATGTTTGATGCTTGCGCTTGAGATGAACGAGCAAGGAGAAATCATGCTTACCGCGGAATCACGCAATCAAATTTGAATAAGAAGTATAAAAGGTGTACTTTGTTATGCAAAAAGCCCCATTGTTATAGTTTGTCTCTTGGCCCCGAAAGAAAAAAATTCATGAAAAATGCCTTTTTTTGGGAGCTCCAAACGTATGTGCCCCCGTAAGGTGGAATTAACATTTTCCTCTTCTCTTTTGGTAAATATTTTTATTCGACACTGGCAAGTCTTTAGTCCCGAGGAGCTCAAGATTTGAAACACGAACCCTCGGCCTTAGCTCGAGAAAGAAATGCGCATACACGCGAATGGAGCTGGGAGTATCCTTTTAATTGTCTCAACTGAGTGCCCGCCACTGTTCTCTCGTTCCCGCCCTAAGCCTTCCATTCGGACAATTGAGTAGTCGAGAGCAAGTGATCTTAGTACTGCTACTCGTTAGGAGGGCATCAGAGTGGGCGAGTAGAAAGTGAAAATATGAGTGCATTGGCTGTGACCGACGGGTGGGAATGGAATCAAAGATGTTTTGCTTCGGACGAGTGCAGTGGCGGGTCGTGAGAATTTAACTCGCGTCATTAAAAATTGAAAGAAGAATGTAAATTTACCAGGCACAAATATACACATGGAAAATCAGAATCAGGACTTCTAAAACAGGAATCTTCATTTTATTCTGCAGCATCTGATGCTAGTCGAGACGCTTCCAGTAACTTAGTCATATCCATTAATTCAATAATTAACTGTGAACATTGAAGTTCGATAGAGTAGCTTACTAAAACGATTTACTCGAATAGATCCATTTTGTATGAACCTTTTTCTGTCCACGTAGGGGCTTCGCCACGACTCATCGCTAACCGCCTAAACTTATCCGACCGCGTTTCTTTAACCCCATCCCTCCCACGTGCACCGTTTTCAGTACAAGATAAATGCATTTCAATTTTGCAAACTCAATTTTTTAAACTCAGATTTCAGAATCTAAAAATTAATTTTTTTCATCACTATTTTATGCGATGTAATCATTTTCACCCCACTGTTTCAGAAGTGTATCGATAACGGTAAAAGAAATATATTTTCTCTCATGAACGCAACGAAAGAGTATTCAAAATTATTTCATTTGTTAGCACGTACCGAAAATGGTGCACGTGGCGTGGAAATGGGATCTACTCATAATAAGCAGCTTGGCAAGGAACGTGTTTATAAAGCTCATTAGTTCGTTTGTTATTATCACGCGCGATGTCAATAGCTCAACTGTACTAACCGAGAGACTTTCTGTACACCAAACCATTTAGCAATAAATTCTTCGCCCGATTGTAATTTCATGAAAGCAGTTTTGGAGAAATTCGTTCTGTAAAGGACAGTGGAGTAGAGAATCCGACGCCGTCGCGTTGGGGCCGTCTGAAAGGACAATCCAACTCGCTCGAGTGAGCGATATAATTGTGTCGTAAAGAATCGAGAGATTCACTGAACTGCGAGGATCCCAACGCGAGATTCTCCTCTTACCCTTCTCCATTGTTTCTCCTGTTGCTTCGCTGTCGCGGTCGTCTCCTCTATCGTACATACGCACGAGATACCTGTGTTGTTTTCATGGTAAAGGGCTTCATTCGTAGAAACGTTCGTCTCGTCTACGCATCGGGATGAGCGTGGGTTTCGAGGAGGCCCCTAATTCAAAGGGCTTCGTCGTTTAATTAAGTCACATTATGTAGCTCATTGTGCCTCGAGGGAACCGATTGTTATGTAAAGGGCCAGTGTTGCATAAGTTTCCGGGAATCGTTGACATTCTCGAGATTGGCGACGAATTGAGCGGAGGTAGCTTTAATTAATACTGAATTACGTAGAAGCCTGCTCTTTCGGTCGTGTTAGAAACGATTTCTTCTCGTGCTCCGATATAATTACTTTTCGTAGGATTTAAAGTGACGTTATTTGTAGTCTACTGTGTGTCAGATAAGCAAGTTTCCGAGAAACGTGGTGGATAAGATTCGCAAAAGTGACGATCCTTCGAAAGGAGCGCAGTTAATATGCAACTAACGTGATAACCTACTTTCATTTTCTCCTAATAAATCGTCAGTTTCTTGAAACTGTATTTTTTACGTACTTTCGAGAATTCACGAATTACTGCTACCTTTACCTGAAATTAATATCAAAATGCAAGCTGTCGCGGAGGGACAGCAAACGTGAACGAAGGTCGTGGAAACTACACCAAATCGAACGACAATAAATAATAATCGACTCCACGCGCGAATGAAGATCAGGACGAACTTTCTGCACGATTCAATATTCCCAGCATACGTGTGTGAATAATTATTAACCAGCTGTCCATGTCGAAATATCCAACGACGTGTCAGAGACGTCGTGTGCCTTTGCTACCTCTATTTATACGGAAAATTTATTTTCATTTAATCGTACGTCCAAGGGTTTATTGAGTAGCATCTTTCGTCGCAGTCGAGCCTTCGTCTCTCCTCGAAAGGGAAGTTTAAAGTTGAGAAAAAAGGAACTTCCGGTATCGGGGGGATGCTCGTGGGCGGCTTTATCCCTCTTTCAACGTCTGCATTTCGTACGCGGGTTATCTCCCTCCGAGGATCGTTCTTTTCGCTCGTTAGCTCGCAGGTCGACCTTGATGCCTGAATGCGCGCCCGGGTCGCCGTTGACGCAAGTACCTCCTAGCCTCTCTCTCGTGCTGGCGGTGTTTTGCGCGCGATGTAAACCCAACGAATCTTGAGCGACGGAGATCTACGTCGAAGAGAAGTTCGGAATAATAACGTTTCAGAATCATCTGGAATTTTCGTAAACGAAGCTATCTTCGTCGACCACGCTTTTTTAAAATTACTCCATTCCAATCGCCTTTGTATCAATTTTCACGAGGACCCTTGAAGGGCTTAGGAGAAGAGGAAAGTTACAGTAGAATTTAAGATTGCTGTTTTTTTCTATCGAATTTTGTTAATACGGAGATAGGGTATCCGAGAGACTAATTGATTTTTTTATTTCGCATTCGGTATAGTTAGTACATGTAGCGCTCGAAGAGCTCAAGACAAGACGAAGGTTACGGTAGATTTTAAGATTGCTGTTGAAATTTATTAATACGCAGATAGAGTATCCGAGAGAGTAATTGATTTCTTATTTCGCATTCGGTATAGTTAGTAAATGTAGCGCTCGGAGAGCTCAAGACAATACGAAGGTTACGGTGGATTTTGAGATTGCTGTTGAAATTTATTAATACGCAGATAGAGTATCCGAGAGAGTAATTGATTTTTTATTTCGCATTCGGTATAGTTAGTAAATGAATGTAGCGCTCGAAGAGCTCAAGGCAAGAAGAAGGTTACGGCAGATTTTAAGATTGCTGATTTTTATTGGAATTTATTAGCGATAGGGTACCCGGGAGAATAATTGAATTTTTTAATTTCGTTTCTCCAAGATTAGCAATTGTAACTCAAGGACAAGTGAGAATTTGTTTTGCTATTTTAAATTTACGGATAATAATTGAACACGAGGAGACTGCATAAATGTCAGAAAGACAATGAAACTTCTCTTTGCAGAATCAGCCTGAGAAAGTTCTCAAACAAGTTGTTAATAATTGCGGTGCTGGAGACCGCGAGAAACTTTTTACGACTACCATAATTATTAACGGCCTGTTCGAGTCAGAGCGGTTGGAAACCATTTGTTTATTACACAGTAACATTCTTCGTCCAACCTCGCTTCTTCGAGACATTTGGCCCAATGTATTGTTAATACTTTTGGCCGACTAAAAATTACCGAAGTTTTGCTGATTACGTAAAAGTTTCAAATGGACGAGATGCCGAAAGAAAACTTTTTATCGCAAACACATAAAGAAGAAAATATTTTCACCCTTGCTCGAGAATCACTGCAAACAGGTTTACGAGGGGGGGTCCAAGTAGAATTTCTACTTGTCAGTGGAAGTTTAATCGTCGTTCGAGATAAATCTCCTTATCGAGCACGCATTGATAGTAAATTTCTCGCGCCATCGCGTCCCTTCATCCGTCCATTTTAAAGCGAGGGGTCCAGGATCCTTGATTTGAATTATCCACGATCCCACGACTCCTTGGAAAAGGACGTAAAAAAACTGGCGAACCGATTCGTGCGAAGTCCGCGCGCTGCAGCGACTGAAAATGAGTCGTTCCAACATGGAAATCGGCGCTAAACGTTGGTGCAAATAGGTGGTCCGCCGAATTTCGCAATAAAAAATCCTCGACACAAATCGCTCGTAAGAAGAGAGGAAATCATCGGTCGTGGCAAATGGAGCGAATAGAAACGACAGCCGGTGGCACTTGGAGAACGCCCTTTGTTTCTACCAGTTAAAGCAGGTGGCTTAATGAAATATTAAATGACCACTTACTTCACGGACGCGTACCACGGACGCGGCAAACGCAGAAATCGCGTTTCTGATTTTCTTCTCATTTCCTCCAGTCACGCGACTACCCTTCTCACTCCGCATCTTCGCACGGTCCCCTTCGTGCCTTTCGATGTATTCTAAGCCACCGCCCTTGTTCCTTTCACCTCGTGCGAGAACATCTAAAAATTATTCTTTACTAACACTTTAACTGCCACAATGGTCAATTGTGACCGCAGCTTGTTTTTCCTGTGGTGCCACGGAGGTCTCCGGTGACCTCCAGAAAAATCATTAAAAAAATGATTATACTAACCGTAATTTACGGCACTTGAAAGACCATATATTAACGAAAAAACACATACAAAAATGCATACTGTGGCGCCATCCATGGAAAATCAGTGTGGCAGTCAAAGCGTTAAGGTACACTAAATGGCTCGTGAGTCAGCGAAGATTATCGTTTCGCGATTCACGCGTGGGGTTGAATACCCTCTTCGCGGATTCTCAATTGAAAATTTGGCCGTAGGTTAAAAAGAAATCTGCCACATTCCGATTCGAAAGCTCACCGTTTACTTGCTACCCTCTTTCGCGGTATCTGTCTACATATTTTACTTGAACCATTTCTCGCGCATGTTCGTTCTTTCCACATTATCCGTGCATGTATAATTACTAGAGTCTAGTACAAAATAAAGCGCATCACCAATATACACAGAATCGCTACAGAATTTTAACTTAAAATCAAATACATCCTTCCCCAGCCCCAAGGACCCGCACGTCGCAAAATACAATTACAATTTGTCATTCCATCGTTCACCAAGCGCCAAAACAAATCAAACAGATAACCCGAATAATGTTAAACGCTTTACTACCACTGGAAATAATTCTACCGATGACCATTACGCAACAGCTTACGCAACGAAACTCTTCACCGTCAAACACCAGCTCCTAGTCGCACCGGAGGCCAGGACAAAATCCTTTCGTGCGAAATCACCACCTTCCAGGTACTGAGAGATATATCCCAGCCGTGAAAGGCAAACGACGTCCTTACGATTCGTCCCTTGAGTTATCGACTGAATGGCACGTCCTTCCCTCACCCTTTTGCCTCGTTAGATCGGCAGCTCGTCTGAATGTCCGAGTTTCGTTGACGCAATTCCAGCTGCGATTCAAATCCAACGAGTGCCACTCGTCCCTCTCCTGTGTCCTCCACCTTGTCACCCTCGCTGGAGAAATAATACGCAACGAACCACCCCCTCACATAAAACGAACGTGTCGATGCACGTGTCGCGCGCGCTCCGAGGCCTTCGTCGATTCCGAGGACGGGGCGCGCATCGTTTCCCATCCTCCATTCCCACTTTATTTCTCTTTCTTCCTTTATCTTCTCACCGCGGAAGAAGCGTCATCGACGAGGAGCGTAGGCGTGCGATGCGCTTCTCTAACCTCGAGGTCGACGGATGTGCTCTCTCCCTTCTTCCTCCTTTCGTTGGATCAGGGTTAATCGGTAACGTAGGACACGTCGTTTACTTGGACGACGATTAGGCCACGCGGTGACCTTGGCGCGGAGAGAAAGGTGGTGAAAGGTGGAGCGAAGAGAGTGACGAAGCAACGGCAGGTCGTCGTTGACGTAAGAGAGGAGAGCAGAGGCCCCCGACTGTGCACGGGATCGGACGAATCCCTGTGCCCCCCTCGTCCACGACTTCCCTCCTTTTTGTCTCACGTGGGAAGGGCACGTGTCGGCGGACAGGTGATGCGGTCGTAGTCGTAGTCGTCGTCGTTTTCACACCGTCCATTCTGAAATCACCAGCGTGGCAATCTACGTGTCGTTGACGTTAGCGTGTCCAAGGGTGGTGTAGTAGCACCTGGGTGGAAATACACTTGAGGAGGAAGGGGTTAGGGTGAAGGTGGAAGCGGAAAAAGAAGAGGAAGTCGACACGCGGGGTGAGTCGATGGTGGAGAACAGGGGAGAGTGAGACGATAGGGTCGTGGGGTGAGAGAGAGAAAGAGAAGGGGGAGGAGACGGAAATAAAGAAAGTGGATGGATAAAGGTGAAAGGAGAAAAGGTTGGATAGTGGAGAGAAAGAGGGGGGGAGGGGAGAACAGAAAGATTAGGTTGGATTGGCATTTATTATTGAGAGAAAGAAGGAGACGGAGAGTAAAGGGTTGAGAATATAAGTTGGGATGTGTACGTTGGATTTGAAGGAATGGAAGGGACGAAGGATGAAATAGAAAAGGAAGCACCGAGCGATAAAAGTCGAGGAACGGCAAAGAGTGAGGAAAAAGGCGCGAGAAGAGGACGAAGGTGTGAAACCGAAAAAACTTAAGGGACAAAAGCTGCAAAAAGAAGTAAAGGGAAGTAGAGTAAGAACAAAAGGGAGAACTGGATTTGCGCTTTATTGTACGGAAAAACAGGCACCGGGTGAAGATAGTAACGGAAAAAGAGGAATCCAGGAGGGAAAGTCGAAGAAATTGAGAAAAGGAAAGGCGCGAAGGTGTGGTGGAGAACGTTGAACGGCAAGAGCAGAAAGGAGAAGGCAGAAATAAAGAAAGTAGGAAGAGGGTGACGGTGAGAATGAAAGGTTGAAAGAAGCGTAAAAGAGAGGGGGAGAGAGAGAGAAAAAAGAGAGAGATATGCAGATCGGATATAGTCGTATAGAAGAATGGAGGCCTCGCACGTGGCCGATAGGACCACGTGGGCCTTTCGCCTGCGTCACCGACCGAACCGACACCCCATCGCGTATTGATTGAGGGTGGCCATGGTCGTTTCCATGGCAACGTTTCTTTTACCTGTACGCAGCGAGCATACGTGATACACCTTGCCGCCACGACTCCCCTATGCGACGACTACTACCTACCTTACCCGCCTTCCACCCGACTAGCACCACCACACCGACCCACACTTGTAAACGAGTACACGATCGTGTTCTTCTCTTCCTCTCCGCGTTCGCCTGGCCAACACACCTCGCGCTCGGCATTTATGTAGGTGCGTGCTCGGTGCTCGCGGGACGATCCACTCTTCCTTTCTTCCACGTTTTCTCTTTTCACCCTTCTTCTTCTTCTTCGTTCTCTTCAACGCGAGTCTTCTCCTTTCGCTCCTCCTCGTTCTCTTTCATCTTTCCC
This sequence comes from Tiphia femorata, assembly GCA_944319695.1. Taxonomy (NCBI): domain Eukaryota; kingdom Metazoa; phylum Arthropoda; class Insecta; order Hymenoptera; family Tiphiidae; genus Tiphia; species Tiphia femorata. The sequence goes on along the minus strand of OX090895.1, from coordinate 14,871,136 downwards.
CTTCCTCTCGCTGGGTCAGCTTGTGTTTTCGTTGGTACTTACTTCGTCCTCTTATCTTCTTCCTCTTGCCTTCTTGAAGATTCATTTTCTTATTTTACAATTCTCCTCGTTCCTCTTCTTTTCCTTTTTTCCTTGGTCTTCGTCGTACGGCGTCGTCGACTCCTTCTCCATTGGTCTCTTCTTTTTTTATTTCTTTCCTTCTTTACTTTACTTCTCACTCCCCTTCTTTCTTTCTCTCCGTGCCTTCGCCACTTCGTTTCCTTCGCCTCTCGAATCTTCTCCCGGAATGCTCGAATATCTCGACCCTCCCTTCTTCTCGCTTATCTTCACCTCGCCTTACCGATTCTCATATTTATGCACGGGGGTGGGAGGGGAGGCGAGAGGCGGCGAGGGCAAAACGATTCTCTTTATCTCTCGGAGTGTTTGGTCGAATTTTTATTCCACGCTATTCGAAAAAACTTCGAAGTCGCTTCCACGTTTAGCGTGGAAGTAACTGGACTGTCTAGGGCCTATCGAGAACTTCGATTCTCAGGCACGAGCACGTGATGCAAGGAGGAATCTCGCAGCTAGAATCACCTGCCGAAATATTTTTCTAGAGTGCATCTCGGCGCGGCCTACTACCGACACTCCTCCAATACTCGGTGTACGAACTTTCGCGGGAACGATTTTCCTATAAATCAACCGACGAGGAAGATAGTCCGCGCGGTTAGGTTATCTTGGTCCGCCCTGTGTATCTCCTTCGCGCAATGGCGTGGACCCGTCGAGGAATTACTTGAAGCGAGTCGATTAAGAATTACTAACGAAATTATTTCGCGAAACTCGACGTTAATTAACGTTCGCGGAATACTCGTGACTCACCCTTGGCACGACTAAATCCTCCTGGTCACTCGAAATTTCCAGAATTCTCTAGGAGAGCCTGGAGAACGCCTGGAAAGAGAGAGGAATAAGTAAAAATCGCGACTCGAGTAGAGGAAATGTTGGTTAACCGTGTGGAAAAATTCGCACGAGCCGAAATGAATTGGCATCCGCGACTTCCGTTGCGCGCGCGCGCGCGCGTGCTCGCGGGAAGTGGGCGCGACTTCCGGCGAGAATACGCCACTGTAGCGGCGTGCTGCCCACGCTTACACCTACACCTGTATCTCGTACGAGGCGCAGCACACGCGGGATTGGCGCATTTCGAATCGCCCGACAACTTCCAGCTAATTGCGTTAATTACATTAATTCGGCTTTAACTCCCTGTCGAGGGGCGATACTCGCGTTAATTTCAAATCGGATTCGCTTGGTCCTTATCTGCAGTGTAATTCGCTATCTCCTTGGCCCTCGTTGCCCGTCCAGTTCGCAAGGACGTGGCCCGCGCTCGATAGGCGTGCTGGACGTGGTACCACGTACAGAGGAAGAGAGAGAGAGACAGAGTGTGTATCAGGAATAATATCGTAGTTGGGCGAGAATGGCCATTAAAGGCGGCAGCGGCCTCCGGAGCCGGTGATCGTAATAATAATTAAACGAAAAATTAAATAATAAAGAGATACCGCGTCCCTCGATCGGCGGCCGCGGAATCGAAACGCCCCGCGCGCGCATTCTCGTAATCGATTCGTTGGACGTGCACGGATCGTTGCGCCGAGAGAAAGGGTGGATAATATTTACAACGGACACGTGAGAGAGGAGAGACGCGCTCCGATATCGTCGTGAGATCGTGAAGGTGGCGCAGAGAGGCTCTGGTTGACGGTGCTGCAGCGCGCCGGCACCACTGGTGAACGGTGCAAGGGACGGACGTAGGTATGGTGGAAAGGAAAAGAAAAGAAAAATGAAAGGCGCGGGCGAGCGTTGTGTGCGTTGTCTCTCTTTACGTCTCTCTCTCTCTCTCTCTTCCTCTCTTCCTCTCTTCTTCGGTTGGGTGTACTTGTAT